>LT598486.1:663280-1263280 GCA_900074765.1 Lachancea fermentati | reverse complement strand
AACTTCAAAACTACATATTCAAGGAAGTTTTGAACATTGGAGATCCAAAGAAACTGTTTGGACACCTATTAACGGCATTTGAAATGGGCACTCCACCACATGCAGGATTCGCCATCGGGTTTGATCGGCTGTGTGCGATGTTGTGTGGAACTAATAGCATTAGAGACGTAATAGCATTTCCAAAAAGTGTTAGTGGGGCAGATCTTGTTGTTGGAAGTCCTAGTCCTGTTCCAAGGAAAGTCTTAAATGAGTATCATGTTGATTACCGCTCATAACGAAATGGGGGAGTTGTGTTGTCAGTGCATGTAATCATAAACTAACATGCTCTCTATAGTCATGAGCACTTGTGGACTGGATGCGCAGTGTTACCCCTCCTTTCTCGTCCAAAAGTCTGGCATTCCGTTGAAGAGAGTTTTTCATACATTCTAACTTATCTTCAGATATAAAATTGGTTTAAAATGTCGTAAGTAATAAAGCGATCGTGGGGTGACAGATTGAGAATTATATTCTATCTTCAAAATTCTTTCAAATATTTTATGATACGTAAATGACATTAAATTCATATGAATCCCCACTACTATTTTACGGCTTCGAATTGTAACAGTATATCGTACACGCAATATGATGTATCTCTGACAAGGATAAGAACAATTTCACCATAAAATTAACGTTGCAAGTAGCTTATGCTTTTCATGAAAACATTTGGGTGAGAACGCCGCACTTATGTCAGATTCGTTTTAGTCACTAAATAAAGGTAGCGAGACGAGAGCGCTACTTTTCATATCGTAACCGATCATGGAGGGCTTGATAAGTAATGAAATTATCACTTAATTAGTTCTCCTTCTCTATTTTAACCCAACAATGAGCATAAGATTTGGTAATGCTTTGACATATATATACATCACAAACTCAACGCAACTTTATCATAACTGATGCTTCTCATTTTCTCTTGTCGTAACTAGTTATGACGTTCTTGAACTAATGAAATGAGTTCTACTTAGCCTTGTTCCTCTCCTCTTTAGTCTCATCGTATCCTCAGGACTTCGTAATATTTATAGCTATAGATTGGGAACTTGTATCGATCCTCACTTATGTTTGAGGTTCAGTTTGGTATCTCCGAGGTACCTCAAGATCTTATTGTTTCATGACACTCTTATACTTATATTATTGGTATAAGTTTAACCTTCCCAGTTACTACATCATCAATATCCGATATAGTGTAACGGCTATCACATCACGCTTTCACCGTGGAGACCGGGGTTCGACTCCCCGTATCGGAGTTTATTTTTAATCTTCAAAATTAGTTTTTCAGACATTGAGGGCGTCTTTATTGAAGTTGCTCAAGTCTAACAAAGCCTTCAAATGATATTATTTTTATATTTCCCTAATCCGTTATTTAGCATTCTGCTAACAAGTATCTATCTTAATTCTGAGCATCCAGGAATGATACTCAGCTGGAATAAATTTAGCAGTAATAATATTCTCCGCAAATCTAGACAATATTCTTTAGTTTACGTTTCTTTCTTTGACTAACGTCTTCGAAGGAGAATCGTTAATTGCAGCTTCCGTTGTATGCCTCTTCTTTTCTAATTTAGCTCTGGTTGTCTTGAAGAAATCTACGACTGCCTTCACATACTCTTGCGGTCTTTCATTCAATATAAAGTGAGTAGCGTTGATTGGATGAACGTTATAATAAGGAAAGTATTGTGCAATTGCATCTTCCCCCTTTCGATCTATGAAATCGGACTTAGTACCCTTTATGAAATTGACAGGACCAAGGAATTGCTTCCCTTGGACTATATCTACCGGCCAGTCAGATACGTCAGCAACCGCGCATTGGACCATATGGCGGACAGGGTTCCTAAAATGGATAAAGCCGTCCTCATAATCGATAACCGGAGACCTGTACTCGTGGCGCTTGGGAGGATTGATAATGACGTTGTTCAGTAAATAGTCTCTGATGCCACCGTTGGGGATGTATCTCTTTAACGCTTGAGATGCTTTGTGTCTCCATAGCTTATCACGCGCGCTTACTGCACCCTGATCTATCACATGAACACACGACTTCACGAAGACTTTCAAAAATGGTCTAATCTGGGGTTGTACCACGGGCGAATTATCGATAATACAGGCAGAAGTAAACTTTTCAGGGTGTTTAAGGGCAGCGAGCATGGCGATTTTTGCGCCCAATGAGTAGCCCACAACGTTGACTTTATTGAGCTGACGTTTCTGCAAAAAATTCAAAACATCATTTACCAGTGTGTTATAATCAAAAGGCATCGCATGCTCTGATAAACCATGATTTCTCAAATCCAAAGTGTACACTGGCGTTTGCAGGGCAGTTGCAATCTTTTGGCAGTCGCTCTTGTAGTTCCTCTTAGATCCGAAGAGACCGTGCAGAAATACAATCGGTTCAGAAGGGTGACAAGGCATCCTTTTTATCACCGACCGTTCGGGTAGATGCAAGTCATATGCCAACTCAACAACCTCCTTATGAGGTAGAGACAATTGCTTCTTTGTAGGAGCAGCAACCTGCGAATATGTTCTTCTCAGCACGCCAAGCCTTTTATATGTGACGTTAATCATGATTTACGCAAATGACAATCGGATCTTAATGGATTTTGATGAAAACGCAACAATGCTCCGGTTTAGTTTTTGATTTCCTGCTAAGATTAACAGATTTCGTGTTCAGTGTGATTAAATTCTTAGATCGGTATGGTATGTTCCGGCGATAAAGATCATCTAATTTATACTGGTTTGTGTCTTGCAATGAGCGATTTTCCTATCGCCGAATTTATTATCGGGCTTGATTTTTCGGAGGTCGGCTACCTCAACGTCTGAGAGTGGTTTAAAGAGCGACGGCGGAGCGATGAGGCAGCGAGGCGGTAACGTGGCAACAATGCAACCCCAATCGACGCGTTTAAAGTTTTTGGACCCCAATGATAGGGATTATTTATCCGCCTAAACTTATCGTTTCTCCAAACCAGTAAACGAGCTTCATGGAAGAGGTTGAGCAGGATTTTGTAAGATGAGGTAATAGACAAGATTTTTACAAGCCCTGATTTTTCCTAATCACCCCTCACTCTTGCCTCTCGTATGAACATCGGTTGGATATTTATGGGTATAGAATATTGTTTAATTATTATGGTGGTTATTGTGCATTTTTTGGGGAATGTTGAGTTTGTATCGGAGACACAGCGGTAGCGTTACATTGAATGAATTGTAGCTCGGAAGCGTTCCCCCTCAGAACGAATGTTGGATATATGTTTCCATTGAATTAAACTGCGCATTGTGTTGGAAATAATCTCAATACTTGCGTAGCTGATACCAGCACTGCACTAGTAAAAAATCGAAAACTGTGGGCTTCTTTGCCACAGCTTGACTCTCTTTACAGGACATATAACAGAAAACCCAGATCTCTTGATTCTGAGATCAGTTTCATTTGCTGTGACTCTCCATGTAAATGAAGGTCGCAATATATGGAGGTTTGCTGAGTCTTCTTGCTAGTCATTTGCTCAGAACTTTATACGTTTTGTACCCACGGCATATAGTCGACTTGTCGTATAACTGAAAGCTCCCGCAAATGTGAGTATGGAGCAATATATGATATAGTTGTTGTAGTTTTTGTTGCTGCCATTCCCAATGATTGCACCTGCAATTGGAAGAAACGCCAGACTTGCCACGGCGGTCATGAAATACATTGTGCTATATCTCTTCCCAAATTCCTCGATCTTGCATATTTGACCCACCGCGATGGGCACGAGCGAAAGAATTGAGGAGCAAACGAAGCCGTATACTGCCGAAAAAGCATAAAGTACCTTTAAGCTGTGACCAAATGGAAGCCACATCACCAAACTTAAGATGGTCATAAATAGTAGACAAACTGAAAGAACCATAAAGCGGCCCACATAACGATCCGCTATGTAGCCTGATACTCGACCAAGAATTCCACAGCAGTTTATTATCGTGATTAGCATATAAGACGTATTCTCTGGCACGCCAATGGAGATTGCGTACGAGGGATAATATGTTGCGACCACCATTAACCCATTTTCAGCGAAACAGCAACCTAGAGTGCAAAATAGAAATTTGAAATCCAACAAGAAACGTAAGTCGAGAGTGTTCTTCATATAGATACTCATTACTTTTCTCCAAGATTCTTTTTCAGTATTGTAACGCATAACCAAAGGATTCTCTCTATTCAGAGCTAATGCGGCTAACAAACAAAAAGTGACAATAAATGCCAAAATCCGGATTGCCCACGTATAACCCAGTTCTGTGTATAGTTTTCGAAGCATTACTGGAAACACAATACCTCCGAAGGAGCCGCCGAGACTTGCAATAGAGTTCGCTATCGCTCTTTTCTCTTTGAACCACGTTGCAACACTCGATACAAAACAAGTCATCAAAATTCCAGAGCCTGTTCCGAACAAAAGACTGAGGCACAAAATAAACTGGTAAACTTCTTTAGACTCCGCAAGACAAAATATACCCACTATCGATAATGCTGTTCCCACATACATCATCAACTTGCAACCATTTCTATCAAAGTAGCACCCACAGAATATACAGCTCGCAAATGTGAAAAACATATAAATTGCAAATATCCAGGAGACTGTCGATGAGGAAACTGATTTCAATTGGTTCTCAGAAATATAAGCTTGTACTGCACCAATCGAATTTAATACCCCAAACACCGATACAAAACCTAACATACATCCTACTACAACTGAATAGGCTTTCAGTCCGCCATCTGGAAATTCCAGATCTGCATCAAGCTCCAGGACATCTACCTGTTCGGATATTTTGGAACGATGTATCTTTCTTTGCGAAATGGCTGTATTGCTACCATCATTCCTTAATTCCATCGTAGCAGTAGGAACACTTTTTTCATAATTCTTGGAGGAGCCTGCCATGCGTCTTTCTGTTTGGCTACTTGGAAAGAATTCGTTGAGCAATGGCTGCCTTTTTATGATATTGCAGCAGACAGATTCGAACGTACGGAGAAATTTGAAGTTCGAATCTGTCATTTCTCAGCGAACACTGACGGAAAAAAAATACATCTCAAGAACCGCCAACCAAAAGAGCGAAGGGTGAAATAATTCCTTGATTATTCATAATCATTATGAGAGGAATGTTTCAAAGACTTTGTCCTCCTTTGAAGAGATTTTACTCATCACATCCTTATCCCTCGTCCCGCCAACTATCCATCGCAGATCTATATTCACGTTACAAATCAAATCAGCCCATAACAATGCTCACAGCATATGACTATATTACAGCAACTTGGGCACAGGAGGCACAATGTGACATGATTTTGGTTGGAGACTCGCTTGCAATGTGTTCTCTAGGATATTCTTCCACTACTGATATTGGCTTAGATGAGTTCAAATACCACGTGAAGTCAGTATGCCGTGCTCAAGGCAGTGCTTTTATTGTGGTCGATATGCCCTTCGGAAGCTTTGAATCAAGTTTAGAAAAGGGTATAGAGACGGCCATTTCTCTGATGAAACTTTCAAGCAAAGTAGGAGCTGTCAAGTTAGAGGTAGGCAGCTCACAATCACAGGGAAAACTGACCGATTATTCACTAAGACTGGCTGAGGAACTGTGCACAAGAGGAATACCTGTTATGGGCCATGTTGGATTGACGCCACAGAGGGTGCATGCTTTAAGCGGCTACAAAGTTCAGGGAAATAAATCGTCTGCTGACTCACTAGCGATATTCGAGACTGCGCAAGAGTTACAAAGAATTGGGTGCTTTTCCATTGTGTTGGAATGCGTCCCTCATAAAATATCGCAATATATTACAAGTCATCTTAAAGTGCCGACAATTGGTATTGGTGCAGGAAATGGCACAAGTGGACAAGTTCTTGTTCAATCAGATATGTTGGGAATGCTTTCTGGCCAGGTTCCCAAATTTGTGCATAAATATGGCAATTTTCATAAATCTTCTGTCGAGCATATAAGGGACTATATTAAAGATGTCACTGAGCGCAGATTTCCCGATAATAGCATTGAAGGGTTCAAAGTCAAGGATGAAGTATGGGTTGATTTCATCGAGAGAGTCGAAGAGGCATAGATTAAACTGGTTACATACTAATAGCAATTCTATCATTCTATTGTAATGGTCTTTCCTAGCTCAGGGCAGTAACAATTGTCACGCACTCCTGTCCATTCTGCTAGCATTTCTAACTTTTCTTTAGGCTCTCTGAAGTACTCACCGCTCAATACAAATGTGCCCCAATGGACTCCAAGCACATTTCTGGCCTTGAGATCATCTTTGATCTTCAAAACTTCATCAGGATTTATATGTCGAGGTTTTTGATGCCATGCAGGACAATATTGACCACAGGGAAGTAAAGCAAGTTTAACACCCTGACCATAGCGGTTGGAGATTCTTTTGAAGAGATCCCAGACGTAGCCGGTATCACCTGCGTGGAATAGAATCGGATTTGCCTCGTGCTGCAATAAGAAAGAGCACCATAGAGACCTGTTTGTATCTATCAACGATCTACCAGACCAATGCATGGCCGGTGTGCATGAGATATAGTACGTGGAACCATTTTTATTCACTTTCAAGGTTTCCCACCACGAAAGCTCTATGAAGTTGGCTACCTTATGTTCTGTCATAAACTCTCCTAGACCTTTGGGAACTATCCATAAAGGTTGCTTCTTGCCATCTAGACCCCAGTACTCCAAACTTTTAAAATCCAAATGGTCAGGATGATTATGTGACACCAAAATGATATCAGGGGTGGGTACTTCTTCAATCTGGGCTGGCATGCGGGTGATTCTTTTCGGGCCCAGCGTTTCATGAATTAGAAAATCAGAGAATAGAGGATCTGTGAGGACTTTAAAGCCATTGTAGATAACGAAATTACATGATTGACCGAGCCAAGTGGTGTGTACACGCTTTTCGTTAGCAAGGGTGCCGCTATTTATCACTTCGTTTCTATTTTCAACCAATTGAGTGGAAATTGCCTCATCTTCTCCTTCGAATTTATCACCGTTGGTCCAGGTTGGCTTATGTATTGGCATCAACTGATCCATAGAGCCGCTATCGATTGGAATCCCTCCTCTATTTCTTTCGAAAAGCTCGAACACACGGTTGGCAAAAAACTCAAATGCAGTTAAAACTCGATATTCCTTGAACGGGTTGGCGAATCTTCCGAGGATCTCGAGTGGAGAATATTTCACCAACGTTGAATTAAAATCTTTATTCTCGCAGTCTTTTATGAGCTCTTCTCTTTTATTTATTTCTTCACTGGCTTTGGTTGAAACATAAATCGCATAAAATGTATAGGGAATGACCACGGTCAGTAAAGCTTTGCTGAAGTAGTGACCATTTTTTGACTCTTCGGCATTCTTATTGTATATGCTGTACCGAAAAGTAGACTGCCTTCTCCATACGAGCCGTTGATGATTAGGTACTATCAAACGTTTCTGCCCCCTTTGTAGAAGTCCTGCGGCCTTATGGAAACTCATTGGGGGAGTCTTTTGGAAGAACTGCGTTATTGACCTTGGTTTCGAGTGATTAAATTTTGTTGAACTCTGAGGAACCCAAGTACCTTCCTCGTACAGCGAGTCCAGAACCCAAACAAGATACGGCTGCAAAAGGCGCAGGATAAGAAAAGGATTCGACTAGCAGATTAAGCACGAGTCACTCAGCGTAATCAAACGGTTAATTATGTGATGTTATTGGTGAAAGCTATTCCGGGTAATCGTATTTGAGATGAACTCGAAATTTTTCAAAGCACCGCTGAGGCAAGGCATCGTCAAAGCACGCTAATACTCATAAAACAAACTCACACATCTTAGCATGTCATTCAGGAAAAGAGGTGACGTCTTAGGTGGTCCTCAACGAGGACTAGGAGTCAATAGAGGTATTTCGAGTCCAGATGCTAGAGCTATGCGTGGATTACCTCAGGGAAGAGGACTGCCTCCTAACGGTGAAATGCACTTGGGGGAACGCGCGCACCCGATCAAACACGTGAGCGCAGGTATGCGTCGGCTAGCAGTTAACGAGTCCGTTGTACCCCCTTCCTCTTTGGATCAATCACATCCTGGCATCAGACCTTCTCCCGTCAGCTCTCAACCAACTACATCTACTGGATGTCACGATTTAGACAAACTATTGGGCCACATGGGACTACCTCTTGGTGAGTCTCTGCTGATAGAGGAACAGGGTACTACAGAATTCAGCTCGGTTTTAGCCAAGTCATTTGCGTCGCAGGGTATTGTTCATAATAGGACAGAGAAATCCAGTGCGTTAACTAACGGTAATACACATCTTATTGTAGTCACTTTAAATCAACTTTTTGGGCAAGAGCTTCCGGGCGTCTACAAGGGCTCTCGAAAAGATATCAAAAAGTCGAAAATATCAGAAACAGAGTCCAAAGTCACTGTGCAGAATATGTTGGAAAGCACACACTCAGAGCCTAGTGCTCGCCAGGACTTGAAAATAGCTTGGAGGTATGGCTTGAACGATGACAAAAAAAACACGAAGCATAAAGAATCTGAAAACGACGCCTACCCGGATTATTGTCACTCTTTTGACATCACGTCTCGACTTATGCCCGCGCCAAACTCGGCAGAAATATCCTATATTTCATCAATCCAACCTGTCAGGTCCATCCTTTCGCAGTTGGAATCTACCATCAATAAGTTCGATCGAAAGTTGATTCGTATCGTCATTCCGAATTTTCTCCATCCGGCGATGTATCCACCGAAATCCACACAGCTTACAGAGCTGATACCACTTTTGCATGGCATTCGGTCGGTAGTCAAGAAGTACAAAGAGAGGACGGTCCTTCTCTGCACAATGTCGTCTGATCTTTTTTCAAGTGGTCTTGTATTGCCTTCGATTGAGATTTTCTTTGACTCCATCATAAATTTAGAACCCTTTCAACAAGAAATGTTAGAATTTTTAGAGAGGGCATATAAATCGCAGCCTAATAAGGTGCAGCATGGTCTACTGCACGTCTTAAAGCTACCAATTTTAAGTGAGAGAGGTGAAATGCATGTAATGAAATCAGAGTGGGCTTTCAAGAACGGAAAGAAGAAATTTGAGATCGAACCTTGGGGAATCCCCGTTGAAGATACAGATCCGGATGATAGTAAGCACTCTAGTCATAATTTAGATTCTCAAGGAGCTCTGAATTCTAGTGGGCTTGACTTCTAAGCCGTATTTTTTATTAGGCAATCATCACTTCAACCGTAAAGTATTATATCGGTCACCACTTTTATGTAAGAAATGTAATACTATCTATCCCTGATAGAAAATATCAAAAGGAAAAACTCAGACAAGGCCAAGGGCAGCTATGAAGGTTCTTCGGTTCAATCAAGACGCGACATGCTGTTCGGTAGCAACCTCTCCAAATACCCTATGCATTTACAACTGCGATCCTTTCGGGAAATGCTTTGAATTGGAAAGCGGCAGCAGAAATAGTAGTAGAGATGATCTCACGATATATCAAGCATCCTCTGAAGAGAACTTCATTATCGAGATGCTATTTTCTACAAGTTTGATTGCTGCTGTTGACAAGAATCAAGGCTTCCAGAAAAGCAGAAAGCTGAAGATAGTGAACACAAAAAGGAAATCAACAATATGCGAGCTTACATTCCCCCACGAAATCATCGAAGTTGTTATGAATAGGAAGAGAATGTGCGTTTTACTCTCTAGTGATCAAATATTTATCTACGATATCTCGTGCATGAAGTTGTTACAAACTATTGATGTCTTGGAAGGTTTATCGAACCAAGGACATGCTTCTAAATCTCAAGGGTCAGAGAGCGGCAGATCAAGTGTGAAGATATCATTGAGTAGCAGTGATGATAGAAGCATTCTTTGCTACACTGCTGTTTCGCGTTCTACTGCAGAGAAGCAGTTGGTCAACAATATAGTGGTTTTTGACGCTCTGAATGTAACCCCTATAAACTACTTGAATGCAGTCCATAAAGGCAATATTAAGTGCTTAACAGTAAGTCACAATGGAAAACTTGTGGCAACAGCATCGGAGAAAGGCACTATTATACGTGTCTTGCAAACTGGCGTCGATTCAGATTTCGATGCAAACAACCCTCTCCTATATGAGTTTAGACGAGGTACAAGACCCAGTGTGATTCATGAAATCAAATTTAATCCGCAATCCACGTATATTGGATGTGTCGGGAACACGGATACAATTCACATTTTTAAATTACCCCAAAATAAAAATATTGAGGAATATGGTACTGATAGCGGCAGCTCACTTATCGACAGCAAATTTGGTCGAGAGTCCTCCAAACAGCTGGCAACCTTCATCTCAAAACGGGTTATTTCTCGCATACCAAGCCAGAATTTAGCAAGGGATTATGCCCATATTAACGTTACAGAAAACGTAAGGCATAGCATTGGCTTTCCTGAAGAATTTCCAAAGCAAGTATATGTTGCTGGAGACGATGGTAAGCTTCAAATCTACGAATTGCCAACTGCTCCTGGGGAATGTATATTGGTTAAAAATAGTAAATTCTTAGCATAGAAACATCAAACAAAGTAATATATAGTAGATGTTCGTTTTACCAGAACCAACGCTTGTACCAACTTCTGGTAGAAGCATTCCGATCTTCGGTGTCTATTTCAGAATCCTTCCGCTTTTCTTCAATCAATGAAAACAGTTCATTCTCCATGGCTTTAACTTGTCTCTTGAGATCTTCTTCTCTCTCGTCGTGTTCAAGTCTACACCAGAGATAATGACCCGATAAATACACAAGAGAGCTCATTAACAGGAACATCCATGCAGGTCTTACAAATTTTCTCAAAGACACGTCTTGATGTTGCTTTTCTTGTGATTGTAGGTTTTTCAACATCTGAAGTTCATTCTGAATGTTCAGCTCATTTGTGCGTTCATTGATTAAACGTTTTACCAGCTCTGGGTCGACATCTTCTAGGGATTCCAGCTTCGCTAAGTCCTCTAAGCTTTTGATTTGTATTTGATGTGACTTTCTCAACCGTACAACGGAAGTAAACAATCGCAGGAACGCGCGTTGCGGTTTCATCATTGATCTTTAACAGTTGCTTAATGTGGGGAAAGATTTTTCTTGGACTTCCAAATAAAATTGGATATATTTTATGTACATGTTGTATTTAACAGAAGAAGAGTCATAGACCACATGTTCTGACTTATTGCGATGGGCTCTTTCTATATAGCCCATACTTTTCTTTGGCTTTCCAGATCTCAAATCTTGCCCTCTGCTGCATTTCCATGTATTTCTGAGCTGTCAAATCCCTTTCTCCTGTTTCGCTTCTGATAATTGAGCCGATACTCATGAAAAGGCCAAAGGTTGCAGCAGAACCTGCAATATATTGACCCAACGTTCTGATATACCCATTCGGGCCTGGTCCCTGGGTAACAATGGCGAATCCACCAAAGAGGATACCAGTACAAACACCCACTGCAGTACCCATCATAAGACCCATTTTAAACTTTTCCCAATTGGAAGGTTGGTGCTGAGCATACACTTGTTGGACAGGAGGCATTATTTTCTCGTATTGATGTGTTGTTTTAACCTTGTGGGGGACTTTCGATTGAGCGAAATGAAAAATTTCTTCGTTCTTGGTGTTCGTCAACATGAAGTGTAAAATGCTTTTGAGGGCGCTACCAAACAAATCAATCCTGAGACATTATGCCACCAAATTGGATGTTTTAGGGGTATTGAGAGAAAGGGGACTGATTGCTCAGGTGTCAGAACCTAGAAGTCTACTTGAACGGAAACTAGAACGTGGGGAAAAGATTAAGCTATATTGCGGAGCAGATCCGACCGCCAAATCACTTCACTTGGGGAATCTTTTACCGCTCATGGTACTTTTACACTTTTACGTTTGTGGTCATGATATTGTAACACTTGTTGGTGGTGCTACTGGAATGGTGGGTGATCCTAGTGGTCGTAAAACCGAGCGTGACGCTCTTTTAGATGCCACTCGTCTCGACAATATTTCGAGAATTAACAAGCAGTTTTCCAATTTCTTTCGAAACGCAGTCAATTCTTACAAACAAAAGTTCCCAGATTCTGAAGTTAACAATGGTTCATGTGCTCATGTGAACAATTATGATTGGTGGCAGAACGTTAAAATGTTGGATTTCTTGGCAAACTATGGAAAGCACATTCGTATCCAGTCGATGTTAGTGCGCGATTCAATCTCTTCACGGCTTGAAGCTAGAGATGGCCTTGGTTTTAATGAGTTCACTTATCAAATATTGCAGGCTTACGATTTTTACCACTTGTACGAAAACGAAGATGTCACTGTTCAAATTGGAGGAAATGATCAATGGGGCAACATAACAGCTGGTATTGACTTGATTGGAAGAATTGCTACAAACACAAAAAATCCCCCATTTGGTATTACTGTGCCACTTTTAACTACTTCAACGGGCGAAAAATTTGGAAAAAGTGCCGGAAACGCTGTCTTTATTGACCCCGAAATCAATACACCTTATGACATGTATCAATTCTTTGTCAACACTACTGATGCGGATGTGGGTAGATTTATGAAGATTTTTACGTTTATACCTCTTGATGAAATTGAACATGCGGTAAGCAGCCATCTCCAGTGTCCACATTTGCGTCAAGGCCAAAGACTCCTTGCTCGTGAAGTCGTCAACCTCGTTCATGGTCCTGGCAAAGGTGATGATGCAGAAATGGTTTCTGATGTTTTATTTGGCAGGAATTGCAGCGGTATCACAGGAGATGAGCTGGTCAGAGTTTTTCGAGAAGCAGGAGTTTTATTAGAATGCTCTAGACATTCCACACTCACAGAAATCTTGATTGAATTGGCCCAGTGTTCAAAATCAGAAGCGAAAAGACGTATCAAGCAAGGCAGCATTTATTTGGGCCCAGAAAGGACAAAGGTCGTCGACGAAGTTAGTTCTTTAGACCCTTATGTCATTGATGGAAAAGTCCTCATATTGAGATTCGGTAAACAAAAGTGCTTTGTTTTGAAACTATGCTGAGTAAAATGTATATATATGACGTGTAAATATCCTTTCTTTTGCTATTCTCTTTTCGCATTGGAAAATACCTGCGCTCCACACCAGGAAATCACGCTCCAAAGCCAAAACATTACTGGTGAAAGTAAAATCGCACACCAGTAGTATAATCCATACTGGTTTTGTCGTACCTTCCATAATGAGTAAATGGAAATAAGTACTAGAATATAGGTAGCGGCGAGCACGCCTAGCCCTGTTTGTTTGCGGTTCATAGATACTTCGAAGCTCAAGTTTTTAAACAAAATTAGAGAAGTATTTCAACAACGACAATAAATAAATCATGGCTGAAGATCTAAGATTTACCACTATAGCCAAAAAGTTCTTGGCATTATATAGAAGCAGGGTTGTAACCAAATTTCGAGATGCCTCGGATGGTTCTCGGTTTCAAGCACTATTGAGGTCTAACCAATTCGCAAGACAACTTCAGGGTATGGCCCAAAACTTGTGCCATCGGTACGAAAACGACATGTGGCAGGCTCACGTGCTGGACACTATTGATTTAGATACCATATATTCCAACGTTGACTCTACGGAGGGTAATGAAGATGACTACACTGACCGCCTTGTGAAAGAACTGTTACGCTACTTTAAGAACGATTTCTTCAAATGGTGCGACAAGCCCGAATGCATCACATGCGGTTCATCGCAAGATCAATGTCATGCAGGTATCAGTCAACCTACTTCTGAAGAGGCTCAGTATGATTGTGGGACTGTTGAGATATTTAAATGCCAAAAATGTGGAAGCCTGACGAGATTTCCTAGGTACAATGATCCGCTTAAGCTGTTAGAAACAAGAAAGGGTCGCTGTGGTGAGTGGTGCAACCTGTTTCTCCTTTTCCTGAAATCTTTTGGAATCGAGTCTCGTTACATTTGGAACCGCGAAGACCACGTATGGTGCGAATTTTATTCTAAGAACCTCAAACGTTGGGTTCACTTGGATTGCTGTGAACAGAGCTTTGATCAACCTTATATCTACTCTATTAACTGGAACAAAAAAATGAGCTATGTGGTCGCTTTTGGACGAGATGGTGTTGTTGATGTTAGCAAAAGGTACATTCTGAAGAATGAATTACCTCGAGATCAAATAAATGAAGATGATTTACAATTTGTCCTCAACTTCATTACGAAACATTTGCGGTTCAAACTGACAGATGAAGAAGTTTATCAACTAGCGTGCCGTGATGAACAAGAAAGGCTCGAGTGGATCTCGTCCACCGGGCAAGAAACGAAAACTGGTAGTAGCCCTCATGGCAGAGAAAGTGGATCTACTGCATGGAAAAAGAGCAGGGGAGAGGATGGGAATACATAGTTTATAATTTGATTATTTACATTTGCAAAAGTCTATTGAACTAGTTCTTCAAACTTGTTAAAAAATTGAGCAATTTGTGCGCCCGCCCAAGAATTGTATTTTTTATCAAGGTACGCCAAATGCCCACCAATGTCAGTTATGCATAGCGTCACATTTACATTTTCTTTGGCGGGTACTACAGGAATGGCTTCTTCCCCAACAACTGGATCGTCTTTAGAGTTTATAATTAGTGTTGGAACTTTGATGTTTGGCAATCTGTTAATAGAGCCCCCGGCTTTATAATATTCTAGAGCGTTCTTGTATCCAAGACAAGGCGCCGTATAGACATCATCAAATTCAACTGTTGAATTAAATGAATAGGCTTTCTTCAAATTCTCACGTGTGAAAACAGTATAAGAGGGATGTTCGATACTGGCTGGATAAGCAGGAGGCTCATCCTTCCCTTGGGTGTATTCTAATTCTCCCATGTTAACCTTTACCAACCTCGTTAAAAACTGGGCAATATTCTTTGAGAAAAGTTTTCTGGACCACCAGTCATCTCTCATCTTAAGCGAAGCTGTGTAAAGATCCCATGGGCAGCATAAAATAGCAGCTGCATCCACGGGTGCATTTTCTCCATCCTCACCAAGATAGTTGCCAAGAATTGTACCCCCGAAAGAATATCCTACTGTGAAGATTCTCCTTCCAGGATGACGTTCTTTTTCTCTCTTTAGAAACTCTCTAATATCATCTGTTGCATAGGCATAGAACAACTTGCGTGTGGTGATCTTAGATCTCGCGCAGCCACGTGTATTCAGAACGACCACATCAAACTTTCCATTGCTAATTTCTGATAAGTTCTTCGTTAGAGATCTGATGATAGGTTCGTGAGAGCCTCCAGCTAGCCCATGCAGAACAACTATTAGGGGTTTTGTTTCTGCATGCACTCCTTTAAGTTCTTCGTCATTCAAAAAACGTGTACGTGGGTGTAAACGAGGCCAGTTCTCGGGATGAGTGGATTCCTCGTCCTTCTTAAACTGCTCGAGATTAAATTTAGCATCATTTTCAGCGAAATCGTACTTCTGCTTCCAGCCCGCCATAACCCAATCTGCAGTGGAAATACCGCCGTCAGAATAATTAACTATCTCTCTTCCATAGAAGACTGGGAACGATTTTGAGAAGTCAGCGCTGCCCAAGTACATTGTTTGCAAGATACCCGTAAACAAGTAAGGATTGAGTTCGAACCTGGCATTGTTGCTTAATTCCGGAACTTGTTCGCCAATGAACTCATGTAGCTGTGAACCTTTGTTCGACGAACCAGCTTTGGAATCTTTCAACTTGAGATTAACTGTTCCGTTAGGACTAACAGCTTGTTCGACTGTCCCATGATACCCCCAGTGTAGTGGGTTAATGATTGGAATATTGACCATACTTGGATACTGCTGATGTACTGAGTTCACCTACTTTGAAATATCGAGGAAAATGCAGGTACTTAATATATTCTAAAATGGATTTCCGGTTTCGGCGATTATAGATAAATCCGAGCCGAAAGAAATCCTGCATTGTTAGAACAAATTTCTATATACAAGATAATTTTTTCCAAGGAAGGAGAAGTGGTCAGGTCTAGTCAACGTCGAGGTTGACTTGTTCAACTAAGTCACTTTGAGATCTTGCACGATCCAGCAACTTGTTAAAGAACTTCAGTGATAAAATGTTATTTTGAAGCTTTTTCTCTGTTTCTTTTCTGATAGTTTGCTTTTCGTTTAGGACAGATTCGGAGTACTTCAGAATTTCTCTAGAAGGAAATTTTAAAACTTCGCGGACCTCCTTCGATATCCTGTTTGCATTTGCATCTGTGTAGTCTGTCTCTTGTAGTTTTATTTGGTATTTGTGAGAAAGGTTCGATGGTAGCGCTCGAGGTAAGTCATGAATGAGATACGCTATTCCCAAGATTGAGCCGATGAGAATAATTGATGTCGACATTCTTCTGAGCGATTGCCATGAAAAGAATTTAGTGCCGTAGATGGCAATATTGGTGAGAAACTTGGCGCCACCCCAAGAATAGACTGCCAAGGTTGGGATTCTTGAAGTAAATAACAGAGAAGGGGAAGACCAATACTTGGTCACTGATTGACTCTTGATTCCGAGCGAAGTGGACCATATACTACTGCCTGCAGAATTCTCAAGTTGCGGAGAAGCAAAAAATCCCCAACTTAAATAAGAAGTGAATCCCTCCCATGACGGAGAAAACAGATCAGCGACATCAAAAGGTACCGAGAGAGCTTTGAGAGCAGAATGTTTCTTTTTTGTGAACATCAGTTCACTGAGGAAAACTCTGTTAGACATGAATTTTTCACCTAATTGTGCCTTACCTATCTCGTTGATGTTTTCAACTGCCTTTTCAGTTGCAGACTTGGCGAAAAACTCACTTGTTTCAACGCTCTGTTTGATTTGATCCATTATGAATTGTCTCGTACGGAAAATGTAATCATGAATGTTAGAAAGACCTTCATATTGGGGAAAATCACTGATTGATAAATTCAATGAGCTATTGATCCTTTTCTTTGTGAATTGGTACACCTCAGTGGCAACATCCTCCATTAATTTATCTACCGTTTCAGTGAGTTTCATACACTGGTCCTTCGCAGCTTGAATTTCAGGTCTCATGCTATCCAGCTGATCGTTCAAATTAGTCCTCTCTTCATTAAATTTATTCAAATTCCATCCTGCAATAGCTTCGATATCACTTAACAATTTCGCCAAGTAAGTTTTGGCAGGTAAAAGTTTTGAAAGAGATCTCTTTTTCAAAATAAAGTTCCTCAAGTTGCTCTCTAAATTCGCGAAGTCGGGATTTTCGTTATTATCATCATCATCGCCCTCGTCGGAATCATAATCGTCTGGAAAACCGGGCTTCTTACCACTGGATACGAAATGAACAAATTCCCTGGATTGCTTATAGGTTTCAGGAGACATAGATTTGATTTGATCTAAGATTAACTTTTTGCATCGTTCCTTGTCGCGAATCTGATCGAATTTATTGACAACAAAGAAGATCAATTTCTTCTCCCTGGAAGCTACTGAAATGAATTCTTTTCCTGACAAAGTGAGCTGATTTTCAGAATTCACGACAAAGATCACCAAGTCTATTTCCTCCTGGCGAGACATTACTTCAGTGGTTTTAATGGAGTCCATGTTCAGCCCTGGGGAATCGATTAAAGAGATATCAATTGTACCATTCCTGAGAAGACTGGATTCAGCGGAACGTTTGTCATCTTTGATATATACCTTCAAAAGGGAATACTTCTTGTTCTCGTAAACCAAATCAGAAAGTTGTTTTATTGAAAAAGTCTCGTAAGTGGATCTATTCGAGATGTCGTAAACTTGGGTTGCCTCTTTCACAGTGGCTGCAACTTCTATAGTAATGGCATGGACCTCTTCGATATCGTTATTTTCTCTAGCTTCTAATATCTCGCAAAACACATTTGTGCAAGGAAGCTGGTCAACGGGAAGTAGTCTGCGCTTCAGTAGAGAATTGCAAAAGGTCGACTTTCCTGCATTAAGGTCACCAGTGATGAAAATTTTCGAAGAGGTATCGTCAACTCTTTTTTGTAGAGAACGTAGATGTGCGATTGCGGCTGTTCCTTGATGATGAAATAATTTTGCTTCTGCCGATTGATCCAGTTGCAGATTTCTATTTAGATTTCCATCTAGTTTCAAATTCAACCCCAATATGTGTAGGTTGTGATCTTGGGGAACATTAATGGGTCTAACCTCATTTTCCTCAAGTAATTCATGAATCAACTCTTCTGAGCTTAAGATGCTTCTGCTCAATCCAACTCTATTGTTGTTATAATTCCACTGGCTTAAATGCATAGAGAGCATCTTATCATTTGAGGCCGTGCGACAATGATTTGAATGGTGTGATAATAAATAGCTAACATCATTGTTCATGGTGCCAGCATCGTCATCGATTAATGATCCATTGTTCCGGTCATACACCAATCCTTGAGGTTCCGAAGGAACCACTGTCGAATCATCGTCACTGTCTTGCCCAAGTGCGCTTGGTTTAGCACTCATGGGTGTGAGGTCCTTCTGAGGCATGTTATTTGATATCGTTATCCTCACTTCTTTAGAGAACCGTGATGTCCATATCTCTTGTTTGTGACAAAATGTGGATATCACCGTCTACGTATGAAATGAAGTTCATGCATGGTGTGCGCTTAAGTAGATAGACGACATTGTGCAAAATCACGTTAGAATTCTTCTCAAGAGTAGAATTACTATAGAAATATTCTGGTATTTTCTATACAAGTTAACGGTTGTTAAATGCTAGGTGTTTAAGCTATAACATTATTTCTTCTTTTTGTCGAGCTTTCTCTTTCTTCTCTTTTGCTTCTTGATGTAACTGTAGCATTCAGTCTCCCCGTATCCGTAGAACGGCTTGAAACTTTCAAATACTCCGCAGTCTTCAAACAAGTTAGGGAAAATCCAGAATCCGCCTTTTTCGCTAACGAATGCCAATGAAAGTAGGTAGATCACACATCTCAAGATAGCTATTGAAAAGAATACCCCAATGAGACCTAGCATGCCCAAGGAGAGGTAATAAACAATGCGTCTCATTGAGTGTGGCCATAGTGGATAACATACGAAACCGAGAATTCCTACCACTATACCAATCACAATCAAATAATCAGTGAAAGTCTTGGGATTATAATTCCACACATAGTATTCATCGGGTTGAAGTTCAGCTTTATTAGAAAGCAGTAAATTTGGATAATCCTTGTGGGGTTTCAAGCCATGTTCTTTGCATTCGCCGCTGTGTAATTTTGAACATGGAACCACTAATTGCGCTTTAATAAGGGATATGAAAATGTTTCTGGAGTCTTCTTCATTTTCAATAGGTGGGTACAGATCAGGCTGCTTACTGGACTTGCTTTTGTACTCAGGCGAGTTCAGCGCACGAACGAACCTCTTGTAACGAAAAAAATCAACATGACGAGATTGAAAGAGTCCCTGTCTTTGTTTCAGAAGTTTGTGCCGACGAAGGAGTGACGCAATCGCAAGTGGTGACTGTGGATTTGACATTGTCTGCTACAATCGGCTACAAAGAGTATACACGCTGTCAAAGGTGGCCGACATAATTAAAAACATGGATATCATTATTTACGTGTTTCTCTCACATAATCATGAAGCGTCGTTAACCACAAGCTGCTAGCTATATACATATATGAAATCACCCTCATTGATTGGTTTGAACTTTCATCCATAGTTTCGCGAAAAGAATTCAAATATTAATGGTAACATCCATGAGGAAAATTCGTTGTAAGCATGTGCAATTGAAAAATTGTTAAATGCCTCGTGGCAGCTGTCATTTCGCACAAAACTAACAATTTACTACTTTGGCTTATGATGCTTCACTCGGTGGCAGCGACGACGTTAATTTACATTTTTAATTCCTTCTTTTTCCCCATAGCGCATTGGAGATATTTTTTCTTACGAAGCTTTAGCCCTCATCTTATCCATTGTCAGAGCTTTAAACTTAGATCAAGCTCTCCAAGTTATAGGTTCTCGGCTGAATGTTGGGACAACCAAAGCAAATGCGCATTTCTTACTTGCACATTGAGCTTTGATGATAATTTCGGTTTTTATGGCCAAAGTATTTCAGCCAATTATATATTTCAGAGTAAGTTTATGTTTTGCGACACATTTCGTCGTTTTCAACAACTTTACCGTATTTATAAAACAAGAAAACACTCAAGAAACAAAAAAAAGTCTTACCAAGTTGAGGTCTCCACACTAACAATTGATTTGGAGACTGTTGAAGACGAGAGAAATTCCAGATAATACACCTTGAACTGTTTACAGGACCTTCTTCGTCTATCAATAAACTGAATGTATTTGGTAAGACTGAATGTTTTGATAATTTAGACCATTCGCAAGGTGTTCATCATATTTAAATACAGTTCTTGGCGGGAAGCGTTTATCAGTTACACAAAAATGCTGAATCAGCATTTGGCCAAAATAATATATATGAAAAGTTGTTGTCAAACATAGAAAACATTCAATATTGCACAGAATTTTCAAGACTAGAGGTGTCATATATACTTAGCTGAAATAAAAAGAGCCTATTAAAGTAGCGGAAAAGGAAGTCCAAAGACTGAAGATTTCTCTTTTTCTCTTAATTCGATTAAGGAACTATGCTCTCCACTCATCAGATCATGTAATTTTTACAAACTTACCCTGAATTGAGAGCTTTATCACTTCAACTTTGGAAGATACCATAAAACGGTGCTACCATCTATAACAGTGCTTTATACTGCAAAAGATTATGAAAATGGACACATATCAGACGCACGCGGTCCAAGATAAATTATACTAACCAAGAGCTAATGGCAGGTGAAAAAGTGACTAGATATGTAATTTGGCTTTCATCCCAGCCGTGCTAACCCAGTAACGGTATTCTTTTTGGCAGTCGGTTTTTTGTGACGCTTCCAATACTAAAGCTCTGATCTGGAGGCAAATGGAATAACTCGTATGTAATTATCACAAAAAAGAAACGGGAAGGATTCTGGCTTGAAAAATTTTCTAGAGATGAGCTGCGATGAGATGAGTTCCTCCTAATTTCCATCAGACAAGTCGGTATCCAAGTGAGGCAAATTCAACAAGATGCAACTATCCTGGAAAGATATCCCCACTGTTTCAACGTCCAATGACTTGCTGGATATTGTGCTGAACAGGACTCAAAGAAAGACGCCTACCGTTATTAGGCCGGGTTTCAAGATCACCAGAATAAGAGCCTTTTACATGCGTAAGGTGAAATATACCGGTGAAGGATTTGAAGAGAAGTTTGATGAGATTTTGAAAGGATTTCCTAACATCAACGATGTTCATCCATTCCACAGGGATTTAATGGATACTCTTTACGAGAAAAACCACTACAAAGTGTCCCTGGCTGCTGTCTCGAGGGCCAAAACGTTGGTAGAGCAGGTTTCCAGAGACTATGTGAGACTTTTGAAGTTTGGTCAATCGTTATTCCAATGTAAGCAACTAAAGAGAGCTGCTCTAGGTAGAATGGCTACGATTGTCAAGAAATTGAAGGATCCTCTAGTTTATTTGGAACAAGTCCGTCAACATTTGGGCAGATTGCCATCTATTGACCCAAATACCAGAACTCTGTTAATTTGTGGTTATCCTAATGTTGGTAAATCTTCTTTCTTGAGATGCATCACCAAAGCAGATGTCGAGGTTCAACCATATGCTTTCACAACTAAATCCTTGTACGTTGGGCATTTCGATTACAAGTACCTGAGATTTCAGGCAATTGATACTCCAGGTATTCTGGATAGACCTACTGACGAAATGAACAACATCGAAATGCAGTCCATTTATGCGATTGCCCATTTGCGTTCATGTGTTTTATACTTTATGGACTTATCAGAACAATGTGGTTTCACCGTCGAAGCTCAAGTGAAATTGTTTCACTCTATCAAGCCATTATTCGCAAACAAATCTGTCATGGTTGTTGTAAACAAGACTGATATCATCAGACCAGCTGATTTGGACGAAGAGCGTGCTAAGTTATTGCAAACTATTGCTGATTTTCCAGGTGTTGAAATTATGGAAACTTCTTGTCATGAAGAAGATAATGTGATGGCGGTAAGAAATAAGGCGTGTGAAAAACTTCTAGCGTCAAGAATTGAGAACAAATTGAAGTCTACTTCAAGGATCAATAACGTTTTGAACAAAATCCATGTCGCCAAGCCTCAAGCAAGGGATGATGGTATTGAAAGAACTCCTTATATTCCAGAGATCATTAAAACCATGAAGAAATACGATCCCGAGGATCCTAATAGAAGAAAGCTCGCCAGAGATATCGAGGCTGAAAATGGTGGTGCGGGTGTGTTCAACGTGAATTTGAAGGACAAATATATTCTAGAGGACGACGAGTGGAAAAACGATGTCATGCCAGAGATCATGGATGGTAAGAACGTCTATGACTTCTTGGACCCGGACATTGCTGCAAAGCTACAAGCCCTAGAAGAAGAAGAAGAGAGATTAGAAGCTGAAGGCTTTTACAACTCTGACGACGACGAGGAAAATTTTGAGGGCCTAGAGGCCGACGAAATCTCTGATATAAGAGAAAAAGCTGCTTGGATAAGGGATAGACAGAAGAAGATGATTGTCGCTGCTAGAAACAGAAAGGCTTTGAAAAATCGCGCTGTTATGCCACGTTCCAAAATTGCCAAATCCTTTGGCGACATGGAGAAGCATATGTCTTCGTTGGGTCACGATATGGCATCTCTTCAAGGGAAGCAAAGATCAGCTATCCAAAGAAACAAACATGCGGAAACTGGTGCCGATGTCGTCTTTGGAGATGCAGAAGCCACTTCTTCATCCGCTAATGGTGGTAAGTTGAGGCAATCAGATAGACTGCTGGATGGTGTAGCCGATGGTTCGATGAGATCGAAGGCTGATAGGATTGCCAAACTGCAGAGAAGAGACAGAAATAGGGACGCGAGACAAGGTGAGGCCGACAGGCACGCGACTGCCTCATTGGCTAAGCATTTGTTTAGTGGTAAGCGTGGTATTGGTAAAACTGATTTCCGCTGAACATAATCTTGGTTTTGGACGACTAAATTCTTCTCTCAGTTGGCATCAACAGTTCAGGTTACCAATTGACACTGTATATTAAGACTAGAAATTTCAAGCTATGCACGTACTTTACTTTTAAATATACGCTTGAATTTAAATTTGGAGCACGATTTTATTCTGCATCAATAAAAAAGCGTCGCGAGATTATGTACCAGCGACACAAACAAATGTGTGTCCCGACACAGACAAAGCGCCCTTACTTGTACTTCACATAACAATCTGATATATTCACTTTGTAGTTATTAAGTTCAACCTAATAAAGAGGGGTTCTATGTCGAATTCAAGTGAAGCAGAGATAGTGCCATCAAAGGATCAAAAATCCGATGAAAGACATTCCGTCGAATGGATCCTTGTATCCCGAGAAATTAGCCGAGAGCCCAATGTGCATCAAGAAGTAGAAGCAAAAAGCAATGAAGCTAGCGAAGAGTCAAATCATAAATTGACCACGCAAGTAATTCAGATGACGAACGAACCATTCGATCCTGCAAGTGATATGCAAGGGCAAAGCGGGAATATAAATGTAGTTAAATTTGACACAGAAGAACCAGCTGAAGAAGTACAATTTGAAGTGAATAAGCGTATGATTGACGGTTTGATTACTACTCCTACAACTCCAGAAAATAACGATGAAAAAATGGTGCCGTATACTGCTTTTGGTAGGATACAGCGGATGATAATATTTGTAATTATAGTTTACGTTGGATTTTTGGGTCCTCTTTCTGGAAATATTTACATCCCAGCTCTGCCATTATTACAGAGAATATATGGGATATCTGCGACGGCAATAAATGCGACTGTATCTGTATTTATGGCCGTTTTCGCAGTGGGCCCTCTTTTCTGGGCAAGCTTTGCAGACTTTGGTGGTAGAAAAATTCTGTACATCATATCACTGACTTTAACGGTGGTCGCGACGCTATTACTCGCTGTCGTTCCAATAAACACCGGCGCCCTATTCTTTCTTCGAATTTTACAAGCTTTCGCGTCAAGCTCAGTAATTTCATTGGGTGCTGGTACGGTGACAGACATTACTCCACCAAAAAATCGAGGCAAAGCAATTGCATACTTTATGCTGGGTCCAAATCTTGGTCCAATTCTTGCTCCTGTCATCGCGGGCCTAATCCTAATGAAAGGAGATTACTGGAGATGGCTATTCGGTTTCATCTCCATCTTATCAGTAGTAGGGCTTCTTTTGATTATATTCTTTTTACCAGAAACGCTCAGGTGCATTGTTGGAAACGGGGATCCTGGTTGGTCCATAAGCAACGACAGTACGGTAATGAATTCTGAGATAAGAGAAAGAATCAAAATTCTATCTGACATTGGTTTTCAAAAACCAGTAACAACGGCATCCGAATTCCAAAAGCTTTATCCCAGACCTCCCAAACCCAGTTTAAGTACTTACTGGGACTTGGTTAAATATGTTCCTGTTCTAATCTGCTCTCTGACGACCGCGATATTGTTTGCGACCTACTATGCCTTTAGTGTAACCTTCTCGCACTTTTTGAGGCAATTTTACAATCTATCAAACTTGCAAATAGGAGCTTGTTATGTATGCCCTGGCATCGCTTTATTACTGGGATCTGTCGTGGGTGGCCATCTATCTGACTTCTTTAGGAAAAGATGGTGTAAAAACCATGTGGATACAAAATTCCCCAGCGAAAAGAGACTCCTACTACAAATATGGGGACTTCTTTTAAATATTGGTGGATGCATTGGGTATGGATGGAGTATTCAGTTCCACTACAGACTTCCAATTATTCTTGTTTTCGCATTCTGTATGGCTTTTGGGATGACTTGGTGTTCTAACGCGAGTATGACCTATTTGACTGAATGTATTCCTCGAAGAGCAGCCTCAACTGTTGCTGTCGGAAGTTTTTTCAGAAACCTTGCTGCTGGAATAAGCTCAGTAATAATATTGAAATTGTGTGACGTTATGGGAACTGGATGGTGTTTTACTGGACTAGCATTCTGCGATGTCATAGCTATGTTGGGAATCATATTCCTAATAGAAAATAGCTCGAATTGGAGTAGTAGATTATTAACTTCAAATTAACTGAACGAGCTGACGCGAGCTTAGTTACAAAACTTTTAACTTCAAGTATATACACGACCTGCCCTCACGGTGTGTTGGAGTTTTGACTTCAGGGGATTCAGATTAAATAAAAAGTTTTCCATAATAAAAATGCTTGCTCTGGAAACCAAAGAGTAGCGCTCTTTGGTAACAAATTTGTAAATCGTAAAAGTAAGATTTCATATTTGAAAGTAAAATTCACAACCGACGGCATTGTCTTTTAGTAACGTTAACTTTTACAATTTGATTCTGTAATAAGGATATCCAAAAAAAAAGGTTTAACAAATCAATATTGGCTGATCATAAGATGTGAAATGAATAGACCAGAGCTGCACTGCAGTCACGATCAAGCTTTACTTTGAGATTTCCGGTGATCCAAGATTTGCTTCACGGCATCGTAAATCGTGACCTCGAATGGTTTGAATTCTATTCCCGTCAACTGACAAGTTTCATCAT
The DNA here is from genome assembly GCA_900074765.1 of Lachancea fermentati. NCBI lineage: Eukaryota > Fungi > Ascomycota > Saccharomycetes > Saccharomycetales > Saccharomycetaceae > Lachancea > Lachancea fermentati. Next base: position 1,237,788 of record LT598486.1, on the reverse strand, counting down.
TATTGTAATGGAAGTTTTTCTCCAAATAAGGCGTGTTATCGCTGATATTACCAGGTGAGATTTTACCTCTTAGCTCTGGGAATTTAGCATTAAAAACATCGAGGAGCCTTTGTAAATTGAAATAGGCATCCGAGTAGTTGTGCTGTTTCACACCGGTACCACTGAAAGGCATCAATCTGTGGCCCGCAAGATTTTCGTTTCTCAATGGTAACATATGCAGTAAAGCAACATCACGAACATCACATGATACCCCGCCTGGCTTGTCAAAAGGTCCCTTGAAATCAAAAGGGACTTTTAACGCTCTGTTCACAACATCTGCTGATGCGTTGAGTGAAGCAGGCTCAACTCCCCACTCAAACATTTGAGGGCCAAAAACGTAGGGTGGGTTGACTGTAGTTAGTGTGAAATCAATGTTACCCTTGTTTTCCTCTAAAAATTTCCAAGCAAGCTGCTCTGCAGCTTTCTTCGAAGCAATGTACGACGTGAACTTGTTTTGTTTGGCTTCTTCCCATGTAATTGGATTCCAAGTTTTTTCAGTATGGATAAACGTAGGATCCTCCTCGCGATCGGCGTTCAAGATAGAGGCAAACGAAGAGGTCAACACAACATGTTTTACATTCTTGCCGTAAGTTTTAGTGGCCTCTAACATATTCCGTGTACCTTGAGTGGCAGGAATCAAGTACGTTTCTTCCATTGATTGGTTGGAGCCGAATGAGCATGGTGATGCCACATGGATCACATGCTGTATTCCGGGATTATTTATGAACACATCATCAAATGCGTTTGCAGCGGCGATGTCTGGCACGATCACAAATTCCAACTTCGCATACGGATACAATTTCTCAAAAGAGTTGTTGATTCTATCCCCCTTTTCCTTAGAACGTACTGTACCGATGACGTGGTACCCTTCTGATAATAAGACGTTCAGAACGTGCAAGGCAATAAAACCCGAGGCTCCGCTCACGAGCACTTTTTCATCTGTCTTTGATGATGAACTCATTTTCCTAGCTATGTGTGTCAAGTTGATAAATTTTGATGGCTCCTCACTTTGTGAATTGCGATTGGCCAAGATGATTGGATTAGCATTCCCCTGGTCTGTTCAGATTATTCTCCTCGTATAGTTCGGGTGCAGCCGTATGAAGTGCAATTTCCAAGAATTATTGTTGAAAGGAAATGACTCATAAACTTAAATTTCGCGAGCAAATAAAGTTCAGGACGTTGTAAGTAGCCAAGACTTAAAACTAGTTAAAAAGGTTGCAACCCTGGTCTTTTTCCATTTTCACACATATCTTGATATAGTGGTTATTCGTAACGTAAGTTCGTATCCTGGCACTCATGCTCAAGATAGCACCAGCATTGATGCGACGGTATATCGATGGCTTTAGCCCATTTTGGTTTGTAACGGTTATGGGGACGGGTATATCCAGCGACATACTGCATTCGTTCCCCTACGAGGCATATTGGCTGCGCATATGTTCCTATATCATGTTCGCCATAGCATGTCTACTATTCCTAACACTACTTGCGATATGCATTGCAAATTTGGTCACAACCGTGAAACGGAACTCACTTACTGCATACTGCGAGAAGTTTTTTCTGGATTCAACGCATAACGTGTTTTGGGGCACGTTTCCCATGGGGCTGATTACGATTCTCAATTTTATTTTCCAACTTTGTTCCAGGGAACTGAAGGGGACGATAAGCGCAGATAGGCTAATAAGAACGATTTATGTTCTCTGGTGGTTCGATCTCGTAGTTTCATTAGGTACAGCATGGGGTGTCACATTTCTCATATGGAAAAGCTTCCATGGGGCAGATTGCTCTCCGCATGATTGCATACAAACAAAAGTAATGCGTGAAAAGCTTCAAAGTGTCCTGCTACTACCAATAGTTCCGCTAGTAGTTGTGTGCTCATCAGGAAGCCTCTTTGTGATGAGTGATCTATTCACTAAGAATATGACACGCAACATACAATTGGTAACGTTAGTCATCATCGCTATGGTATGGTTACACGCACTACTTCTAGTCGTGTTCATCACAACCATTTACTTCTGGAATCTCTATGTGAATAAAATTCCAAAAATTACTGCGATATTTTCAATGTTCTTGGTGATTGGTCCCCTTGGACAAGGAAGTTTTGGTATTCTTTTACTCACCGATGATGTCAAGCTTTATACCGAACAATATTATCGCTTAGATTTGTCCGATTTTGATTCGCGGGTAATCCAAGTTGCGGTAACGTGGAGTTTCAAAGTTGCCGGTGTAGTCCTGTCATTAATGTTAATCTCGACAGGTATTTTCTTCACAATTATTACGTTAATGTCGATTGCATCTTATGTCCATTCAAAAGATTCGGACATAAAAATTCATAAGTTTCATAAGGGGTGGTGGGCAATGACTTTCCCTCTGGGCACGATGGCTTTAGGAACAAATGAGTTTTACAAACAGTATAATCCGTATGTTCCTCTCTCGGCGTTTCGAGTGGTGAGTGCAATATATTCCGTGCTCTGCATAGGAAGCACTATCACATGCCTCATTGGAACTCTTTACATAGCAAAGCAGACAGCACACGACGAAAGCAACAAAATCAAGTCATCAGCTTCATCTGCATGTTGCAAATAATTTGATTAATAAAAGCACACTTTTAGACGGAAATGATCAGGTTTGCGTGTCGAAGAGTTCAGCATCACTAAAGAGTGCTTCATGTTCAGTAATTAGACAAGAAATATATCTAATGTCCTTGTATAAGTATTAAGGTTTATCAGGGCTTTTAAGTAGACTCTGTCTTCATTGACGCTTGCCCTCTGAAGACTTCAAAAAAATATAGTCCCGACAAGGATCGCCATGTCGGACATTTAAGATGTCTTTTTTTTGGTAAGATTTAAAAAACAGGAGGCGTCGAGCAAAATACTAATGCAATTAAGGAAAGAGATTTGCAGGCTTGTATTAACAAGAAAAATGTCTGGAAACGCTAAGCATTATGATTATTTGGTTATTGGTGGTGGATCTGGTGGTGTAGCCTCGAGCAGAAGAGCTGCTTCCTATGGAGCAAAGACGTTACTAATCGAGGGAAAAGCCATGGGTGGTACTTGTGTGAATGTCGGTTGCGTACCAAAGAAGGTTATGTGGTATGCTTCTGATCTAGCCAATCGTTTAACGCATGCCCATGAGTATGGGCTATTTCAAGATTTGCCATTGAGTAAAGACAAGCTGACATTCAACTGGCCACAATTCAAAGCCAAAAGGGATGCCTATATCCAAAGATTGAACGGTATCTACGAAAGAAATTTAACCAAAGAAGGAGTGGACTATGTTTATGGCTGGGCCCGTTTCAATAAAGATGGCCAAGTGGAAGTTGTCAAGGAAGACGAATCCAAAGAATTATACACAGCTGATCACATCCTAATTGCTACTGGTGGAAAACCTGTGATTCCAAAGAATATCCCTGGTTATGAGTACGGTATTGACTCTGACGGATTCTTTGCTTTAGAGAAACAACCTAAAAAGGTGGTAGTGGTCGGTGCGGGTTATATTGGTGTTGAATTAGCCGGTGTTTTCCATGGTTTAGGAAGCGAAACTCACATGGTAATCAGAGGTGAAACTTTGTTGCGTAAGTTTGATGAAAGCATTCAATCGACGATTACGGACCACTATGTCAATGAAGGCATTAACATACACAAGACTGCTCAGGTTACTAAGGTTGAGAAAAATGAATCTACCAAGCAGTTGACCGTTCACTTGGACAATGGTAAGGTAATCGAGAATGTGGATGACTTAGTTTGGACAATAGGTCGTAAATCTTTGCTAGGAATTGGGCTGGAAAACGTTGGGGTGAAACTTAACGAACGTGAGCAAATAGTTGTCGATGAATATCAAAACACTAATGTTCCTAAAATCTATTCTTTGGGAGATGTTGTCGGTAAAGTCGAGTTGACTCCAGTCGCTATCGCTACTGGTAGAAAGCTTTCGAATCGTCTCTTTGGGCCCAAGGAATTTGCCAACCAAAAGCAGGATTACACAAATGTTCCTAGTGTTGTTTTCTCTCACCCTGAAGCGGGTACCATAGGGTTGACTGAAAACGAGGCGATCGCTAAATATGGTGAAGAGAATATCAAAATTTACAACAGCAAATTCACTGCCATGTACTACGCTATGCTTGAGCACAAATCTCCAACTAGATACAAGCTCATCTGTGCTGGCCCCAATGAAAAGGTTGTAGGGTTGCACATTGTTGGTGATTCATCGGCAGAAATCCTACAAGGCTTCGGTGTTGCTGTTAAGATGGGTGCCACAAAGGCAGACTTTGATTCATGCGTTGCCATCCACCCAACTAGTGCTGAAGAATTGGTCACATTAAGATAGACCCTGAACTTTACTTCTCGTATATATATATACCTGTATTAAAAACGTGATATAGTAACTGACATTATTATGTCAACAATATTTTCTTTATTAAGAAACTATCAAATGAGAGATACAGTATACACTCTTCCTTAAAAAGTACATTTTTGTAAGATAAACAAAGACAAGACAGGTATGCGCGTAATTGTCTTTGGGTTTAAGCCTTCAAAGAAGAAGCTCTTCTCTTTCTGACTTCAGCTCTTTCAGCCTTTCTCTCAGACAATCTCTTGGCCAACAATTGAGCGTATTCGGCAGCGGCTTCTCTTTGAGCTTGAGCGTTCTTGATCTTCAAAGCCTTTTGTTGTCTCTTTCTTTGCAATCTTTGAGGGGTAACCAATCTTTGGATCTTTGGAGCCTTGGTGTAGGTCTTTTCGCCCTTGGTAACTTCTCTTCTGATAACGAAGTCACGGACATCATCCTCCTTGGTCAAACCGAAGAACTTTCTGATGTGGTTAGCTCTCTTTGGACCCAATCTCTTTGGAATAGAGTCGTTGGTGACACCTTCAATTTCTTCGTCACCCTTCTTGGTGATGACCAAAGACAAGACAGCCAAATCTGGGCCAACAATGGCACCTCTGACGGACTTTCTCTTTCTCTCACCGTTACGTCTTGGTCTGTAACAGGAGTGACCGTCAGCCAACAACAACTTAACTCTGGTTGGCAACAAGACACCTTGCTTCATTGGGAAACCTTGCTTGTCGTTACCACCGGAGATCTTGAAGACGTAGCCCTTGAACTCGTCGCCAACGGATTCACCGTCAACTTCTTGACCAATACGCTTGTCGTAGAAGACACGGACACGGTGTTCATCATCGATTTCGATGGTCTTTTGAGTACCATTAACTGGGTAAGAAATGTTCAACTGAAATTTTATGTTAGTAACCAAGTTATGATGAGCGACCCTAGTGGGCAGATAAATGGGTGAGTGCGCAGCGTTCGATGTCTTGTACCCATTTGAAGTCAATTTTATTGACAGTATCCTTTATTCAATTCTGGTCTTTTCAATGCAAAGCTTTTCCAATACCATAAAATAGTTCGTTGATACCAACGCTCGTGCGTGATCTACACATGTCCACATCCTGGTATAGAACGCCCCCGTATCCTTCCACATATCGTCTATTCAGTTATTCATTTACCACATACCTTCATAATGGCTTACTTGTCTCTACTCTTCTGATGGGATCCGAAATAAAGAATTCAATGAAAACCTAAGACCCGTCGAGTAGGAGTAGTGAATTTTTTTTACTGGGCTGGCACGCAGCCGCCGCTACTGGAACTACGCTACGCGGGATCCTCTGCGGGGCCTGCCCCCGACGCGCATTGGTTGCAGTTGCGTCCTGCGTAGCGAGAGGCCCTCCGTGGGCAAGCTCAGGCCGCGCCCGGTGGAGGTACCCAGCGGTAGGCGGAGCGATGCCAGAGGGAGACTGCCTAGCGGTGCCGCACACGATGGGGAGCCGAGGGAAAGGCGAGGTCATCGTAAAAAATGAAAACTAGGAAAATTTTCTCTTCATTTGAAAACCAGGTGTATGGGTTGGTAATATTTTTGAAAGAGATGTATGGGTGTGCACAGTCAAGAGTATGGAAGCAATTCCCCACATTCGAAGATAGGCAAAGTTGCGAGAGATTTCACAATGCGTTGAATACATTAGATGAGTAGGGTGATATATGCAATACAAACAGGTTGTGGAAGTTCCAAGATGGGAAATAATGAAGGTTATCTAGGGTAAACGAGAGTTGGATCTGCAGCGTATTGTCAAGGACGTAGGGCGTGTCGTTTCGTTGGACGCAGAGTCAGGTTCACTAGGGTTACGGCTACACCACTAGGTAGCCGGTGTTCAAATTAACAACTAAAGCACGTTGCTATGAGGAACACTCTCAAGTCTTCCTGTCTTTGTCTTCGGTCATTTCGCCGAAATTGAAGAACTTACTGCTCAATGGGGTCTGATTGACAGTTATATATGGAGTTAAGCCACTGCTGCCATTCCCGGAAGGATTCCCTGTTGGGTTGGATGTGGCGTCGGTTGCACTGGCACCTCCTGCCGCGCTGGAGTTGTTTCCCATACGATTGAAGGTCCAATCGTGGAACATTGCCATGGACGTGCTGGGGGAGGGTACCACGAGATCACTGGCGAATTTCGACGGCAGTGAGCCCGCCAGCTGGCCCACAGATGCCTCGTTGGAGAGATGCGGATTCGATTGCGATTGCGCGTGAGAGTGCGCTTGCGACTGTAACTGTTGGGAGTGTTGCTGCTGGGCCATCTGCAACTGCCGCTGCAACAAGTAGCCGTGGGGCTGAACGCCCAAAGCGGGAGCCAGTGTGTTGGGGCCGCTATTGCCGCCCGGTGTGGGTTGCAATGGGGTAGCGAAATACTGCTGGATCAAAGGCGAGCCCGTGATCGCCGAGGGCAGTCCATTGAACAGGGTTCCAGCCGACGTGGCAGCGTTGAGGTAGTGGTTTTTGTCGTGCTTTTCCAGCACAGACGATTGTTGCATAGGCGTGGAGTCGTTGTTGGGGGCGGTGGGACGCGGCAGCTCGATGCGGCCGTCGTTGCTGCGGTGGAATTGTGTTGCAGAGTTCCCGGTGGCTCTGCCCGACGAGGCGGACGACGGCTCGCTTTTGATGGCGGTGCCTGCGCTGGAGGGGATTTGCACTCGTAGCACGGGCCTGGTGGACGTTTGGTGGCGCATCGCGGCGTCGAAAGAACGCGGCGTCGCTGGAGCAGTGGTACCGGAGCCGGCCATGGAGCCCGCGTTTTCAATGACAAGCGGGTTGGAATTTGACCGCAGCGCGGACGTCGAATTGCTACCATGAGCATACACGCCGCTCCCGAGATTGGAGCGCGTGAAGGGGGCCTGAGCGCCCTGTGGGCGCTCGGGTTGCGACGCGACCGCGTACAGATTGTGGAATTGGCGTTGCACTTGTTCTTGCAGCGGGTTGAAGCGAGGTGAGGTGTCGGGATGGGGCCGCTTGGGGTCGGGAGCGCTGAGATCGAGGTCGCCGCGGCTGGGCTTGGCGGAAGCGCCCGTGGGGCCGATCCGCATGTCGCGACGAATTTCGCCGTTTTTGTTGGCGCTGGTTTCGCCGTGGTTGTCGTCGTTTTCGTTGTCGTTGTCGTCGTTGCCGTTGTCATTGTCGTCGTCGTTGTCGTCGTCGTCGTCGTCGTCAGCGTCGTCGTCGTCACCAGCGTCGGCGCGCTTGTGGAGACGAGCGGCGGAGGGGGCCGCAGCAGAGGAAGTTGGGGCCACAATGGCCGGTAGGCCGGCTGTGGTGGGCGCAGAGACGCCGGGACGCGCGCGCTTGCGGCCGCGGTTGCGCATCACCACGCGGTCTTTCTTGGTGTAGTTGCCGTAGTTGGCAGGGCCCTTGACGTCGTGGGGCAGCTCGTCGTTCTGGTAGTGGCGGATCAGGTCGTCTGTGTCAACGGAGGAGAACTCGTAGAAGGTGTTGTTGGCGCCGAGGATGATCACGGCGACGTCGACCTGGCACAGGACGGCCAGCTCGTGCGCCTTTTTGAACAGGCCTGCCTTGCGCTTGATGAACGTGCTGGCGGGGGAGTTAGTATTGAGAAGGAGCGGGTGGGGGGTAGCGGCGGCTGCGCGCGTACATACACGGTGCGATTGCGCTCTTCGGCGATCGGTTCGATAGCTATCTTGCGTCTTCCCATGGCTGGTCTCTTCGTTCAGCAGAGGGAACTAAAAATAACATCCTGGGTCCGGTATCTATGGAAAAACTTTTGAAGTCACGGGGGGCGGCGGAGAGGGTGTGGGCGGCGGGCCGGGGCGACCCGGACTTGCCCCGGACACGTCGCGACGCGACGTTTTCGCGTCGCGCCGCCCTAACGCCGCCAAACGCCGCCCGCCCAGCCCGCCCCGCCCCCGGATTTACTGCCCGCTCCGGTTTTCCCCCGCGTTGCCCGCCGGCCCAACCCCGCGCGTGGCCATGGCAACCAGCCGGCGCGCCGGACAACCACAGCTCCGGCTCCGGCCACCGCTTGCTCTTGAGGCGCCCGACGCGGGCTGGCGCTGCCCCGCGCTCCGCTTACGGCGGGGCCTCGAGGTGTATATAAGGCGGCGCGCGCGTCTTGGCTCCTGCATTATCCTCCTCCTCCTTCTTCCTATTCCCTCCTCTTCCATTCCCCTCTTCCATCCCCCCCCTTCTCTTCCCCCTCCCTCCCCAACCATGCCCTCCTCCACCATTGCCACCGGACTTTCAACCCCGCAGGCGCCCCCCGCGCTCCCCGACAACGTCCTGGCGCTTTTCTCGCTCAAGGGAAAAGTCGCATGCATCTCCGGCGCCTCCTCCGGTATCGGCCACGCCGTCGCGCGTGCTTTCGCGCAGGCCGGCGCAGACATCGCCGTATGGTACAACTCGCATGACTCGCTGATCCAAGACGCACAACAATGGGCCGCCGAGTTCGGAGTTCGCGCCCGTGCATACAAGTGCCCCGTCACCGACGAGGCACGCGTCAAGGCAACCATCGCGCAGGTGGTGCAGGACTTTGGCCGCATAGACGTGTTCGTAGCCAACGCCGGCGTGCCCTGGGAAAAGGGCCCGCTGTTGGAGGCCGAAGAGCGCGGCGAAGCCGCGGACGAATGGCAGCGCGTGCTGCACACCGACTTCCAGGGCGTGTACTACTGCAGCAAGCACGCCGGCGCGGTGTTCAAACGCCAGGGCCGCGGGTCGCTGGTGATCACGGCGTCGATGTCGGGTCACGTGGTCAACGTCCCGCAGCTCCAGACCTGCTACAACGCGGTCAAGGCCGGCGTGCTGCACATGGCGCGGTCGCTCGCGGTCGAATGGGCCGGGTTTGCGCGCGTCAACACCGTGTCGCCCGGGTACATCGCGACGCCGATCTCGGTGTTTGCCGAGGACGCGACCAAGCAGCGGTGGCACGAGCTCACGCCGCTCGGCCGCGAGGGTCTGCCCCAGGAGCTGGTGGGCGCGTACCTGTACCTCGCGTCGGACGCGTCGACGTTCACGACGGGCAGCGACATCGTGGTGGACGGCGGCTACTGCGCGATGTAGGCGGGCCGGCTTGCTCTGTACGACAGCCGGCTTGCTATGTACGGCAGCCGGCTTGCTATGTACTACCACAGCCGGCTCGCCCGTCTCCATAGCCCCCTCTGTGTACTTCAACCTCTGTGTACTTGCAACATTGGCCGTGTGCCTCTCGGCGGCTATTCGTGCGGCGCGACCGGCGGCCGGACTCCCGCCGCTCCCTCGCGGTCGCCGGCGGAGAGCCGCCGCGCTGCCGCGCAGGCAGAGACGCTGTCGTTTCTCTGTCGAGCGCCACGTCGCGGGCGGTCGCGTCGCGGGAACGAGGGCGTTTCTCAGGCGGTTCCCCGCAACGGCGGCGCTGAACGGCGCGCGGGGGCCGCTGCAAAAGCGGGCGCCGTTGTAGCGTCGCTGGAAGATGGATGTGCTCGCGGCACGTAGGTGGGTTCCCACCCTCCCGGCTGCCAGACCGGCACGGCCGCTCCCGTCTTTTCTCCGCTTGTGCCGGCGCACGGCCGCCCGCCGCGCTCCGGCGCTCGCGCTTATTGGCGCTAACAGCGCGCCATTTTTTCTCATCTCTAATCCACAAGGGGGAATCCGCTTGCTATACGAGATCGCGCCAACTATATAACTCGCAAGTCGCCCCGGCTGGTGCACTTTTCGGACTCGTGGCCAACTCGTATTCCCAGATTTCAGCCTTCTGCCTTCTGCGACACCACCGCCCAACTTCGGTCTTGTCCCCCCCATCAGCCCGCTCTCCCCCGCTCTCCCCCGCCCTGCCATGCTAGACGCCCTTTTCAGACCGTACCCCGAACCCCCGGAAGTCGGGTACTGGGGCACGCCCACCTCGACCATCGACTGGTGTGAGGAAAACTACGTCGTGTCGCCGTTCATCGCCGAGTGGTCCAACACCATCACCAACGGGCTCTTCGTGCTGCTCTCCGTGTTCGTGACCTACTCCGCGCTGCGCAACCACCTCGAGACCCGGTTCGTCATGATCGGGCTCGGATTCGGCACCGTCGGCGTCGGGTCCTGGCTCTTCCACATGACGCTGCGCTACGAGTACCAGCTGCTCGACGAGCTCCCCATGATCTACGCCACTTGCATCCCGGCCTGGAGCATTTTCTGCGAGGAGGCCGAGATCCTGCGCCGCAGCAAAAAAGACTCCGAGGCCTCCAAACCCAAGCAGGTCGTGGTCGGCTCGTCCGTGTTCCTCGCCGCCGCCATCCTCACCGTGGTGTACCTGGTGTACCGCGACCCGACCATCCACCAGACCGCCTACGCCATCTTGAACGTCGTGGTCGTGTTCTCTGCAGGCATCATGGCCCACCGCTACGTCCAGGACCAGCGCGCCAAGCGCAACCTCCGCAACACCATGGCCCTCAGCATCTCCATCTTCCTGCTGGGCTTCCTGGTGTGGAACCTCGACAATTTTTTCTGCTCCTTCTGGCGCTACATCCGCCGCTCCTTCCTGCGCTTGCCGCTTGGCATTTTCCTCGAGCTCCACGCGTGGTGGCACCTGCTCACGGGCACCGGAGTCTACTACTACATCGTCCACCTCGAGTACTTGCGCGTCCTGACCCACGGCCAAAGCGACAACTACACCTTGGCCTGGAGGTGGCGCATTTTCCCCGAGCTCGTGCACAAGCAAAACCCGATCCACACGCCTTACTCCCTGGAGTTCCTGGACGACTACGTGGGCACCAGCTCCTCGGAGCACCCTGACAGGCGCAAGAGCGAATAAGTGCCAGACCTGGCCCCTGTGGGCTCTAAGAAAACTAAAGCCAGTAATGATTGACCGCCAACTGCCAAATGCCAAGATTCCTCATATTACCTACTTTCATTAAAAGAAGAGAAATAAAAAAAAATTCATCGTAACACCGCTCGCCACAGCACGACTCTCATCTCACCCCATCCACGCTTTTCGTTGCATCAAGTCCATGCATTCCATATTATTTTTGTGTAGGCTATGGAGCCGAGTAAGCCTTTTCGGTAAGCATTCCTTAATATTCATCAAAAACAATCTCTAAAGTTGCACTTACAGATCATTGCCGTCTCGACTCTCTTAGTTTTACGACATCGTACATACAACAATTTATAAAAACTGGTAAGCCTGTTTAAGCAGTGTTCGAGATTTTTGTGTTTCAACCATCGTGCCCGCCTCTCCGCTTTCCCCTGATCGACCTTGAAATTTTTTCCACTACAGGTTTCCCTCGCAGCCTATTTGCAGTTACATAAATCCTTGACTACAGCCACTCGTCTCTACTAACCCCTCATCTCTACCAAACCACGTTCTCCCAACTTACACACAATGCCAAATCCTTTACCTCCACAGTACACCTCATCAAGCAATGACTACCGTTCTGACACCTTTACAATCCCCACTGCAGATTTCTGGAGCCAATTGGGCAACTCATCACTTGGGGATACCATATATGAGGAAGATACCGATACCTGCTTCTTGGAAGATCGCATTGCCAACTCCCTCCTGGGAGGCAAACTCTACGGAGGTGCAGAAGCGTATGGCCTGTTTTGCATGTCAACCACCATGTCCAACCAGCTGGCTATCAGAGCCCATATGAATTTCGCACCTCCCTTTAGCCTTCTATGTGACAAGAGAGCACACATTTACGTCGATGAAGCTGCAGGACTTGCCGTTCTTTCCCAGTCCCTGGTCATACCCGTTGCCTCCTCCAATGACCATCATTTAGTGCTCGAAGACATCCAAGCCAATTATATCCCAGATGATGGCGACATTCATTTAGCCCCGACTAGATTGATATGCCTCGAAAACACTCTACATGGAATGTGTTTCCCATATGATGAGTTGAAACGCATTAGTGACTGGTGTCATCAAGAGGGGATCAAACTTCACCTAGATGGTGCCCGCCTTTGGAACGCTGCTTGCTCCTCACAAGAAACGGACAAAATCGCCTATTTCCACAAGGTGGCTCCCTTGTTTGATTCCATCTCCATTTGCCTATCTAAATCGGTAGGCGCTCCCATAGGTTCTGTACTCATTGGAGGAGAAGACTTCCGGAAAAGAGCAAGACATTTACAAAAACAACAGGGTGGAGGTATCAGACAAGCTGGATTTATTGCGCGCATTGCCAATTTTTGCATCGATCGTAATTTCCCCGGAAATATCATAAAAGTTTCAAATGCAACTTCAGAATTCTGGCAAGATTTGTACACCACGTTGAAAAATGATTACGGGTTCGAATTGAAGCTATCTCATCCGGTCGAAACCAATTTTATTTTCATTGATCTTGCCAAATCTAAGATAGATATGACAACACTATTAAAATTCGGTGCCCTGAACGATGTCAAACTTTTTGATGGCAGACTGGCTTTCCACTATCAAAATATTGAAGAAGATAGCCTCAAAAAATTGAAAAAAGTCTTTACAGATATTGCAAACTACTATCAAAGTCATGAATATAATCCAAATGAAAGATCGGCTAGAATATACTAACAAATAAATACTGATGTTCTACATTATATAAACCCTTCTGAGAAAGATATAATAGATTGATCGTAAATGGAAAATTAGACGTATGCACCGACGTCACCTTTTAATTTTACAGAGATTTGGACATATACGGTCCGTCCAATTCGTATCCCAGCTTCGCGTAGTAGTTTCTCACACCCACACCAGAAATAACCGAAATTTTTTCCGATCCATGTTCCTCTTTGGCAATGCGTGCTGCTTCTTCCATCAATAAAGTTCCGAAACCTTGATGCTGAAATTTGCGAGGATCTCTCGAGTGCAAGGGAACAACCGAACCATATACATGTAGTTCACGTACAATTGATGTTCGTTGAGAAGTAAACTCCTTTCTATATGTGTATTTTTTGGAGGCCTTTCTTAGTCGCAATAACCCAATCAAAATGTCTTTCTTGGGGTCCTCATAGGACAAAAATGTTTCCCAGCCACCGTTTGCGTAATAATCTCTCCGAATCAACTCAACTTGGTCTGGTTGAACCTTATGATGTACTTCTTGGATCCCCACTTCTCTAGTACGAACGTCTCGGCATGTCGTACCAAAATCTTTCATTCTTGCCAATGCAAGCTCTCTCAAGTTACCGTTGTCTACACCTGATGTAACAAGCGGCATTGGGATATCTCGCTGGACTCTGTAGATTCTGGTCCAAGGTGGCACTAATGCCATGATACGAGCCACCAGGTCAACAAGCGCGTTTGCATTGTAAGACTTATATCTACCGGTTTTCCAAAGCTCATAAAGACCAGTACCTCTGATCACCAATGTAGGATAAATCTTGAGACCATCAGTTCTAAAATCCGGGTTTTCAAAATACTCTTTAAATTGCTCAATGTCTCTTTCCATACCCACATTTGGTAGATCAGGCATCATATGTGACACAATCTTATAACCTGCATCTTTTGCAACACAAAAAGTCTCACAAACAGATTTTACTGTGTGGCCTCTATTGGTATCACGGGCAACGTCTTCATAAAGAGATTGAACACCAATTTCTAATCTTGTACAGCCATATTTCAACATATCATCAAGATGAGTTTGAGTACAGTAATCTGGTCTCGTTTCGATAGTTATCCCCACACATTTTGTCAAACTCTGTTGAGAATATTCAATGGCTTCATCTATATCATTACCATTGAACCCAGATAGTGCATTGTGCAATTTAACAATGAAATCCTCACGGTAATCCTTGGGCAAAGACATGAACGTTCCACCCATGATAATATATTCAACCTTATCAATAGAGTGTCCCAATTGCTTCAACTGCTCGACTCTTCCACGGGCTTGTTCATAAGGATCATAACGAGCTCTGATGGCACGCATAGAAGTGGGCTCGTAACCAGTGTAAGACTGAGTAGAATATTCAAAATCAGAATCTGGCCCACCAGGACAGTAAACACAAATGTTACCGGTATATGCAATATGAGGGCAACGGTGCGGCTTACACATCACTGCCACAACAGCTATACCAGAAGCTGTTCTCACAGGTTTGGCCTTAAGCTTGGGTAGCAAGTACTTCTTGTACTGATCGGGAATTGAATTAATGATATCAGTAAGCCGAGGTTGCTGTTTTAACTTGTACTTTTTAGAAAACTTGGTTATCAATCCATTCAGGTTGATTTCTCTTGAAGAACCTGACGTTAATGAGTTTGTCAATTCCAACGTGATATCTGAACAGCACTGAATGAATCGCTCCTTTTCGGGTGCAAGCTTCTGCTTGTTACTTTTCGGACCATTTCCGCGACGACCCATAATTGACTTTTGATTCAAAACAATGAAACGCTGCCGCAGTACTTAGCTTTATCTTGACGTTGATCGTTGAGATGAGCTTGTAATTTTTTTTTTGTGCATGTCACAGAAGAAAAAGAAAGTACTGTGTCACGTGTTCACGAGAAGAAGCTTGATTAGAGTAATAGCACAAGAGGGTACCAAATCTAGTAACATAGTTGTAATATCTTTCTTCAGAGACATAGACCATGAACATATCTCTTGTGTTCTTGGACCCGAGTGCACATCCTTTATAGCTCTGGCACTGGCAGTGCATTATTTCTTCACGTGGTTTCATATGTGATTACGTACGAAATATCATATTTCCTTGCGAGGTGGCGAAAGGGCCAAGTGGTGGCGATTAGGCAATACTCTAAAAGAGCTATTCAAATCAATTAAAGCAAAGGTTTATACCCTCGCAGTGATAGCATTGGATAATCGTTTAGTGCACGGGCTAGTACCGTATCATTGATTACATAGCACTAGCAATTGTGAAGATAGGATGGGTCCTGACGCCAAGAAGAAAAGAAATCAAAAGAAGAAGCTCAAACAAAAGCAGAAGAAGGCGGCTGCCCGAGCGAGTGAGAATTCCTTTACGGAAAATACTGATGCTTTGAATGCCGCTGCTGCTGAAAGTCCTTCTGAGCGTAGCAATGAGCAATCAAACCAATCCACAGAGGATGTTAATGCTACACACCACGCAAACGACGACGAGGGAAAAGCTGAAAGTTCGCAAGGCCTAATTGTCAAAGACTCTCCTCTGGAAGCCTCGACAGAATCTGCTAATGCTAACCAGACGTTGGACTATGAACCAGAAGCTACAGCAGAGATTGTTCAGTCGCAGATGAAGACTTCCGACGAGCCTGAAAATAACCTCGCAGATCAAGAAAGTGTTCCAATGAACTTAAATACAAATGACTTTCACGAGAAAGATCAGTTACCTATCACTAACTCATCTAGTCAGATAGATGATAATACGACTTTTGAAGAGGGTGTAGATCAAGATAATGGTGAAGCAGCTGAATCGAAATTGTCAAACCTCGGAATTACGATTTCTGAACCATCCGCTGGAGTCACTACGGAAGGAGATAACACAGAATCTGTGAAAAATGAAGTCAATGATCTAGAAGCCGAAGAAATTTCAACCCAAGACCCTGATAGACAACGTGATAATGTCATAAATTCAAATGCAACGGAAGTTCTTGATGACGAGCTTTATTCTTCTAAACCATCTGCTAGCTTATCAAATCCTTCAGAACTTTCTGTGGATCACGCAGAGATTGTCATGGAGGAAGAAGATATTTCGAATGTACCTTTAGTTCTGGAGGGCGGTGACGAAGACCCCTTTATCACTAGTGAAAACAAGGATGGAGATTTGAATTCGACAGTGACCGAAGAACTCGTCAATATTCAACATGATGATCAATCTTTGGCGGAGAAGGATGATATGTACTCAACGGAGGATCAATTAAACAATCAGATGGCTCCCTCCGGTGATCAAGCTGCATCCTCTGAAGCGATAAGTTCACATATATCGAGCCACGATGTATCGGTGGATCAACTTTCATCGAAACACATACAGCAATCTGATGAGCATTCTCCTCAGAATGCCTTATTTGAGACTAACGAAAGTGATGAGATGATGCCATGGGAATCGAACGATAATTCATCCCATATCGATAACATTGTTCTAGAAACTAACATCCATCAAGATTTGGATAGTGGTGACGGCAACTTATTTGATGAAAAAGACCAGCACGAAAAAATGCCTTGGGAAACTGCGATCGAGCCAACTACTGATGATCACCATTCAGACAATATTATTCTGGAAGACAATTCCGTGATACATAATGCTAATGACAATAACCGCGACGAAGTCCCAACGCAAAAGGACAATGAAGCGCATGAGTATCAACTGATAGATAAACAAGAGGAAAACAGTCTTTTCCAAGATGAATGTAACGAAGAAGGTGAGCCCCTCCCATGGGAAACCACGAAAGCTTCAGAAGTTGCAGGCACTCCAACCATGTTGCAAACCTTAGAAGAAACACCTCATGAAAATAATGATAGGGAGAAATTAATTGAAAAAAAGTTTTCTTTCTTGGAAAATGATGACGATTTTCTTGATGAAGATGATGATAGCTTTTTAGGGTCAGATGAAGAATTTCCTATTGCTCAAGATACCTCTAGCATTCAATCAAGACCGAAAGCAACGTCACAGGATCACACCAAGAGATATCAGCCATCAACGAGTTCTGATGTCAGCGGCAGTATAAGCAATCCAATTTATAGTGGCGTTGCTACTTATCCAGCAACGCAGCCGGTTGCAAATATTATTGGTAATACAGCAATTTCCGAAGCCAAAGAAGTGAGATCAAAATATGCACCATCATTTGGAAGTCAACAGAGGGAACCATCAATTCATTCAGTTGGAACACCTGTTATAGTAAATTCGACGGTGCCAAATCAGCCGCAACCATTCATTCAGCCTGTAAAGCAGGATCCGACCATTTTTAAAAAGTTAGATGAAGAAAAGAAAAAATCAGACGCGTACGATCTTCCTTTTGAAGTTGTGATGCGAAAGCCCACGAAAATTGCACATGCGAAACCTTTTGGTGTTTCAACTTCGAATATCAATTCAAGAAGCTCATCTGGTTCACTCTCCTCTGCCCAATTCAATCCTGGTCAGGCTGGAAGAACTCCTTCAACATCAACTAGCCATGGTCAACCTAATCAGCAGCAAACCATTCCAGCGGCCGTACCTGTCAAGCAAAATAGGGCTCCGCCGGTAAAGTTATCACATTTTCCCACGCCTGCAGTAAATGATGCCACTGCTCCTGTCAATTCGAGCTCGCTAAATCCTCAGTTTCCGGGTTCTGGAAACCAGGCCCCCGTTTCGCAAACTGAGTCGGTTCGTACAAATCCTTACGCCCCTGTGAATATCCATCCCGAGGGAAAGGACCATCAACTTCACTCCGGATCTGCGACAATAGCTCATAATAATGCCCCGCCATCTTCTAAGAGATATGCCCCCATCACCTCAAGTCATGAACCACCAAAAATGGTAAAATCTGGTCCACCTTACTCAGGCCAAAGTTTGAGAGCCCGTGCGTTCAGTAACGTATCTAACGGAAGTGCAGGTTCTTTAGGGAGCCAAACATCAGCGAAATATGGTTTCCCTCAATTATCTCAACCCCAAAGGCCTCACGTTGCTAATGCCTTGAACCAGGTAGGTCCAGGAGACGGAGTACCAGCTTTATCGTCACTAAAAGTTTACGGTTTACCAATCACCAATCAGCCTGTATTGTCGCCAAATACGCAAAGAAGAACACACGCTCGGTCAAATTCTAGCGTCTATGCACCTGCGCATGCATCGAAATATGCGCCAACTGTTCAACCTCAATATCATGAACCTTACGTGCCTGTTATGGATAGCACTGTATCCAACTTTCCAACTCAGATGGTGGGGGACAGCCAAATAGGCCCTCGTGCTGGACTTAACGTCAACCCTTATCGTGACGACGCTAGAACTCCTCAGATCGATAACTCCTCATTGCTTCAAAGGCAATTTCCTATTTTTCACTGGGGAAAATCTTCAAAAGTTGTGTACGCACTACCACCTTCCCCAGAGTCGGGTATTTACATTACGAGTAATGTCGTGCCATCAGTTAACGTGGTTGGATATGATATGATTTTGAAAGCACCTTTAGTGTTGAAATCTTTTGCAGGCCCATTGGTTCGCCACAAAACTAAGCGGAAAGAAGTAATCAAATGGATTGACGATCTCATTGAGCAGCTTTCGAGGGAACAGCCTCTCGAAGACTTAACTATGTGGCAAATTTTCAAGGCACTGCTGGCTGACAATATTAGTACAAAGGAGATAGCAAATATTCTCTACAATTCTGACGAGCTATTACCATACCTATCTCAGCCAATACGTACCAATCGAAAGGAGTTGAACGCTCATAAGCTAGATGAAAATAGTCGACTAAAAATTTTGGCTTTTCTACAAACAGGCCGGCACGAAGAAGCTCTTGAACTAGCTCTAAGTGAAAGAGACTTTGCACTAGCGCTAATGCTAAGCAGTATGTCTGGCAAAGAAAAGTGGTCGCAAGTTGTTGATGCCTACTTGAGAGAAGAATTCAGCACTGCTCATTCAAATGGGGACTCGCCAGTAAATCTTTTAACTCTAATTTTTCAAGTTTTTGTTGGAAACGCTAAAAAAGTCATTCAGGATATTGAAAGTGATCAATCTAAACTAATGTGGGCCCTACAAAATTGGAAGATGATCTTGTCTGCGGTTTTAAATAACGCAGATGGTTATTCAAAGGAGGCTCCCAGTGATAATGTGTTGCTGTTACCTTCAGTTGTTTTGGAATTTTTGGTGAGGTTTGGTGTTTTTCTAATCGAAAGAGGTGTCTTACTCGGTGGAGCATTAGCATTTATAGTCGCGAATGTACCAATGTCGACTAGTGATAAAATTTTGGATAGCACTGTTGCTTTCCAGAGCTTTGGTAATCCAACTTCCGTGGAGAGCATCCTTTATTCAGAACTTTATGAATATACTTTCAGGACTAACGACCCCAAGTTTACTGGCTTTGAGTGTTTATTGCCACTAAAGATGGCACACGCGTCTCTTCTTGCAGATTACGGTTTGGCCTCGTATGCTTCGAAATATACAGATATGCTTGCAGCCTCAATCAGATCGTTGCCTAAGAATACATTAACGGCAATGAGACTGGCGTCTCAATTGAATTCGTTGACATCTAGGCTTCTAGGTTCAAATGGCGGTTGGTTAGGTAAGCCCAAGTTGAGTAATGTTTGGGGGCAGTTAGATAAATCGTTTAACAGGTTTATTGGGGGGGATGATGATGAAGTCCTGAACAAATCTGCAGAAAAGACGGTTTTTGACAGTTTTACTCCCAGTAGTTCAAGGAATGCGTCAATGGTAGATCTCAGTCAACAGTCGGCAGGCATCGGTGTGATGGGCGGCGCCATAACAGCCACTGGACAACTTGGACAAGTGGCGTTCGGACAAGAGAGGGCAGCGAACTATCTTCCCAATTCGGTAGGCATGCAAATGCAGGCAGTTAGCGGGATAACAAGTACAAGTTCAAGCAAACGCCCAAGTATAGGAGGAGGTCGCGCTACAAGTCAGAAATTTGTACCTCAAGGAGTTAATGCTTCCAATTTTGCTAAGTCAAGCCCTGGCGGATTTACCACAACATCTCCAATGAAAATTGCTAATGGTGCAATGAACTCTCAAGACAATCTCACTACTGATTCCTCAATACCAGCTTCGAGAAATTATCCAGTACCTTCTGCTACAACCCCACCACCCCTTTTCTCAAAAAAGTTGAGAAGCAGGCATACAATCCCCACATTTGAAAAGGTTGGATCGTTAGATGAACTTTACAATCTTGGCTCGACGTCCAAATCAAGCGCCGCAAAAAAAACATATGAGCAAATGGCGTCTGGAAATGACTTGATATCATCCCCACACATTCCAGCTGTGAATTCAAGACAGAGTAGTCGAAAGGGAAGTAGGAGGAACTCACTTCAATCGACTGGTAGTAATGGGACGACAAGCATTCTGTCAAGCTCTCCAAGAGGTCCTAAGCATGTTGCCATTCTTTCTGGGAATAGTGTTTCACAACAAGCCTCATCTATTGAAAATAACACTTCGCCTAGTCAGAAAAACAGTCTTAACAAAAATTTCTCAGAAAATCCTGGCAACGTGATTCCATCATTTAGTTCTCCCCCAACTTCACATAATACCATCTCAGAAATCATTAATGAGGAAATTGAGACATCGAGCTTGCCTGAAAATTCAGATGAAGTATCAGATCCCGTTGATTTGAATTTTCAAGAAGAGACGACTGACAACAATGGAGCGAAACAGGATATTGTCGAAACTTCTGAAAACGAAGAAAAGATCAGCGATTGGGATCCCAGCTCCCATCAAGCTAATCTATCTCCAAATTACCGCTTGTCTGCTGAAGTCATAGATAGTGTCCCAATCGCAGACGGAGCATTTGAAAAAAATGTTCAACGTGTCAATAAAAACGTCACTTCGTCTGAAACAATGACTTCTGTCTCTATTGAGAGGACCCCGTATGTTCCCAATACGAATTTGTCATCCCAAAGTTCGAAAATTACTGAAACTGCTTCCGAAAAAACTTCACGTAAGGCAACTTCTGATGCTTTGATTCCTCAACATACTACGACTTTGGAAGAGTCAGGGTCAAAACTTGGTAATGACTATCAAACTACAAGAGAGTTTGGAGATTCTGAGGCCAAAAATGATATAGGTGATGTTTCTGACGAGCAAGCAGATATCAATGCAGCCAGGGTGGCGTTATCAATTCCACCAGACATTCCCTCTAACTCTCTGGAATTCCCTGCTAATTCCTCATCTTCTGCTACAGCTAACCTCGCTAGTGGAGAAAACCAGATGGACGAGCGTCATACAAACGTCAACAGTTTGGAATCTCTCCAGACAACTCACAGTTCACCGGCGAACCCATATGCTCCTCGTTCTTCCGTTAATTCTCGCACCTATGCTAGTCCTTATGCACCAACCAATCAAAAGTCAAAGCATAGCACGCCTAATCCCTATGCACCTAATCATGAAGAATTGAACGAATCTTCCACGAACAACATTTACGCTCCAAAGGCGACGATTCCACGTTTCAACCCTAATACGGACATGCAGGAATTGAGCGAGCTTGATATGTTCTCATATGGTGGTTATAAAACTGAGGAGCAAAAGCAAAATGAAGAGTCATTGCCCCCTCCGCAATTCGAGCAAGAAGATACGAAGGATAATGAAGTTCAGACTAGTGATCAAGACCAGGATAGCTTAGTGACAGAGACAGTCGAATCCAACTCACAGCCACAGTCAAGATTCGATCCAATTGCTGAGTCGGATCCTGCGTTAGTCCAACCCTTCAATCCTATGGCGGTACCAATCATCAGGCCTGCATCTAATCCTAATTTCAAACCTTTCACACCAGCTTCAGCATCTAACGCAGAAGAGTATTACGATGACGTAGTTGAGGATGAATCCGATGAAGAAGAAAAGGAACAGGAAGATCGTATCAAAAGGGAAGAAGCTGCAAGAAAAAAGCGATTGGAGGAAGAGAAAGAAAAAGAGAAGGAGAAGAAGGCCAAAAATCATGACAAAGAGAAAGGGAATAGTGGGACTTGGTTTGGCTGGCTCAAGAAAGACACTAATGAAAAAAAACCTATTAAAGCTAAATTAGGTCATCAAAACACGTTCTATTATGATGATAAGTTGAAACGGTGGGTAAACAAAAATTCTACCGAAGAAGAAAAGCAGGAAATTGCAACCCCCCCACCACCTCCGCCTGTTATCAAACGAAAGCTGCCCAATAAGATAGAGGTGAAGCCTAGGTCAGGTTCTATCGCGGGTGGTGCGGCTGCTAGGACAGCAGGAGTGGTAACCCCACTTAATCCACTCACTGGTCAGCCTATGCTTCCTGTTGAAGAAAGCAACAAGAAATCTTCGAGTATTTCTCCCACCTTCGGCATTCCTGTTAACTTGTCAGGAAAGAAAGCCAATGGGCTCGATGATTTAATATCTCTTGCTGGTGGACCAACACCTGCGGGAGGTGCACGAAGAAAGAAAAAGGCCAACCGAGGTTATGTCAATGTCATGAATAATGCGTGATAGCTGTCTGGCATTTCTCTGTATTAACAGTTCCATACGCATGGTCAATCAAATTCGAAAGCGTATGTTTTATTCTATTTACAGCAATTCTCATTTTTATGTACATGTAGAGACAACTTTCACTGTGTTGGCGGCAAACGATACAAGTCTCCGCTGCTTTTCATTTTCGCAATAGCAGCTTGCATATCGTCTTCGTAGTTCTTAGGGAGCTTGGAATCCGGCTTGCTTTCAAAAACAGATCCAATTAAGATCATATCATCTGAAGAAGCATCGCATAGGAATGCAACGTAATCTACAACGTCCCGATCAAGTTTTTCTACTTTGTTTGTTTTCTTATTGAGCTTTATCAAGCGCTGTTTCGTATCAAATTTGTAAATCAGCTGAATATGTTCGAGTGGTCGCCCGGGTATCATCATAGCTTGGACAGAAACAATTTTGGGTACGTGTTTGAATTCCAGAAGTTGCCATTCTAGTTCAACATTTTTGGGGAGTTGTTTTGATCTGGCAGTGAGCGCCTCTTCGACCCACAGCGATATTTGAGGTCTAACAGAGGCTATTTTTCGCTTAGCAAATGCTTGGTTAACTTGCGCATACATTTCGATGGCCTTGTTCTTCCATGTCAAGAAGTTCGGCTTCATTCCTGATTGGTACCTAAAGAGTGCTATTTGTACTGTGTTCAAACCCAATGTGTAGACACGCCTGACGAGTGCATTGCAAAATATAATTGGGTGCTTGAAAATGCTTGGCAGGTGATTAAATGATGGAGGAATATATACATCGGTAGAAATGCCTAAATGGCGTGGATTGAAATCAACTGGTTTCGAAGCCTTCTTTTCCTTGCCAGCTTGAAAGACGTATCCAGACGTCGAAAGTAGCCTATGTGTAGAAGCAAAGCACCTTGGTAATCTTTGTGCCGTCAATAGTGGTCTGGTAGAGAGCATGCTATTCAATTCAGGTGTTGAACCTAGCGCTCCACGGGAATCATTTATGGAATACCAATTTCAAAAAATTTTCGAGGTAATTACATACGTTGGTTAATTACTATCGATTTGCACGATTGGAAATCGTTAGTACTGCAAGATCATTAAAAAGGGGATTGGCTTCGAAACGTGAAAATAAACTTGATTTTAATCGTCACTATCTGATTGATACGTTTCATTATGAAAACCTTCTTATTATCACTAAAGGTGAGAGACACGGAAAAACTGTCATGGTCTAAGGGGTTATCATCTTATCTCAAAAGATCGTATGGATCTTCGGCATGGAACCAATTCTTCGATTCACAATTGGCTGACGAATTTGATAGGTCTAGAAGTAATGCAAATGGAGAGCTGGCACCAGAGTCTTTGTTAGAACAGAATTACAAATATTATGCTTATTTAGAGCAACTGTATTTGCGACTTGGCAACAACTCAAACCAATTGAGACTCGATTTTACATGGTACGATGCAGAGTACTCATCGCGTTCTGAATCTCAAAAATACACGCAGCACACTTTGGCATTTGAGAAGTCGAGTACTATTTACAACATTGGCGTCTTGCTTACACAGGTGGCGTCAGAAAAACTAAACGGAGATTATAAAACTGCAACTAGTAATTTATCGAAGGCGTACGGCTGTTTTGAATACCTCAGTGAGAACTTTTTAAATTCGCCTTCGGTTGACTTGCAAGCAGAGAACACGAAGTTTCTCGCTGATATATGTCACGCGCAAGCACAGGAACTTTTCCTTCTCAAGTTAATCAATGGCCCTGACGTTTCAAAACATGCATCACTTATCAGCAAGTTGGCTGCAATGACCTTTGTACTGTATGAAAAATGTGCAAAGTTTTATGAAAGTGGGGATGAGAGCGCGACCTCATTGGTGCCTTACGGAGAATTAAAATGGAAAAGCATAATAACTTGTAAGCAGCATCTTTACAAGAGTATTTCCGCTCTCAACTACGGCATAGCACTTGAACAACAAAGTAAGCCCGGTGAAGCGATTGCCTTCTTGCAAATTGCGAACGCTGCTATTTTGTCTGCTCTTCCTCATAAGCTTTATGTGAAAGACGTGATAGATCTGGAGCAGATAAAGACGATGATTGAAGACAAACTAAAGTCCTTAGTTAAAGACAATGATTTTATTTACCATGAGACTATTCCCTCCGATGTTAAGTTTGAGGCAATTAAAACCATGGATGCTATTAAATCCCAAGATATCACGAAACAGACTGAGCGTTATATGGACAGCGTCAATGATTCCTGTAATATTCTGTTCAAGGGAATTGTTCCCATGGACGTTTATGAAAAAGAAAGTATTTACTCGGAGGAAAAAGCTATAATGTTGAGAAAAGAGTTAGACGTGGTAGAGACCGCGAATTGGGAATTTACCTCTTTTATTGAATTTACGAATTTGCCAAAACTAGTAGATGATTTGAAAATCAGATATAAGGATGGGGTCAACGGAAGCCAAGGTGAAGATCCCCAGTTGAGCATGATGAAAGAGCAAATCGATTCATGGTCTACCAACGTTCGTCGGAGTCCTTATAAAAATGTCAAAGAACAGTTAAACAAGATTGTCGAGAAAAGAAATGAAATTATGGGCTTGCTCAATTCTATTCCCGATGATGACAATAATAAGGATAACGTTTTGAAGTTAAAGTCATCGCTAATTGCGGCCTCTCAATCTGACGAGAAGCTCTTTTCTTTTGTCAACCCCTATCTTGAAGAAATGAACTTGTTGGATAATCCTGAATTACTTCATAGAAACTGGGAACAACTTATTTCAACGCCTGAGTCGCAACCAAGTTTGTTAGATCTCGATGATTCAAAAAATGAGGAAATTATGTCCAAGATAAAGCATGTCTCCGAGCAGTACGAGAATCTACGTTTGTTGAAGGAAGAGCGTTCGAGAAATGTTCAAGATTTGAAAGAGGAAGTCAATAATGATGATATCACTAAAACTTTGATTGTCAACAGGGGAAAGCCAGAGAGTGCCCTCAAAGAAGTTTTTCAAACAGAGTTAGATAAATTCAAGCCACTCAGTACCAGAATAGAAGCCACCGTCTTCAAGCAAACGAATATCATAAATGACATAAAGCTTTCATTGGATGATATTTTTAAGATGACTGATGTCCATGAAAAGTCTTCTGAAGGTGAAGCTAAGAAGAATCAGAGAAACGCATTTTATCAAAAACTCAATAATGCTTTTACTAACTTCTCCATTTTTTCTGGAGATCTACCGAAGGGCCTGAAATTCTATGACTCTCTTCTTCAAATGACCAGGGATCTTGCTAAGTCAAGCTCATCTTCGACACCCCGTAGTTCCGCGCAAGAGAATCCATTACCTCCTGTTTTACCTTCCCAGTCCAATCCTTCTCAAAATGTGAGCCTTGACGAAAGATTCAGACAACTGAGTGTGGCATCAAATGTTTCACCAGGTTCAAGCTTCTCTGCACCTGGTGGAACGCCTCAGTTGCCTCCAAGAACGTATGACGATGGGAATGGAAGCCTCAATCCGTCAACATCAAATGGTCCACCGGTACCGCCTAAACAGCCTTCACATGGTATTGCTAGCTTATTGTCAAATCAGCAACAGAGACAAAGCGAGAACCAAGAGTTCGAACAAAATCCCACGTCTTTTTACAACAATCCATCAGTTTTTAATGAGAACATGTACTCGAATTTTGGTGGGTGAAGAATTATTATACGAGATTAGTAATGATGCTAAATAATTATTCTGGTGTCTTTTCAGACCTTTTCTTAGGCCTCCTCTTAGGCCTTTGAGACTTACTTGATTTTTTTGTAAAGGCGTTGGGTTCGTACCATACATTCTCTGAACCAAAATCTGATTCTGATAATCGAACAAAACTAATTAAGCCATCATCCATAACAGCTAGTACGAAACTTCTATATCCTTTTTTTAATCTCCGTAACTGTTGGATGTGCGGAGGATACGTTTTACAGTTTTTTTTGTTTTCCTTGGTACGTGGGGATTCATCTTCTTTTTTTGTGATCTTATATTCATTATTCAACTGTGGAATTTTGTTCGCTACTTGAACATCGTTCATATTACCATCAGTTAGAAAGTCAAATTGGTAATTAAGTCGCTGAAAAATATTCCGTATTTCTGGGTATGTTGGGAAACTTGAGCCACTTTCGTTTTTATTATACACGACGATTTGAAAATCTGGTAGACCAGGACTTTTCTTCCTGAAGTTTGTTCTCGGTTTCCATACGTTAAACGAAATTTTCCACGCCTTGAGATCTGTCGTCTCTTGATAAGAATCAGCATTCTCATTACAGAGCTCTTGAACTGTGCGCGGAGCGGAGTAACTTGGAATCAGTAAATTGAGAGATCGATATATTTGACCTGAAGAAGTATATCTTCGGAAATAAAAGTGATAGGGATCATAAATCGAAAAATGCGGTATGGTGGGTATTAATCGGAATAAAGAGGTAAAGTAGCGGTATACTCGCTGTTCTCCAGTGATGCTTGAGACCTCCAAGTACGATGACCAATGTGGGACGTTCTGATTGATGCTAGAAACAATGAAGCCTAATCTTTTAAGGTGGGCATAAACAAAAAACTCATCTAGCTCAGACTGAGACTTAAATAGCGAATATGTGTCCTCGACACTCAACGGCACATCAAACTCATCGTCCTCTCTACCTGAGTTTTGCCAGTATGGTGTGACCGTTCCTCTTTCTGCCAGATACACGAACTCGTAAACTTCAAGCCAGCAACAACCACTGCTGTCGACTCTCCCCATTGTATGCATAAAAGTACCTTTAGGATGCGGTACAACAGCCATGTGTTTCTCAGGTACATAGTATGCCTTCACGAGGTTTTTCACCACAGAGCCGCGTATCGCCCCACTGAGCGAGTCAAACATCGCTTTCTTTGCGCGAAACAGCATTAACTCTTGTACGTTGGTACCATCAGGCTCGAAGTCCTTCTCTCCTCTTTTAGGAATTACATTTTGGCTAACCGTGACCTTGGCCATTTGCGACCAGTCTTGTGCAAGTTCATCGCCTTCTTCATCAGAATCTAATTTAGCTGTAGCATGATCAAACTCTTCGTCCTTCTCCATTGAAAAAAAATGTGCAAGGTACACAGCTGAACACCTTTGATGGGTAGTTCGACTTTTGATTGACAACCATCGACGAGCTTGTACGAATCTTGCGATGTGACAATAAAATTGATAAAAATATACTCCGATACGGGGAGTCGAACCCCGGTCTCCACGGTGAAAGCGTGATGTGATAGCCGTTACACTATATCGGATTTCGTTGAGAAGTACTCGATTGTCGATCTATATAATACATAAGAAAGATCATATGACAAATGCCTCGTTATTATCGGTTTGTTGTGCAATTTCGATCAGTACACACCAATATAGCCAAATCAAGCACTCTTGTTGAACTCTAGGGTCCAAGATGGCAAAAGTCAATTTTGACATTTAATGTTTGTTTTTACCCTGGCGGGGTTTGCATTTTGCATCCATGATCATATTTTAAGAAATTTTCCTTGAATATCTACAAATCACTATAACATATAAAGTTTGTTGCTATCAAAAGTTCACACTTCAAAGTTTTGTTGTGTTACAGGAGGGACAAGCACAGCTTGAACCACACCTACACCTGGTAGGCTTTTCCGACAGGTTAGCACCACAACATGAAGGTGCTGACTTTTGCTTTGTAGAAGAACAGCAAGACTTCTCTTGAGGTTGACTGGTCGAGCAGCAGCTCTTTGTTGGGACTTTACTGGAATCGCAGCACGACATACTAATGATGATTGTTACAGTATTCGGTAGTTTGTCTCTTGACTTCTTTTGTGAGCCATATATATATCTGCCCTCGTTATCGGAATGCGGCTATCATAATATTCCAGCCGCTTTCCGTATTTAGGAATTCTACGCGGGACGAATCAGAGAAAATAAGAGCACGTGATTATCACGAGACTGGGAACTGTTTTCTCGATTTAATTGGCGGCTAACCATTCTGCCACCAGAAACAAAACAAACAGTCAACTCTGAGAATTGGTAGAGTGTCCATAGCAACATGGTATTTCTCGTTGATGTGCGGTTGAGATATTCGGTTTTCTTGATTATCAGTGATACACTGAAAGAAGTCCAAATGCAACATGGATCTAAGAACAGCTTTATGTTTACCAATGCTCTGACCAGGGCCATAGAAAGCAAATTGACCAAGTTGAAGCACGAGAAGATCAAAGATGGGGTAATTCTGGAAGCAGTAGACTTCTTTTTAGAGGGGCAGGGAGCGATGGAAATAAGCGCTCATCCAACCGATGCCCAAGCTAGCATAGTGCGAAGCCTTGTCAAAGTGGTTTTACATCAGGTTGGAGCTAGTGGCAGCTATGACCTGAGTGAGGGCCAAGAAAACCTGCTGATATCACTGTGCGTAGAGACTATGCAAGTTGAGAGTGTGTCTGAGAGATGTGATATATTGCGTCGTGAAAAATCTCTTACAGATGCAGTTGAGCAGGGTTTGAAGTATGGGTTCGAAAGTGAAAACCACCTTAATAGTGGTCTAGATCAATTCTGCATTCGATTTTACTGCTGTTCTTCCCCACAGCAGATGCGCCGACCTCCTGATAGAATAATGGAGGAATTCGATAAAATAGATATCCAAGATGACACTGAAAATGACAATGACGGTGAAACTTTGGCGAGTGTGAATCCTGCATTAGAGGCACTATATATCAGTTCAGGAACTTTAAGCCAAGCAAGAATACAGCTACTTCCTACGGTAGAATATGATGGCTTATGGGAGGCGCTTCATTTTGATAGCAACATCAAACAGAAGCTGTTCTCCTACGCGACAATTTCACTCAAGATTTCACAGTTTTCGAGTAAAACTATTTCCGACGCCGTGATTTCCAATAACAAGCTTCTACTCATCCATGGGCCTCCTGGCACCGGGAAAACTACTGTTTGCAGAGCATTGTGCCAAAAGCTATCTATCAGATACCCTCAAAATGACTTAGGCACATTTTATAGTACGGATTACCGCGCGCTGATTATAGAAATTTCTTGTTCTCGAGTGTTTTCACGATGGTTTGGTGAATCCTCTAAAAATCTGGATAACATATTCAAGGATGTTGAGAAATTACTTATTGAAAACACTGAGCGTGGAAGATTTGTGTGCCTTCTAATGGATGAGGTGGAAACTATAGCATCTTCGCGATCATCACAAATAAATAAGAATGAAACGACTGATGGGATTCGTGTAGTTAATACACTTCTCACTCAGCTCGATAATCTCAAAAAATACAACAACTTTCTAGTGTTAGCAACATCCAATCTGGTCGATTCGCTGGATACCGCTTTTACGGATCGAGCCGATGGTATTTTCTACATCGGAATTCCTTCAGAAGAAGGTACCGAGAAACTTTTGACATCCACTATCGGAGAATTAATTAACACACAGATCATCACTTCCAGCAATGGCGTGGAAAAACTAAAAGAGCAAGAAATCAAACAATGCGTCACTGCAATTGCTCACCGCTGTTCTGTAAGTTATCCAATAATTCGTAATATACCCACATTTACCAAGATAAATTAACAAGAAATACTAACTGATAAAAAGTCACTTAGAATGAGCGGAAGGACGCTTAGAAAACTTCCATTAGTTTGTTTGTCCGAATTTTTGCCCGAGTTACCAGTGACAATAGACGATTTCCTAGTTGCCTTGGCGCTTTCAGTGCAAGGTCATTATAAGGGCAATCACGTGTACCCTCCTTGATCAATACACCGTTTTTATTGTCGTTACTTCTGTATGGGTTTTAAACAAAACGTGGTGGCGCAGTTCGTCATAATCATCATCTCAAAAGTGAAAGTTTTTTTCTTTTTCCAACATTTCAAATGATTTTTTGATGAAATATAGTGATAGCTAACGATGGTTGCCCGTTGGGCCAACTCGAGAAAAGAATTCATTTCACAGTGTAAACGAACAAAATGAGAATTTGCAGGAGGTTTTTGATCTCTTTGGCCTTGCTTATAACTGTAGGGTCGGCCGCATCCACCGTTGCTGATCCAGTGGATGAAAGTCAGCTTCCGCAAACCGATGACCCTAAAAAGGCATTTCTCTTTTCGATTTCCATGATCATTGTTTCAGAAATTGGTGACAAGACTTTTCTGATTGCTGCTTTGATGGCAATGCGCCATCCTAGATTGCTTGTTTTCTCTGCTTCTGCCGCATCTCTTTTCATCATGACCATTCTTTCTGGTATTGTGGGTCGCACCTTTACTAGTCTAGTTCCACAACGTTATACACAATTTGCAGCCGGTATCCTATTCCTTGTGTTCGGTTATAAGCTTACTCTCGAAGGTCTTGCGATGTCGAAAGATGTTGGTGTTGAAGAAGAACTTGCAGAAGTCGAAGAAGAAATTGCTGTGCGTGATATGAATAGTCATTTGGAGAATGCTGAAACAGGTCAACAACGTGCAATTGAAACTCCAAAGTCAAAGACAAAGCAAATTTTGGATCAAATTTTGTTGAAATCAGGCAAAGTTGCCTCATATGTTCTATCACCCACTTGGGTTCAAATATTCACTATGGTCTTCCTAGGGGAATTTGGTGATCGTTCTCAGATTAGTACCATTGCAATGGCTTCAGGTAGTGACTACTGGTCGGTTATTTTTGGAGCAATCGTTGGGCATGCAATCTGCACCGGTATGGCTGTTGTTGGCGGGAAGTTTTTGGCTTCCAAGATTAGCATGAGAACCGTGACTCTAGGCGGTGCTTTTTCTTTTTTCATCTTCGCTATAATGTACATTTACGAGGCTTTTAACAATCCCAATTAAATACGGACAAACCTATAAAGTTGATATATGAGTTTTCCTAATTAAATCTATTTATTCAACAAAATTGTAAATTACGACCCTTCAGATGAGGAACCTACAGCTCCTTCAATCTTCTTCCTTGGCTTGCG
This sequence comes from Lachancea fermentati, assembly GCA_900074765.1. Classification (NCBI taxonomy): domain Eukaryota; kingdom Fungi; phylum Ascomycota; class Saccharomycetes; order Saccharomycetales; family Saccharomycetaceae; genus Lachancea; species Lachancea fermentati. The sequence goes on along the minus strand of LT598486.1, from coordinate 1,206,492 downwards.
CTAGTAGCCTTCGCCTTACGAGACGTTTGATAGCCTCATCCGTGCGTTGTTGTAAAACATCCAATTCTGGTTTCAGCTTTTCTTCCAAGTCACTTGTAGGCTTTGGTGCAGTCGTATTTAATTCATCGGCATTACCATCTATACTAACTTCTGAGACAGTATCTATTGATTCCGTTCTAGGATTATTTGTCTTGTGTTCGATCTGAGAAAGGATCTGTGCTTGAACTTTGGCAGACAACGTCTCTGCTGTTTCCAAACCAAATGCTCGCGAAGAGGTTCCCCTGAAAGCTATTCCATCACTAGCCAGATTGTGAGCCCCCTGAAGTTCTGTTTCCTGCGTTGAATTCCTCTCCTCCAGTGAAAGAGATGAATCTGTAATTATATCATCCCTAGTCGAAGAAGGTCGTTCAGATTTCTTGGATGCCTTGTTTTTCAGTAATTCAAGTCTTCTCTTTCTTTCCGCAAGCTCAGTCTGCAATGATGACATTAATTACAAACGATGAGATGATTAGATCAGGCCCGCTGAGCGCTGATATCTCGTAATTTCAATACAGTTATGAAGCGAAAAAAACCGTGCATTAGATCTTCATGTCAAGAATTGAAAAAAAAAGAAGAAATCATTTGAAAAGTCGTCATTAGAAGTAGTGTTACATTAAATCAAATAAATCTAGTAAAAATTATAAATGCAGTCTCTGTGTATCAGCCTAGTGTAAAGTCTTGATGAAGTTATCCAAATTGTACTCCTCCTCGTATTGAGTCGAATCCCATAACTCTTTAAGTTCGCCAACAGCTTCTTTCGCTTTGCCGCTTAAACCCGTTTCATTGACCAGGTCATTTAGCTTTCCGTTCTGGACAGATCTCTCTTCAATTTCTTGTGACGGAACATTATCTGTATCGAATAAATCTAACAACTGATGTGTATCCATGGACGCCAGACCTGCGTTTTGCTGATTCACAACAGTAGAAGCGATGTTCATTTTGAATTTCTGTAGACCCATAATCTTCTCTTCCAAAGTGCCCTTAGTGATAATTCTATACACATTTACCACCTTCTTTTGGCCAAGTCTATGCGCACGATCCATTGCTTGAAGATCATTCATCGGATTCCAATCATGCTCAACAAAAATAACAGTATCCGCACCAGTAAGATTCAAACCTAAACCTCCTACCTTTGTAGTTAGTAGCAGACAGTCGATAGATGGATCTTCATTAAATTTACGCACAACAGCTTGTCTATCGCGAGATTCCACGCTACCATCAAGTCGCATATAGGTTACCGAAGGCATACACTTCTTAAAAAGGTCGTTTTCAACCATATCCAGCATGTCTTTCAATTGACAGAAGATTAAGGCACGATGCTGACTTATAACATTTTCTGTTGGGGGAGGATAATTTTTGGATCTTTTATCAATGTCCTGAGTTCCAATGCCACATTCCAAAAGCAGGTTCTTTAAAGCACCCAGTTTTGGAGCATGAACTATGTCATGCAAGCTAACTCCGGTTTCCTTCAGGTACTCTTGAACCTGAGCCCATTGTGGATGACCCTTCGATAGCACTAAGGAAGGATGGTTGCAGAGCTTCCTCATATACTGCAGCGCTTGGAAAATATGTTGCTTATTTTCAACATCTGATGTGTTTTCGATGTCCTTTTCGACAGTATTTTTCTGCTTCTTGGCAAAATCTTGATAAAGCTGCTTTTGTAAATCACTTAACTCACAGTAGTAATCCTGTATAATCTTTGGAGGGAGATCGGATAAGACATCTTCTTTCAATCTTCTCAGCATGAATGGCAGAACTTGTTTGTGCAATGCGTCTAAAGCTAAGGCACCGGCTTCTTGCTCTTTGGAAGACGTTTTACTATTTCTAGAAGCAGCAATAGGTTTCGCAAAACGTTCATGAAACATTTTTTCTGTGCCCAAGAAGCCGGGCATTAAGTAATCGAATAGTGACCATAATTCTACAACATTGTTTTGAATTGGTGTACCCGTTAAAATGAGACGATGATTAGCCCTGATCAATTTGACTGCCTTTGCAAGCTTGGACTGCGCGTTTTTTATTATATGACCTTCATCCAAAACACAGTAATTGTAGTCATATTTCATGATCACATCTATGTCATTCCTGGCAACGTCATAAGAAGTAACAACGATATCAACGTCACCAAGCTTGTCTCGTAATGGATGTCTCGTCGATGGACCTCCAGCGTACACCAATATTTTTAGGAAAGGAGCATACTGTTCGAATTCCTGCTCCCAATGTCCGGTTAACGAAGGCGGACACACTATCAGCGTAGGCAATGGCCTAGCTTCAATGGACTGTGTTGATTCATATTCTTGTTTTCTCAAATATTGATCACTAGCGATGATACAGATAGTTTGCAATGTCTTACCGAGTCCCATATCATCACACAATATACCGTGTAGGTGATATTTGTTCAAGAATGCCAACCAATTGACACCATCCTGCTGATACTTTCTTAAAGTCGCCTTGATGGCCACAGGTAAGTTAAAAGGTTTGGCTTTTGAGGGATCCATCATTTGCTGTAGGATATCACGCTCTTTTTCTCTTCCTTCCATCAACTCAGTTGGTAGACCTTCTGGATCGGGTATACCAGCTTCCAATGGAACCAGTTTTATAATTGATGCAAATGTCGTAGTTGCTAAAGTTCTAACGTCTGTATTGGAGTCACTCATGCGACCCAGTAATGGAACAATTAAGAATACAACATAAGGTAGAATATCACTGCCCATATTAAGCGACAAATGATATACCAATTCGATAAGACCCTGCCGATCGGTTACAGAAGCCGGGTTATTCATCAGCGGCAGACCTTCCTTGATTAAAAAGGAAATAACTGTCACCGGAAGAACATTAGCCAAATCAGCAAGTGCCCTTGCCGCTGAATATCTGAAAATGGCGTACTTTGACCTCAGATATTTGAGCAAAAGAGGCAAGCGAGTTAATACCTCTTGTTGTTGAATATCCGGATGCATGTAAACAAAAAGAGTCCTTAGAATCCCCATTGCATCGACAATTTCTTGGCCCAATTTTGCGCTTAATTCAGCGCCATCAAAATCCTCTAGTCCTTTTTGTAAAGGATCTAAAATCGTCTGTTTCATCTGTGGGACTTTAGTCAAAACATCCCCTCCAAGTTGTACCAGTAGCTGGCTTAATGTATACATTGATCCATTCCGTTTCATATGCGCTTCTTCGGCCAACTTCTTAGCCCGAACATCGTCTTGCAAGGCTAAACTACTCGCTTCTCTTATTAGCGTCAGTATTTCATCTTTATACTGAATGTTTGGTGCATATTCCGGCACCTCTGATGTATCAACACACAAAAAGCCGCATAAATTTTTCACAATCTTATTGGCAACATTTCCCTTATTGCTCTTCACCAGATCGACAACCAAATTAATCACCGCATCGCCTGATCTTTGCTGCAAAATTTCATATTTTTCCTCCTTGATACTATCCATTAAAGCGCGAATAAAAGGATTCAGCTTCGCAGGCAGACCATCAAACAGCAAAGCGGCCGAAGCATAATTGGAAAGCACATTACATGTGCGCGATCTCTTGGCCTCTTTCGCGATTTCAATAGCTTGTAAAACTCGATGTTTTGCATCTTCTAAAGGTTTCTTAGCCAAAATCTTGTAAGAGTTGCTCAAATGTTTGAATAACTTATCTGAATACTCACCGTGAACTCTTTCTGCGGTGTCTATACCAAAAGCTTCTGAACCCGCTTCAGATTCCCCTTTAACAATGATTGCCAGCTGAGGTAGTCTCTGAGGTGGTAGCATCCCAACATCAACGAATGTCGATAGTAGACTCTGGCATTGCGTTCTCAATGCTTTCAGGCTAGGTACTAACTCCCTGAAAGTTGGAAAGTTCGATGGGTCATTTAAATGACTAACAAATATAGGCTGGAAAGTTTCCGAGACAAACGACGGTATACTTTGTTGTTCTGTAGGAGGAAAAGGCTGAAGGACGTTTTTGCAAAACTCAGAGACAATAATAGCGACAAGCATCCTAGGTGTAGCGTAGGGTAATTTCAGGCAATCAACCAAGACATTTGAAAAGAATGATTTCAAAGTTGCTTCCTGGAACATGGCAAGTGTCAATCCCAGAGCTTTTGCACCCATCACCCTTGTGTTGAATATAACTTCCGTTCCGAGTAAAGTGACATCACCTGCAATCATCGGAGCATCGATGTTCACGCGCTCACTGTTTGCTGGAGGAGGTATATCCGATTTTGCAGCTACTGATGTATTCCTTTTTCTTTCCAAGTGGAGTTGATAATGCTGTGATGGTTTTAAAATATACTGAAGCTCCATATTGTAATTTTTCCCATGTTCACCTATTGGCGTAATCAAAAGATGTAAAATTGGAGCCAAGTGCTTACCAAACAAATGGTCCACATTCTTGTCAGGATTTTTGGCTCTGTATTCCAAGAGCATGGAGATATAAACGTCATAAGACATTTTTAAAACCTCTGGATTCTGTTCCAGAAGAATGTTTTGGTAAATAAGCCTGAACACTTTCCCATTTATCCAATGCTTGATGAAGTCGTCTTTGATAGACAAAAATGCTTGAAGTAAATTTAAAACTGCTTTTCTGACATTTGTAATAGAGTGACGAAGAAATGGGTACAGTTTGGGAACGAGACTCTTGAATGACCATTCGATGGGGTGGGATACGGCCTTACTTTTTAGGACTTCTAGAACCTGTTGATGCTCACATAACTTTGCTAAGAGGTCCATAACAGAGCCCACACTAGACGATAAATCGTCCTCCAAATGGGTAAGCGAGTTCCAAATGGTACTCAATACAAGATCAAGCATTGATGGCTCCAATTGAACAAACTGTGAAGTGATTGGTATCAGAATTGCAGCAGCTACACTTTGAACATCATCGTCATGTTCGTTGAGACCATACAGGACTATATTGACAACGTTATCAAGCAAATTGTTCTCGAACAAAAAATCTGTCTTTATACTGACAAAATAACGGATGCCAAGCAGACCACCGTGTGTAGCCTCCCAGATCTTGTTCGGTAGCCCAATATACTTTGGGTCTTGCAGAACAAGTTGTTCCAAAGCGCCAAATATTTTCACGCTCAATTCTTCATCCAAATGCAGTAATAGCGCAGCTAGCGTTTGAGCAGCAGATTCTCGAACAGGAGCAACAACGGTATCGTACACGAAATCTCCAAACCTATCTAGCGCAAAGATTGTCAATAGCCTAGTTGCTAAATCTTCTAGAGCCTTGCGGTTCCGGTGATCATTTTCCTCTTTGCTTTTACCGCGTATCCTCGCAACGCTCTTAGCATGCTTTTTTATGATTTCTCGCAGACCCAAGGCAGCTCCGTGTCTGACTTCCCAAGCCTCGTGAGTGAGGTTCTCCAGCAGAAGTTCATAGACACCCTGGAATTGCCAAACCAGGCCGGCAATTCTCTCGTGCTTCTCTAACAGGGGAGTCATTACCGATTCGACCATAATTTTTTTTGAGTCCGCTTGCTCGGTTATTTCCAATTTGGGATTATTAAGCATGGTCGGGGACGGCGTAGGGCTCTGGCTGGACTCCTCCTGGGCCATTAGGTTTCGGGAGATAGAGCTCTGAGATAGGTCAACAGGCTTCTTCGTAGTGGTTTTGGCCTGGATCTTGCGCTTCCGTTTGGCCATGGCAAGCATTCTAGCACTTTTCTTGGATTCGAGAGCCGTCGGCCTTTCGAGAGACTCGGGTTTCACCTCTGCTTTAGCAACTTTCTTGGCTTGTGGCTGTTCTTCTGCAGGATAATCGTTCACGCTTGACGCCAGAAGAACCTTCCCAGATTTGAGCACCTCGTTGAGCTTCCATTGCGACAGCGAGTACAGGTTGGAGTCGTCCTGTAGCGACTTCCACTCGTCGCTCTCGTCGAGCTGTTCGAGCTTGAGACGCATCTCTTGCTCGAGCTTCACCTTGGCGTTCTCGCCTACGCCTGTAACCGATGCCACGTCGGCCGCAAGCTCCTCTTGCTTGACTTGCGTAGCGAAATCGGACGCGCTACCAGCAGGCGCAGCGGCCGGTGAAACGTCACTGCCACTGTCGTCGTCGCCATTAGGGTCCCAGGCATATGAGTGGCTGACGATTCCGCCCACCGCGCGAGCTGCAGTAATCCGTGTCTCCCATCTTTTCGTAAGCAGAAACGGGTACACGCGCGACAGCAGTGATAGTGTGTCCTCGGGGTGTTGTTTAGCCAGATCGCCCAGCTGGTCCGCGGCCATGTTCCTCACCACCTGCGTCGACCCGGTCTCCAGGAGAATAACCTGTCTGTCCAACCTCGACACATGCGACGTCATATTCAATCGGCCCACTGTCTAATGCAAAAAAAAATGCCAGTACACAATAATCTCTTCTTACAATCCAAGGAGAATCGACTTCCAGTTACCCAAAGACCAAATTGACAGCGTTACAAGTGTGTATTCGTGCGTATACTTTTCTGGGGGGGCGTCAAAAACTTGAAATCTCCAGACCTCGGCGGCTTTTTATATATTTGTCGCCTCCGCGCGGGCCGGGCCCTTCTCCCAGAGCATGGCCTACCTTTTTATATCAAATTTTTCTAACACTTGTCGTGGCCGCGGGAGGGAAAGAGGCAAACCGGAATGACACCCACGCACCTCGAACTGCGTGCGCTCTTTGTACGGCACTTGGCACCCCTAAAAAGTTTTTTCAGATTTTTCTTTCTCTGCGGCACGCGACGCGACGCGACGCGACGTTTCGCGTCGCAACTTTTCTTTTGTTGGCTTTCCTTTTTTTCTCTTCTGCAAAACGTATAGAGTGAGAAAATAGCAGGTCGAGTTCCGTTCACGTGTTGCGTACAAAGCGATGCATATTCTGCTCACGGGGCGCGGCGCATTTCTTTGGCTTGCGTTTTTTTATGCGTTTTCAGGACCAACACCCACAACTGAAGGAGAGATAGCGCCGCGTGGGTGATGCTACATGTGACCCGGAAAATCTCTCAATTTCCGTGGAGTTTCTCCCGGTGGAAAGACATCACGTGGGTGGATTCTCCCAATCTCCGAATAGCTACTTCGCTGCTTCGCCTTCAAAGTATGTACAGAAACGACGCGCAAAAGCGCGGTTCTCACAAATGCGGGCCGACTCTGGAACGGTTTAATTTTCCAGCGGGATTTTTCACACATGATTCACCCGAAAGCGTGAGCAGCGTCAGTGCGTAAGCAAACCCAATTTGAAAAAAGAAATCGATGAGTAATGGTATGCTAGGTGCTCAGATGGTATAAGAAGTGCAGCGGCAGGTTTTTCACAGTTTAGAAGCCCGCAAAGCAACGCAAGTCATCACCGCGAGCAAGCACGGTCCCAACACACATCGCAATAGCACACATAATGTCAGAAGCTTCAAATCCTTACGCTCCAAGTCCGTATGACGAGGTCTCCAACGTGGGCAACTTTCAACTGATCGAATCTACTCTTAGAGAGGGTGAACAATTCGCCAACGCATTTTTCTCAACTGAAAAGAAGATCGAGATCGCCAAGGCGTTGGACGACTTCGGTGTTGACTACATCGAGCTAACGTCACCCGTCGCCTCTGAGCAGAGCCGCATGGACTGTGAGGCCATCTGCAAGCTGGGCTTGAAGGCCAAAATCCTCACGCACATTCGTTGCCACATGGACGACGCCAAGGTCGCCGTCGAAACTGGTGTTGACGGTGTGGACGTAGTGATTGGTACGTCGCAATTTCTAAGACAATATTCCCACGGTAAGGACATGAACTACATCGCTAAGAGTGCCGTTGAGGTGATCGAGTTCGTCAAGTCCAAGGGCCTCGAGATCCGTTTCTCTTCCGAAGACTCTTTCAGATCCGACATTGTCGACCTGCTGAACATTTACAAGACTGTCGATGCTATTGGTGTCAACAGAGTCGGTATTGCCGACACCGTCGGGTGTGCAAACCCAAGACAGGTGTACGAACTGGTCAAAACCTTAAAGAACGTCGTGAGCTGTGACATTGAATGTCACTTCCACGACGACACCGGTTGCGCCATTGGTAACGCCTACTCCGCTTTGGAGGCTGGTGCCAGACTGATCGACGTTTCTGTCCTTGGTATTGGTGAGAGAAATGGTATTACCCCTCTAGGTGGTTTGATGGCAAGAATGATTGTCTCTGCTCCAGACTACGTCAAGTCCAAATACAAGCTGCATAAGTTGCGTGATTTGGAAAACCTGGTCGCCGAGGCCGTGCAGGTAAACTTGCCCTTCAACAGTCCTATTACCGGTTTCTGTGCTTTCACTCACAAGGCAGGTATTCATGCAAAGGCTATTTTGGCCAACCCTTCAACTTACGAAATTCTGAATCCTGCTGACTTCGGGATGACGAGATACATTCATTTCGCTAACAGGCTAACTGGTTGGAATGCCATTAAATCCAGAGTTGAGCAGCTCAACTTGCATTTAACTGATGATCAGATCAAGGACGTTACCGCAAAGATCAAAAAGATTGGTGATGTCAGGCAATTGGGTATTGATGACGTTGACACAATCATCAAAGACTTTCACTCTGAACTGCAATAAATAGTCATAGCTTCAAAAAGTTTGTAAGGATCATAAGAGTGTTTATATTCACTATTTAAAGTACTCTAAGTCATCTCTTCTTTTCAGGATATCGCTGGTTGGAGTAGCATAATGATTGAATTCGATCTGACTGTCATACTCTTCAAACCCATACACCACACCCACACACCTGATAAAAGTTTTAAAGAAAGAAAAGTATGATGCTGCCCTGCCGACACGACGCAGACTTGCGCTATTGCAGTTTTTCAGAACTATAAAGCGCGCATCAGACTCTCTTCATCCACATACTTCACTCAACATCAAGCAAAAGTCAAATCACAATGCCAAGTACGTACTATTATTAAGGGAAAAATCATCAATGTTCTACAGAATATTGGTGTGGGAGATAGGAAATCGTTCTGACGATACTCCTTCTCCTTGAGGATCGGGTCCTCATGAATATTTCTTCATTTTTTTGAAGAATGGAACGACTTTCTTCCGACAGAACTGCAGCTAGCATCAATCTTTTGCACTGAATACCCGACACTTCAGGTAAAAGAGCTGGCGTCAACAAATAAGACTATGTCTTGTTGGAGTTTCTGCAGGTCTATTTCGAGCTTGTCTTGATGTGAAGATTGTCTGACCGTAATATTCATGAGTAGATAGTTGACCAGACCTCGTAGTTTCATGCGGAATGTCAACTAACATTACATAACAGGAGCTCCAAGAACTTACTCCAAGACTTACTCTACCCCAAAGAGACCTTACGAATCTGCTCGTTTGGATGCTGAATTGAAGTTGGCCGGTGAGTACGGTTTGAAGAACAAGAGAGAGATCTACAGAATCTCTTTCCAATTGTCTAAGATTCGTCGTGCTGCCAGAGACTTGTTGACCAGAGACGAAAAGGACCCAAAGAGACTTTTCGAAGGTAACGCCTTGATCAGAAGATTGGTGAGAATCGGTGTCTTGTCTGAAGACAAGAAGAAACTGGATTTCGTCTTGGCCTTGAAGATCGAAGATTTCTTGGAAAGAAGATTGCAAACTCAAGTTTACAAGTTGGGTTTGGCCAAGTCCGTTCACCACGCCAGAGTCTTGATCACTCAAAGACACATTGCCGTCGGTAAGCAAATCGTCAACGTCCCATCTTTCATGGTCAGATTGGAATCTGAGAAGCACATTGACTTTGCTAGAACTTCTCCATTCGGTGGTGCCAGACCAGGTAGAGTTGCCAGAAAGAACGCTGCCAGAAAGTCTGAATCTGCTGAAGGTGAGGAAGAAGAATAAGCGAATCGTTCATAATATCTCGAATCGCTTCTTTATCTTCAAAATTTCGGCTTGCAAATCAAGAGAATTTTGCCATATGGCATGCCTACTATTAGTTTTCTAAAGGATTTGTGCTCGCTCTGTATATAGAGACTTCATCTGAGAGCACTGGCAGATTCTCTTGGATTGCTAAGTAGTTGTTTAATTTACACTTGGTTTTCTTGCCGTTTTTCATTACTCTACGCATCAAAGATGTACAATTGTATATTAGAATATAATCACTCATGGAATAAAGCTATTAACGTCACACGAATATTAAGCACTTATCCTGGATAGTTCATCGTGACCTGATGTTGTAAGAGAATCACTTCTTGTCATCCCAACTGACAAATTTATTTGACTATTTTATTTTACACCCACACATTATAACCAATACATCCAGACACCCTTAGAAAAGTCAAGAAATTTCATCCGTTTTAATAATGATATGCATGAATTTTGGGCTGGCCTGGCTGAGAGGAAGGTGCCGGGGCGTTGCCCGCCGCAGACTCCCCTCCCTGTACGGGCCCTCTTGCTGTGTCCGCCTAGCCTCCGACTGACTGCCCTGCCTAGCAGCCGCATCATTGTCACCACAGTAGGCCTCAGGCCGCAACCCGCAGGTGCTGTCCCCTCTGTAACTCCCTCCGGTTCCCAGACGGTTCCAGTTTGAAAAAGTGACTAAAACTTTTAGGCGTGCTTCCACTGATTATTGAAGAACAAGCAACAAGGTCAATAAGCAAAGATGGGTAAATCGTATGTGATTAATGTTTGAAACGAGCGTGTGGAGCATGTTGGATATACCAGAAGAAGTGCAGCGTGAATGTTTTTACACCTGAACGAAGCAATGCAAGATTACAACTTGGCAATGATTATGAACAATGTTAAAATGGTGGAATATTAAAAGTAGAATGCATTAAAATTTAAAAAGCTACAATGAGAAGCTCAGTACTGAAAGCAAAAGCTTAAGGTTGACAGAAATCGGGGGAAGTAATTACGGGAAGCACTAATAAAGCCTCCGGAATGCAGCTCGCACAGTACCAAATTAATCAGCTTACTAACTATCATTATACAGACACGGTTACAGATCTCGTACTCGTTACATGTTCCAACGTGACTTCAGAAAGCATGGTACCATTCCATTGTCTACTTATCTGAAGGTCTACAAGGTTGGTGACATTGTCGACATCAAGGCCAACGGTTCCATCCAAAAGGGTATGCCTCACAAGTTTTACCAAGGTAAGACCGGTGTTGTCTACAACGTTACCAAGTCTTCTGTTGGTATTATTATCAACAAGATGGTTGGTAACAGATACCTAGAGAAGAGATTGAACTTGAGAGTTGAGCACATCAAGCACTCCAAGTGTAGACAAGAATTCTTGGACAGAGTTAAGTCTAACGCCGCTAAGCGTGCTGAAGCTAAGGCCCAAGGTGTTCCAGTCCAATTGAAGAGACAACCAGCTCAACCAAGAGATGCCCGTGTTGTTTCCACTGAAGGTAACATCCCACAAACTTTGGCTCCTGTTCCATACGAAACTTTCATCTAATTTACTCGTCTTTTGGCATGCAAGTTTTTTTTGGAACTGTGTTTTAGTCTCAACATATATACTGTGTCTAATGTAAAGCAATTGTACACGTACTGTTATTACTTGGTTTTAGATTTTTCTATAGAGTATTCTGCAAGTGGTTCATTACAAGGCATTTGTACATCGTCTCTTGTGATTGTGATTGGCAAATTTTTTGACTTCTTAGGAAACCTGATGAGGCATCATCTCATGGCGGCGTCTCACATATAGCTATTAGAATTGTCACGGCCGTATTGTCGCAAGTAATTATACAGGAAGTGCCACAACTGGCTTGACTTTTTGCTAGACATTTTCTCCGGTTAAAGTTCGATTTAAATTATAGGTACTATCTTCAGCATTTTAAATGGCCAAAAAAACCATAGAAGATTTGGAAAGGGAAGCAATAGAATCCGTTCCGTACTTGGGAAGTGATGAGGATGCGTCAAATATGAAGAATGCTGCGTCGGTTTCTGCAACGCTTAACGGCACACATGTGGCGCAAGCAGAAGTCAAGCCTTGGGTTCATTTTGTGGCTGGCGGTGTTGGAGGAATGGCGGGTGCTATCGTAACCTGCCCTTTTGATGTGGTTAAGACACGTTTGCAAAGTGATGTTTTTCAAGCGATTTATAGAACAGGCAATAATACATCTCATGCATCAAAGAATTTCGTCGCTAATGGAGCAAGACACTTTAGAGAAACTTTTGGTATAATATCGAGCGTATATCGTCAAGAAGGCTTCCGAAGTCTTTTCAAAGGTCTAGGTCCGAATCTCGTCGGGGTCATTCCCGCAAGAAGCATCAACTTCTTCACTTATGGAACCACCAAACAATTATACTCTCAGCATTTTAATAATGGTGAGGAAGCGCCATGGATTCATCTTTTATCAGCGGCTACTGCAGGCTGGGCAACTTCGACTTTGACGAATCCCATATGGTTGATCAAAACCAGACTTCAATTGGACAAGGCGGGTAAGACAAAGCAATATATGAACTCCTGGGGTTGCTTGAAAAGCATAGTGGCAAATGAGGGGTTTTTAGGCCTATACAAGGGATTAAGTGCATCCTATTTAGGCTCAGTGGAAGGAATTTTGCAGTGGCTACTGTACGAACAAATGAAGCACGTAATCAAAATGCGCTCTATTGAGAAGTTCGGAAATATAAGTGAAGGTCAGAAAAGCACATCAGAGAAAATTAAGGAATGGTGTCAGAGATCTGGAAGCGCCGGCCTAGCCAAATTTGTAGCAAGTATTATAACCTATCCACATGAGGTAGTGAGAACTCGATTGAGACAGGCACCGGTGGAAAACGGCAAACCTAAATATACGGGTTTAATCCAATCGTTCAGGCTAATTATAAAGGAAGAGGGTCTTGTTTCCATGTATGGAGGGCTGACACCACACTTGCTGCGGACTGTCCCAAATAGCATAATTATGTTTGGAACGTGGGAATTGGTTATAAAGCTATTGTCTGAAAAGTCCTGATCCACAAATCCTGAATTCCGATAAGTTGTTATATAATGCATTTCTATCATGTAAATAATTCTGAGCTTACAAATTTAAGCCGCACCTTTATGAAGGTATTTCAAAACACCGTCAACATCAAAAGGTTTTCTAGGCTTATGACTTGAGGAAATTGCACTATACCCATCACCAGTTCTTACACCAATTCCTTGTTCCAACTGCTTTGCGGTACTTAATCCATGGAATGCATAGTTCCCACGCTCCTGTCCCAGGAATTCTAACGCCCACTTAGTTACATTCTCGTCATTTTGCAGCATTTTCTCTATCTCATCTTCGCCAATATATGCGGAATCAATAGCTGCTGTATCATTAGCATCATTAATCCATTCATCAACTTCAGGAATATTCTTCTTCCTTAGCAAAGTTGTCAACAAGCCCTCGTGAGCTGTTGTGGGGAAATTGGGTAGTGGATACACAACGATAGAATCCAGTGTTTCCTCAAAGTGATTAATTGTAGTAGTGAGTGACAGGAGTTGAGTTAAAATAACATTCACTTGGACTTGAACCGAATACCACTGGGGAAGTTCTGTTCGGGACATTTCATCTCTAATCTTGGCTAATGAATGAGTGAGCTGAGCGAGTCTCATTCTTACGGCATCTAGAGCTTGGGCTGGAACGGTCCTAAAATCGTACTTGGTATCGTCTTGTAGGGATGAAACTCCTTCGTCCGCATCAGTATTTGAACTGGGCGCCATTTTCATCAAGCCCGGGTTCTTTTGAAATGTAGATTGCAGAATAAATTGTGACGGTCATTTGGAAAAAAAGAGTTCCACCTAACAGACATGCAGAGTTTGAAGATGAATATAAGTTATGCATAATGAAGGAGGAAAAAAGGAAACCTAATGAACTCAAGAGCTCAAGTAAAGACACCACAAAGATTCAAAGGGTTCCCGAGAAAGATTCCAATGAGTCCAAGGGCATTAGTAAGAACAAAAACGATAACAGCACCATGGAACTAGGGGAAAGAAGCATATTTTATGACGTTGAATGGAATCCTCAGGGTGTTGCACCTTTTGGTCTGCGAAATATTCCATATAACCCCCGAACATTTAAGGTGAAGGAACCGGTTGAAGCTATACTCTGTGATTTAAAAGATATCCCTGTTCCTTCTTCATCAGAGCGAAAATAAAATAACCTACTGACCGCAAGCATATGGTACCGAGCGTCTGGTTCTATTCACTATCTATTCAGGGCCAACTAACATGTTTATAGCCCTAGGGAGTGTAGTCTGCAAAAAGAATATCTAATTCATAAGATCCGTAAAGACATAAAGACAATATTTAATGAATGCATTTTATAATGGATTTAGTAATGCACTTGTCACCCCTACTTTAAACCGGCGAACAACTTTTCAACGTCAGCAACGGATTGTTGCAACACTTTGTCTTGGAACTTGGGGTTGGCCAATTCAGAATTGACCTTAGAGATAACGGCTTCAGCCAATTGCTGTTGTTGCAGTTGGCGAACTGATGCCTCATATCTGACCCAGGAGTCAAGGACAGATTTGGCTTCAGTAGCCAACTCGACTTGTTGCTTCAATTCAAAAGCCTTGGCCTCCAATTCGACAGTTTCTTTGGAAACGTCGAACAAAACCTTGGTAGTGTCAGAAACGTTCTGCAATTCTGAGACTGATTCGATTCTTTGCTTAACAGCATCCACATGTTTGGCTCTAGAAGCATTCAAAACATCGGAAACTTGCTTAACTCTGCCATCGGCGAAATCTTTGTAAGCAGGAGCCAAGAATTTAGCAACAATAAAAGCAAACCCAATAAAGGTACCTAATAGGATAGTTTCATCGTTAACAACGTAAAGTTCATTGGAAATTGCATAAACAGCCGCAGCAGTAGAGGTAGCTAAGATACCAGTCTTAGACAAAGCACTATTACCTGGTAGAGCATCGATTATAGAAGAAGCCTTGGCCTTTGGATCCTGTGGAGCTGGGGTTGACATGTAACGAACGCCAATTCTGTTTGAATACCATGTTAGTAAACTGTTTATGTGTTCAGGAAAGATATTGAAATTCATCTACGACCAAAACACGTTTCAGGTGACGGTGTAATTGGAGAGAAACTGCCAACGCTATTTCTCATGGAGTCAAACTTGGTGACTTAAGAATCATTTCTTAGTCTTATGGTAATAATTATCAAAGTCGTCTGCATCTTCAACATCAGGAAGCTCTTTTCTCTCGTCACCCATATCATGAATTAATATCTTCCACTAATATTGCATTGGTACATACGGAGCTTGACGAGCTCCAAGGGTCAGCAATGGTCTAGCTGAAGCCTTCAAGGTCAAAGCACGGAAACTCATCATTCTCGTTTTCTGTCTTTTCCAATCGTAAGAACTGTCGAAATGGCCTACTCAATTGTAAGTATAGGGATAAAATTTTCTTGGAACATCCAATCCACCACTGTTAGATCACTACACACTAAGAAATTTCATGGAACCTTATTGGATCCTAGTCACGTGTGATGCAATTGATAGTAAATAATCTATACAACAGCTACTAAAGTGTTGGCTGGTTTCCATATCTGTACAGAGTTATCGTTAGAAACACTGCATATGAGCCAGGGGTCGTGGAGATTCCAGCTTATGTCGTTTACGCCTAGCATGTGACCGCCATGCGTAAAAATGAGTTCTTCGTCCGTGGGCTGGGAAATATCCCACAGTTTAACTAAACCATCCGTTTGATCGGCCGTACCTATCACGGTGCTAATATGAGGATTCCACTGAAGTGCTGATATAGAGTTCCCGTGTTCCCATGTTTTTATTGGTTCAGAGAAGTCCCTAATGTCCCAGAGATTCACTTTCCCTGATGCGTCTGCTGAAGCCAGTAGCATATCTTGTTGATAATTAAACTGGCAAGCATTTATTCCCTTTTCATGATGATTAGATTGACTTTGGACAGTTCGCTTGGCTGTTCTAATGTCCAATAATCCTAAAACATTATCATCGCCGCAACATGCAAGTAACGAGTCATGGTGTACCATCCATGACGCATCATTACAGCCCTTATTGTCCACTTGCATTAAATGTACAGGGCTAGAAAATGACGGAGATTTGCTGTTGTACTTTGTAAGATCCCAAACTCCCAGTTTACCTTTCGAATAGCACCCTGCTAATAGGCCCTCGCGTTGCCAGTTCCAAGCGATTGATACGACCTCATTGTCCTGGTCTTCAACAGCTTGAGTTAGATTACATTCGATTTCGAAGGGAGACTCGCCACCTGATATTGATTTCTGCCTTGCAGATCCGTGCTTTGTTCTATCAAAGATGTATATAGAGCCGTTGGAGGACGCAGTTCCCACTATATCTGGATTTAGTGGACAGTATCTAGCTCTATTGCAATCCCCAGCAGGAAACTTTATTTCCAGGTCATCCTGCAAATTCTTGGATGGTAGCTTTACTGAGTTGTCCATTTTGAATTCCATCTCTTCCATATCGAAGTTGGTAAGAGAGCTCCACGGAACATGCTTAAGGGAGGAAAATCGTGCAACATAAACAGACTCATCTTCAGGTAGTTGAGAAGAGGTGAATGAAGATAACAGTATTCTGTGTTCATCTTTTGTTTTATCGAGGTCAGGGAAAAATTGGCAAGTCAAAGACGGCCATTTCGTTGAGTTTGTGTTGAGGTAATCGTAGAGCAATTTCGTATTTTTTTTCCAATGCGTATATCTAGTCTGTCTATCAGTAGGGACACTTGATGCATAAGTCAATTCGTCGCTGCCCTGAAAGACATCTGCCATTTTCGCCTGTCGTTCAGACTTATCATTAGATTCAAAGAATAACTATCGATAACGCGTTAAGTTTTTTTTTTTCATAAAATTCTGTATCGCGTGCCAAATTTGTTATAGAAGACTATACACGAAACTACGCAGTTTGACGTTAACATAATCATAAAGCTTGAGGAAGCTATTACATCCAGTTCTTGAATTGGTTGATAAGAGCGTTGGTGGAAGCATCGTGAGATTCGGTGTTATCAGAATCGTCCAATTCCTTACCGATAACCTTGGCCAAAACCTTACCCAATTCAACACCCCATTGGTCAAAAGAGTTGATGTTCCAGATGGCACCCTCAACGAAAGTAACATATTCGTAGTAGGCAATCAAAGCACCCAAGTTAGCTGGGGTGATCTTTTGAGCCAAGATGGATGTAGTTGGTCTGTTACCAGAGAAAACCTTGTGTGGGACCAAACCACCAGTGGCACCCTCGCTCTTTACCTTCTCCTCATCCTTACCAACCATCAAAGCTTCAGCTTGGGCAAAGAAGTTAGAAGCCAACATCTTTTGATGCAAGTTGTTCTCAATAGGGTTATGAGACTTGGCAGCCAAAATGAAGTCAGATGGGATCAACTTGGTTCCTTGGTGGACCAATTGGAAGAAAGAGTGTTGAGCATTGGTGGCTGGCTCACCGAACAAAATGGAACCAGTAGAGTAAGTGCTGAAGACATTGCCTCTTGTGACGCTCTTACCGTTAGATTCCATTGATAGTTGTTGCAAGTAGGCTGGGAATCTGTGCAAGTATTGGTCAAATGGAGCAACCAAGTGAGTTTGAGCACCGTGGAAGTTGTTGTACCAAACAGATAGTAGACCACCCAACAATGGAATGTTGTCTTCCAATGGGGATTCAACGAAGTGCTTGTCGACAGCTTCAGCACCCTTCAAGAAAGCCTCGAAGTTGTCATAACCGATGTACAAGGCAACTGACAAACCGATAGCAGACCACACAGAGTAACGGCCACCAACCCAGCTCTCGAAACCAAACATGTTGTTGGTGTCAATACCGAACTTGGAAACCTCCTCGGCGTTAGTAGACAAAGCGACAAAGTGCTTAGCAATGTTTTCGCTAACGTAGCCAGTCTTGGACAAGAACCAGTTCTTGGCACTGGTGGCGTTAGTGATGGTTTCAGCAGTAGTGAAAGTCTTAGAAGCAATCAAAAACAAAGTAGTTTCTGGGTCACAGACCTTCAAAGTCTCGGCAATGTGGGTACCGTCGATGTTGGAAACAAAGTGGACCTTCAAATCACCGGCGTAGTGCTTCAAAGCTTCAGTGACCATCACTGGACCCAAATCAGAACCACCGATACCAATGTTAACAACGTCGGTGATCTTCTTGCCCGTGTAACCCTTCCATTCACCGGAACGAACTTGCTCAGAGAAGACTTTCATGTGTTGCAAGACAGCATCAACTTCAGGAGCGACATTAACACCGTCGACGTACATTGGCTTGTTGGCTCTGTTTCTCAAAGCAACATGGTACACGGCACGGTCCTCAGTGAAGTTAATGTGCTCACCAGCGAACATCGCATCTCTCAAAGCGCTGACCTTAGCTTCTTCGGCCAATTCGTACAAAGCAGTCAAGATTTCATCATCGACCAAGTTCTTGGAAAAGTCAAAAAGAATCTTAGAGTTGTCGAAGTTAGTGAAAGTCTTGGACAACTTGTCGAAACGCTTTGGATCATGAGCGAACTCTTCCTTGACGTTCAACTTCTTCCCCTTGGTGTCATAAATCTTTTGAAGTTTAGACCACGCTGGGAGATCGGTAGCTAGTTTAAAATCAGAAAATGTGTTTTGAGAGGCCATTGTTGACTATCTGTGTCTTCGAGTGCTCTTAGCAAAACCAATTGAAAGATAAACTTTTATGATGATTGACCCTATTTCGCCTTATAATTCTCTCGTCAGGCTTCCGCTTCGGTTTCCGTCACCTGTTGCCCAACGCCGATTCCTCAATACACGAAGCTGAGGAAGCCGACGGCGCTGTGTAATGTATGGGTGACATTCGAAGTTCACTATATAAAAATGCTCTGAACTAAAACTAGCACGTGTTGCCGTTACCAGTGGACATAAACCGCCCATTATGGCATTCTTCTGGTCGTATTAATCAGTGCTTCCGTTTTGCTGAGATCTCTCCTTTTACATTAAGAGCTGGGCCTGCCAGTTTAGATTAGTTTGCTGCGCGTTCTGACTGTGAGGAATAAATAATTTGACACCTATGGAGGGATTTCGGTCCAGCTGAGGATCGTGATTTAAGCAGTAATCAGATCAGCTCTGATAATCAAGGAAAACATTTTTGCCTCATGATGCATAAAATTGCGTGTAAGGCAATGGTCGTAGCTCTCTTAAGCGAAATGCTCAGTCTCTTAAGCCATTAAGACAGTGCATTACATCGTCCACAAGTTTCCGCTCGTCTTCGTTACTATCGAGGGCTTCTTGGATATCTTTCTGCTTATTGCGGCGTCTTTTCATCGTTTGTAAGAGGGTCACGTGTGCTATGCGCAACTGCTTTAACTGCTTCTCAAAGGCAGGTGGGAAGCCCTCATATAGGTCATCTTCTTTAGACATGCGTCTCACATCGTCTAGAACGTCTATCTCTGTCCATAACTTGTCCTGGTTGTCTGCATTTGGATGGGCTTCGATCTGCTTTCCCTGCTTGGGTAAAGTTCTTACAGGCGGGATGGACTCATCTGACGTCGTATTGCTAGAATTTTTGACCGGTTTGGGCAGAGAAGAGTTCGAAGAAGTAGAATCAGCACTTGGATTCATGTTGTTTGTTGCCGTTTCGCCTGTGTAGTTGGTTATTTCAATGGTCCCGCGCTTTTGAAAAATCCAAGCACTTTCAAGAAACAAACGAATGAGGCATCCCTGGCAGAGACTACTATGGCTCAAACAAAACTATCCTGATAATTATACGGATCCTGCATTCTTGAGGGAACTTGAAAACTTCAAGAAAAACCAATTAAAACCACATATAACATCAAGCTATGCTCAAGTAGCGTTCGATTTTCTTTTATTTTACCATCGTTTGTTGAACACAGCACTTACATATGTGATATTCTCATTATTTTACTACTATCATTATGATCCGTTTATTTTGACTGGTTCTTTAACGACTTTAGCATTTATTATTGCATCGTGTCCCTGGTTTAGAACAATTGAGTTCAAGTCATCTCTTATCATTATCTTCACCATGTTGACGCTATCACCGGTTTTGAAATCTTTGTCTCGAACCACTTCATCAGATTCGATCTGGACGTTATCATGTTGGTTAACCGTGTTCTACCTACTGTCGGTATATCTGCAAGAGTCATCCATTATATCCACAAATCTACTGGTTGCCAATGTCGCAGTGTTGTCCTCGAGATTGAACTCGACAACAGATGTTTTTTGCTTTGTCCTGATATGTATTGAGGTCAACATTTTACTTCCATACTTCGAGCATAATTTACTAATGCGCAAACTGTATGTTCCTTGCATGGTGTCATTTCTCATGAACAACGTGGTCATCTATTCCTTTGTAACTTATTCTATGGGCTGGAAATATACGACACTACTTATTTTCTTCACAGTAATATTCGTTGTAGTGCTGCCACGTTATTTTATCCTTTGGCAACGATGGTACCATAGGGGCGACGAGCTTCTTGGAACCTGGGACGCAAAGAAGCCTGTTCTTGATTGAACTTTAGTAACATTTTTATTTATTGTTACACAATATATCGCGCATATGTACAGTTATTCTCTAAATGCACCACCAGCAATGACCAGGTTGCTTCTAGTAAACTTTACTTTGAATACTGGAGTCTTCTTAGTATAGAAAGACGCCATCAAATCTGTCGTCGGCACGACTGTCCTTCTACGACCATATTCCTTAATATCTTGATTTACGGATGTTGTCACATCACCAGAGTAGCTAACAAAAGGTTGTTCAGGTTCTGCACTTGGCTCTGCTGTGGATTTTTTGAGATCCCACACTCGCACGGAATGGTCAGCACCACCGGATAGTAGAACATTGCCCTCTTTACTATAAGAAAGGGTGTACACCGCGTTTTTACCATGTCCCCTCATCTGCTTCAACCGCTTCCCTGTACCTATATCCCACACATTGATCAGCCCGTCTTCGCTACCAGTTGAAAGCCATCTTCCGTCAGGCGATACAGCTGTCGATGTAACAGGTGCTGTATGACCCAAAAACAGGCGAACAGAATCACCTGTGCTGATGTCCCACATGCGACAAGTCTTATCACTTGACCCTGTGAAAACATAGGTACCATTAGGATGAAACGATACTGTGTCGACGTCATTCAAGTGACCTGCAAATATTCTCAAAGGATATATGTGATCGCAAGACCAAAGCCTGGCCGTCTGGTCATGGGACGCACTTGCGAAGTAGTGGCCCAGTGGAGAAAAGCATACATCCCACACTGGGTGATTGTGCCCTTTGTAGCTTACGAGCGGGGTGAATGTGTCGGTTGACCATAGTTTTACCGTTTTATCTTCTGAACCGGATATCAAATATCTGTTGTCGGGACTGAATGATGTCGAATAAACAGTACCACTATGGCCCACTAAAGTCTCGCATGTTGACTTGTCCATTGCTCTAGAGGGAAGTTTATTGTCTAGAACAGTGCCGTCCAATGACCATATCTTGATCACACTATCCTGAAAACCGGCAGAAGCAAGCCTCACATCATCACTGAATTCCAAAGAGGTCATGTCACCATTTGTGTTGTGGAAAGTGTACATGCACACACTTGGGGCAGCAGATTGAAGGTTATCCAGCCTGATCGCGTCACGAGATTCGCGAACTTTTTGTATTTCAAGTTTCAAATCGAGAGCTGTCTTTGATGGAAGAGGTAGTGTATCCCGGGATGGTGATTCCATTATAGACTCTGCCTTACGATCCTCCTTTTTTTCGGATTCAGCTGCTGTTGTGGTAGATTCCTTCTTGTCATCTTCTGAAGTAGCTTTTTCATCGGTAACATATTTATTCATCTCTCTGTATTCCTCAATAAGAGTTTTCTTAGGCGCAGCTTCTCCTTGAGCCTGTTCCTGGTCATCTTTTCTCTTCAGTTCCATTTCGACCTCTTTCGAAAACTCTTCATCAACAGGGAATTGACCAAGTTTGACAGGGACTGAATTATGTGTATCCACATCGACTGCCCCTGCCGACACATCCTTGATACCATCTGTCAAAGTCTCTTGGGATGTGATTGTCTCAACAATATTTGGGCTCAAGTTTTGATTAATGATGCTGATCAGTAACGATCCACCAACACTCTCGTTTTCATTCAAAAAGTATAAAAGAAGGTTGAGAGTCGTACGAGAAATTGTTACTCTATATTTGTTTGACTGAAATCCTTGGGCCAATTCATTTTCTTTAATATGATCTACCGAGTTGACTGAAAACAATTTGTTAATCTCGGAAGCGTGAAAAGCCTTGTAATCGACAGAAAATTTATCAAAAAAGCGGCGGGCCTGTATGGAATCTTTCCCAACAAGAGTGAGAAAGACGTAAATGAAAATCGGATAAATAATCCTTATCAGTTCTGGTTTGTACATGTCCAAAGAGGAATCCACCCAATTCTTTAGCATTGAATACGCAAGAAAGTAGTGTTCGGGAGAGTTATTTGCTTGTTGGGATATCAAATTGCCGTCATTGTCCCTCTTTACATTCATTGGGTTGCTGACTGGTCTTGCGCCTTGAGTTGAAGCTACCTGGCCAGGTGGGGGGAAAGATCCTGTCGCAGTAGTTCCTGGAGATTGCTGATTCTGTGGAGTCAAGGTCCGTGAGCTCTCAGTTCGTAGCATTGCCTCTGTACGATGGTAGCCCTTCTTGTTTAAGTACTCCAACACAATACGGTTCAAGTCAGCTGCTGAAAACGAGCCTGGACGTGCAGGGGTCTGGGCAGGCCTTGCTGCGCCGTTGGTTTGCTGTGGTCGTACATTAGTTGTTTGTGTAGGTTTTGGAGGCTGTTTCTGACCCTTTTGAGACATTTCTCTTTCTTTCAGTCTCTCAAATACTCTAGATTCTGTTGACCAACATTGGAATACATCGCCTGAAGTTCAAGGTAAGAAGATATCTATCGTTATGTACGCTATCATGATAGTCACGTGCATGGCTATTCCACTTTTGACCTAGTAGAACAGTTGTGGATTTTACTGCTTGAACATCGATTTGACATTTCATACTGTTCAGTCACTGTTAAAAGAGAACTAAGTATTCTCACGCAACTGCCAGAAGTTTATCTGTGTCATTTCTCTTGAAGTTTTTAGCCGGAAGTGCTCAAAACTGCCACGCTACAGCACAAGATTTTACGTCAAGTTCATTAACAACATATGCTTGATCTCTGCGGTTAATTGGCATACTGCTTTGTTGAGTTGGGCAGCAAAACTCCCGTGTACAACAGAAACTTGAATCTTTTAATCATTACAACAATTGATCCAAAAAAAAAACTCCGCAGAAATATCTGCAATTGTCCTCGGCACCGTCCTATGCAACGTGCAATGGCGAAAGGTTTACTGTGGTAAAATTTTAAGTCACCTGTGCCAAGCCACATTTATGTCTTGTTTCTTTGGAGTCATCGTGTAACGACATACTACGAGAACTCTTCTGATATTCACAGTATAGGCTGCAATGAGATTTGGTATGCATTTCTTTGGTTCATGAGTTTCCTGCATCTGTGAGTTGTTTAATAGTTTCGTCTCGAGACTGCCCCACCTCTCTCGCGGTTCCGACCGGGGGCGCGCTCGAAACCTATTACAAAAGCTGAGTTAAGACGCCCCAGGTAGGATGCCACGTACAACCTGTGCCATCGCCGCGGAAACGGCGATGCACGCACCTGGAAGTGCCTCAACCAGGAAGAAGCCGTGTATGTAGCAACAGGACGCCGCATCTTCTATGTATGCATCTGGGGGCTTCTTTCGTCGGGAAATCATTCTTCGGCTTCCTGTTTTTGGCTGCGCTTCCAACTCTTTTTCGAATTTAGGAAGCCGACGCGACGGCGCGTGGATCCTAGCTTCCTCTCTTGAACTTAGGAACAGTCACCAGTTGTTTGAAGAGCACCAGCGAAAGCAACATAAGGAAAGGTATAGTTGACGAGTAGTACCATTTATATGGTGCGGCTATAATTGTAGATAGTTTACGAATTTGTGGAGTGAGAAAAAACGCGGGGAGCTTCTCGGCAGGTGTGATGAATGCATCTATGAAACAAGCCAGCGCTTCGAACTCTCCGATGGTGGGCAATCAAAATCAAACCCCATCGCCAAGGTCAAGTACATCACATGCTCGCTCAGGGGACAGTGGACTCCCTCAATTGCTGGGGAGGAGGAATGTGGTTGTACCGTTAGTGATGCAGTACGTTTTGGAACACTTTTTCCACATACAAGACACCCAGGTGGGAAGATCTCTGCGACTGATTGACCTCATCGTGGACCAAACCTATCCAGAATCGCTAACGCTGCGGAAATTGAACGATCCGTTTTCGAATAAACAATACCAGTATTTTAATACTGTGTCGAGGAACAAAGAAATAACACGCTGCCCAATCTTTTGTACTGCGGTTTATGTCACTTTCAAGTGGGGCGGTAGCAGATCCAAAAATGCGATTCAATTTACGAATTTCCAAGATGTGCTACTTTTGAGCGAGTTTTCTGACTCCGAGATGTCCAGCCCTGGCGATGGAACTTCGATGGTTTCTATGGAGCCTATGGAGCGCCCAAGTAGTTCCATATGGAAAAGCGACAAGGAAACAAGAGCCCTGGATCCCCCCGAAGAATTAATAGGGGTCGTATTCCCATGGCTTCATGCATTGCAAGACGATCTTGAAACTCGCGACCGCACTAACTACAATTTACACTCGCTATGTGAATTGTTTGAATATCTAGCTCGTGTCCTTATTCAAGATTTAGCGTACCTCAGTTGCACCGATACTTTACCCCATTTACAGTCTATTGTCATGGAGTATGTTCCCAAATTGTACCAATGTGATGCGTTCAAGCAGTTCAAGAATAACATGCAACAACGGATCAACAGTTACTCCGCCCAAAGCGAATGGAGTAGGGAAGTACTTTCTAGAGTTGAAGATAGCTTCATCGAAATGTCAAGAAGATTCACTTTGCACAATCAATCCTTATCTCAAGAGATACAGAACTTGAGAGTGGAAATGGGGTCAATGAAGCAGCTTCTATCAGAACTTTTGCAATCACAAAGGCAGCTTGTGTCTTTCACAATGCCTAATTCTACTTTTTCTACAGGATCGGTAAGCAATAGCAACGGAATGGTTTCAATGGATAAAAATCCACTTTCTTCGGCTCTATTTAATAATTTAGTGAATTCCGCCGAAGACCAAACGCAATCGACTCCATCGCTTGCGCCTATAAATATGTTTCACTCTCTTAGCAGCTCTGCAGTCCCTGATAACCAGAAGAGGAAACTACCACTACCTAATAATTCAGGCTTTTCCCCTCAGCCAGTTGAGTCTCCCTTCAAAAGGCTAAAATTCGATGAACCTAAGTCAGGACAACCCTCGGGAAACATGACTGCCACACTGGACTCTATACTGTCGAAGCCCGTAGTGAGTCCTAGGTTGGCTATACCCTCCCTTACAAGCGGTGCAGCCTCTTCTCACATGTCGTCACAATACTCGACTCCCGGCTCAACCTCTAATTTGGTAGCCAAGAAGCAAACTAGCGCCGGAACTCCCAATGGGAATCTGAGTAGTGGCGAAGCTCTCAAATATAAGTTGTCGCGTGAAAACAAGACAATTTGGGATTTGTATTCGGAATGGTATATCGGGTTGAATGGCAAGCCTTCAATTAAGTCGTTGATTGACACATATGGGTGGAGACGTTGGAAAGTTAGTGAAGATTCACATTTTTTCCCCACGAGAAGGATAATAATTGACTACATAGAAAGGGAATGTGATCGCGGAATTCGGGCTGGAAGGTTTCTGAACACCGATAGAGAAGCGATTCGTAAAATGGTCACAGATGATTTAGAAAAGTTTAGAGCAGCGAATGGGCTAACTCTAAATAGTCTTTCCATGTATTTCAGGAATCTCACGAGGAAAAATACAGAGATATGCATATATGACAATTTTCAAGATTGGTCTATTTTACTCATTGACGATGAAGAAAAGAATAAATATTGTAAAAGACAACACAATGGATCTTCTTAGTCTAATGGCCACTGTAACGATAAATGATTTAAGCTTTAATGTAATTATAACGTGTATATGAAGAGATGAGCCATACAATTAGTACTTAAAGGGGCCTCACATGCTCC
This sequence comes from Lachancea fermentati, assembly GCA_900074765.1. Lineage (NCBI taxonomy): Eukaryota > Fungi > Ascomycota > Saccharomycetes > Saccharomycetales > Saccharomycetaceae > Lachancea > Lachancea fermentati. Next base: position 1,180,502 of record LT598486.1, on the reverse strand, counting down.
ATTACAATCGAGGATTCAAATGTAACGCCTTGACAAAAATTGTGTGTCAAATGATGATAGTAAGCTGATTTCGGCACACTTTCCAGGATCCTCGTCATGGGATGTAATTTCCTTTTTTTCGCAGCAAAAATCGTAGCCATTCTTTGAGTAGGAAAATCAATTTCTCTGCATCTAAACAGAAACTCATATCAAAGGTTCGAGAAGGTAGTAAAAAGTTTAACACTGACAATGCCTCATAGTGACTTTGTCATTCCGTCAAATCTGACTCTATCTCAAACTTTACAACTACTGTACTCTATCGTTTTGAACCAATTCAAGAACTATGAAGATAAGCTACAAATTGAAGGCGATGACTATTCCTCACTAAAAAAACTATCAAAAGCACTTTCTCAGATTATTTTGTACCTAAGTGATGGTATTAACAGAGTAGAGCAACATTACAAAGTTGAAAACCTGTTCATTCTAACAAATGCTGATGTTCAAGACATTGTGAGAAATCTCAGAATTCTGGATCAGGATGTGAAAGCCAGCAAAAGAAACGTTGATGCAAGAATACAAACACTTATTTCAGACAAACATAAGTCCTTGCCCTCTTCAAATAGTCATTTTTCCCTGTCAACCCTTCTTAAGAAGACTAAACTCACATCGCAGAAGAAGGAACAGCTGAAAAAAGAGCAGGAGGAAAGGGAAGCGAGAGAAGTGGAAGAAATTAAGAAACAGAGAAAGTTACAGGAAGACCAACGTGCGAGAGAAAAACTAGCAAAGGAAAAAGAATTGGAAATTCAACAGGCCAAGCTTCTTGAACTAACGATTAAGAAACAAGTTGAAAAGGAGATGGCCTCAAGGTTATCGCATGACCGTAACGCTAATCAACAAAAGGACAATAAAAAAGGAAGCAGCACGGACGCAATCGTGCCAGTTGCAGGACGCTCTTCTCTAGACTTCAAACGGCCGGCCAGGAGATCGATTGACCAGATGCGAAGGAGAAGTTTGGACGGCGGTGCCAGAAGCAAGGGTTCTCAGGTTAGTTCGCACACTAGGCCTGTTTCTGATGCTACTGCAGCTAATATTGATAATGTTAACAGGGCAGCTTATGTCGCTTGGGCACATGCTAAACCACCTTCCGATAAGTCTGATGCGCGAGGTAGAGCTTCTCCAACTACAGAGCGCGCTCAAGCACAAAGCTCCAGGACTAAATATGAATACGTTAAACCGGTCATTAAGCGTCCAACCATCAGGATTCCAAAAAGAGTAACTCCAGCTCATAGAAAGGAAGCGGTGTTGGAGTCTGTGGAAGGAAAGAAGGAGCTCCAACGTCAATCTTCTCAGGTAAGATCTCCCAAAGTTACTTCACGCCGTTCTTTTTCACCCGGAATTACAACGCCAACATCCCCTAATCCCTCGTCTCCTAATATTTCATCGTCTTTCCAAGAAAAGGAGTTATCACCATTCGAAAAACGGATCGAGCATGTCATGAATACGCTTGAAGGGGTTGATGTAGACGCGTGTCAACAGATTCTTAATGACATATTAATAGTTGATGAGAAGATTTACTGGGACGACATTGCTGGTTTGAACAATGCCAAAAATTCTCTTAAGGAGACTGTAGTTTATCCTTTTTTGAGGCCAGATCTTTTTAAGGGTTTGAGGGAACCAATATCCGGTATGCTTCTATTTGGACCTCCAGGAACTGGTAAAAGTATGATTGCGAAAGCTGTTGCAACTGAATCGCGCTCGACTTTTTTCAGCATAAGTGCTTCCTCGTTGCTATCCAAATATCTGGGTGAATCAGAGAAGTTGGTTAGGGCATTGTTCTATTTGGCGAAACGGTTGTCGCCATCGATTATATTCGTTGATGAGATAGACTCACTTTTAACTTCACGCTCGGATAATGAGAATGAATCATCTAGGAGAATCAAGACGGAAGTTCTTATTCAGTGGTCATCACTATCTAGCGCTACTGCCAGGGATAAAGAAGAGAGTGATGCGGAAAGTGGAAGGGTATTGGTCCTTGCTGCAACCAATCTTCCTTGGGCAATTGATGAAGCAGCTAGAAGAAGGTTTTCTAGAAGGCTCTATATACCTCTTCCTGAGTATGAGACTAGACTAATACATCTGAAGAAGCTACTATCGCACCAAAAAAATAGCCTATCAAGTACTGATTTTGAGATTATTGCATCTCTTACTGAGGGGTACTCGGGGTCTGATATAACGGCACTCGCTAAAGAGGCAGCAATGGAGCCAATTAGGGAGCTCGGTGATAAATTAATAGACGTGGATTTTTCGAAGATCAGAGGTATATGTGTCGGAGATTTCGAAAAGGCCATGCTTACGATTAAAAAAAGTGTCTCGCCTGATTCTTTACAAAAATTCGAAGCCTGGGCTGCTGGTTTCGGCAGCACAGGTGCCTAATGTAATATGTGTAAAATAATCGAAGAAGGTCTTTATATAGGTGAGATGGCGTCCATTTTTGAAGGCGTCTCCGGAAAATAAGGTTTCAAGTTTGGAACTATATTAAGTAATCAAGAACGTGAGAAAAAAAAAGGCTGAATTGCGGATGACACGTTCGCCGAATGGATTGAAAGTACACTACAGCTGTCACTAATGTTATCAAGACGTTTATTACGAGCTACTGCTTTTTACGGCACGGCTTTAACAGTTGTTACTCTTCTAATTCTGTATCTGACGGCAGGTAGTGAATTCTATGAGACGGTTAAGACGAGGGCAAAAGGTCATTACGACACAGTAAGTTCAGCTATTGACGAAAAACTATCGCAGATGAGTAATTCAAGAACAGGCGATTCGAGCTCCCAGCCCGGATTAGAAAACGCGCCTGAATTCATTCCAACTACGAAGAGTACAGAAATCATAAATAAGTTGATGGAAAGATTGGAAAAGCCACTATATGATGATGGCATCGACTCAAGACAAATATTGAGGAAGAATAAAGAAACTTATGCATCCGTTTTACGCACAAAGATTGACGAACCAAATGTCGATAACCTCGTAAAAGCAGGCTCTGACGAGGCAGGCACGGCCAAAGCGACTTTTTTGTGTTTAGTGCGCAATGAAGATCTTGACGGTATCATCAAATCGATCCAAACCCTGCAGGAGACGTTTAATAACGAGTTTAACTATCCATATACATTTTTGAATGATGACGAGTTCACAGAAGAGTTCAAAAAAGGAATTCTAAACGCTCTTCCCGCTAAAGCCTCAGTTAGATTCGGAAAAATTGAAGACTCTGACTGGGAAATGCCCGCTTGGATAGATATTGGTGATTATCAAAAGAAAATGGAAGCCCTTGATGAACAGGGTGTGGGACATGCGAAGCAACTGTCGTATCATAACATGTGCAGATATTATTCGAAGAATTTTCATCATCATCCTATGCTGCGCGACTACAAATTTGCCTGGAGGGTTGAGCCTGGGGTAAGCTTCTACTGCCAAATTGACTACGATGTGTTTAAGTTCATGGAAATGAACAATAAGGTTTACGGTTTTACGCTGAACTTGTATGACAACCCTCTAACCGTCGAAACACTATGGCCCACCGTTATGGAATTCGTTCGAGAACATCCAGATTATCTACACGAAAACGGTGCATTTGAATGGCTTAAGGAAAATGGACAAAAGCCTGATAATTACAATGGGGCCAATGGTTACTCTACGTGTCATTTCTGGACTAACTTTGAAATCACAAATCTAGATTTTCTACGCTCACAGCTCTACCAAGACTATGTCGACTTCCTCGATCAGAGAGGTGGCTTTTATTATGAAAGATGGGGTGATGCACCAGTCCGGAGTATTGCGCTAGCCTTATTCGCAGACAAAGACTCGATCCACTGGTTTCGGGATATTGGGTACTCACATATGCCCTATACCAATTGTCCAAAGAGAGATGAAGAGAAGTATCGGGCTCAATGTGTACCTGGTAAGTTTGTCCCATGGGGAAACTTAGAGGCGGAGAACTGTCAAGCTACGTGGATTAAGTACGTCATGTCAGAGGATCAAATGGACTTATACTAAGTCCGACGATAGAAGCTGCTTTCATTTCTGGAGATATGTACACGTGATCAATGACGTCACCTTCTTCGGAGACTCGGTTTTTTTTTTCTTGGTTCCGTTTCTCCAGTTGAGTTTTTAAAAATGGACATCGTAAAAGCCAGTTGGCGATGTACCAAGTAGTATATACTTCTGCTGGCAATTATAATAACGGGAACGCCTTTTGGATCGATAGCTTTATCAAGAATAATCATAGAAAAGTACAATTCATCGCGTTCGGAGTTCTCACAGCCTTATCTTTATACGTTTTAACACCAAGTATATTCAAGAAACGTAAGGACATGTTCTCGAGCTCGAAAAGAAGTGACAAATACACTACGGGATTGATCAATAATAGAAATGACTGCTTCGCCAACTCTTCTGTTCAGGCCTTGTCATCTATGCCCCGTTTAACCCTCTATCTGAACGACATTTTGAAACAGGCACAGTTTCTCCGCACTTTATTAGAACGCAACAACAACGACACAGTGGAAGTCTCGCCTGAGAACTCTCCAGCGCCGGAAGACACCAAGGACACACTTCTTTCTGTGGCAGATCGGCTGCAGACTGGGAGCCCTAGGCCTAGTCTGCAGGCGTTATCCTCAAGGCCAGCTCTGACGTCGTTTTCATCTACAGCAACAATAACTACCCTGTCCAATGCATCTGACGAGGTACGTTCGGAAGAACTTGAAGAACCAAATGAGAATTCTTCTGGTACTCGAGTCGATGAAGGTAACGTTGAGAGCGGGTTTTCCACCGCCTCCAGTGACGAGATTCCAGAAATCCCTATGCATGAGGGGTTGGCTCAAATTGTGTATCAGCTTCAACAAACAGTCACATCCGAAAAGTACATATCAGTATGGCCTTTCTTGCATGTTTTAGAGCTGATTTTCGAGGCAAAGATATCTACAGGACAGAATGATGCCCATGAGCTTACACAAGTGATTCTGGAGACATTGGAAAAAGAAAACGCCAAATTAAGAAAATTCGTGAAAGATCAATCACTCAATGTTATCATACCGGAATTCCCTGTTAAGGGTTCGCTTGCTGATCATCTGATTTGTTTGGGGTGCCAAGGCTCATCGAAGGTTAACGTACATCCTTTTTCAATGTATCCGATACCAGTTCCGCAAGAGATGGCCGCTAATCTCACCGAAATTATTGCTGACAACCAAACTGAGACAATTGAGGGCTATTCGTGTCTTTCTTGTAAGATCAAAGCAATTTTAGCGCAAGAGAAGTACCGCAATTATGCTGGTGATTCAGAGGAAGAGAAAAAAAAATCGCCACTTTGGAGAAGATCATTCCTGATGTTTTTATTAATGATGACTTGTCTGATGAGTTGATGACCTACATACGGTCTTACAAGAAAGATGATTGTGACACTAGTACCATGAAATCAAGAATTGTCAAGAAGACTGTCGTGGTGGATTCTCCGCCACTACTTATCCTTCATTTATCTCGATCTGTGTTCAACGGTATGAATTACACCAGAAATTCATGTAATGTGACATTTCAAGAAGAAATGCAGATTCAAGAACAGAAAATTCAAAACAATCGCTGCGTTGGTGTCAAGCCCGTGAAGTATAGGCTCAAAGCGATGGTCAAACATCAAGGTTCTCATTCTCAGGGGCATTATGAGTGTTACAGGCATAAACCTGATTTTGTTAAAGACGCCATTACTGGCCAAATTATTAATAGATCACCTATTATAGATTTCGGAATGGATTCGAATCGCATGGCCGCATTCGCTTGGAACCAGTCAGCAAACAACTCCTCTGATGTATCTTCGATATCCTCTAACGAATCTGAATCATCAACTTCGAGTCCTTTCCGAACGGTCTTTCCGGAAAGCAGCGGCAATCAACCGTCGAGTACTGCCCTCGTTGATGAAGATGATTACGTTATCGGAAGCACTGATTCCGGAAGTTCCAACGCTCCAAGCAGAAAGCCTTCCAAGCTGAAGAAAATAGCAGGTTTCTTATCAAGACGTTCATCTGCAGCATCAGCTGTCTCTGATTCGGGATCTGCAGATTCCATCCAACCAGGCAAACGCAGCAGAATGAATAGTATTGCGTCCTTTCACATGAACCGTGGAAACTCCTACGATGACTCGGTCGTTTCATCTTCTGGAGCAGACTTAACTGAAACAAGCGCAAGCGAAGTGGACGACTCCACCTCTGGTGTTAAGCGGAAGCTGAAGAAAATCAAAAGTGTACTTAAATATCCCTACTGGAAGATTTCAGACGCAGAGGTCAAGGAAGCTAAGGAGGGAGAGGTCTTGGGAGAGACAAGGTTTGTTTACCTGTTGTATTATGAACGTGTTGATGATTGATGAAGGCTGGAATCCACGGTAGTCCAGGAGTAGTATATACTTAAAAACACATCTAAATTGCATTTTCAAGCATTATATCAGTAAGTATTTCGTTATTTTTCAGCGGCTAAGCGTTTTTTATCCGAGGGAGAATGCAGCTGAACTGTACGTTTGCAAAATTTGAGCTCAAGAATGGATTTGTGTCAAAAACGCTTGAGATATCTGCCTTTGAGTCTGAGCTATCTACATTGCTGTTCTCCATCATCATCCTTGGCAGATACTTAATCGTCTACCGTGATTGGAAAAGAATGTAAAATACGTACAATGCTGAAGGAATTAAGAGGACGGTTGTCTCCGCCTTTGGGATTAGTAAACAGTTGGTAAAAGGAACAATGTTGAAGGTATGTTTGAATAACTCAAATAACTCGCGTGAAAACTTGTCGTATCATGATTGTTCAGACGATTATGACGTCCCGACTGTTTTTACTGTCGATGTTATTTAGCCGTGGTATTTAACTAACATTTTTGCAGGGTTTCAAATTGTCAAAGAGGGACAGTAGTTCCAAAGGTAGAATTACATCTGCAGACATTTCCGCACCTACTGCTGATAATGGTAATGTCATAAAACACATTAAGACCGTTCCCATTCGATCTGCATCGGCGGCTTCAACCACGTCTATGAAAACCTCGAAGGATGGTTTTGCAACTGAAAAAGTTATCAAGGCATTGTATAATTATCAGGCACAGTCTCCAAAAGAACTGTCATTTTCGAAGGGTGATTTCTTTATTGTTTTATCTGAAGACAAGGAGTGGTATGATGCATCCAACCCCAACGATGGGAGGCGAGGTATGGTTCCTAAAAGTTACTTTGAAAGCCTAGCGAGGAGTAAATCCGAATCCAGCAGCATGTCACAGAGAAAATCTTCTTCTTCTGCAGGGTTGAATTCAAAGATGGGCTCTCTTTATGCTATTGTTCTGTATGACTTTCAGGCCGAAAAGTCTGATGAGTTGACTACTTATGCTGGTGAAAACCTATTTATCTGTGCCCATCATAATTATGAATGGTTCATAGCTAAGCCAATTGGGAGACTGGGAGGCCCTGGGTTGGTCCCAGTGGGATTCGTCAGCATCATTGACATAAACACCGGTTATGCAACGGGGAATGATGTTAAGGATGATATAACATCTGTTCATCTACCCACCGTTCAAGAGTGGAAGGGTAACATAGCCAAATATAAGGCAAGTAACATTTCTCTGGGATCCCCTGAGCAGTATCGGCAGCAGCGTGCCAATTCGCATGGCAGTACTCTCCACCAGTATGCTGGAGATTACCATCAATCTTATGACGGTGCAGTTGTTTCTCATGCAGCAGTTGAATCTTTCTCTTTGGAGGGTGACAAATATTGGTTCAATGTCACTTGCGAACTATCAGATGGACGTGCGCGGACGTTGAAGAGGTTTTATGAGGACTTTTATGATTTGCAAGTAAAGCTTCTGGATGCATTCCCTGCAGAGGCAGGCAAAATACGAGATGGAAAAGGACAGTGGACAGCACGTATAATGCCTTATATCCCTGGGCCTGTACCGTACGTCACGGATACCATTACCAAGAAGAGGAAGGATGACCTAAATCTGTATGTACGCGACCTAATAGCATTACCAGTGCATGTGTCTCAGTGTGATTTAGTAAGGTCCTTATTTGGCATAAGGAACAACAATTTCGATAGGGAATTCACCCCTGATCCAACTATGAAAGTGAGTGTAACAAAAAGTGCGTCAGTAAAAACTTCGGAGAGTCTACCCGTAGCGTCAAAGAAAAATGAGGACTCGACATTGACAGGTGAAGATTTGAAAGTATATGAAATGATGAACGAGTTATCGATAAACAATTCTAAGCCAAAATCGAGACCTCCGAGTACGCTTCCTCCGCAAGTGAAACCAACTAAAATCAAATTCTATTATGAGGACGACATTTTTGCTCTTCTACTGGACTCTAAAACAACATTTGCCGAATTGCGGGAAAAAATTAGTCCTAGGATTGATAATCCATCCTTCAAACTTTACGTCAAGCTGAGCGATGGTGTGGGAGAAGAAATTAATAGGGACTCACAGGTTTCGCAAGTAATTCAGGGAAAACTAAAGATTGCTGTTTTGGACTCATAAACATCGCAGTTCTTTTGCTGATTACTAAAAACTACTTGCATTAATTTTAATTCCCGTTAATAAGTTTGTAATATTAATAACACTATGTAGGGATGTGAACTAGTAATCTGTATCAATAACCATTGGCTCGTACCCGTACGCACCGTCTCCACCCATTACATCATTCTCGTCGACATCCATGTCGTTTTCTTTTTCGTTTAGAAAGCCTAGAGAGTACTTTTGAAACCACAGTAACCATTGCTTATACACAAGTTCTGCCCCATTATACCATTTTATTACCTGCAGATTACTATCACGGATTGTTTCCCATATCTTATCATAGATTCTATTTTTAGGGTCCTTAGATCGACCGCCATTTTTCACTAAATCCCATACCTGATCTTTAACTGCCTGCGGTAGTATCTTGCTATTGACTGCACTATTCTTCGAGATGTCAACATTCTCAACTCGCCTTATATTTGGTGTATCACTTATAGACAAGTTTTGTAGATCCTCTATTAATCGCTGTCTCTTGTAATTGGAAATACCAATGTCGCATGGACTATGTGCTCTTTTCATATGGATTATGGGCATGAGTGCACTCGACACCTTCACAACATTACTTGCCTTAATATTCCAACCGAAGAACTTTCTAGAAATCTAATTTAAAAGCACGCCAAATACCTTATTCTATAGGTTCTTTTCAAATAAAATAGTATTATTCAACGTTCTCGTCACTTACAATAGCTAACGGATAAAATTCATCCAATTTAGATGCCAGAACGTAGTGTTTTTGTTCTCCCTTTGTGCTCGTCAGACCTCGTCGCCCTTTCCGCGAGCTGAAAATTTCGCTAGATTATATTTTACGTTCCAAATTATTTCATTTACATAGCCGCCAAATGAAGAATAACTTCCATCAATGTTAAACACTACGCGAAAGTATTCACAATCTTTATTCCAGAATACAACGTGCTAACTCAAGACTTTTGAGCTTAAAATCTTCTCTAGCATAAAGTTTTCGCCAATCAGGTGAATTGACAAGATTGATTGTGTGTATGAAAGAGGTAAATACTCATTCATGAAAGATGCATAGGTTTCTCTTCCTTAATATCGCGCTTGAGTTTTTAATTCATGTTGAGCACATAATTTAAGACCTGAGCAAGTGGCCCTCTCAAAGTCAAAATTATTATCGACAAAAATATGAGAACCCACCACGAATCGCGCAACGAGAGTCACATACGGCACGCAACTCCCATAAAGTCTCCTATTCGCACAATTTGTTTCAGTCTGCTTGTCTACTCATTGAATACGCGGTGCTTTTGCTGATATACCAGTTGAACGACAGTGTGAGGTATCTAATAAAACGCAGAAAATAAAAACACAACGTTGTGCCTTTTTTAGCAGAAAATTTTAGCCTGATTTAAACTTCGACTCTCCAGATACAATTGAAAGTCGCCTCTTAAAAGAGGTTTCGTGATTTACGCCGTTTTAGGATTAATTTCAGTAGTAAAAGCGGCACAAGAAACAAGAATTGAACTAGCTGAGATAAATTCTATCGTGCTAGCACAACCTAATCTAAAAAGATATGCACAGAATCTCAGATTATATTCAAAGCCTTAGGAAGCACAGGAAGAGTTTGTCGACATTATTTCCCATCGAAAACGACGCTCTTGTTGAGTCGTTTTTATATACTTAAACATGCAGAAGTTAGTCATGAAGCCAGTTCACTATTTGAGCCTATTACTTATCACACGTATCTTGACTTGAATCATTATTGTTGGAGAGGAATCCTTCTTTGAACCAAATGTGTTTGGTCTGTCAGTATACGAAATTAAGATAATGATGTATTAAATTTACCCTCGGCGTCGCAAAAAATTACTTAATCGTTAAGATAGATTTCTATTCTTTGTGCGGGTTTTATGCTAGATATTATAGCAAGTCAACATCTGATCTACACAAAATCACAATAACCGATTAGATGTTTCACACTCCTCCTATCAACAACCCCAAATATGACTCGTCTCAGTCAATAAAGGAATCCTATCACATTCATCTCGAAAGCACGTCTCCTGATCTGTCCAACTCGTCAAGTAATGGCAGTGCCTCTTTGACAAAGGAGGAAATTGCACAAGAGATAGGAGGTATAAATACTCTACCTGCTGAGTTGTCGAAACTGATAGACATATTTATTGATGACCTCAAGCAACCGAAATACTTGAAGCCATTAAATGTTTTACAACTGTCTGGTTTGTTTCAGGCTTTCTACAGCAAGTTCGACAAGGCTTCTTTCCAATATTTAATGCGAGCGAACGATGCAGGCTCCACATCTTTTATGAGTGCGCGTGAATCTCTAAGTTCAGGGATCAGTGGGATCTTCAATAGAAGTAGAAGTGGCAGCGACACGAGGAAGAGATCCTCTTCACTCTTTAGCACCGATTCTAGTAGTGGTTTACAGCCTTTACTAACGCCTGAAGAAATAAATAGGCATATTCGAACTACTGAACTGAATAATTTGAAAGTAGAAAAGTACATGGAACTTTGTGAGCACGATGTATTCAGGAGAATCCTAGAAGTGGGAACTTCGGTACCGGGTTGTAACTCGAAGGTAGATGAGAAGCCACAAAGGACGCTTAAAGTATCAAATCTCTTTCGGAACAGCCCTGAGTTTATTGAATTCGATAAGCGATTGGGGGAAAAGCTTGAAACTTTAAATCGAATAACAAGTAGTGGGAAACTAGATTTGATAGAATTCTTGTCAATAACCCATGCGGATTTTGATACTGATAAACTATCCGAGCATTTGGAGAGGCTCGTATATGAATCGATTGCCCCTCATGAAAAATTGGAAAACGTTCTTAAAATGCATGATGACATGATTATGTCTTTAAATCACTTGAGTAACGATGATTTTCTATCCACGTTGATATACCTAGTGATAAAGAAGCCAGTGAAAAGCATATTCTTAAATTTGCAATTCATCCGATTGTTCCGCTATAGTAAGAAGCTTGTTGAAAAAGAGCTATATGCCTTAACAAATCTGGATGCGGCGCTCACTTTTGTGGAGAATCTCACTCTAAATGATTTTCCTGCAGGTTTTGGATCTGACCTCTCTACTGAAGAGCAAAAAGAATTAGCAATCGCTATATCGAGTAAGATTGCTCTACCGGACATTCAAGTTGGTTGTGAAACGCCATCTCAACGGCATCCTGGTTTGCCCAGAAGTAATTCCTACAAAGAGTTTGAAGGATTAAGAACTGCTCTGGACTCTTCGCTGAGGAATATCATTGGTAAAATAAGATCATACACTCCTCCAGCTCCTCAGCCAACAACCACTACTAACAGTTCACAGCAAGCATCAATGGTGGACGGTGAGAGTAACAAGAAGATTGTTTCCATTCCGCAATCTGTAAGAGAGTTGAGAAATCGTGATTTCGAAGATCTGAAAGTAAACGAACTCAAACAAATTTTTGAAACTTATCAAAAACTTTTAGATGCACAGGATTTTTAAATTTTACGTATTGATGGTTTTCTTAACCACTAGATAGCACTCAGCCGATCAACTATGGATCGAAGTATTGAATAAATACCCTCATCATCATGATCAAGTGGGAGGTATTCGGCATTTATGAGGTTCGTGAGCTCACTTATTTTCATCCTGGTGTACTTCATTGATCCACTGGTATCTTCTAAATAAGCGACCAAAGTTCTCTTGACTGCATCGTCATGCGTTCTTTGTTTCAAAATGTCTAGAACTAGGGTATCGTTGTGAGCACGGCCAAACTGAATACCATGAATAATGGGGAAAGACATTTTCCCCTCTGAGACATCCTCAGCGTAGCCTTTATTTTTGATCATTTCTGTATCTTGCAAGTTCATGTAGTCATCCCGAATTTGATACAGGATGCCCAATAAATTACTAAGCGGTACGAGCGACTTCTGATCGGAAAAATTAGGAGCAAAGACTTCCATAATCCTAACTGTCAGTCTAAATAATCCACCAGTCTTATTCATGACCATATCTAAGTATGCCTGTTCATCGGGTACCACAAATTCGTCTCTCCAGTAAATGTCGAGACCCTGACCACGATGAAGATTCATCATTTCTTGATTGAAAATGATCAACAATTTGTTTAGTACAACTTCGTCTGTCCCGGCAGCTAGTTCTTGGAGGCATTCCATCGCGTAAAAATACATGTAGTTTGCAGTGTTGATTGTCATTGGGATCCCATACACGGTATGAGCCGCCTTCTTGCCCCTCCTCCACTGCGACGCGTCCTCGATATCATCAATAAGCAAGCTTGAAGTGTGAAGTATTTCGACAAATTTGGCTATGACAGTGATCTTATCCTCCGGTAATTTGTAGATCATGTTGAACACTCTAATCAGCTCAGTTCTGAAGTTTTTCCCCGGACATGATGCCAAATGATTATACGGTTGTCTAAGTACTTCTTCCTGATCTTCCGTCCAAAAAGGTTTGTTGTTTACGAGGCCCTTGATGGCATTTGTATCCATCTGCGCCATTGGCGTTTTCTCTCTCAGTGGGTGGCTAAGAACGTAAATGGGCGAAAAACAATTTAGTTTTCTGACATCGTAGAAATAAACGACACCCTCATAGCACCAAAAAAGCGTGCAAGTATGGATAATTTGCTACTTAATATGTTTGGAGACGTCCCCATAGTGACGAAAACCTGGATTGCTGGTGTAGTTGTGTTAGCGGTGTGTATAAACCTCAACCTTCTAGACTACACTAAAGTGATTTACAGTTATGATTTGACGTTCAAAAAAGGACAATACCTGCGATTGCCGTACTCATTACTGGACTACGGACTGTTCGATTGGGGTTCCATATTCAATTTTTTCGTAGCCATAGGGTTTTTGAGCGCTTTGGAGAACTCTATAGCCAAGAGGGGAAGGTACCTATGGATGTTGTGCGTAATAACAATGCTGATAGTGGTGATGAGCCGATGGATGCAACCTCTTAGTTCCTTGGGATACACTTTGCACCAGAACCTTGTGTACTACAAGATAAGAAGAGATATACAGGCAAATATCCAATTGCCAGGCGGATTCAACGTGTCGCCTTTGCTTTTCCCGTTATACACAAACGCCAGGATGTACCTATCGCTCCCAGTTTCATTTGGAGAAATCTTGGTGAACTTCCTGCCGGGACACATGTATTTCTTTGTCGAGGATGCGCTGAGTAAGATCTACAATTTGGACTTGGGCAAGCCTCCCAATGAATGGTTTTCACGGCCAACGGAGGAGCCACACGGACAGGAACAAGAGCGTGCAAATGGAGCAGCGCGCATGCATGCACAAGATTAGTAGAGAGAAAACTCATAAATATCATCTATTCTGCCTATATAGTCTATGAAAAGAGTGCAACGTCATCGAAGGTATCCAGACGCTCCGTCGGGAGTGGGGAAGATGCAGTGGACTTGGATTTTTTAGGTGGCTTGCGTCTTTTGTCAGGCCAATGTAATGATATGTCGCGCTCCCGCACGAGCATACGATTGATGCGGTTGTTGATGAGTTGGAAGTCGTTGCGCTTGGTCGAGGGCCGGTCGGAGTTTTTGTCGCGAGGCACAGCGATATCGGCCACATCCTGCATGTCAATGCCGTGCAATTGTGCCACGAACTTCATGACGGCCTCCTCGCGAAGATTGGAATTCCCCAGCGTCTGCGTGAGCACCACGTCGCTGTCATTCATGGTTTTCCCAGAAGATTGCACTTGCAATTTGATTTGTTGCAGTAAAGTCTGCTGGTCCAGTTGATCCTCCGCTTGAAGCTTGAGCAGCGATACTGCGAGGCCCTCGGCTTGCGAAATAATGGTCGAAAGTGCAACGTCGTGCCCGGACGTAGTCTTTTCTGTCAAGACTAGCAATTTGTCGCGACACGCATTTACGACGCCCACGTCGCACGCCAATGTCGAAGTGTCACCACCCATGGGGCCCTGTGTTGTAAGGTCGGATCCACACACGCCGTACGGGGGCCTGCCCAGCATCTTGGCACGCGTGTTGATTGAAGGAGCAGCGGCCGTGGAGTTGGCCCCAGCGCCAGTGCGGCGTCGTTTACGCAGCTGTGTGCGGGCTACGGGCTCGCCGGCCGGGTTTTCAGGCTCTTCGGGGGCTTCCGACTGGTCGTGGTCGGTGGCATGCGTCTTCAGCCGCGACGAACGTCTGAGCTCCATGTGCTTGCACGTCTGAACAGCGATGACGGTGAGACAGAAAATTAGGAAGAGATGCTGCCAGGTTTTCCTGAAAATGCGCGTTTCTTTTTTTGGATTATTTAAGTGTGTCGTTTCGTGAAATATGATGTGGGTTTGTTGATGTCGTTTTCGACGGCTACGCTTGCGCTGCCAGGCCATCGGCCTGCACTCGACGGGCCCCAGCGCCGTTTGCATGGTCCTCGCCGCACGGCACCAGTTGCTCGCGCAACATCCGCTCGATGACCTCGGACGACTCCGCACGTAGCATCACGTGCACGTGAGACACGCTCTTGACGCTCTGCAAGTGCGGGTAGTTGATGAACCACACGTAGTCGTGCACGCCGAACCGCGCCAGGTTCGTCTTCACAAACCGCTCGATCTTGTCGTGCACGTGCGGCCGCTGCTCGCGCGACGCGTGCGATACGTACAACGGGATCGCGATCTTGCTCCAGACAACAAGGTGGTACAGCCCCGGCGCGAGATCGTACGCAAAGTCATTGGGCAGCAGCTTGAAGAGCTCTGGTGCGGACAGCATGGCGTTCGTACGTTGCTCGACGGTTACGTAGCGCGCAGCGAGCTCGCTGAGCTCGCTGCGCGACCATTCCAGCCTGCGTTCCACGATCACGTCCACGATGGTGGTGCCCTCAGCCTCGAGCTGCGCTTTGTAGCGTCGATATTTTTCCGTCATTTCCGGCGTGCGCTGCAGGCATTGCAGCTCACCAGATTGCACGAGCGCTTGCACTTGGTCCCAGGTGTGCATTGCTGATTGTCCTGTGTGCCGGACCGGCCGTCTCGAGCGTGGGCCAAGTCGGGCGGGCTTATAAACCACCAACGGCTAGGATCGCGCGTCGGTTTTGCGACGCGCACGTGCCGCCCGGGAAAACGAAAACAAACGCCGAACACCCAGCCCCCCAGCCCGCTATTAAGCCATCTCCGTTATACCGTATGAAGTTAATAAATAATATAGATATGTAAATGTAAATGTAGATGTAGATGTAGTGTGAGATGTGGTGTTCGATGTAATGTAATGTAGACACAATGTAAACGTAATGTAGACGTGAATCGTGGCCAACGTGCTGCCGTTCACCTAATAAATACCGAGTGTCCTCTATCCTGACGCACTGGGCCGGGACTGCGCCCGCGCAGCCCCATCCGGAGGCTGCCCACCCTACTCGTGCTATTGCGGTCCTCCGCTCGCTCTCGCTTTCGCTCGTCCGCCAAACCCTCTTCAGATCAATCGCGCAAACACGCATCTGGGATTCGTACGTCCCTTGGCTGGCGTGTCGTTTTCACGACTCGATTCACGGTAAGGCAAAGCAAATGGCAGCGTAAATCCCAACGTTAGATAGAACAAATACACCATACTGGACCGGTTGAGCGGACATGCACTGCCGCGCGCTCCAGAAAACGAAGACATAGAAGCTAATTGTCTGGTGGCCATACCTGCCCCCGTGTGCACACTCTTCAGACCTACCTTGGATAGCATTTATAGCGATAAGTTACAGAAATATATCGTACGTACAAGGATGCGAGCATACCCCAGCCCCGCCCGTATATATACATCGGGCGTTGCATCTAACAGTTGTTGAAATCCCGGTTTGTGTCAGACCACTTTCGTTTATGCGCTGTTGGGAGCGCGACGCGCGATGCGGCGCGGGGCCCGAAAGGTTATGCGTCGCTTTGCACGGACACACGTGTGGGTGCGTGGGTGCTGGATTTCGTGCGACGTGATGCTTGGCTTGGTCACGTGGTATGTGCCCGTCGATGGTGATCGGGGCGGCCGTCTTTTTTTCATTGCCCGTTCCGTCCACAACATCTGAACTTCCCAGAAGGCGTGTCGCAACTCACGCGTCTGCATCTGTCGACTCGCCCCACAACGCACTCCGCGCCACTGACCGGTAGTTCGCACATCCAGTCCGCTTTTCTCCCCCCTTCATCTCGACATCAGCCATGAGCGCGGCTTTGCCCTCGATCCAGATCCCCGTCGACTACGCGCAGCTCCAGACCAGCGTCGAGGACTTTCTCCTGCACTTCAAGACCGACGATGCCGCTGCAGGCGCCGTCGTGGACCAAGACGGCGACCTCGCGGCCATGGGCGTCGGCCAAGGCCCCAAGTACATGGCGCTTCTCCAGCAGGTCGCCAACCGTGAGATCCAGACGCTTTTCATCGAGCTCGATGACTTGCTGCGCTACGAGGACGGCAAGGCGCTCGCCGGCGACGCCGCTGACGCCGCCGCCCCTAACCTCGTCCACACAGTCATCCGCAACACGCACCACTTCGTCGAGCTTTTCTCGCGCGCCGTCGACAAGCTGCTGCCCGCGCCCACCCGCGAGCTTAACTACAAGGACGACGTCCTGGACGTGATCCTGTACCAGCGGAAGCTCAGAAACGATCGTCTGCTTTCGGAGCGGCGTACCGAGCTCGCAGCCGAGGCAGGCGAGCCCGGCGACGACGAAGTCATGCGTGAAATCGCCGAACAAGAAGCGGAGCTGTTTCCACCCAAGCTTACGCGCAGGTACACGCTGTATTTCAAGCCGCTGACCGGCGCTTACTCCAGCAAGTCGCTCGCGCCGCTTTCCGTGCGTGAGATCAAAGGTGACCGTCTTGGCCAGCTGATCACCGTGCGTGGTATCATCACGCGTGTATCGGATGTCAAGCCCGCGGTCATGGTCAACGCCTACACTTGCGACCAATGCGGTTACGAAGTGTTCCAGGAGGTCAATTCCCGTACTTTCACGCCTTTGGTCGAGTGTACCTCGGAGCAGTGTTCGCAGAACCAAACCAAAGGCCAGTTGTTCATGAGTACGCGTGCTTCCAAGTTCAACGCGTTCCAAGAATGTAAAATCCAAGAACTTTCTCACCAGGTGCCCATTGGTCACATCCCCAGAACTTTGACCATCCACATCAATGGTACGCTCGTGCGATCTCTGACGCCCGGTGACGTCGTGGATGTCTCCGGTATCTACATGCCGGCCCCGTACACAGGTTTCAAAGCGCTCCGTGCTGGTTTGCTCACAGAGACCTACCTGGAGGCACAATACGTGGTGCAACACAAGAAGAAATTCGCTACGTTTGAGATCACGCCCGAGGTAGAGGCTCGTGTCATGGAGATTGCTTCTCAAGGCGATGTCTACAATAGGCTCGCCAAATCTATTGCTCCTGAAATTTACGGTAATCTAGATGTGAAGAAGGCACTACTATTACTACTAGTAAGCGGTGTCGACAAGCAAATAGGTGATGGTATGAAGATCAGAGGTGACATCAACATTTGTCTCATGGGTGATCCCGGTGTTGCCAAATCTCAATTGCTAAAATCCATCTGTACCATATCTCCAAGAGGTGTTTACACTACTGGTAAGGGTTCCTCTGGTGTTGGTCTAACTGCGGCGGTAATGAAAGACCCCGTTACAGATGAAATGGTTCTAGAAGGAGGTGCTTTAGTTCTTTCTGATAACGGTATCTGTTGTATTGATGAATTTGACAAAATGGATGAAAGTGACAGAACTGCTATCCATGAGGTTATGGAACAACAAACCATTTCTATATCGAAAGCCGGTATCAACACGACTTTGAATGCTCGTACCTCCATTCTTGCTGCTGCTAACCCATTGTATGGTAGATATAATCCAAGACTTTCCCCGTTGGAAAATATTAACTTGCCAGCCGCACTGCTATCCAGATTTGACATTCTGTTTTTATTGCTCGATATGCCAAACAGAGAGGACGATGAAAAACTAGCAGAACATGTTGCGTATGTCCATATGCACAATAAACAACCTGATCTGGGCTTTACACCTTTCGAACCTTCGCAAATGAGGGAATTTATTGCTTATGCAAAGAGCAAAAGGCCCACAATGAGCCCTGAGGTTAATGAATACGTTGTACAGTCATATATCCGCATGAGACAAGATTCAAAAAAGGCTATGGATTCCCGATTTTCTTTTGGTCAGGCAACTCCAAGAACTCTTTTGGCCATTATAAGATTATCGCAAGCATTGGCGAAATTGAGATTCAGTGATATAGTCGAGGTCGAGGACATCGAGGAAGCTCTCAGATTGATTCAAGTTTCCAAAGAGTCTCTATACCAGGAGAGTAACAAAAAATCGGAGGATGAAAACCCTACAACTAAAATTTACAATATTATAAAGAATTTGTCGAAGACCGGGTCTCAATATCAACGTAGTCTGCCCTTTGATCACATTGTTAAATCGGTTAGATCCAGAGGCTTCACAATGTTGCAGCTGAATAACTGTATCGAAGAATATGCTTACCTGGGCGTTTGGAACTTAGTCAACGAAGGTTCAACTTTACATTTCTTAAACCAAGACCCTAGTGAAGAGATGGAAAGTTCCACGCCTCCTGGGACGCCTGGTCCTGTATCTGAAGGAAGCGTCGTTACAGAAGATACGCAAATGGATGATGCTTAAGGACAGTTTTTCACATCTTTGTTCTCTCTCCCAGTGTAATATATTTTTTCAATTCTCTTTTATCACAACTCGGCATCGAATTTTCAATCGTACTTGTTCTGAGTGGACATCACAAAATAAAGTAACCTAAGAAACTATGTCTTTATGTTTCCTTTAAAGGGCCAGTGTGTTAACAGCCGTAGTCATCTTTGCGCGAGGTTAACAAATTTTCTAAAGTTTATATAACCAATTGGTCTAATTAAGCTTCATGTAATATTTGATTAATAAGAGAACTAGATATGGAATTAAATTTTGAAGTGGTACCTATACTTTCGCCTTGTTGATTTGCCATGGAAAAGAAGCTAGGATATTAATGTTTTGACTGAGTGGTCAATATTCAAATCATATTTAATAAATAGACCGTTGTTAACTCAAGTATCTCAACACCCGAACAAAAACATAAAAATATGAGTAAGTTGAACTGATACATAAAGTAACACAATGCGGAAATATAATTCAAGGCTCAAGCTTAATTAAGATATCTCAACTCAGATGTCACAATATTTCAGTTTGTCAAAAGGATGCATATATTGATCAGTATATACGAATGGATGCTTGATCAAATCATCGGCATTACCATGCAAAGAACATACAATTGGAGCATCACGGCACTCTGAATTGAGGATATGACACATCCCGTAATATCTTTGAAACCAAGCTATAACTCCCTCGTAAGGGGTTGTCCTGGACTTCCGGATACATTGGTAAGTTGACTTTAGCCAACAAATATGCCCTTCAATTAAAACTAACAGTTTGCAGCCGCGATTGGAATGCGAGTTAAGAATTAGATCTAGCAACGGTAAGAGATTTATCATTGGAAACATTGAAGTGATTTTAAGAACCACAGAAGTTTTAAATAGTCCAGGCCACTCGTTCACATCAAAATCCAAGTTAGAAAGAAGTGTCATTCATTACAAAAAGAATATCAGAATCTCTGATAAGAAGATTGTAGGAATAGATATTCCACTAACGATTGCACTCCCAGATGACATTAAAGAAACAAACTTTAACAGCAAGTTTGGCCATTGTTTTACAACTCTAGAGTGCGTATTAACGTACAGCATCCAGGCTAATGATACCCCAACTCTAACCCATCCTTTTTCTACCGTCGTAAATGTGGAAAGATATGATTTACTAGCGTCACCAAAACTCTTTAAGCCTCTGAAAAGAAAATTTACATCTCCAGATGGAAAATTCTTAGTCCAGTATAAGATAGAAAATCCCTGTGTTACAACAGACGACGTCCTTCACTTAGGTCTAGAAGTTGTACCGAAATTGAATTCTAACTCTTTTGCGCATACTCAGAAAATATTTGGCAAGAAGTTGAAACTGAAATGTGTCGTTTTTGAAGTAAAAGAATATCTAGAAGTTTACGACTCACACTTGGACGCAAAGGAAAGTACTCTCCAAGAAGTCACCAAACAGTTCAACGAGGCTATTGGGGATTCTGGAATCGTTTTGCAATCAGACATACGCATTTGCACCAAAAATCAACGATTTAAGCAGTATGAACTATCAATGAAAGAACCTGCGGTGATGTACAGGCTACCAACGCACCAACCAGATCTTACAGGAAATTTACCTGAAACTATTCTTTTGAAAAGTAAGAACAACATAGAACCATTCAATTACCATAGTTCCATAACGACAAGGGGTAAGCTCTTCTCTATTACACATGGTATAACTATGAGGTTCAAAATTAGCAGTGCAAAAGATTTTGAAATCAACCAACCCATTGATATATCACCTTGGGTAAAACCTCAGATAAAATATATCGAAAATATTATTTACCGAGAGAAAGAAATTGCTAAGAATGCACGAGCATTTTATGAATCCTTCGGTGGAATAAAGCGTAACAAGAAAACTGGCCAATTAGAATATCCTCCACTACCTCCCGTTGTTTACACTTCAGATGAAGAAACGTTGAACCACTTAGGAATAGAATATAATAAAAAATTCAATCCTCCTAGAAGAGTGCCAGTAATAGAATGAATCGATGACTGACAGTTCATACCTGATAATTGAATACCGAGTTACCTTTCAATTCACAATCATAAATTAGATACTATCATTCGTAATACATGAGAAAAATAGGGGAGCGAATCGTAAGCGCACACGGCATTGAAGTTTTGGCGGTGGTGGTCTCTACTATAAGATAAATCCATCATTGAAAATGAATGTAAACTATCCTATGATAGCGAATTACAATGAAAATAACTTGGGACAATTTGCTGAGTCGTTGAGCCACGAAATACCACTTTTTGATCACTCAACAGACTCTAGGAAAAGAGAAAAGATCGAGACTTTGGCTGAGGTATACTCGTTGATCATAGTGCTGGATCAAGTCGAGAAGGCCTATCTGAAAGACAGTATATCAAGTGAGGATTACACGATGACAGTAAATAAACTTCTTGCTCAATACAAGACATACTTAGCAAATGAAGAGATTGCAGATGAGTATCAGGATTTGCAGACGTTCAAGGAAAAATACAATATCAGTGCCTCGAATGCTATAACTAGGCTTGAGCGAGGGATTCCTGTAACTGTGGAGCATGCGATTCAGAGTAATAGGGGACCTACAGCGGTGGCAGGAACTGAAAAGAAGTATAGCGGAAAAGCGGTAGCAGAAGCGACAGGCAATTTCATTACTGTTATGGATGCCCTAAAGCTGAACTATAAAGCTAAAGATCAACTACACCCCTTAATGTCGGAATTACTTTTGAGCATAAACAGAGTAAGCTCTCAGGACTTTGAGTGCAGGAGCAAATTAGTGGAATGGATTGTCAAAATTAACAAGATGAAGATCAAGGAGACTCTCACTGAGGAAGAGGCGAGAGAACTGCTCTTTGACTTAGAGAGCGCTTATAAGAGTTTTTACACATTACTTGAATAGCGTCAATTGTCATGATGTTTTTAGTCAAAGTTGTCCATCTTATCTTGTCTTTAATACGAGCTGCTAGTAGGTCCTTCAAAGGCAGTCGCGTTTCTCAAAAAAATCACCGTATGCCTGTCCCTTGAGTGAGTTTTGTTTGAATGGTTGAAGGGTAATTTGGTGATATCTTCAAACCAAGTAACCCTCATTCATTTTTGGTTATCAGCCTCATCATCATTGAACTTCAAAACATGCGATGTTAAGAGGTTTTTGCCTTTTTTGCTCTGCGATTTCTTCTGAAACGCAGCTAACAGCTTCAAAGTTTCTTTCTCACGTTCACTTTGTGTCTCATCTTCCTTCGAGTTTTTGACAACTGAAGATAGTTTATTCTTCTCTTGATTGACAATAGGCGAGACATCCTCTGCCGTCGTACTTGCTGGATTTGAACTTTGCGCATCATATTTAGTGCTTATAACTGGAGGAACGTTTTTTGAGGGTAAATCCGTCCGTTCATAGTCGCTGTCGTCCGTAGGCAAGTCACTCTTCACCAGTTTTGCATCCTTCAACAAATCATGTGCAGCCTTTATTTTAACTTTTAATACATTGTGATCATCACCCTCACTCTCCTCCTCATCATATACCAGCTTGACTGTTCTTCTCTTTTTGACGGGCTTGCGAGGAGGGTTCTGTTTCTCGCCTGCGTTCATTCTTTTCTTCGGCAGATTGTCAAAATATGGTTCTATAATCTCTACCCGTGTAATCTCTGCTGGGTACGTGAAACTTTGCCCATCAGACTCCAATTCTCCATCTGCAATTTTAATGACCTCGTAAAATGAATTTCCTACAACTTTGCCAAGTAAAGTTGCCTTATCATTTAGCATCGCGGTGTCACGTAATGTGATGAAAACAGAACCTTTGGCATCCGGGAACATACCAATGAGTCCCCTTCTATTGAATCTAAGGCGAGTATTCCGCTCTAATGGGGTGCCCACTCCATTCAAAGGTGCATCAGTATGTATTACAGAATCAAACAACTTCTTACTAAAGGGTATCCCGTCAAAAGCGCCCAAATTACAATTTGTCAAAAAGCACTTCACAGCTTGCGGACACTCCTTCGCCCAAAGCTCAACTTCCACGCGACCTTTAGAGGTATGTACGATACACTTGGCAGTTGTGCGCGGCTCCAGATCAGTCGACATGCTTGTTGAAGAGTCCCTTTTTTCCTCCGGGTAATTACAAGGTAATCAAAGGATGAACTATCACTCGAAAAATTTTCAAACATCAAAGAAACAAGAACTGACAAAGTTTTATAGTTTTCAAGGAAACGCTAGCTTAAACGGCACAATGCTAAGCATATTGAGGCGGTCAGTCTGCGTAAATACTAGAAGTGCGCAAACACTAACTAGAGCTCTAAATTATCGTTTTACTAGATCTTTTACTAAGTCCAGTTTATTGTTGGATGCCAAAAAAAACGATGACAAACCTCAATCAATTTTAACTGAAGACCTTTTAGCAAAGGCTGGTATAGACACAGATGCGAATGGTAAAGAGAACCATGAAAAAACAGAAGATGGCGAACAAGAGGCGCAACCTAAAGATGGGAGCGGCAAGAAGAAGAGAAAGAGACAAACTTCCAGTGACATAAAGAGGGAGCGCTATGCAAATTGGTTTTATATCTTCTCTCTAGCAGGATTGGTTGGAACTGGTACTTATATGGCTAGAGACTGGGAAGTGGACGAACCTGAAGAATGGAAGAAAGAAGTTGCTGATGGATATACCCCAACATTGATGTACCAGAGATTCAAGCTGCGCTTCAACTCAATTTTCACGTATTTCCAAGAGCCTCCTTTCCCTGACTTGTTGCCACCTCCACCTCCACCACCATATCAAAGACCTTTGACGCTTGTTCTAACATTGGAAGATTTCCTAGTCCATTCCGAGTGGACCAAAGACCACGGCTGGAGAACTGCAAAGAGACCAGGTGCTGATTACTTCTTGGGGTACTTGTCACAATACTACGAGATTGTGTTGTTTTCATCTAATTATATGATGTACTCTGATAAGATCGCCGAAAAACTGGATCCTATTCATGCCTTCATTACCTACAATTTATTCAAGGAACACTGCCTTTACAAAGATGGTGTGCACATAAAGGACTTATCAAAGCTGAACAGAGATTTGGGCAAGACATTGATCATTGACTGTGACCCTAACTCTTACAAACTCCAGCCAGAGAACGCTATTCCCGTCAAGCCTTGGCATGGTAAAGCAGACGATGAGCTTTTGAGGTTGATTCCCTTCCTAGAGTACTTGGCGACTCAACAGGTCAATGATGTGAGACCTATTCTCAACAGTTTCCACGACAAGGCCAAGATTCCAGAAGAATTCGCACATCGTGTTGACGTCCTGAAGCAAAAGTTCTATAAGGATCAGGAGGCTAAGGCATCCAGTAATTGGGCTCTTGCTGCCTTGGGAGCTGGAGCCCTAGGCTCCCAGAAGGCCAAGTTTCCCCTTGATCTCATCAGAGAAGAAGGTGAAAAGAACTACGTTCGTTTCATGCAACTGATTGAGGAGGAAAAGGAGAAAATTAAGCTACAGCAACAGCAAATGGGTGGCCAAACCTTCACCCTAAAGGATTATGTTGAGGGTAATCTCCCATCCCCAGAGGAGCAAATCCAAATGCAACTTGAAAAGCAAAAAGAGTTTGATGCCCAGTACGAGCAGCAGAAAAAGCTTCAACAACCAGGCAAATAATCAGAAGAATGCCTCAACTATCTAGCTAATGTCGAACATTTCTTGAAATGACACCACCTCTGTACATAAAGTTAATGCCATTACATATTTCACTACGATTTTTCACAATATTTTTTGTATGATATTTTTTTGCAGCAACTTTTCAGCCGTTTTTACCGTGATCGCATCACGGAGTGACAAAGGGAGGGGCCAGTCGGGCAGTTTTTAAACTTGGAACTCTCTGACAATAAAAACCAAACTCATCTGAGAGCACTAAACTTTAAGAAAAGCGTGAGGCTGAGAGGAAGATTTAAACATAGGTGATCCAGGTTTAGGTGACAATAATGACCGGGGCTAACGGTCACGGAAATCAAAACATAAATATTGTAAACTCGAACTACTCCAGATATGGCACATCAGTGTATCAAAAACTGTATAAAGAAACGTCACCTGGGCCGGCACTTCACGGCCAAGTGAATTGGCAGTTGGATAAGATGACTTCCTTCGCCAGCACGGAGAGTAGCCTTACGACCGATAACGATAGCACCACATCAAAATTCAAGAAGAAGTACAGGTCGCTATTGCAGAACTATGGCGGATCATCATCGAAGGCCAAGAGGCTGATAGGAAAACTGCATGATCATGGATCTAGTGATTCATTTTCGATATTCTCCCTTAGAAGTTCTTATTCCAACAGAAATCTTGGAAGCGGACATCAGAGAGCCCCTGGAACGGGATCCGCTCAACAGCGGGTAATTTTGGAGGACAGCAGACCTTTTCTAGATTTAAACGCGCTTCCTGCTGAAATTCTGGTGCTTGTGTTTCAAAATTTGGACCGTGGCGGCTACTTGTATGATAAAAGAAGTCTTGTACGCTGCCTCTATGTTTGCAAGAAATTCTATGAGGCTGGCAAGGCAGTTCTGTACGAAAGCCCATGTTTCGTCTCTACCTATCGTTTCGCGCAGTTTGTGACTTGCCTCAGACTTCATCCAGAAAATGGGCTGCTTCTCAGGGTCCTAGACCTGTCCAGATTGAAAAGTGGGTTGATCGAAGAAGCCAAGGAAGACGATGATGAAGAGGAGGAAGAAGATGAAGCAGAAGAAGATGAAGGTGACGAGCAAGAGTGGAACAATGATGAGAGAGACGAGCAAGAACGGCGCGGAAGAAGGATGGCCAATGATAACGTGCTGCAAGAAGAGAATGAAGAAGACGCTGCTGAGGAGGGACAAGAACTCAGATTGACTGAAGGAACGCACTTAGAACGTGAATCTACCCCAACAGATGACGACCTTCCCGGAATAGCTTGGGCTGGCTGGAGAGATTGGCGGTTCAGATTCGATCCCTTGTATGGATCCCAGATGCTCAATAGCTACTATAACTTAAAGAGAAGCAGTTCAAGAAGTTCTTCGATAACATCAACGGGTACTGCAGCTGCATCAACGGTCCCAATGTCACGCAGAGCTCATAGATCGAATAGCTCTGTGAGCTCTTTTACAAGCAGTATCATGTCTTCGTTCTACAATTCCACCTCCTTGTCATCTCTTAACTTGACGCTTTCTCAAGACTCGCCTAGCAGTAGCGGATCAAATAAGTGGTTCAGAAACATCTTCAACTCTAAACGAGCTCAGAAAAGGAAATACGAAAAGTACGTTTTATCAAAGATGAATGATAGCACAAAAGACTTAGAGAAAACTTCTCAATCGGATGACGAAGAGCGCAAAACATCTGTGAAATTTTGTGTCCAGAAAAATTTGAAAGATCAGCCATTTCATGAGGGCCATCCTTATACAAATAAGTTTCTTTTGAAGTACTCACTGTATAAGGATGTGCCAATGGGCCATATTTTCCATGTCATCTCTCACTGTCCAAACATCGTTAAAATAAACCTTGCAAACGTCACAATTTCGTCTGATTTCCAAGTTGTTGTTCGCAATAAGGCAACAAAATGTAACACAATATCCATGCTTAGGACCCCCAAAGAACAAGAGAAGGAGGTGAATTCAAACATTGGAAAAAACCTTGATGTAGTGTATTTGACAGACTCCAACAAAAATTACGATTACTATCAAGGTAGCAAATCGGGAGCACCCAAGAGAGTAGAAAATTTGCATATGGGTTCACCCTTTTCAAGCCATGGTGGGGAGTTTTGGTACCACACTAACTATCCGCCACCTATCAATCAAAATACAAAGTATAGGGGAGAACGTGTGAGAAGCCAAAACACTGACGATTACTCATTAACGAAGTTGGAGGTTCGTGATTTGTTTTCCCTGCTGCATGATACACTTCCACACTTGAAGTCTCTCAACATGGACAATGTTGTGTGGTGCAATCAACCAGACTTTAAGGACTTTGTCCTGTCCAAAATTGGTCGAACCACAAGCCTTGAGATGAGCTTCAGACACGCTGGCATGGGACGCAATCTGTCATGGGCTTCGCAAGGTAATATAATGCAATTTGTTGCCATAATCTTGTTGGGTGAGCTTTTGGACAACGATGATCTCTACTTAGAAGATCTTTTCAATGTTCGCATGGAGAGGTTCAGTACTCCCATGTTAGAGGATTACACAATTATTGAACGCTCCAATTTAGTGACCTTGTATCATCACCACGGGGAGACTAAATTTTCTCTGCTCATAAAGCACGGGCCCACGCTTGCTGCTTCCACTGAATTCCGCTCGGATTCAATTTTAGAATGTACTATATTTTTGGGACCTGCTTCAGACTCTTGCGACGAAATAACGTTAAGAACTGGCGAACTAGCCCATCGACTTGTCGATCGCATAAGAGATCTACGTACGGCTGAACTGCGAAGACATATTGGTGAGAATCAATACTCAATTGGGATAGTGTGAATCGGTCACGCACGACCGAAATCGACACGTGACACCGATACAATTGCCGGTTCCGGCCAAATTTCCCGGTCCATTGTCTAAGAGCAGGTACCTTCTGCGCTGGGCGTTATTATAAACCTTTCACTGTTTTGTTATTTTTGATTCAAGTTTTTAAATTCGATTACGAGGCGCTTCTGCGCGGTTGTTTTGACCATTTTAGTTCGTATCACGTTTCTGTGGATCCTTAGTCATATTTATTTTCCAGTTTTTCATCTTTCGGTGTTATGATCTTCGAGCGGCGCCCGGAAAAACTAGGAAAAATTCTCAGCTTTGAATGAATCATCGATTCGCCTTGTTGTATATAAGCTTACATAGGTACAGTACGCTTGCATCTAACCGAATACAAGCACTTCTGAAAACTCTTCGACAGTATGTACAAGTACAGTGGAATCTAAGTGTGCGAAATCTTCTACGAGGCGAAGCCTGGAGGGTTAATGGAGGAGAATGACCTATTCCTCGAAAAAGGTGTGTTCAAAACGTCCACGCTTTCTCGAGTATTCCCATGGGTGCTGTGCGGAGCAGCGGCGGCTACCGTAAAATTTTTTTCACCGTAGCCCTAAGCGCCTCTCGTTTGGATGCTGTGGTGGAATCTAGGTTTACAGTCGTATGGATAACTTTGAGTGAGGGGAAATTCAGCCGCATGTGAGGAGAGGCTGCGTCCATGAGGGGAGTTTAGTCTAGGTGAGGGGCTCCGGAGCTCCGCTGTTGAAGATTCTAAGCCATGTGGATGTGTTGGGAATGTATTACTAACGATAGGATTCATCTACGTGTGAAGATTTGTCAACGATCCGGTATCCGCGGAGCCATATGGGCGCTGACAGTGAGGTACATAAGAGGACCCGGGTGTTGACAATTACTGCGTGGATATCCAATTAGTGTCTGCACAAGTCGCTAGAAATATAAGTCGGTCTTTTACCAAGGTCCCACTGACTAAATTTACGACAACCTTTTTTAATCAACAGCTAAGAAACATGTCAAGCACAATTGAAAGAACCAAGGTTGACTCTGCAAAGATAATCACCCCTAATGGCTTAACATATCAACAACCTGTCGGTTTGTTTATCAACAATGAGTTCGTGAAGGCTCAGAGCGGCAAAACTTTGAAAGTTGAGGACCCTTCGACCGAAGAAGTGGTTGTTGAAGTTGAGTCTGCATCCTCTGAAGACGTTAACTACGCTGTGGACTGTGCTGAAGCCGCCTTTAACTCAAGCTGGTCAACTCGTGACCCAAGAGAGAGAGCTAGATATCTTTTCAAACTAGCCGATTTAGTCGAGGAAAGAAAAGAATTGATTGCCTCTATCGAGTCCATGGACAATGGTAAAGCATTGGCTTTGGCTCGTGGTGATGTCGAGTTGGTTATCAACTATATCAGAGTTGCTGCCGGGTATGCTGACAAGATTGGTGGTAGAACCATCAACACAGGCGAAAATTACGTTAACTACACATTGAGAGAACCAGTTGGTGTTTGTGGACAAATCATTCCATGGAACTTCCCTCTCATGATGCTTTCCTGGAAGATTGCACCTGCTTTGGCTGCTGGTAATACTGTTGTTTTGAAGCCTGCTTCTCCAACTCCTTTGAACGCTCTATACTTCGCTTCCCTATGTAAGGAGGTCGGTATTCCAGCTGGTGTTGTGAACATTGTCCCTGGTCCTGGAAGATCTGTTGGTGACACGATTACGAACCACCCCAAGATCAGAAAGGTTGCCTTCACTGGTTCCACCGAAATTGGTAGAGACATTGCTGTCAAAGCTGCGCAATCCAACTTGAAGAAAGTTACCTTGGAATTGGGTGGTAAATCTGCACACATGGTTTTCGATGACGCTAACCTTGAAAAGACTTTGCCAAACTTGGTCAACGGTATTTTCTTGAACGCTGGTCAAATCTGCTCGTCTGGCTCTAGAATTTATGTCCAGGAAGGAATTTATGACAGACTGCTAACAAGTTTTAAGAAGTACATTGAAGAAAACATCAAGGTTGGATCACCTTTTGATGAGTCCAACTTCCAAGGTGCCATCAACAACAAGTCTCAATTTGACACTATTATGAACTATATTTCAATTGGTCAAGAAGAGGGTGCTAAGGTACTAACTGGTGGTGTCAGAGTAGGTGACAAGGGTTTCTTTGTTAGACCCACCGTTTTCTACGATGTCACCGAGGACATGAGAATTGTAAAGGAAGAGATTTTCGGACCGGTCGTCACAATTTCCAAGTTCAAAGATATTGAAGATGGTGTGGCTATGGCTAACGATTCCGAGTTCGGATTAGGTGCTGGTATCGAGACGGAGAACATTTCTACTGCTTTGAAGGTATCAAAGAAGCTAAAGGCTGGTACCGTGTGGGTTAACACTTACAACGATTTCGACGCGTCCGTTCCTTTCGGTGGCTGCAAGCAATCTGGTTACGGCAGAGAAATGGGTGAAGAAGTATTCGAGGCCTACACAACAGTTAAGGCTGTCAGAATAAAGCTTGACTAGGCCGCACTTGTTAATAATTAAAAATAGCGTTGTATGATTAAATAGATTAATCTTTTAACATTTGGGAAATGTGAAAAGCAAATAGCCTGGAGAGTTTGAATAGGTATGATGGGTTCCTTCTGAAACTTTTGATGAAGATCCTAATTACCTTAAAATCTGACCAAATGAAATTGTACGTCGCCCTTCAGATCATGTATTTCTTTGGAATGAACTTCAATTAGCAGGAGACAAATTTTGTCAGCTACTCTTAATACATTAAGTGCCGTTGGTACAGCTTTGCCTTGTGAAACAAGTAGAATATAGCAAGCTGCTAGCACACCTATCTTGGTCTATATCCATACGGGAGGAATTCATGTCCATAGAACTCCGACTTTGCTCAAGATATCTGTCCTAAACGAAAAAAAAGAGTCTTTCCACCTTCAACCAAGTTGCCAAGATACGGCTTGGCCAGCAACTCGTCTCCGGTGAAGTTACTCAGGTCGCAAGTAGTAGGAGGATAAGGAATAGCTGAACGTACTTTGTGAGTGATTTTTGAGGGGGCTCGTTTTGTCCGTTCTTTACGCTATTACGCAACTCTAACAGTCCAGGTTCCTCGAGTAATGCATTACCGTTAGCCCTTGCATAAGCATGATGAGACTGGAAATTCAACTAAAAGATGGAAAATTCTAAAGATTACGTGATTGGAACTATGGCGTCAATGCAAGAACATTTACTCTCCTTATACGGATCTCCTCGGGGAATATGGATTATAATACAATCAGATTGAAAGTCTACGCTCTGAATCGTCAAAGAAAATTTCAATGACAAATAATTCATGAATGTGAGAACCCAACCCATCAAAACTGGTACTCTACTGACATGCAAACTTGCGTATACCATCTTTATGGATATTAGCTCGGCGATGGCGGCTATAGCAACATTTTTTCGTTTGCGGCTATTATGGAGTTTGGGTTCCTGCAAACACCTTTACGTGGGGGAACAGGCAGCTGGATGTGTAGGGACAGAGCTTGCATCAAGGGGCCGGGGGGTGTGCTTAGTTCAAATGCAGATGCCGTAAGTTTCGAGCTTTTTGCTGTTGAAAATTCTAAGCAATAATGAGGTGTTGATGATAAATTACTACCCGGGATCATCTGCACGCAAAAATAGATCATGCGGGCAATGGCTTGACTGTATATAAGGTGCACCAAATCTCGAGAAATGTTGCATCATAAGTTGAATTGTAAAAAAGATTTTGCACGAGTTTCACTGCATAGATTAAGGGCCATCCTCTGTAGATACTAACCAACAAACATGGTAAACAGAATAGAAACACACACCGCGGATTCAGTGAAGATTACCACTCCCAATGGATTTTCCTACGAACAACCCACCGGTCTGTTCATCAACAATGAGTTTGTGAAGGCTCATAGTGGTAAACCATTAAAGGTCGAAAATCCTTCGACTGAAGAATTGATCGTTGAAGTCGAATCTGCCTCATCTGATGATGTAAATTACGCTGTAGACTGTGCGGAAGCTGCGTTTAACTCGAGCTGGGCTACCTGCGACCCAAGGGAGAGAGCTAGTTACCTTTTTAAATTGGCCGACTTGATCGAGGAAAGAAAAGAGCTGATTACCTCCATTGAATGCATGGACAATGGTAAAGCGTTAGCCCTAGCTCGGGCAGATGTGGAGTTAGTTATTCAGTATTTCAGATTTGCCGCTGGATATGCTGACAAAATTGGTGGTAGAACCATCAATACAGGTGAAAATTACGTCAACTACACATTGAGAGAACCAGTTGGTGTTTGTGGGCAGATCATTCCATGGAACTTCCCCATCATGATGCTTTCTTGGAAACTTGCTCCAGCCCTGGCTGCTGGTAACACGGTTGTTTTGAAGCCTGCCTCTTCAACACCCTTGAGCGCTTTATACTTCGCTTCCCTATGTAAGGAGGTCGGCATTCCAGCTGGTGTTGTGAACATTGTCCCTGGTCCTGGAAGATCTGTTGGTGACACGATTACGAACCACCCCAAGATCAGAAAGGTTGCCTTCACTGGTTCCACCGAAATTGGTAGAGACATTGCTGTCAAAGCTGCGCAGTCAAACTTGAAGAAAGCTACCTTGGAATTGGGTGGTAAATCTGCACACATGGTTTTCGATGACGCTAACCTTGAAAAGACTTTGCCAAACTTGGTCAACGGTATTTTCTTGAACGCTGGTCAAATCTGCTCGTCTGGCTCTAGAATTTATGTCCAGGAAGGAATTTATGACAGACTGCTAACAAGTTTTAAGAAGTACATTGAAGAAAACATCAAGGTTGGATCACCTTTTGATGAGTCCAACTTCCAAGGTGCCATCAACAACAAGCCTCAATTCGACACCATTTTGAATTACATCAAGATTGGTCAAGAAGAGGGTGCTAAGGTGCTAACTGGTGGCTCTAGAATAGGTGAGAAGGGCTTCTTCGTAAAACCTACCGTTTTCTACGATGTAACCGAGGACATGAGAATTGTAAAGGAAGAGATTTTCGGACCGGTCGTCACAATTTCCAAGTTCAAAGATATTGAAGATGGTGTGGCTATGGCTAACGATTCGGAATATGGTCTAGCTGCTGGTATTGAAACCGAAAGTCTCTCCACTGCATTGAAGGTGTCCAGTATGTTGAAGGCCGGTACAGTGTGGGTTAACACTTACAATGATTTTGACGCGTCAGTTCCTTTTGGTGGTTGCAAGCAATCTGGATACGGTAGAGAAATGGGTGAGGAAGCGTTTGAGCCGTACACATCAGTTAAGGCTGTTAGAATAAAGCTCGACTAAATTACGCTTAGAAGTAGTTTATGGTAAATAAATTTTATTAGTATATTAATATTCGTGGAATACTTACGACTCTGTAGGGCTTATGGTAAGTAAGTGTTAGATAAGTCGAAAATAACTAACTAGTCTTGACTACTAATGATCTTATTGAAAGTATCAACAGCCTCCACAGGTTGATCAAAACAAATATTGTGCGAGCAATCTTTTAAGACGTAAAATTTCTTCTGAGGAGTCACTCCTAACATTGTATAAAATTTCTCAACAACTTCCAATGGTGTAATAGGGTCTTTATCGCCTGCGATAACTTCAATTTTCGATGTTAGTTTGAGATGGGTCCAATCAATTTGTTCCCAGCCTCTGAGGTAGCCGACTACACTCCTGCTTTTTATCTGAACATTATTATGAAATTGTGAAAGCCTTTGATATGTAGCTCCTTTATAAAAGAACTGTTTGATACCTGAGCTTTGAAGGCCCTTGCTTTGATCGAACCATGCTCTATAGAAATCGAAAAAAAAAGGCATTTTGAACAAAAGGAATAGTAGGACTCGAGTACTTAGATAATTCAACTGAGGGAGATTTGGAGAGGCTGGTGCAAACAAAATAAGATTATTGATAGTTTCGTGCTTTTGAAACTGGGTATAGAAGTGAATTGCAAGATGACACCCCATTGAATGACCAACGATAACTAATTCACGACTATCAGTCACTGTGTGCAATGAACTTCTGATGATGCGTACTACTTTTGACATAGGGTACTCTTCAAGTTCATCGCTCTTTCCAAACCCAGGTAAGTCAATTGCAAAGAAGAGTTTGCCTTTTAGATCAAGTAATCTAAAAAGAGGTTCGAACTGCCAAATATTACCACCTAGTCCATGTATAAACAAATGAACGACTGAGTTCGATTTTGGGTCTTGGATGTTGTGACATGAACGTATGTCAAGTCCATCAACTTTAATTTTATGCTCATGAGCGAGCATGAAAGTATTCTGAAAATCTTCAGGATGATCCAATATTTTTGTAGACAAAGACCTGTCATCCGGATATGATGTGAGGATTTCTTCGATTGATCTTCCCGATATGGGCTGAAGAACCTCAGTAGCTTTCGCTACAATGTCTGTCGCCATGCTACGTTTTGAATCTGAAATTAATTTTCCAACTCGCTTCGTCACTCTGAAGACTTTTTGTATTATCCATCGAAAGTGGGGGCCACCAGAACAACAGAAAATGTTGGAACCGCTATGCTACTTCATCAAGCTTCTTTTTTTCAGCCCCATCAACATGGTGTATTCCAGATTATTTCGTTTTCGAGGCATTGAGAGAGACGTAGGATGGAGACGTCTCCTCGTAATTGTTCAAATGAAAACGATGTCAGAATATCTGGATCTGCCCACATTGAAGTACCTTGTAAATCCCTTTCTGAAAGTAATTAATCGTATTGGTTACTGGTGGTATAGCTGCGGTCCAAAAGACAAACAACTAAGGTGGATAGCGAGGACTGAAGGTGCGCCTGTCTTGATCTATATACACGGGGGAGGAATGTGTGTCGATATGCCACCTACTAATATAAAATATCTGCACCTCATAGATCAAGAAGTCTCTCCACTTTCGATTGCATCTTTGGAATATACACTTTGCTCGTCATTCCCAGTTCCTGTAGAGGAGGCGTGGAGGGCATATGAAACAGAGGTAACTAAGGGCAACATAGTTTATCTAATGGGTGATTCAGTAGGCGGAGCACTCTGTTTAAACATCCTACAACGATGTTACTCCCATAATGTGAAATTTCCCGAGAAGTGCGTTGCCATTAGCCCTTGGCTGAATATAACCAAACCCGAAATTCACTTGAAAGATGGCCATCCATTAGACTACATGACATGGGGCCTACTAGCCCTATTCAAGAACATTTACGCCCCTCGCTCCAATCCTAACGATCCCTCTTTAAACATAGAATCCAACTTCCATCCAGAAGTGTGGTCCTCCATTCTCCAGGACACTCAACTATTGATTACTTGCGGCGAACAAGAAATTCTCCGGCCACAAATCGTAAGATTCTTTTCAAAGCTTCACCAAATCAATCACAATAATGTGCAGCTATTAGAAGAAACGCTTGGTGTTCATGTTTCCACTCTTTTATTCGATCCATGGACCTATCCGAAGAGAGCTGAAACAATGAAGGAGATAATGCATTTCTTACAGAAAGATGAAAAAATTGACAAAGCAGACATAAATTTATAAACGCTCAATTAATTCAAATAAAAGCATATTAATATCAAGTTTATCGGCTACTGCAGAAGCCCGTCGAGCTTTCCTCATCACCGCGAAGTGGACGTATCATACGATAAAATCGATCTTAGTTTCATATCGCGTCAAAAAAAAGTTCACCTGATTAGACAATAATATCAAGATACTGAAACAAAAGCTGCAACATTAATCACTGTGAGTTGTTTCTGCAAAGAAGAGTAAGCATTTCTCAAAAAATTAAGAGATGTCTTATAACCAGAAAAAAAAATTGATGCCCAAGTCGGCTTTGTTGGTCAAGAAGTACCAGCGTCCGATTCGCGCAGCATTTCTGAGCTTGGTAGCAGCTCTATGTCTGCTTTTCATTCTTCGCGGGCCGGCAAACAGTGGCGATAGCAATATTGCTGCCACGGGCACCGGAAAACGTATAATGCCTCACGCAGATATTGTGCAAAAAGTACACTACCCAAAAGATGATGGGAAGAAGGAGAATGCTGCATTTGTTACATTGGCACGAAACAAGGACCTTTGGGACCTGGTACCATCGATTAGGCACATTGAAGATCGTTTCAATAGGAAGTACCACTATGACTGGGTCTTCCTGAACGACGAACCATTCGATGAAGAGTTTAAGAGAGTTACATCTGCATTAGTGTCCGGAACAACCAAGTACGGTTTAATTCCAGAGGAACACTGGTCCATTCCTGAATGGATTAATAAAGAGAAATTTGATCAAGCGAGAGAGAAGATGCGTAGTGAAAACGTAATATACGGAGATGCGATTTCTTACAGACATATGTGCCGATATGAGTCTGGCTTCTTTTGGCGCCACAAACTATTAGATGACTATGAATGGTATTGGCGTGTAGAACCTGAAATTCAAATATTTTGTGACATCGACTACGACGTGTTCAAATTCATGAGAGAAAATGGTAAGAAATACGGGTTCATCTTATCGTTAAGTGAATATCAAAACACAATCCCAACTTTATGGGATAAGACCAAAACTTTCATGGAAAAATATCCCAAGCACATACATAAAAATAACCTCATGGACTTCATCAGTGATGATGGTGGCCGAAACTACAACATGTGTCACTTTTGGTCCAACTTTGAGGTAGGATCACTAGACTTTTGGCGTTCAGAGGCGTACCGTGATTACTTTGAATATCTGGATAAAAGTGGTGGGTTCTTTTACGAGCGTTGGGGTGATGCGCCTGTTCACTCGATTGCTGCGGCACTATTTTTAGACAAAGATGAGTTACATTTCTTCGATGGTATTGGTTATTACCATCCGGCATTTACTTCCTGCCCAGTGGAAGAAAGTATCAGAGTTCAGAACAAGTGCGCCTGTGATGTTGAGAAAGACCAAACTTGGTATACCTACTATTTCTGCACTAGGAAGTACTTCAAGGCCAAAAATCTGTCTCTACCTCCTGGTGTCGAACCATCACCATAAAAGACACGTTCTTCACCAAGTGGATTCAATTTGAATCAGAACTCAATTGATCTACATGTATATTTTTTACATATTTCTTGTATTAAAAAAATGCTTTCTAAATATTGACTTTTTGTCCATGTGGTTAAAACATGCTTCTTCAGAAATTTTTAAATTATGCGGCGGCCCACGCATCACAGCATCTAAAAGAAGAACGAGTTAACACACCTGCAGGATCAGGATGTTTTATTCCAAAGTGGCGTGGATCAGAAATTTGGCAAATTCACGAGTTAGCAGATGCTTTCGATGTGCTACGTTTCCTGTGAGACAGGAATCAACTTCAACAGCTGCACTTCTGCTTCAGAAGAATTTAGCTATTAGAAACAACGCTTTATACAATGAAGGCAACGACTCACTTCGCTGTACAACATTGGACTCTCAAGGAAACTTAGGTACGCCCTCACTGGAAATAAAGAGAGATGAACTAATATCTACTCATGGACTGCTTCCACGGGATCTGCGAAAGATCGAAAAATCAAGGAAGAATGACCTTGTGCCAAGCATTCTGGTCAGAGAAAATAGTATTCTGATAAGTCTTCTTACAATTAGAGCACTAGTTAAGAGTGATATGGTGATTCTTTTCGATTCCATGGGCATTTCCTTGGAATCCCGCGCTCACCGAACTTTCATCAACGACTTAATGCTAAGACTCAGAAACCAAGACGGCAATGGGGTCACTAGGGACCCGCTTCCATATGAGTTTCGAGCACTGGAATCAATATTCATCTCTGCAATATCCAATCTTGCAGCCGAAATGAAAGTTCACCTAACGGTTACAAAAGGTATACTGCGTGACCTAGAATATAGCATAACTCGAGACAAGTTAAGGTTTCTTCTGGTGCAGAATAAAAAGCTCAGCATTTTTCACAAGAAAGTCACCTTGATGGGCAACATGATTGACGATTTACTGGACCAAGACGATGTGCTCTGTGAAATGTATTTGACAGCCAAAAAAATTGGGAAACCTCGCGATGAAAAGGACCACGCAGAAATAGAAATGCTACTTGAAACTTACTACAGCCACGTTGATGAAATCGTTCAAACTGTCGGTAGCATGATGTCGAATGTGCGAACAACAGAAGAAATCATTAATATTATTCTGGATTCTAATCGGAATCAGCTGATGCTTCTGGGTCTGAAGTTCAGCATAGGACTTCTTTCCCTGGGTGGTGCTATTTATATTGCATCCTTATATGGAATGAACTTAGAAAACTTCATAGAAGAGGGGAATATTGGGTTCGCTCTAATAACAACAATTGGATGCGTTTCAATGTTATGGCTATTTATTTACAGTGCAAGGCAGCTTCAGAGACTACAGAAAATGACATTAATTGGGAATCACAAATCTATATTCAATTAATATCGAGCTTGCGTTGCCCCACCCTGTCATTAGAAACGAAATAGTTTTACACCCATTTTGTGATCATCCTCTGTCTATCTT
This sequence comes from Lachancea fermentati, assembly GCA_900074765.1. Taxonomy (NCBI): domain Eukaryota; kingdom Fungi; phylum Ascomycota; class Saccharomycetes; order Saccharomycetales; family Saccharomycetaceae; genus Lachancea; species Lachancea fermentati. The sequence goes on along the minus strand of LT598486.1, from coordinate 1,142,381 downwards.
AAAGAACGTCTTTCTACATCGATCTCATATAAAGACGAGGATAGGAGATAAGGAGCTTTAAAGTTATTAAGGCATCTAGTTTTAACTTCAAGAGTGATTAAAGATGGGCAACTTCGAGAAATTGTTTTCTTTCCAAATCTTCTTCATTTTCCTTAGGGAATCGTTAGAGATCATTGTGATCATATCGATTCTTCTGACGATTGTCAAGCAAGCGTTATTGAAGGATGAATCGCAAACAAGCATACCGGAAGACACCGCTGCAACAGCAGATGCTCATAGAGAATCCCAAGATCGCTTAACGTTCGAGGAAGAAGAGGTCTTAGACATGTCGAGTGCTCGGGAACATCTTCCAGCGCAAACCGATATCAACAACTACCAGCTTTACAGAAGACTGAAGATTCAAATTCTTTCTGGTGGTATACTGGGTCTCTTATGTTGTCTCCTTGTGGGTGGAGCATTCATCGTTGCATTTTATATTGTTGGAACAGACTTGTGGTCTTTGAGTGAACACTATTATGAAGGGGTTTTGAGTGTGGTTGCATCTTTAATCATATCTGCAATGGGACTCTTCTTTTTAAGAATGGGCAAATTGCGCGAGAAGTTCAGAGTTAAGCTTGCATCAATAATATATTCTGATAGTGGAAGAATGCTACACGACGGTAGTGAGAGAGCTGTGAAATTTACAGAAAAATATGCTATGTTCATCCTGCCTTTTGTTACTGCTCTTCGAGAAGGTCTTGAAGCTGTCGTCTTCATCGGAGGTATTGGAATCGATCAACCTCTTTCTTCTATACCTCTTTCTATGTTAAGTGCTACAGCTCTAAGTGTAGTATTTGGATATTTCTTTTTCAAATCATCAAGGTCATTCTCATTACAGATTTGTCTTGTCATCACAACTTGTTTCCTCTATCTGATTGCGGCTGGTTTATTTTCGAAGGGTGTGTGGCAATTTGAAGTCCAAAGATATGTCAATCGCTGTAATGGGCAAGACATGACAGAAGTTGGTAATGGGCCAGGCTCATATGATATCACGCGTTCAATATGGCACGTCAACTGTTGCAACGGTGAGACTGATGGATTATGGATGATTTTGACTGCTATTTTTGGGTGGACTAACAGTGCCACTTACAGTTCGGTGATCAGCTATAATGCATTCTGGATTTTGCTCATTGTTGGAATCAAAGTTCTCACCCTGGAAGAAGAACTAGGATATATTCCATTCATTCCCATAAAACTCCAAAAAAGGCGTATTTTTAAAAGATTGCACATTGCCAAAAAATCTATGGAGTTCCGTTTTGCTCAATCTCCTCCCACCCTATCATCCCTTCCAAACTCTTTAGGGAGAAGAATATCAAAAGATAGCCATAACAGCTTGACGCCATTGCTGCCTAACCAAACAGCTCAGTAAAATGAACAGTTAAAAAATATATAGGTATCACATTTCATGAAAAATAAATGAAGTCACCAATCTTAATTAATATACAATATACAAATAATTTTATATGAACGGAACAAGATCGTTACTGAATGACCGCAACTAGGTCACCAGCCTCAACCATATCTCCGTTTTTATGAACAATCTTCAAAACTTTACCTGCTTTTGGCGCAGACACAACCATCTCTGTCTTCATAGCTTCCACGATGATCAGACCATCTCCTTCTGCAACATTGTCACCAGCAGAGACCATTGGCTTCCAGAAACGACCGGAGTATTCAGAATACACTAGTTCTGCATCCTCAGGGTACTCTTCCTGAGTAGCTTCGTTACTTGTGGAAGATGTTTCCAACTCAGCGTTAGCAACTTGAATCAATTTCGCAAATTCGTCAGCTTTTTCACCTCCTTGATTTTCTTGGAAAGCTCTAATAGATTCAATGTTTTGATCAATCCATTTCAAATATCTCTTGTGGTCGAAGACACTCTCTTCCACCTGGACATCAAACTTACCATTTTCACAGTCTTCAGTGAACTGATCTAGCTCTTCTTCGCTGACAGGGTAGAATTCAACCTGGTCAAATGGTGTCAATAACCAAGGATGCTGTGTGGAATGAGCACCAAGCTTTAATTTATCCCAGATAGGGATTGTTCTTCCCACTAACTGATAACCACCTGGGGAATCCATGGCGTAGATACACATGTACATCCCACCAATACCTACAACACCATTCTTGGTGAATGTTCTGGAGGGATTGTATTTTGTACCCAAAAATCTATGACGTGGATCTAAAGGAACTGCACATGGTGCGCCCAAAAACACATCACCTAGACCCAAAACAAGGAATCTTGCACTGTAGAGCATATCTTCCACATCCTTGTGGGTAATATCATTAACATCCGCAATGAAATCAACATTATTAGGTAGCCAAGGAGCTTTCGAACGAATTGTTTCTTGATAACGTGTGACACAGTCTAGCGTCTGCGAGTCTTCGAATGCAAGCGGTAATTTGAAAATCTTCGACTTTATTGACCAGTTCTTATCGAAGTGAATTTCCTTCTCATAAGCAACTAGTGTCTCCAGAAGTGTCTTCTGACTAATCTTATAACCATCAAACTCGATCAAAACGGACCTAACACCTTGTGACATTTCAACAATACCTACTGTTTGGTGCTTCTCCACCAATGTAATCAATCTGTTTAGCCTGTAGGCAATGTTTAGGTCCATTTCGTTTTCTCCATACTCTACTAAGATGTAACGATCACCGGCTTGACGATATGTCACTTTAGGTGACAAGTCTGTAGTCTTGGGCAAAAGCGCTAAAACGGGATCTTCATAAGTCGGTAGAGCTAATTCAGGAGTCAATGATTTCAATTCACCGTCCTTGAAGGAGTGAATAGCGCGATCTTGTGATTCTTTCAATTCCCTAGCAACATCATATGAAAGAGGGGCAAACTTTATAAAATCACCAGGTTTAACTTGTCCAACCTTCCATAATTCAGCTTCCGGAACGACTGCTTGGCAAACAAAACCACCCAAGGATGGCCCATCAGACGTGATAATAACTGGCTCATCACCAGTGAAATTAATAGCTCCCAGAGAATACACGTAATCGTGGGCATTAGATGGATGCAATCCTGCTTCACCACCATCTTTTCTTGCCCATTTTGGCTTGGGTCCGATCAACCTCACACCAAACCTATTTGAGTTGTAGTGAACTTTCCATTTTTCACTGAAAAATTCCTCGATTGACTCAGGCTTGAAAAAATCGGGAGAACCATGTGGACCGCAGGTGACACCAATCGTCCATTCTTTGTTATCTGAAATAGCTGGTAATAAAGTAGCAGGAGGATTCTCTGGCTCATAAACAGGTGCTGGGAGGTTAGAAGCAGCAAGTTCTGGCTGATTCAAGAACAAAACATCACCCAACTTCAACACTCTACCGTTGTAACCACCCATGTTACCCAAAGCAAAAGTCGACCTAGAACCTAGGTACTCTGGAACATCAATACCACATCTGATGGCGAGATAAGCTCTACAGCCAGTGCTTAACTTACCGATAGCAAGTTGATCACCTCTTTTAACATTAACAGGACTGTTCTGCTCAATAGCTTGGCCGTTAAGAGTACAAGGTGCTTGTCCACCAGTAATAGCGATTACGGTATCTGTGTGGAAAAGAACCTTTGGTCCATTAAGTGTTATTTCGATGGCTGGCGCCTTGTAATGATTACCAACAATTCTATTAGCTAGTCTGAAGGAATAAGCATCCATAGGTCCAGAAGGTGGAACACCGATTCTCCAATAACCGGTTCTACCTGGATAATCTTGCACTGTGGTGTACGCGCCAGGAGATGTGATTTCAAAAGCGCATGGCTTGTAGTCATACGAATCGAGAACTTTAGTAGCAACTTTAGCGGTTTTGAACATCTCCGATGATGCAATTGATCTTAAATAATCAATGTTTGTGATACAGCCGTAGACGGCGGTTTCATTCAAAGCTTGGTTCATTTTTCTAATAGCATCATTACGGTCTTTGCCATGAACAATGATCTTCGCCAAAGTAGGGTCGTACTCTGCAGATACAGTGGTACCCTTTGAAACCCATGTATCAACCCTGGCCCATTCTGGAAAGACAACATCAGTCAACTGTCCAGGAGAGGGTCTAAAATCTTTAACTGGGTTCTCGGCATATAAACGTGCTTCGATGGAGGCACCAGTCACCGTAATTTTAGTAGAGTCGAAGTCTGGTGGATCATCTGCCGCGATTCTCAACATCCATTCCACTAGATCCAAGCCAGTGACCATTTCAGTGATAGGATGCTCGACTTGTAATCTCGCGTTAACTTCTAAGAAATAGAATTCATCTCTTTTCTCATCGTAAATGAACTCCACTGTACCTGCACACTTATATTTCAACAGAGATCCCAAATTCTCGGCAGCTTTTCTCATTCTAAGTCTTGTTTGCTCGCTCAAATTAGGAGCGGGTGTTTCCTCAATGATCTTTTGATTACGACGTTGCAAAGAACAATCACGTTCACCAAGAGCAATTGCTTTCCCGTAACCATCACCCATCATCTGAATCTCTACATGTCTTGCATTTTCGACAAATCTCTCTAAAAACACACCAGAATCCCCAAAATATGCCTTACCCTGGTGCTGAACGGTTTCGAAAACGCGCTCGATTTCAGACTCGGAATCAACTTTTTGTAAACCAATACCACCACCACCTGCAGTGGATTTAACCATAACAGGATATTCGATCTTTCTAGCAATCTCCTTTGCTTCTTGGGGAGAGGACACTAGACCAGACCCTGGTACAAGAGGTACTCCGGCTTTTTCTGCAATTTCTCTAGCAGAGTGCTTCAACCCCAACTTCCTAATTGCTTCACCAGAAGGGCCTACGAAAACTATTCCCTCTTGCGTACATCTATCTGAAAACTCAGCGTTCTCGGATAAGAAACCATAACCTGGGATGATGGCTTCGGCAGAAGTTTTCTTCGCCGCAGCAATGATTTTGTCGATATCCAAGTAAGTCTCAGCAGCAGTACGACCATGCAAAGGAACAGACAAGTCTGCATCGGTAACATGCTGGGAATATTTGTCAGGGTCAGAATAAACAGCAACGGATCTGATATTCATCTTCTTCAAAGTTTTAATGATTCTTACAGCAATCTCACCTCGATTGGCGACTAAGACTGTTTGAAATGGTTTTTTGACCTTACTTTCTTCCTCTTTTAGATGTTCGATGTACGTTTTGAAGCTAACATATTCTGTGATGTCTTTCGTACCCTTTTGAGCATAACCGAATTCTTCGCAGATAAAAGACTTTACCCATTCACCTGATTCAAGTTCAACAGACCCTATTCCCAAAGGTTCTGGGACCATGGCAATGAACTCACCAAATCTTTCTTTGGGGACATTGTACACTTCCAACTGGATCTGGGCACCAGTGCCCTCAGAAACTCTTCTTAAGCCTGGCTTGAGGACTGGACCAGTTTTGGGTAGGGCATAAAGTCTGTAATTCTTGGAAGTTTTAGGTGACCCGACATATTGGGCATTGACCTGTTCAAGCTGCCAATGCAATGGTAAGCCCTTCAAGTGGGCACCCACAACAGCTAGCTTGATACATTGTTCCTGAACAAAGGGTGGTGCATCGACATCATCCTCGATGGTAACGTGTTGATCCGTGAATTTACCAAATGTTCTACTGTTTTCTGGGAAGGCGACCTTGAAGTACCTATTTGCCAAATCTAGCAAGGCAAAATCGGTAAACTTCTTACCAATTAGTGTGACACCATTGGGAAGCCCGTCGGATCTAAAACCAGCCGGAACCGCAAGGGCAGCCATGTCAGCCAAATTAACGAAATTTGTCCACGTCCCTTGTCTGGAGTTAACGAGAACAGGTTCAGCTGCAACCTCTTCTTGAGTAGGATTTAGTGGACATGTTGGAACACACAAGACGTCGATAGATTTCATCATCTTTTGAACTTTCTGTAATATACCTTGTCTCTTGTACTCAAACTTAAAAGCGTCTGCTGCGTCAAACTTTGTTGCACCAGTGATAATGCTTGTCACAGTAGGGTCCAATGAAGACGAGGGAGGGTTGGTGGCAAAGAAGTCACGAGTTGCTTCATAACGTTCGGCGACCCAAGCACCTTCGTATAGACAGCGTGCTAGATCCAACAGAGGTTCGAAATCTACTGTGATAATATTAGCACCAGTCTTTTTGAGATTTTCAACTGCCTTTGCATAGAGAATTGGGTTCTCGGTTTCACCATACCAGGGCAGCTCTTTAGGTATCGCAATTGTGAGGTTTTTGGAGTATTTCTGTAGTGGCGTATCTGGGAATGGTCGAGAATACTCGTCGCGCTCGACATCAGCATGCGCCATTACTTTGAAACAGCGTTCAGCATCGCTCAAATTGAGAGCGAAAATCGAAACACAGTCTAGAGATTTGCATGCTGGAACCACACCTGAGCAGGAGAAAACACCTTTTGTTGGCTTTAGTCCGATTAAGTTGTTCAAAGCTGCTGGAACTCTACCTGAACCTGCAGTGTCGGTACCGAGTGCTAAGGGAACAATACCTCTACCAACAACCGAGGCAGAACCAGCAGAGGAGCCACCAGAAACATGTTTATCACTGAAAACGCATGGAGTCTTCCCGTATGGAGAACGCGTGCCCACCAGACCTGTCGCGAATTGATCCAGATTAGTTTTACCAAGCACAATTGCACCTGCGTCTCTGAGCAACTCCACCACAGTAGAGTCTCTGGAGGGAGTGTATTTAAATGCAGGGCACGCAGCAGTGGTGTCGAAACCTTTGGCGTCGATGTTATCTTTAACAGCGATTGGAACACCATATAATGGGAGCTGTTCTTTGCCGGACTTACTTTGTAAAACTTTCCATTGGTGGGACAAATTCTCCTCCGTAACCAATGAAATCCAAGCAGGATCTTCTGGTGTACTTTTCTGTGACTTCAAAAGTCCTTGTAGTACTTTATATGAGGTATCTGGTGTAGACTTCCCATGGAATTCTACCCATTCTTGTACAGACCAACCGAGCGTATTAGGAGACATTAAGTGCTCGTGTGGGAATTGATATGTGAACTACTTTGGAAGCGCTCCAAGAGGTCGGATTGCAAAATTACCAGTGTTATATACGTTCTAATTAAAATCTGTGCCGTTATGGTTGTTATCAATACGATAAGTTAATCACATTCAATGCGCTAGAAATGTGTTCGGCAAAATGCGCAAATTTGCGCGCAAAAGCACGGCCCGACAAAATTTGCGTTGTAAAACTGGCGGAATGGAATTGGAAAGAGATGGCAGATAATTACGGCAATTCGAAAAAAGTATACATTACATCACTAAGTGTCAATCGGCAATGCACCATTTGAGGCCGTCATAAGTATGCCTTCGAACTTATGTGCGGCGTTGTAAGCTATGTGCGATCGGACAAAGCCTTTCGATCGTGACTAAATTGATGTAAGCTAAAAGATAGTGATACTATGTATGCAAAGTAAAGTGCTGGCGATGCGAGCGGCTACCGGCGAAGAGCGAAGAGCTCCAAGAGTTCTGGGCCATTCCCATTTCCTTTTGCAACGTCGAGTACACAATTTCTTAGAGCAAAGGCTTTAGGATTGCCAGTTCACGATAGATGGAGAAATTGATCCGTTTCCTCTCCACCATAGCTAATCCTGTGATTTAGCAGTAAAACCATACATTAAGTGCAATAAGTCTGAAAAATTTGGTAATTAAAACACTAAGAGCACAATCGGTCATTGCAACATTAATAATTATCAACAACTATCCTCATTGACATGTCGCTGATTCGAATTCTCTTCAAGACGTACTTCTTGGCATCGCACAGTTTGCATGACGGTGATACTCCAATATATTCTTACTTCTTATCATGCCCGTAAGGGACGAGAGGGTTCAAGTGTAACGTGACTAGAAACTCATTCCTTATCTTCAAGATGTCAGTTAATACAGCATCAAGTGACTTTTCAAAGGTACGGTTGGTTCTCAAACGAGACCTGCAAAGAGATACGGTATTGTTTAATATGTATGGGTAGCACGCTTCTTCACAACGACTCACCTTACACACATAATGATCCAGTTCATTTTGTCAATCGATACCACCAACATGGACGAATCCCAAACAGTAGCACATATTAGTTTATCGTAGTATCACTCAAGTAGCCTAACTTTAAAAACTAAGATCTCCAAACCACAGTCAAAAAAATTAAAGCTCGCACTCAGGTTCGAACTAAGGACCAACAGATTTGCAATCTGCTGCGCTACCACTGCGCCATACGAGCAATAATTGATAATTGTAATGTATGCTGTCTAGCATTTCGCACCTCACACATGGGCCACGATGTCATGAAACAATAAGATCTTGAGGTACCTCGGAGATACCAAACTGAACCTCAAACATAAGTGAGGATCGATACAAGTTCCCAATCTATAGCTATAAATATTACGAAGTCCTGAGGATACGATGAGACTAAATAGAAGAGGATTAAGGCTGAGTAGAACTCATTTCATTAGTTTCAAGAACGTCATAACTAGTTACGACACACGATCACAAAACAACAAGGACATTAATTCTGGTGCTTCTAGATGTCTATGATCATTTTGCGTGTCCTAAGTATAGATATTTCAGCGAAATGGAAGTTACTACGAAATTAGATTATCGGAACCGATATTGTTCTTTCTCCCGTCTCTCATTTCGCTGTTCGCGAAACTGAGCAATAGTCGAAGAAAAAAACTGATATTCCGAATGTCATCAGCCTGTATTAGTAACAAGAAACAAGAAATGTTCAGAAACGTGATTAATCGTGGACTACTGAGACCAGCTGCGTCTTCGAGAATCAATGCGTATGCATTTGGCAGATGTATGAGCACAGAAACAAAAGAAGCCATCGAGTCAGCTGTTAAGTCAGCTCCTGTAGTCCTCTTCATGAAAGGAACCCCAGAATTTCCACAATGTGGTTTTTCAAAAGCTACGATCAGCATGTTGGGTCAACAGGGAGTAGATCCTATGAAGTTTGCTGCCTATAACGTTCTAGAAGATCCCGAGTTGAGAGAGGGCATCAAGGAATACAGCGAGTGGCCCACTATTCCTCAACTATATGTCAACAAAGAGTTCGTCGGTGGTTGCGACATAGTTATGAGCATGGCTCAATCCGGGGAATTGACTAAGCTACTCGAAGAGGCGCAGGCCCTCGTTCCAGAGGAGGAGGCCTAAGACACTACCTAGCACGTAGTTGAGTTGCTGCTTGTATTTATGACTGAAGAAGTTTTTTGTTTGTACGAATCTGTATTCTCATGCCTTTAGACCTGTAATTAACGGATCTCTATTCACAGACTCCGCTCTTTTGAAAGTGAGAATTGAACTTGCTTTTCGTCATGTGTGAAAGAGAACATCCATGAGTGATGGGAAGCCTCTCAAAAAATGACGGTGAATCATGCCTGCCAATCATTGTTGGATCAAAGCCGTTCAAACTTGAACGAGAAGAATTGTGATACAAAACAATCGAGTTTGCTCTAGCGTCGATCATATAGTGGCGAATCAATCACAAGATTGAATAAAATTTTAACTTCAAGATATTTTTTTCAAGTCTTGCTGAGGTAAATATACTGCAATTTATGAAGCTTGCCCTTAGGCGATATTTTACTTTAATCAAATCACGGTAAATATATTTAGTAGTAAATTAAACAAAATATGTGATATTGGCAAATGTCAAGGGTGCTTTATCATGGGTCTTTTCATATTAGAGGTCAGAATTCCTCAATGCTTGTTGCAAGAGACATTAAACCACATCGATAAAGTACTTCAGTTTATGAATTTGTTTCGTGATGTATATGCAAATCATTTCCGCTCTCGAGAGATCCTTGATCATGAATTTGGGCTAGGTTTTTACCAAGTGTTTGGCACAAATCTTGGCCTTCCTTCTTCCAGAGGCAAACAGATTGATAGTCACAAAACTTGCAATAGGTTTCAAAATTTTTGAGGTTCTGTTTTATAGGTAAGATTTCCCTTTTCCCAAACCAAAACAGAGCGCTATCAAAACTTTGTTTTTTCAACTCTTGTAGGTCATAAGCGAATGCCATGTTATGAAAGTTATAATCTCCCCGGTAGTATTCTACCATCAAATTTTGTGATAAAAGGGGAGCAATGCATGCATACAACTGGGCCATTCTGGCCGCAAAATATTTTAGTGTCACAGGTGTACTCCAATCATCAAACAACTCACTATACTTCTGTTGAATTCGAAGATCTGTGATCTTATCATTCAAACTTAGCATACTATAGGTTTCAGGTGATGTTGAGCGTTTATCAGCGTCATCGAATGGCGCGAAACCAATAGGTATTCCAGATTTAAGGCGTTTCATATCTTCCATAAAGGTATTATCGATCTCTAGACAATGAATGATTTTAGCTGGATCAACATGCCGTTCGACGTCAAAACCTCTCCTAACCGCATTTGTCAGGAGCTTTTGATATGCAATTTGTGGGTCGTTTCCAAGTAACTCCAAAAAGTATCTGTAGTACATCACTTGTAACTTCGAAGCTTTGATCACGCTACTTTGACTAGGGACACTTAAGGTAGGTCTGGTCTTGACATCGCTTACAATTACTTCGAGATCTCCAGCATTTTTGAGGGAGTCTAAAATCAATTCCAATACGAGCCTCAAATCATTATTTCCGTTTTCCAGAAGATGCTCGTCTAAGGGCACCGAGTGTTTATTGGAAAAGCTTTTGTTTCTAATAAATAAGTGATCAACCACACCACTGACCAGAACTTCTTCCTCATCTTCAACTTTCCCAGTTGTCAATTCTCCTGTTCTGGAGTCTATGTAACCGTGACATAACAACTCTCTTGCATAGCCTTTATGAAAAAGTGTAGTCATTTTCGTTATGGCAAGAAGCCATTCTTCCACGAGAGAATGAAATGGATCATCTGGTATGTCAAGTTCAAAGTCCTCTTGAAAATCTTGCACATTTAAAGGTGGTGCATGTGCTGCATCTTCCAACTTTTGGTGCTCCCTCTTACCAACTTTCACTTGATTATGCTCATATATTGGAACATTCGAATAAATGTCAAATGCTTCTCTTAATTCACACCATCGTTTTGTGAGCATTTTAGTCACCGAGAGTCTTGCAGTTCCTTTATACTCAGCAACGCCTGACTCAACGTTGATTATTCTCCTTGCGTAGGCATCGTAGTAAGGGTTAGGAAGATGTGAAGGTTTCCTATATGACAAAAAACCTGGATGTTCCTCACACTTAAAAATCTCTTTCACAATCGGCAGTTTTTTTAACAGATATTTCTGCCGAGCTTTTGAAGTGTATTGAGAGGGTGATTCAAAATTTTGGTCTTTGACAAGAGTCAAACCATCAATGATGTCCAATTCAGGTTGGGTGGGCTTGCTTATATCGTTAGAACCAATAATATGTGTGGACCTGCCTATTTTAGAAGGATGAATTTGTCGCGTTCCTTTGCTGAGAAGCCTTTTTGACATGCATACGTTCTATGCGGACTGTGTGTCTCATATTGAGCATCTCAATAGAAATACTTTTTAAGTTTTTGAGATATCTTCGCGGTTACTATCAGGAATCAATCGCAGTCACATGCTGAAAAAACAATGAAGACCTTTTTTCTATCAAAAATTATTATACTGTCTATGTATTTTTTAAAGTCTATGCCCATATATATCAAATATTGTATTGCGAGTGGAATGTGTGAGTGTGTGTGATTTTCCCTGCAATGGATATCATTTTAAATGTTTAGGTTCCTTTTCATAGCTGGATGAAAATAGGCCCTTTCATTTTAGTGACTTAATTGAAGTGAGGAACACGTTTAAGTATATTTCCGTGTGTCCATTTGTGTGTGTGTTTGTGTTTGTTTGTGTGTGTGTGTTTGTGTGTGTGTGTGTGTGTGTGTGTGTGTGTGTGTGTGTGTGTGTGTGTATAATTGCCACATTTATCGCTGATGGAGAAAACTACTGGAATATCTTTGTTCTCTTGACATTAAATCTTCCATGCAGTTCCCTATAGGAAGGTTCTTTATATGCATCCAATCGCATTTTAGGGCAAACGTGAAGCAAAGAGTTCAAAGATACCTTCGGTATTAAGACTGAGAACAAATTTAGGCCTTCTGAACCTTGGCTTCATCCCCTGGTTTCTTTTCAAAAATAGTAGTATCCTTCTCATGTCTGTCTTTTCTTGGACCATGGAACCAGCTCTTGAAATCCAAAACCGACTTCAAAGACCACACTTTGATTCTCATGTAATAGTAACAAACCAACATCGCGAAGAAATTGAAGATAATGTATGCCCACAAGAACCCAAAGTTTCTCCATCTGTATGCCCACTTGACATTGAATTGTTCCACGACTTGATCCTGTACTGAGTATGGACAATACTCACAATTCGCAGTGGCGCTGGGATTACTCAAGTAACCACTGTTATTGGAAATGTAAGTTTCCAAGAAAGTTCCACAGGTTTCGCCTGAAGGTGGATCCATGATATTGTACTCATGTTGCTCACAGATTACAGACTTACCATGCACAAGCGGTGTCACTAGAGATTGCACAACATATGTGAAGGGAGAGACATTGTACATGAATCTTCTCCAGAAACCGGGCATTTTTTGCCTAGGTTGTAGAATACCACAGAACAGCAACATGGCAGCAAACAAGTTCGAATTGATCATAGAAGCTGAAGGAACATCTGGAGACAAGTAAAGAATCCATAAACCGTAACTGACAAAATACATTGGGAACATGATTACCCAAATTAAGAAGAAATAACCAGCATGAGAAGCTCTACCAGAGTATTGTGCAGGCCAGTAGTAACAAATGTAACACAAGAATTGACATATAGTCGACCAAACAATTTCCACAAAAGTGTGCGACAACAGAAGTGCACTCCAGTGGAAAGTATTCGAAGAGGCTTCTCTAACCTCATAAAGTTCTCTGGAGTCAAAGGCGAAAACGTGCAATTGGTTGATCATAGCCAAGGAAATCAATAACATCATGAAAATAGATGAGAACGCTTCTTGAGCACCTCCAACCGAATGATTGACACCAACGTAAGATAAACCGACAAACAACGCACAGAAAACACATTCCAAAAACTTGGCTCTGATATACACAGGTGATCTCCAGAACTGAATAAATGTTCTCCAGAGAACACATTTCATTTGCTCCCAATATGGAGCGGCATATCTTCCCGCCAATTCTTTGTCGTCCTTAACCGGTTTACTAGGCAAAACTCTATGCAATTCCTCAACCTCTTCTCTAGCAGCCGCACATTCAGGCGAGTCCTTCCAAAGTTCATGCCAGTCAGCATTAGCGGATGCAGTGGCACCTGCACCAATACAATTCAGGATATATTCTGCAGGATTCTCAGCTTCGCCACACTTAACACCGGATTGACGTTCGAAGTACGACAACAAAGTTTGTGAATTCTTACCGATATCTCCAAAATAAACCATTTTACCACCCTTCTTCAACAATAGTAATCTATCAAATTGTTCGAACAAAGTAGCAGAAGGTTGGTGAATGGTACATAGAATGGATTGACCAGAGTCGGCTAAAGCTCTCATGAACTGAACAATGGACCATGCAGACTGTGAATCCAAACCGGATGTAGGCTCATCCAAGAAAAGTAACAATGAAGGTTTGGCGACCAATTCGACACCAATGGAAAGTTTCTTTCTTTGCTCAACATTCAAACCTCTACCTGTCTTACCAACAATGGCCTCCGCATAATTCTGCATACCAAGTAAGGCAATGATCTTTTCGACATACTCATGTTTTTCTTCAATGGGAACGGATTTTGGCTGTCTCAATTCAGCTGCAAATCTTAAGGATTCTCTAACAGACAACTCTGCCATATGGTTATCAGCTTGAGCTACGTAACCACATGATCTGTTGAATGAAGCGGGCAAGGGTTTAGCGTTAACCAGCATGTCACCTGTAATGACACCCATGTTAATTCTTTGAGCCAAAACGTTCAATAAAGTGGTTTTACCAGCACCAGATTCACCCATTAGCGCAGTCATCTTACCAGGTTTAACATAACCAAAAACATCAGATAACAATTGTCTAGTGGCACCATCGTAAGGAATAGTGTAATCCAAGTGATTCCAAGTGAAAACATCTTTGTCAGCGATAACTTTCTCCAAATCGACACCAGGGCCGTTCAAGGATTCCATCATCTCTTCTCTAGTGGCAACCTTGGCATCTGCAGATTCGGAACCAAACTCTGGCATATGACCTCTCTTGTATAACAACAGATCACCACCACCTTCGACAGGCTTCAAGTATTCAGACATCACAACGTTCAAAACAATATAACCAAAAGTCCAAACGATGTTAACACCCCAATCTCTCCAGGCGTGCTTGTATGCAAAGTGGTACTTCTTCAAGATGTAAGTATCACCGTTGACGTATTTGGAACCCTTAACGGCACCTAGGGCGTCACAGATTTGGTTCGCCAAGGCTACATTTTCGTAACCTGTACCACTTGGGACCAACTTACTACAAAGCATTTCTCTTCCATGGAACTCGGTTGACATCAAAGACTCGTAAGAGTAGGTCAAAGGATTCAAGTAGTGAAACCATCTAATCCAGTGGTGCATTTGACCAATTGGTAACACGAAACCGGCATAAACACATAACATTAAAACCCATAGACCACCCACGGCGTGTGCAGTACCACCATCCTTAGTCAAAGTGGCAACCAATTTGAAAATGAAAGAGGTACATTGCTGAGTGGTAAACAAGTACAACATGTATTGGAAGAAAGCACCAGCTTCGAATTTCAGGTATGGAATCCAATAGGACACCAACGACAACATTACAATGGCAGTGAGCTTGGTTGGAATTTCAGTGAAAATTTCTTGCAAAGCTTCAGCAGACATGTGGTACATGGAATAAGACTTGTGTTTCACAATAATAGGTCTGTTGGCAAAAGAGTGAGAAATTTCAGCCAAAGAAGTAACAGCAGCGAACAGTAACACGTAAAACAATAAACCACCACGAGAGTAGGCACCTTCAGTAGTGGACTGACTCTTGGGATCAATTCTGTGAAACATAGAACCCACAACCAAACCTTTAATTAAAAACGAGGATAGATAAACTTTGGTGTAAGTCATATCACCTTTAGTTCTTTGGAAACCACGAATCATACAATACCAAACTTGAGACCAGAAATTGACCACAAATTGAGACTTCTTTCTTTGACCTTTTTGTAGTCTTTGATTTTTGGCCAATTCCAAGCGTTGTCTAGTTTCTTCTGCAGGATGTCTGTTACAGTAATCCTCATAGTCATCCAAACAACGTTGATACTCTGGAGAGTTCAACCAGTGCTCTTCAAATTCTGTACTAGATTTGGGTACTTTTTCTTCGTAACCTGGCTTGATCTCCAAAGTTCTATTCTCGAAATCGACAGTGACAGAGGTCAAAAACTCGGCAGATGTCATTCTTGAAGGCTTGACCCACCCCATTCTTTCGAAGTAGCCAACGGCTTCTTCTGCAGGACCGAAATAGATTTGCTTACCACTGTAAAGAACAGTAGCTTTATCAAACAGCTCATAAATGTTTTCACCAGCCTGATAAATAGCAACCACTGCAGAGTTGTTCAACATGTTTGTGGCAGTTCTAATGGCTTGCGCAAACTCCAAAGCAGTAGAAGCATCCAAACCTCTCGTGGCGTTATCCCAGGAATAGATAGAACCGTTCATGGACAAGGCTTCGACCAAAGAAACACGCTTACGTTCACCACCAGACACACCTCTCACGAAATCGTTACCGACTTTAGTTGCGTAGGTGTGTCTCAAACCGAACACGGTACACCACAAGTCCCTCATGGAGTCGACGTACTGTTGTCTAGACATGTGGTCGATTCTGACACGGGGAGTCTTACATTTCAAGGCAAAATCGATGGTTTCCTTGACGGTGATCTTGGGGAAATGCACGTCCAGTTCGGGACAGTAGATGACGTAGCCTTTGAAACGCGACATCATTTCCGCCTGATCCAGCCCGTCGTAGGAGAAATCACCTTTGACCTCCACCAGCTCGGACGTTTCACCGGAAACACACTTCAACAGCGTGGAACAACCAGCACCGGGCCGGCCAACCACGAAAAGCATTTCTCCGGACTCGATGACACCGGTACAGTTACGGATGATGTCTCTGTGGGCGATTTCGTCCTTCTTGCGGGCGACCCAATGCCCGAAACGCACGGGCCAGTGGACCCACGACCGCAGCATTTCCTCGACGCTGGGCCCGTACGCGGCGGACGCATCGATACCCACAGCAGTGAGCCCGCGGAACGCGACACCGGAGTCACCAGGCTCGATGCCCTGGGTCACCTGGGTGGAACGCAGATAGTTCAAAAGCGCGCGAAGGTCGAAGTCCAGCGCGTCGACCTCGAACTTGCTCATCTGGCGCTTGGTCTTGGTCGACAAAACTCTGGCGAGCGACTCGATCCGCTCTGCGCCCTGATCCTGCGACAAGATGTTGGTGATGTGGCGCGACAACTGCGATTGCAAGTTCTGTTGTTCATCGTCGGCCACAGCCTGGAAAGACTCGATCGACTGAGCATACGAGTCCTGGGTGTGAAGAGACTCACTCTCCTTGTGTTGCTCTTCCTCTGAAGACATGCTGTTTGCGGGAGAAAAGTATATGACCAGGAAACAACACTCTTAGAGATGATACTGTGACGAAATCCTCGCGAAAACACCCCTACGTACTTCTGAGATCGGTCGCTTTTTATATTCTGCCATATTTAGCCGCCGACCGCTTGGTCGCCCGACAGGTACCAGCCGATCCGAGATCTAGCAGCTGCACGCTACGAGCCGGTCCGGCTTCCGCGCGTTAAAGTAACTCGGATAGATAGGCAGAACATGAAAAAAACCTGCAGAAGCCACAGACGGGCCCGCAGGCGCCGGGCAGGCAGCCGCCGCCAGGCGGCTGACTGCAGCTAGCGCTTGCGCGCTAGTAGCGGCGGTCCATCTCGCTGCCGGTGCCGCCTCGCTGGACCGCCCGAATGGAAGACATTACCTAGATACGCGGAGGCTGCTAGCACGCGGCGGGCCCGCTTTTTTTAGTATCGAATCAAGTAGGTGTTGTGTTTGCCCGATTCATTGACGCGTGTTTTGATGATTTCCCGGCCGGGAAGGCGGGCTTTCGAGGCGATGCATTGCCGGAGACGGAGGCTGGCAGCGGCGGCTCCGAGGCCAAGGCACAGCCAACAGTCATGGCACCGCCAGAACGTGCGCCAATCAGCGAGGCACTGCAAACAACGCGACAATTCCACGACGGTGGGCGTTCTCCGGGCCGCAGGCCGGAGATCCACCCGGCGAGGCGATACTTAATGACTCGCGGTGACCTCGGTTTGGGGTTAGTTTTGTGGCACGTCGCAATTGCGACGCTTGATGTCACAACTATGTTTCATTACAGGTTGAATTGCAGCGTAGAAAGTACGTAGACGGCTAGTTAATTAAACGCGGTCGGCGCAATCGCGCGGCCACAGGCGAGTTTGCGCTGGAAACTGCTCTGGAGGCAGTTTTCGAACCAGGGCAAATATTGGATGTTATTGGATGCATTTACGCCAATGGACGCGGGCGTCGCGCGGCGCCCGCGGAGCGCGCCGCCTCGTGGGCATTCAGAGGAACAGGCTCACTAGCTCTAGGATCCCACCGCCCACGAGCAAGAACAGCAGCGCAACGGTCCAGGACATGGGCAGACGCGACTTTGGCTTGGAGTCTGCGACCTTGCGCTTTCCCAGCTTTCTCTCGTCTCTCGTGCGCTTCAGAAAACGCTCATTGGCAATGCGCTGTTTGGGCGTTTGGACGGCCATCGGTTCTCAGTGGTGTTTGGTGGAGGCGCGAAAGAGGCAGACAACAAGACGTGCGTGGCCTTTTGGAGCGCGTGCGGCTGTCGCGGGGCACGGAGGTCGTCCAGCACGGAGGTCGCGAAACACGGAGTTAGCTGAGCACGGCGATCGCGCCACACGAGCGACGGCCTGGCGCCGGTACCGGCCGCGCAGGCACGTGACCTCGAGCCGCGATTCCCGTTTTCTTCTGCGGTTCCTTTCCCGGGTGTTTTTCCGCGTCGGTCGACCGACAGCACAAGGGCTTCGGGACGAAAACCTTGCGGACGTAAGCAGCGCGCACAACAAAGCGTCGCGCGCGAAGGATGCCCTTTTTGCACGCTACGGAGGTGTTGATGCACGACCCTGAGCTCTCTCAAGCCCTCACTGGCGCGCTACAGTTCCAGAACCTGTTTCCCAGGCTTCGTGCGCCGTGCTGATGCGTTCTCGGGCCGTTGGTTGCGTATGGCTTATCGTAGAAACCGTTATGTGCCGCAGCCCATATGCAAGTGCCACCTACGTGCAAATAGCACCGCAGCTGCCGGGCCGTGGCTGCGTGGCTCAGTGCTGCGCCAGCGCTGGCCATGACTGGCGCGCACCTAAACGGAAAAAAAAAATGGTGTATGTTCTTTCGCGGTCGCGTCTGTGAACGCGAGTCGCGGGCGCACAGAAACGCGCGCAGCGATCGCGAAAGATTGGATGGCTGGTTCGCGCCAATGTCGACGCATCTAGCAATCGGTCAACATGGCACAACCTCTGGCGATTTTGAAACAGTTCAGAAAAAAAAATGGAACCGGAGGGTGCTCTTTTGCCAGTTGTCATCATTTTTACGCCCGGTATTCGAGCTCCCTGCCTTCCTTTGCCACTTGAACTCTACACCTCCACGTTCCATAAAAGAGCACACATTCCTTTAAGCTCTATTTAGTGAAGAAATACGTCGAGACCATCCAACTGCTGTCATTCCTTGCGCAAATCTTCAAGCTTTGAAAAGTTCGATACACCAACAGCTCACCTTCGCTGCAAATGAAATTTTCCAACTTAGCTGCGTTCTCTACGCTCGCTGCTTTTACGTCCGTCGCATCTGCCGACTGTGACTATGTCAGTGGTAACTACTACTGTTCTGAAACCGACGCCGTCGTTTACTCCAACGTTGGCTACTCCGGCTCCTTCATGGACGTCACCAACATGGACGAGTCCACATGTGCGTGTACCCAGGAGAAGGTCACCTTCTCCGGTGCCATGGCTCCTCTTGACCAGGAGTTGTCCGTGCACTTCCGTGGTCCGCTCAAGTTGCTGCAATTCGGTGTTTACTACCCATCTGAGGGCACTTCTTTAAAGAAGAGAGACGCCACCGCTTCTGAGGACTGTTCCACCGTCATCCAGCACCAGCACCGCAAGCGTGAAGCTGCCGTCGCAGTTGTCGAGGTGACCTCTACCGTTTACGTTGACGGCGACGGGGAACTGGTTAGTGCTACAACTGGTTCTGCCGTTGGTTTCTCCGACTCTGCCGTTTCCACTGCTGTCGTGGTCACTTCGTCTTTGGCCCCTGCTTCTTCTGCTGCCACCTCTACTGCTGCCGCTGCTTCCTCTGCCGCTGCTTCCTCTGCCGCCGCTTCTTCCTCCGCTGCTTCCTCTGCCGCTGCGTCCTCCTCTGCTTCTTCCTCTGCTTCCTCCTCTGCTGCTTCCTCTTCGTCTTCCTCGGGCGCCAGTGGCTCCGGCTGGCAGAGAGTCTCTTACTACTCTCCTGGCTCCACCACCAACTGTACCTTCATGAACAACGAGGGTGGTACCGCTGGCTCCGGTGTGTGGTCTTCCTGTTTCGGTAACTCCATCTCCTTTGCGGCCTCCGATGGTGTTTCTGGTGCCTCTTCTGCCCAGGCTTTGGACGAGGTTACCCTCGCGTCCGACAAGGAGTACATGATCTTCTCTGGTGTTGACTGTTCCGACGACTCCATTGGTGACTGTGGTTATTACAGAGGTGATATCCCGGCCTACCATGGGTTTGGTGGCAAGACCAAGATGTTCGTGTTCGAATTCTTGATGCCTCACGATTACTCGTCATCTACCAACGAAGACATGCCAGCCATTTGGATGTTGAACGCTAAGATTCCACGTACCTTGCAATACGGTGACTCCACGTGTTCTTGCTGGAGCACTGGCTGTGGTGAAGTTGACTTGTTCGAAATTTTGAGCAGTGGTAGTGAAAAATTGATTACTCACATCCACGACGGCCAAGGTAACGACGGCACCAGCACCGGTGGTGGTGGTACCCAAGACTACTTTGCCAGACCAACTTCCAGCTCCTTGAAGGCCGCCGTTATTTTTGACGGCAGTGACGAATCTATTCACGTGCTCGAGGTTTCTGGTGACTTTGGCTCCACCTTGAGTGCTGCTACCGTCGAAGAATGGTTGAACACAAGCGGCTCCTCCGCAGCTTTGTCCTCTTGATTGCTTAAAATAACAAATTCAAGACAAGTGATTATCCATATGTTCAATGGACTAACAGGCTTCTGAATAGACTTTAAGAATGCAATTGTATTATTATTAGGCTTTATTTTTTTCTACCATTACAATCATATCGAGTGGAAACTCGTACTTTCTCTTCTGGGCTTTTATAATTTATCTATTCTGCTGCTATGTATGTTCTAAAAAATGTTTCGCAACCTTGTTTCGTTGCTTTGGCTAAAGCTTGTATTCGCGAGATTATAATTTTTGCATTTTTATTTTTGGCATAGGGGAACAAACAAGCACATCACATGCACGGCTAACGGGGGACTACCCGATTATTCCATTGAGGAGAGAGGTCTTTCCTGAGCGCCGCGGTTAAAGTTGGAGAGCTTCTATTCCTGGAATAACGAGGCTGTGAATCAATTTATAACAACTGCAATTTTTTTTAAAGCTTGCTCTGCAACAATTTCAAAAAACCGCGTGCTCGTCGGTCAAGTTACAGCATTTCCGCAGACCAGGTACTACTAACCTAACACGCGAATTTCTTGTAATGAAAGAGACTTTGACGTTCAAACAATCTTAACAGAAGTCTTGACTTAGTATACAGCGTAAAAATCATATAAAAGTTCAGTTAGATAGTAAAACACAAGTACAACACAGAAAAACAGCCATGCAAAAAAGACATGGACCCAGGTAGAAGACATGAGATGAAGATGCACCGCACCAAGACTGTAGTTACAACCACGAATGGCGCTTAGGCCAGTGTCAACGTAAAACCCGCATCTTTTAAATGCACAATATGATGATAATAGAAGTAAAACAGCAAACAAAAGTAAAAAACATAAAAGCGCAAAACAGCCTACTGTTCGCGACAGGTCACCCATCGGGCAAGTCCTCATTTATCACTAAGATCCGTCACTTTGTCGTCTCCAGACTCGAGGTCGGGAATCACGATGTGCACTGGTAGGTTAGAATCCTTCCTTAACCTTCTGTACTTGGAACTCATCTCCAGAGATTGGCCACTGGCCTGAGATCTGGCATCGGTGGAGACACCGATCCAACACAGAAAACGTCTTCCGGCTTTGGCGATCTTGCGTGCGCCTCTGCCAGCACCGAGCCAGCAGTAAAAACAGTATTCTGCATAAAGTATAATGAAGGCCACGACGAACCCCAATACAACACATGCTAGAATGTGGTTGGCTAGAGATTTGATGAAGTGGGCATCATCCAAGTGCCACGAAGAACCTTGTGAAATGGAAAAGAACGAGTAAGAATGCTTCTTATAATCAGCGGGTTGCAAAATGCGCACCACTCCGTTTTCGGGTACACCCCAACGCTTGTACTGCTTCCAAATAACACTTACAAACAGAGGACCAGTTGAAAACATGATAGTGATGTAGGGCACCAGCCAGTTGCGGTCGTATTTCTTCAAAGAATTGATGACTTTGAGGAAAAAGGGGTGGCGTGGAACTGAACCCATCACGTCGTTGGAGATACCTGTGGGAGAAGTCTTGCGTGCGAAGGCAGGGACGGTAAGTAATGGGTCGAGTTTACGCTCGCACCCGTCGTCCAGGTCGATGTATACACCTCCAAAATGCGTCAGAAGGAAGTAGCGGAGCGCGTCTGCACGCTCGATTGGATAGCGATACCCGTCGAAGGTGTCAAGAAACCAGCTGTACTCTTCCTTGATGAACTCGCGGGCCATTTCGTCGGTCCACAAGATGTACTTGTAGTCGGGATGGAGGTCGATACAGCGCTGCTGGCCATCCTTCCAGTGCTCTGGAATTTCTTCCGTTTTGTAGGTCTGATGAATGATCTTGGGGATCAGCATCTGCTTGGGAGGCGCATCCTCAGGTGGGTTGAGGTCGACGCTCAGGAGAGCGTCCTGGAACGTGTCGTCGATGGCGAGCGTCAGAAGGTCGAACGTCAGGTACAGGAGCACCACGACGATTGCGAGGTGCGAGTACACGAGATACTTGAGCTCTCTTCTCATGATGATGTGTGTGCGAGCGCAGACGCTATATGTTGGTCACGGCGAAGGTCGTGGATTCTAATTCGATTGGCCTTGCAACGGCGATGCGGTAATGCGAGAGTTGGTGAAGAACTCGATCCTTAAATCTGGCTTGGTCTATCTGAAAGAAACGTTCGCCAAAGTGGTGAAAATCTCTTGGCAATGATACTAGATGCTTCGACTCCGAACTGTCGTCTACCACCTGCTCCAAGATGTGTCTGGCTATCTAGCCTTGCCCTCTATATAAGGAGCAACCGCACCACACCGCGAAAAAGAAATGCGTCCGCGACTAAAAAAAAACACCTTTTCCCCACGGCTTTCCTGTTCGGTCGGTCGCGTCGGAGCCAAGCCACACGCGCTCGCGTAGTGTGATCCCCCGCGTAGAAAGGGAGCTCAAGTGAGCACGAGGAGCTGCTGCTTACCAGGGGTGATCAGGACGACGCGCAGCTCGGAATTGCCGCGTTCTTGCTGTGTGCTGGGCACCGCGGGCGTGCCCAGCGCGACACAACTGGCACGGACCGGCATCGTAGGGAGCGCGACTGCGTCATGCTAATTTGCGAGCCAGCATTGGCATTAGTATCGCAGGTTACGCCAGTGTGCGGTTGCGCTCCGACGGCACGCTTTGTCTTTGTCGTCGAGCTTTGCCCCGGTTGCAAACGCAAACGCGGTCGCACAAGCAACGGCGCGCCTCACGTGACCCTATCTCTGCGACGACGACGCTGGTTTTCTATTAGCACTTGACGTCATTTCGGACACTACGGGCGCTTCTGGGCGCACGCACCGCGATCACGTGGCGAGTGCAAGTTTCGACCCACAGCATGGCGCCGGAGACGGACGCGCTATGTCCGAGCCGGCAGGCCAAGGTCGGCGCGGCGTTAGGGAGATGTCACGTGCGTTCGCACGCCGCGAGCGTTTTCGTTGCACTGCCGTCTCGGGAAGTAGCTAGCGCGATGGCAGCCGGTGGCAGCCAATGGCGAAGCGGAAAACGTGGCCGGCAGCGTGGGAAAGGAGAGATCAGGGGAGTGGAAAGCGGAGCAGGGAGCTACGATAACAGGGGAAGGAAAAGAATATTCGTAGGGAAACGGAAAACGACAGGGGTGAAACCTGGCAGGGGCGAAACCTGGCAGGGGCGAAACCTGGAACCTGAAACCTGGCAACGTGGGAGGAAAGAAGGAAAAAAGCAGGAAGGAGGACGCACGTGATCGGGCACGATGTGGGGTCGTCGCATGTGACGTCCGCGTGACATTCACGTGACTGCCGTCTAATACTCGCTCTCTTGGAAGTATGGATGCATCACCGCGCGCTTGGCGCTGATCCGGTTGATTGGATCGTAGGTCAGTAGCTTCTGTAGTAGGTCAATGCCCTGCTCGTCCAGCGATGGAACCACCTGGCGCAGTTCCTTTGGATGCCATTTGGGGAACTTCGGTTTGAAGTCAGGCAGGTACACGATGTCTGGCCACACCGCCTCGGTGGGCGTGCCCAAGACGCGGAAGATCTTGAAGATCTGGTCGATCTCGCTATCGCCACTGAAAACCGGCTTGCGGTTGCACATCTCAGCAAAAATGCATCCAATCGACCATATGTCCACGCCGGTCGAGTATTGCTTGCCACCAAGCAACACCTCGGGCGCACGGTACCACAACGTCACGATTTCGTGCGTATACGCACGCAGAGGCACACCAAACGCACGAGCCAGCCCAAAATCCCCCAGTTTGAGGTTACCGTCGCGGTTGATCAGCAGGTTCTGCGGCTTCAGGTCGCGATGCAGGATCCGGTGCGAGTGACAGTACGCAATTCCCTTGCACAACTGCATCATGAACTTCTTGATGATGTTGTCGCCCAGCGGCTGGTCCTTGGGGACCGACTCCATGTACCGCTTGAGATCTAGATCCAAAAATTCAAAAACCAAGTACAATTTGTGCGCATCTGAGTGCACAATATCGTATAATCTCACGATGTTGTCGTCCTTGAGCTCCTTAAGCAGCGAGATCTCGCGGATCGCAGTGCTGGGCACACCTTCGTCCTCGCTCTCCAGCCGGATTTTCTTAAGCGCCACCACTCTTTGGCCATGGCGAAGGTCTAAAGCCTTGTAAACCACACCATAAGTACCCTCACCTACCTTCTCAAGCCTCTTGTAATTCGCCAATTCTGTCATACTCCGTTGTTATTGCGCTTTGTCCGAAACAGGAATTGCACAACAACTTCGACATGCCTTTTAAATAGTGGCAAAAATCAAAAATTTTGACGCGTACATCTCGCATCGCATACGATTCGCTATATATAAAATCTGCAAATAGAACTGGTAAGTAGCTTAGGGCTTGATCTGCTTACTGCTGCTTGGCTTGCCTTGCGGCTTTCTTCAAAGCTCTCACCCTTATACTCTTGTGGAAGCTGTAATTGATCGCATTGGCAACTTTACTTGACACGCCAACCGTATTTTCGATGAAAAAATGGTACATAGCGTGTGACCAGTAAGGTGTAATAGTAGCGTACCTTTCTTGTGCACCGCAGCGTCTTCCGATGTTTTTCAAAGTAGCGTATACGAATTGCGTTGGGTTGGGGATCATGATCGAAGTCCTTCTCACCTTTGACATTGCACTTGTTACCAAATAAGAGAGCACAATTTCGACATCTACGTTCTTTTCCTTCAATTCACCTGCAAGAGCTGCAGACCAACTTTGCAAAAATGCCTTTGAACCAGAATATGTAGCAAGCAAAGGAGTGGGGAGAAGCCCACCAAACGACCCCATAGTCAAGATCAAACCTTTGCATTTACTCTCTTTAGCAGTTTGTACAATGGTTGGTGCTACGATCTGAGTAATCATCAAAGTAGCTGTGGTGTTGATCGTGATGATATCGCGGAGTTCCTTCTCTTCGGTCTCCAAAAATGGTACAGGAACGCTATGGCTTTGGCCGACGTTGTTTACCAGGATTGTAATTGGCAAGCCTTTGCAAGTCTCACTGATTGCCTCATAGTTCTCTGGGGTATCTTTTGAGATATCCAGGGACACAATACGAACTTGTACACCATACTTGGATTCGAAATCACTCTTCAATGCCTCCAACTTTGACAGCGTCCGAGAAATCAACACTAGGTTGAATCCACGTTTCGCCAACTGACGTGCGTACTCTTTACCAATACCATCACTTGCACCGGTAACGACACAGTACTTGCCCTTCTTCGCACCATACTGGGAAAAGCTTACGGCAGGTAGCAAAAACAAGTCAAAAATCATGCTTGAAAAGCTCAAAATTAAGGTAGTGGCTTTCAACACACCAAGACAAAAAACAGACCATAGAGCCACATTTAGACACTTGCTCTGAGATGCTAACGCTTGGAATTGATTTAAAAAGCTCATCCCGACTTAAGTGCTCCCCTGGTTTGACGAGAGATCCTTAATCCAAAAATTTTTTTTCGCTCTTTATTTTTGATCGATACCGGCTCTCAGCTCGTGAATCAAAACATTTAATTAGCAAAATAAAGATACTTACGTCTTAGATTCGAAACAGATGTTCCTGGACTCAGGACTGGCTTAAATTTGAAATTTATGGTTACCTTAGCATTATACACATTATTTTTCCCCGATTATTTATACCATTCATAACTCAATCCATTAGTAAGAGAGCATCCAGCTTCTCTTGTGTCAATTGCACGCTCAACGCATCTTTTTCAGATTGTGTACTTAGAAGTCCTAGCTCGAGTTCATTCTTCCATATTTGCAATTTCTGCTCTTCTAATTTGGCATCGATTGAATCACTATCTTGAAAAACTTCTCGAATATAGGCAAGATCTTTCTCAGAATCCACTGACTTATCAAGTTCTGTCAGATATAAGAATGGAGAGTCCTTCGGATTTATGCGCCTTGTAATCACGGGCGCATCCACTATAGGTGGGGCAACTGAAACCTCAGCATTCCTGTCCAACTGATTCTGGTGACGGTTTCCGTAGCTTACTGAAGGATGACTCTTTGGATACCTGTTAGAATAGCTATTGTAGCTTGGAGGACGGTTGGAGCTGTGGTAACCACCGCGATTGCCGTAGTAGTCGTTCCGGTAATTGCTCCGTGAGTAACCCCCATTATGATACGTCTCTGGGCTTTCTGGATGACGGTACGAACTATTGTACCTATTTGAGCTGTAGCCACCACGACCTCCGCGGTAAGATTTGCCTCTATAAGATCCTCTGTAGCTATTACTGTTGTAAGAGTACCTTCCACCATAACCGTTGCTGTTTCTTACGTTAGTATAGCGTTCTTGGTTTTTTTCAAGATTTCTTAGACGAATATCATACTCATCAGTTGGATAATTCATTTCTTCCGTCTGCTTTGTCCGTAAGAGATTGTATGTGATGACATTCTGTGCGCCTTCAACTTCATGTTGGTACTTTTTTTTTTCTTACAAGTTCGTTTCAAGAGATGTAATCGAAAATATCATACATAAAGAATCGTTAATATTAATAGCAGTTGGTGTATATATATATATGTATATATATATATATACAATATTAATCGGTTTCAGCATTTACCCATTGTGTGAGGTCCGATAGTACTCTGGAATTATATTCTGTGTCTAACCTCCATTCTTCCTCTTTCATGAGCAGTTCTATCCGTTCGCAACCTTCAATGAGGATGGGAATGCCTCTGGCCCGTTTGTATTTTCTATAAGCAACCAGTGGTCTGAGATCGCTGATTTGGGGAATGTTCCTAACTTCAATGACAGATATGTTTGGAAAATAATTAAGGGACATCAGAGCAGGCATCGAGTTATTTGTCAAAAGCCTACAGTTGTTCAAAGAGAGTCTGGTAATCTTCGGACCTCGCAGCATAGCTAGCTCCCAAACGCCGGCATCTGTCACCTCACAACCAGCAGCCCCAACAGTCTCAACTTGTGTATGTCTGGCTAAGGCAACAAGCGATACACTCGTAATGAGATGCCCGTTACGATGCCTGCCAAGATTACAAATTCCCAACTGCGGACAGTTGGTGCTGACTGACACAACACCGCTATCGCTTACCTTGTCGCAAGCACGTAAATCCAGCAATTTAAGTTTTGGTAAATGTGGAGTAATGCGCATCAAAAACTCGTCAGTGACAAGTCTGTTTCCTGGGAGGACCAGCTTCTCTAGGTTTGATGATTTCTGAAATACTGATAGTGGAGGCAAGACTTTTGGGCAAATGTACAACTCCAACCATTTCAAATTATCAGAGGATATAAGTAGTGATGCGGCGTCAACTTCGGCCTGTGATAGCTTACTTAGTTTGTGGAGGACAAAGATGGTCGGTCTTGAAAAGTTATTTTGCGACTGTGTGAAACTAGAAAGCAGCTTTTGAAACTTTTGATGATCATCAAAGAAAAGCTTTTCAGTCATAATACGAAATGTTACTGTAAACCACAACTTGTTCACCAGGAGACAATTGTACAGGTTCGGTTGGCTGTCTTTGAGGCATTTTCCCTTTTGATTTAGCTTCAACTGATTCAAGGTATCTTGCCATACTCTTTCGGCTTTCACTCGGTCACCATTGTACATGAGTAAAGCATGTGACAGTGATTGGGGCCTTCTTCGTTGGCGGGCTTTTTCCTGAGGAATAGTGGAATCATTTTCCAGGTATCTCAGAATGCGGTCCAGTATCTCTGGCATTTCGAAAATACGGTGACTTGCGTGCGAGAAGTCTGGAGGAGCGGTCTCCACAGGCGACACCCCAGGGCTCCATAAACTGAGGTCTGAGAAATCCTTTTCAAGTGAAATCTTGAGCTCGAGGTCTCCGGGAGAAGCAGTTATTGTCGCGTCAAAGCTCGACTGCGACAAAAGTGCAGGGCGCTTCTTGGTGGGTGTCGCCAAGGGAGTCAGTTGACCCAAGCTCTGCCTCCAACTGGCGAATATGCCTCTTTTGCGAGGTGAGGCGTCAGACCCAAAACGGTTGGGACTCCGAAACGGCGCATCTGACGAAGGCTTTTTTGCACGTCTCAAACATGTAGGAGACTCGATGTTTTCTCTTGCTCTTTTGAATGAACCATGTCTGGATGGTTTGGGTGATAACATACGGATGTAAATGAGTGGACGTCAAACACGAAAGGTGACACTGTGAAACAGCAAATTAATAAAGTATTAGAAAAGAAATCAAACAAAGTGCGCTGGCTCACAATAGCATCAAACGACGGCGATTCTTGCAGTTGATGGAGTGAAACAAACTGAACTCTCTAACGGTCAAAAAAAAAAAATGGGATACGGTAATTCCTGTTCCCTTACCCTCTACTTAACGGCAATGCTCCTATGCTCGTTTTTACAAGGATACTCAACCTCTGAAGCTTTCGAGTGTTCTGAAGATACTGAAGATATCGGAAGGGTCCTCCCCTCCAGTCACGGCCAAAATCTCCTGAATTTTATATTGAAACGTCCCTCAAACACAATGTTTCCTCAAAATTCTTGTCACTAGCCAGCAGCATACCCGCAATAAACCGCCCATGCTGAATAAACAAATACCAGTCTCGGGATCTGCTGAACCTCAGCAGCACACATGGTTACGCTCATTTTCGACCGTCTTATTCCTTTCTTGTAACAAAAAAAATCCCAGCCCCACCAGCCACCCGAATTTTCCTGCAAAAGAACAAAACATTCTGTCTCATTTAACAGGCATGCAGCTGGGCTTAGAAACACAGCTACAACTATCGATAGGAACGCGAGGAACGTCTTCCGTTGCACCAGCAGGATATAGGTATTACATAGATCTCTACCAGCGTCGTTACAGATGCAGATAAGCAGAAGGAGCATGATCAACGGTCACTGCACATGACTTGGCAAAGAGTGCACATGACTTTGATCGTGAACCGTCTCGTATGACTCTTCAATCTCGTAAGGGGCGTTGATCCTCTCCCCCTGGATCGAATTGATTGATAGTCATCGTCCTTTTCTTCGATCAGATTGGCTCTGAAAGAAGAGTGCAGGTATCAAGATATGGCATCCCCAAAAAACAAGTCGACTGGTAAACCCTTTATGTTCAGCTCCCCGGGCAGACAGAGCTCGAAGCCTGGAGGTGGGCAAAACCACTCGAAGTCACACTCGAGATCGTTTTCAGGATCAACCCCCGAGAACTTTGGAACTGGATCGGTAGTGGGCAATGGAAATGGCAGTGGAAGTGGACAGACAACGAATTTAGCTGGTGTCGAGACAACGGCAGGGACGGGGTCGAAGCGTAACAGCTTTAGCTCGAACCAGCAGAAGGCTATTATCGAGCATTTGCTCATCACCAAGAATACTGCTCCTCAAAAGAACTATTCTCACGTTCCTTGTAAGTTTTTCAGACAGGGAGCGTGCCAGGCGGGCAGTTCTTGTCCCTTCTCGCACTCTTTGAACGTGTTGGCTGCGGATCAGACTCCTTGCAAGTACTTCCAAAAGGGTAATTGCCGTTTTGGAAGCAAGTGTGCCAACGCTCACATCTTGCCGGACGGAACTCGTGTTAACCCTCCTAAACAGTACGGGTATCATCAGTCTTCTGCCACACCTGTTCCTATGCCTATTCCTGCTAGGGGATCGTCGTCCTCGAGGAATGCATCTCATCATCATAGGCTTTCCGACGGTGCAATCTCCTCGGGGTCAAACCAGCGCTTGCAGCCTGCGTTTGTTTCTCTTCCTGCGTTACAAACAAGCAATCCGGCGGTAGGCAGCTCGGATGGGTTGATGCCACCTTACACCCCCGTTATGGAGGAAAAAGCTATTCCTGACTTTGACGGCGAAGACTTTGTGCCAAGCGAGTTGTCTGATCTTTTGACGCCCACAGAGCTCAAGCGTCGCAACTCAAGGTCGTCTTTTACCCGAAAGTTGAGCTTTGGCGAGCCGGGGAGCTTGCCATCCACCTCGAGCACTGCGTTCGGATCATTCCACGAGAGCTCGTATGGATTTTCTATGCAGCAGAGAAATGTGTCTGCTGTGTCCTCGGCCTCAACCAACTACTCTCCACCCAACTTACAAACTTTCACGCTCCCAACTTTGAATTACACGTACCAACAAGAGCAGAGAGGTTGGTTGGGGAAGGAGCACCAGGGGTTCCAGTCAGTATGGAACAACGACGCTCCAAGTATACTACGTAACAGCAGCGATTGCAGCATTGCACAACTTGGACAGGACTTGACGAAAATCAAGATCTTCGAGGAAGACGAAGATAGAGCAGCCGACCCCGAGTATCTTCGCAACCGCAAGCAGGACGATCAGAATACTGTAGATGCAAGCCATCACGAAATGCAGTTTTATCTCGAGGACTTGCACGAAGGGATTTACTAAGTGATATGGGTTTTTACAAAACTTCGCACTCGCACGCAAGTGCACGCGACCGGACTAGGAAAACAAAATGGATTTACAAAAGGGTCAGATGGGACAAAATTCAATGGAAATGGTCTTTGGTTGACCAAGGATGAGTTCGAAGGGCAGGATCTCTTCAGGAAAATGGTGGACGTCAAAAAGTTTGGTGAAAACAAAAAAAATACAAGTTTCGATTATTCTAAAACAATGTTGGTTGGCTTTTGCTATTATAAGTACCTTGTGACACTCGTTCAAACGTTAAATACAAAACACAACATATACTGGTTATATAGGTTTTATCAGATACATGCAGGTTTCTTCTTGATGCTTTCCTTCGCTCTCCAACTTTAAGCTCGGATTAACTTCGAAAGATGTTTCTGTCCGCGACTCATCGTTGCAATCAAAGTCACCATGACTATGCGCATGCTTACTCCACGTTTACACTCTCAAGCTGTTATCGAAAGTCCTTATCTAACATAAACATCTGGAGCTTACTGATATGCCGGTGCCTAATAGAAAAGAGGCACGGCTGTAAATCTGATAATGCTTCAAAACGACCAGTCACGAGACGCTAAACGCCAGTTTGTCAACCATGATTCTTTAAAGAGATTAGGAACCCCTACAGATTGGTAACCACAGGAGTACGTCCGAGCGTTCAGTTTGTTGACCTTCTCAGAAGTTGTTTCTCAAGTTGGCACAATTTCTCTTCTACGGCAAGTTGTGAGAACTAACAAATTGCCGATAGTAATCGTAAGCCAAAGTGTGGGGAAAAAGTACCGTTTTTTCGTATTTTCATGTTGCCATTTTGGTCTACACACAGAAATGCTTTTTGATTGCACCACGAAACTAAGTGTATCTCCATGCATCTAGCACTTCATTTTGCCCTTTATCTTGCAAAAATTGATAGAAAATACGCTATCAAATTCAGAATTATGCCAGAGACGCAGAGACCTACTGAGAAGACCTTAGACAAATAGCAATTAGATTTTGTAGTTTCCTTTTTATGAAGCACGGGGGAGGCCGATATTCGGATTTATTCAAGCTTACAGTTAGACGACCTGCATGTGAATTATACCGCTGCAGGTGCGTGGGATATACGAATTGCAAATAAAGTTGCTAGAAAGATCATCCGGATGTGACAAAAGGAGCTTCTTGACATGCATGATGCACCATTGTGTGGTACAGCAATTCTTTGATCTAGTCATATATAGAGTAAGTACCAAATGGTGCGAAGAGCTGATTTAAACCATTTAGTAGTATGTCTTTCGACGCGGGAGGTGAAACAGTAGACAATAATTATTGTCAGACGGGGAAACCTTGCGCTCACAGAAATGCATTGCTAGACAGCCCTATCAGTTTGGAACCGAGTGGAGAGGCCAAGAGATTACGGAATTTCAGCTTTCCTAGTCCCACTAGCGACGCAAACGACTGGTCGTTTTTTCATGCAAAGAGGACGAATGTCAGAACACCAAATTCTGCGGAAAGAAGCTGGGAGTATTCACAGGTATTGGGGGAAGGTGCCGCTGCTAGCGGTAGAAAAGATAGTCAAGAGTCGAATGGTGCCTATTCTCGCAGCGAGGCGCTTTTCGACAAATTAAGACGCTACAGCTTCAATAGAGATTCGAGATCCAGTAACGAAGACTTCGGCATATTTGATATGTTCAAAGTGTCATTAAACGACAAGAAAAGGAAGAGTGGTGAAAACAGTCCGAGAAAGCCGCTCATGGTGTCAGAGAGACGCGACAGTGTCCTATCTTCCGTATCTTTAGGAAGTAAAGATACAGAGCGGTCTTTAAATACCAAAAGACCACATCACCGTCGGACAAGTGCGATGTCGCTAGATAAAACGTCCCAGACGGCCGCATACCCTAAGCATCCAGTGGCTCGCAACGTTGAGCCCAGTCATGACCAACAAATTATGCACCAAGAACAAAAATTGCGTTTAGGTGTGAATAGAGGTCGCTCCTTAGGTCATAGTGAACCCGTCTCCCCCCACTTGACCATCGAAAATACTAATGAACAAATAAGAAGAAACTCGGATGGATATTTTCAAAGTATGGCTTTTTTGAAGACTAGAAGAGGCACTAACAACGCCGGCCCTGTTTTTGCTGGTTTTCCGGAAACAGGTGATGTTTCTCCATCTATAATCGATCTTGATACTATAGAGTTTCAAACGCCTTATGGCGATACAAAAAAAGGTTATTCGTTGTATTCATCATCGTTAAGTCCTTCATCAAAAAATGGGAATCTCGTTCTACTGGACTAGGCTTGATGACGTTCGAATCGGTAGAGGAGAGAGCTGAATCATTGTCTCGCTCTACGGAAAATATATCCAATAAGGACGCTGACGTCCTGAAGAGCGATGATGATGAAATTCTCAGTTTAAAGGAATTTTTACGCACTTATTAATTTAATATCTCACTGAGTGACTGAAAAAGATTGATAGACATTTTTACTGTTTCTGGCCGTGTTTTATATTTTTTCTGTTGTAAGTTGAATTAAAATTTATTATGTTGGATTAATTTCTATTATTTAACTGCTCAAAAGTTACATTTCTCATAAATAGCTAAAGATCTTTTTCATGAGTTCCTTAACGTTCAGTGAATAATCAACTCCCTCTTTCCAAATTATTCTGTCCATCTCCCTGCGTCCAGAATCCAAATCAATCTGTTCCAACTTGTTTATTTTGGAGCCTCTGATCCAGCCATAGCCCACATACAACAAAGCAAATAGAACAACAGTGAGATACGAGGATATGAAATTCTTAGTTTCCCATAAAAAAAAATTCTGGAATCCGTTAAATATTAAAAGCAGAATCGTGGAAACCATTCCAAAGATCGATAGGTAAGGTTGCAAAGGTGATTTATATGGGTATTCTTTCGAGTCACGGGATACAATATCTGGTCGTCTTTTAAGTGCGTAATAAAAGCGTAAAAATGACAAATTCATCCCGAACCACATGATAACACTACCCATTGCGCCGATATTAATGAAAATGACGAAAACGTCGGAGCTATTCATGTTCAGACAAAGTAAGCTCAAAAACCCTAAAACGGCGCAAAACAAAACGGCCATGTAGGGCACTCCATTTTTATTGCACCATGTAAAGACAGCTGGCGCTTTCTGCTGCGTTGCCATAGAATAAAGGGTTCGGCTGGACGCGTAAAGCTGTGAACTTGCAGCCGAGATACCAATTGCAACGAAAACACCGTTCACAAATGATGACAGGGTACACTGTTTGAAGGATTGTAGAGCTATAACCCATGGTGATTGATTAGAATTCTCATTTAAAAACAGCTTCTGGGTCAACATGGTGTTGCAGTTAAGTCCTCCTATGGCATCAATAACACTTTCATATTCCTTGTAGTCTGCAGCCGACATCACACCACTACTTCCTGCGTAGTAGCGCATAAGCCTAGGATCACCAGAATAAAAGTTGAGACCAACTACGAAAATAGAAAGCAGGTAAAAGACAATAACTCTAGTAAAAATACGCTTTGTTACTGAGGGCACAGCTTTTCTTGGATTCTCTGCCTCGCCAGCGGCAACAAAACCTATTTCAGAACCAACATAAGAAAAGACAGATACAAGTGTGGAAGAGATGATGCTCAAAATTACGCCTCCAAAACCAGAAATACCGTTTTTGGCACCATCTCCACGATCCTTCAGGTCAAACGTTGGCCTAAATGGACCAAACGTGACCTCCAAAAAAGGAGATTTTGACTTTTCCCAATATCTGAATCCGATGTAGTCATTATGCAATCCTCCAACATTTAGAACGATCATTAAAATAATCAGTAACACAACTATCAGTAGTTTAAAAGCACTGGCATAATATTCAAATTCTCCGTAAACTCTAACGTCCATCAAATTTACAGAGGTCAGAACAATAACCATGACAGTAATCGTAATGGCCGCAAGAGACTTTCTTGTACCTATTTCGACCAAATTAGGATAGTATGTCAGCATTATAGTAGATGCGATAAGCTCAGAGGGAAATGCTGCCGCATAGGACAGCCAATGGCACCAGCCGACGCTAAAACCAAATGCGTCCCCCACAAATCTTGATGATAAACCGGACATGCCCGTGATGAGTGGAATAAGAGCAACGATCTCTGCAAATGACAACAGGGTAGCCAAAATAATTAGTCCACCAAAAACGTAACCTATGAAGGCTCCCAATGGACCTCCTATTGAAAAGGCCTTACCAGAGTTTAAAAACAACCCAACGCCAATAGTTGCGCCCAGTGATATCATTTGAAGGTGTCGTACTTTAAGTTTTCTTTGAATCGTTACTCGATTATGGAATTTTTTTGGCAATTGCTGATTTTCTTCACTTCCATCAATGAATTCAATTGTCCAGGTAGAGACCGGCTCTATTTCTTCTTGTACTACTGGGGCCTTTTTTTCGTAGCGGTAATCTATAAAATCACATTCTGGGTTACCATCGTCTATGACCGCTGTATGGTTAGAAGGACTCATGAGAATTTGCCTACTGTAGTCTAGAGAGCGCTGACGGGTGTCGCTGCCTCGGCGACGAAATAATGACATAAACGACCTTCTGGAACTACCACGAATCTGTGCTGGAGGTGGTACTTCGTGCGTGTAAATTGTTTGTGCGTTCTCAACCTTAGGTAATTTGATTCCATTATTAGAAAAAACGTTTTCAAGTGTCTCTAAACGTTGTCTCATTCTCGTCTCCCTCTTTAACGTTCTGTCATACTCTTCGAAACTTTCGTATGCCACAGCATTAGTATTCGGCGATGATGTCTTTTGATTGTATAGCCTTGAAAGATAAAACTTATCATTCGACATTTCGTTTTTGTACCCAACAGGCAGCTCATTCACGACCTGCTGGAAGAGAAGTGAATCTATAGAAATGGCATCAACCGGTATATCGATAGCCGCACCGCTCTGATACTCTAGATGAGGAAACAAACCCGGAACAGCTTTATTTCTATTCGCAGAGTACATGTCATTCGCTCCTAATCTTTAATTAGACCAATCAAACCTTGGTTAAACGGAGCTCTATAAAATTATCTTGTCTTTCTTTGAATTCGTCAATTCTCGAAGAGAGATTTATTATAACAGGGAGGCTTTAGATAATATCGTCCCAAGTGATTAATGTTAACGATATTACAAGCGCCATTTGGAGAACGTAAATATTATAGTGACTATTAGAATAACGCTGGGCCGAGAGTAATGGATTGGGCAGTGAGAACTGCTGAACGCAAGACTAGATACATTCAGGGAAGTGCACGGTCAATATTGGAGTCACTCAACAAGTTTAATGAAGTGATAGGTGAGGGTCAGGACAAGATAAGCTCAATTTGCAGTGCGAGCAACGAATGGCTAAGCAATGAAATGAAAAGTCTCAAATACATTGCGGAAGAGGAAGAAGATAAAGCAAGATGCGATAGTTCGGAGGGTAGTATAGCCAACGAAACAAAGCTAGATGACCAAAAAACACCAAAGAGAGAAGGAAACATTATAACGCATGCTACACCTATTTCACTTCCCACAGATGACGCTGATCGCGGCAATAACAGGAGCTTTTCGCGTAAGACTGACGGTGAAGTCGAACTGGAAAGGAAGATATCTAACGAATCTAGCATTACCAAAGAAGCATCTCGAGATAAAACCGACAGGGAGAGAAACAAAACCAGCCTAGAGGAAACGCAAACGCCCCGCCAATTAAAGGCAACGAGTGGAAAAGAGGAGCTTAAGTCATCACCATGGTCTCCTTATAAGGCCGAAAGAACATTTCAAGTGTCGGATTACAATGATCGGAAGATATATGCCACTATAATTTCCGAAGAGAACAACTCTGAGAGGCAAAAGCTAGAAAAGAAGGAGCTCACTCAATCCTCAAGCGAATCGAAAATGCAAACAACAGACCAGAGCCGAGCGAAGCCAACAATCACAAGAGAGAATATGAATACTATAAAAGGAGCTGATGACAAAACTGTTCTCCCTCTCCGAGACCGTTCACAGCGAAGATCGAACATGTTTGTTCCATTACCTAATAAAGATCCTCTAGTTGTCCAACCAGTAAGCAATAACGTTCTTCAAAGTAAAACGCCAATTGCTAACAAGAAGCATCAGGATGGTTATCGTTTGCATAGCTCTATAATATCTCAACCTAATTTTTCACTATCTCTACCAACTGCCAAGGGTAAAACTCCAAAAGATTCAAATAGATCCAATGTTTTTGATAGACTATCATCCATTTCCACAAAATCTTTTGAAAAGAAGTCTCTTTCCAGAAGTCCTATTCGAGAAGGCAGGGTGCGACGCATTGGTAATTCGTTCGCAGATGTAACTGGTTCACCCATTGGACGAAGGTCGCCCAAGGCCACTGGCCACTCAAATCAAAAGATCAAAGAAACGCTTAAAAATATTTTTGATTCTCAAATTCCAAAGTTGACACAATCGTCCACGCCTAAAAGTACAATCAACGAATTACCAAGAGCAGGTATGGAGAGAGTATCGGAAAAACGGAATTCTTTAATACCCAAATTAAGTGGGCGCACTATGGTCTCACCAAGTCCTGATACGATGAAAACAGGAAGAATGGGGAAGGGAGCTGCCTCCATAGTTTCAAGTGTCTCCCGTAATGCCAGCCCGTCTCATCAAGATCAGAAACCATTACCAGAAAAAAATGACATTGAAGAGCATTTAGGGAACTCAAATACTGTTTCTCTTGGCCAGCACGAAACACATGAACCTGTTCCTAACCCGAAATATTCGAGATCCATCAAGGAATCAGGTGTTTTGAGTGGATTGATGAAAAGTGTCGAGGTCATTGAAAGTAACCCTGATGAAAAGCAGTCATCAAGAAAAAGATCGATAGGTTACCAGTTCAATAAGGATGAAAAATCACCTACAAATTTACATAAGGAGAAGGTACGCAGGACGTCTCATGATAGACTTACAAAATTCCAGCTGGTACCACCAGCCGGATCGAAAGATGTCAAGAAAAAGCTTGACAAAAGATTATCAGAGGTTTTAAGAACCCAGAAAGAGCAAGAAAAACGGAAACAGGAGCAGCTGAGGAGAAAGACACAGCTCGACGAAGATTTGAAGAAGCGTAGGACCAGACAAATGCACGATGGTAGCGATTTCTCTAGAATCAATCGCCTCCCACAGCCGTCAAATTCCGTCAGTGACAACTTTTTTAGTAACCTTACTCGAAACACACTGCTTTACGATCTAAACTCAACTGACCATCGGGAGATTATTGGTCATAATGGTGGAGAAGAAAGCGCCATTGGAGATCAAACACTGCCCGATATCGATTCCGATTCCGAATGTGAAGAAGACAAGATTCTAGCTACATGGGCTCAGGCACCATATCTTCAAGAACAATTATTGGCCCAGCAGGACTGGAATCCTGAAGCCATATTTGGTTCTATCCCTCCCTTGCATATAGATGAAGTCTTTCAGAATTCAAGACTATCGAAACTAAAGTCACGCCAATCTCTCGCGAGAATCAACGTAGTTGAAACGGCAGATACCAGAAAAGAGTAGCTTGCTTTCTAACAGAGATGTTCATCATTTCGCTAACACTAACTACATATATTTTATCATAATCAGCATTACTTAATTACAAGTCCATCCTTTTGTTAATTCTTGAGGCGTCTTTCCAGTGCCTCGTTTTTATCCCATTTTTCTAACCATTGCGTACTCTCCGACTTGGGTACCATGTATACCCTGAGTGCCTTATCAAACAGAGGCACATTTGGCTTTTCAAGCTTTAGAACATCATGGAAGCTGACCTTTTTACCGACTTTCGTTAAACCTCCACTTTCGGTTTCCATGTAACAGATGAGGTTCTTTGGGGTGAAGCTACGGTGGTTTTCTTGTTCGAACCACTCCTGTGGTCGTTGCAAAACAATATCCACGAGATCTCCGGGTGTGCTCAATTCTCCCACCGATGCAACAAAATCTATTTCGTCAATAGTAGGGTAAACTATTACTGAGGGGAAAATCAATTGCGACTCGATGTCTTCATCATTTTCTAGGTATAGCTTGGTTTGCTCTAAGAATTCAGGGGGACTTGAAGTGCTCACCAAGGTGTAGTTACGCAAAATAAGAGCGGCATCGAGAAGTGCTTGTTTCTTTTCCTTTTCCTTGAGCTCAGCCAATCTCTTCGCTTCTTGAGCAAGAAGATCTTCCTTTGTCTTTACAATCTGAGCTAGCAGCGATTTTAAGGATGCATTAGAAGAATCAAACTTCAGCCCAAAATTTACTGCTTCCTCTGCGTCATCTAGTTTAGACAAAGCAAAGAAAGCTTTACCCATCCTGAAGTAACATTTAATATTCTTCGGCCCATGTTGTAAGGCGTGCTTGCAGTCGTTGATGCAACGTCTGTAGTTTTTAAGCTCCAATTCACAGGCAGCACGATTTGAATAGAGCGCTTCATTGATTTTTGCAACATCACATTTGATTTCCAATCCTTTATTATACATTTCCCTTGCTTCTTTGTACCTCTTAGCCTTGTACAGATCATTGCCCTGGTTTTTGAAGTTTTCCGCAATCTCGTGAGGCTCCCCTTCGTAAGCCAAAGCCTTTAAAGCCTCAAGCTCCAAGTTGTTTCCCCCATCTCCATCTGTGTCATCCAATTTGGTCATGAAAAAAGGCATTCTATTCAACTCTTCGATTACTTCATCGGTATTCTTATTTTGAAACTCTGTCAGTTGAGGTGGCAGTTCAGGGTCACCAGGCCCTGGCACATATTTCTTAGGCTTCTCATAGTTTTGTGGCATAGTAAGCTTCACAAATATTTTCTTGTATCTATATGAAAATAACTAATGTCGGTAATACTCCAAAGAAAGTCTTTCTTCAAAGTTTGTTAAAATGAAGCTCATCGCGATGAGCCAGAAAAAAATTTTCAAAAGTCATTTATGACGTAGTTGTTACAATGATGGAACTCAGACTATATGATCCAATCAGCCTACTGGAATTGGTCCCAACCCTCTGGCTTTTTGAGGTTATTAACCTCGAAATATTTGTTACCGCACGAATAGCCTTGGAAAGTGAAGTCATTTTCCTGATCACACGTGCATTTTCCTTTTTCGAAGATGGCTTTGTCTAGAGGACAGTTGTTATAAGGAGGGTGGTAGTATCCGATATCTGGGAAGTAGTGGATCTTATCCCTTGGTAAAAAGAGAGCTGCCGCAATTGAATGAACGGGCGCGTCTCCCCAACGCTCGTAGAAGAAACCGCCATTTTTGTCCAAATAATCAAAATACTTTCTGTATGCATCAGATCTCCAAAAGTTCATGTTTGCCACTTCGAAGTTTGACCAAAAGTGACATAGATTATACGTTTTCCCGCCATCATCAGAGATAAAGTCCTTCATATTATCTTTGTTCTCATATTGAGGGTATTCTTTCAAAAATTCGAGGGTAGTATCCCATAACGTCTCAATAGTGACTTTATATTCGTGAATTGAGATCGTAAAACCATAAACTTTGTCGTTGTCCTCCATCCACTTGAAAACGTCATAATCCACATCACAGTGCAGTTTGATATCGGGTTCCACTCTCCAATACCACTCATACTTTTCCATCAATGGGTG
This sequence comes from Lachancea fermentati, assembly GCA_900074765.1. Classification (NCBI taxonomy): domain Eukaryota; kingdom Fungi; phylum Ascomycota; class Saccharomycetes; order Saccharomycetales; family Saccharomycetaceae; genus Lachancea; species Lachancea fermentati. The sequence continues at coordinate 1,102,220 of LT598486.1, read as the reverse complement.
TCTCCAGAAAAAGCCAGACTCAAATCTGCACATATGCCTGTAACTTTCTAGGCCACCGTAGATGACACCATCTTCTTCAAGTTTTTTACGTGCCTCGGCCGCTTTTTTCTGGTCTATCCATTCTGGATATGACCAATGCTCTTCTGGAATGAGTCCAAATTCAGCTTCACCGCTGACAGCAGCGGAAATTGTGTCCTTGAACTCTTTTGTGAACTCCTCATTATTCAAAAAAACCCAGGGATAATGAAACTTGCTGTTGAAACGCTCCTCCACATTCTTAATGGATTCCAACATGGCATGTAGATCATGATTCCGAACCAAAGTAACAAATGTGGCGTTAGCAAGCTTGGGACCAACTGTGCTGTGGGATGCATCGTCAGCATAAGAAAGTAGCTTCTTTGCCTCATCGTCAAGCACTTCGTCTACCTTACCTTCCTCTTGAGCTTTTTCAGCCTCCATACGCTGTTTCTCTTCCTCCTTTGCAGCTTTGCTACTAACTACTTCGGGCTGGAGACCAACGTACTGCGCCATGTTTGACGCCTGAGCGGACACGTAATCATTGATCGCTGCCACGCTCTCGTTGTTCGAGAAGGTTAGGCTGAAAAAAACTAATGAGCCAACAACCAGCACAAGGAGCCGGAGGATCCTCTTACTTACGCGAATGGCCATCGGTTGAATGTGAGCAATACGAGTGCAAGGGTAAGGACAGAGTTGAGGTCCAGACCCACATTTTTTTCTTTCAAGTAACGCGCGAAATAGTTTCGTTATCGTTTCATACGTAGATCAGTCGCTTCCCAAATAGTGATAAAGACGTGAGAAAGCCACAAGTGAGCACCAAAAGAGTCAAATATCGGTATGATATGCGCAATTCAGATTGAGGTACAATATTCGGACTAATAAGGCTGTATGCATCCATCCATATATCGCATAGAGCTTGTAAGTATTCCAGGAAAGAATAAATAGTGTTGACATTATTGGCATACCGAGAATATTGAGTATTGAAAATATTTAGGTCCGTATAAATCTTTCCCAGCCGTCTGGTTTAGTCATTTTGTTAACCTCAAAGTACTTGTTACCACACGAATAGCCTTGGAACGTAAAGTCATAATCTTGATTACAATTGCATTTGCCTTTTTCATAAACTTCACTGTCAATGGGACAATTATTAAATGGATTGTGGAAGTAACCAATGTCTTCGAAATAGTGGATTTTATCCTTGGGGAGGAAGAGCGCCGCTGCGATCGAATGTACTGGAGCGTCTCCCCAACGCTCGTAGAAGAAGCCACCGGCATGATCCAAATGGTCAAAATAAGCCCTGTAGGCTTCAGATCTCCAGAAATTGAGACTTGCAATTTCGAAGTTGGACCAGAAGTGACACAAGTTGTAGCTTTTGCCCTTATCGTCAGATATGAAGGCCCTCATATTGTTCTTGTCGACATACTCCGGGTGCTCTTTGATGAACTCTTTGGTCGTCTTCCATAAGGTAGGAATGGTTTCTTTGTATTCGTGAATTGAAATAGTGAAACCATATTCTTTGTCGTTATCCCGCATCCATTGGAAAACATCGTAGTCAATGTCACAGTGGAGTTTGATGTCTGGCTCAACTCTCCAATACCAATCATAGTTATCCAATAACGGATGTCTCCAGAAAAACCCGGATTCATACCTACACATATGCCTGTAGCTCTCGGACCCACCGTAAATGATGTTGTCTTTGGCCATTTGTTCACGTGCGGCGGCGGCCTTTTCCTGGTTTATCCAGTCTGGATACGACCAGTGCTCCTCAGGGATTATGCCAAACTCGACATCTCCGCTAATGAGCTCTTTCACGACGGATTTGAATTCCTCTGTAAAAGGCTCATCATTTAGGAAGACCCAAGGGTAGTGGAACTTACTGTTGAAACGATCCTCAACTTGCCGAATAGAATTAGACATTTGCGCAAGTTCGCTGTTTCTCACCAACGTTACGAACGTAGCTCGGACCTTAGAGTTGTCCTCGAGAAGTTTCCTGGCTTCCTCGCTCATGGGATCCTCCTGGGATATTCCCTGCTCTGCAGCATGCTCAGCATCCAGCCGCTCTTTCTCTTCCTCTTTAGCAGCCTCTCCCTCCACTTTGTCCTCCTGGATGCCGGCTACACTGGCAATTCCTGTTTTGACGCTATCAACGATGTAATGGTTAACGGATGTTGTGCCCTCATGTTTAACAAAAGTCAGGCCTAACCACAGAAGCACCAATCCTGCCAGCGCAGAGAACCTAATAATTCTTTTGCTCACCCGAAATCCCATGACTTTTGCCGAGAACTTGTCTTCTTGACCTTTGCGTGGGACGTTTAGGTGTGGTTTATATATATAATTATGAGTATTCTAAAAACGGGTTTTAATTTTTCACACCCACGCTTAAAAATCTCTTTTCACGTTGCCATGAAAACCAACGACGCGAAATTCTGCAATGTATGATGACAAAATACTAGCTTAAAAATAGTGTAAGAAATTATGTAATTACGAATTGATTAGACAGGTACAACTAGTTTTGCCTACGCTTGTGATTTCACAGTTATAGATGCACGAGAGGATTAAACGTAATCATCGTCCTGGCCGGGGTTACAGGTCGTGTAGTCGAGGATCTTCAAAATCTTCCAAATAGAGAAGGCGCAAAGGGCACCCAAAGCAGGCCCAACCCAGTAAATCCAGTGATAAACAGGGAAGCTTCTAGCAGCAACGGCTGGACCAAAAGAACGGGCAGGGTTGAGACCAGCACCGGTGTAGTAGACACAGACGAGATGTCCGATGAACAAGGAAATGCCGATGGCCATTGGGGCCATTGGAGTGGCACGGTGTTTTTCGACGGCCATCATGAGAACGGTGAGACAAAGGATGGTGGTTCCAAACATCTCGATGAACAAACCTCTGGACTTGGAGCAGCCACCGCCGAGAGCGTTGGCAAACTTGATTTCGCCCGGGGTCATCGCGGATGCGGCTCCCGCAGCAGCCATACCAGCGACCATCTGAGCGATCCACATAATAACGGCCCTCACAGGTGGGATGGCACGAGCCAAAAGCAGAGCGAGCGTGACAGCAGGGTTGAGGTTACCACCAGACACACGGAAAAAGCAGAAAACAGAGAACATGACGGAAAATCCGAAACCAAACGAGATCATGATCAGTTGAGATGGGTGAGACCCGGGGGACGCAACTGCGGTGTCCTCGTTGGCGATTTGCGCGATAACAAAAGCACACCACAGGAAGATGAAGGTACCGCAGAATTCACCCATGGCTGCGATGAAATGGTTACGCACGGCGTCGGACCCGAAACCGTAACGCGCGTACTCTGGCACGAAAGGAGCATCGTAGTCGGCCTGTGGAGTTGGTACCTCGGTCTGCTCAGGACGCGACTGCGGCTCGTCACGTAGCGTCTGTTCTTCACGTTCGCTCTTGGGTTCTTGGGACATGGCTGAGTTTTGGTACAGAGTTTGTTACAGAAAGGAGGAAACAAGCACGACTCCAGCGCTCGTCGATGACACAGCTATTTATACCCAGCACCCGGCCCTCTCTACCAGCAACTCCGGCTCTATGTGCACCATCGGCCGCAAACTACTTTTTTAGCGTACACCCTGGGTACCACGGCTTGGCCTACATTCTAGCCCGCGATTTGCCCTGCACTCTGACCCTCAGCTGAGATGCCCTAAGAATGTGCAATCATTGGCCAATACCTCCGCAGCCACTACCGCGATCGGCCTAGAGCAACCTAAAGTTTTCTTATAGAACACTTTTCCCCACGGACCCGTGTATGCGGCAAGAATCTATTTTTTTTTTTTTTGTGCATAGAACCTCATTTTCCTGTATCAACTGAATTCCACAGGTCCCACCGGCCCCTCCAGCCCCTCTCATCCTTTAATTGCTTGCGCAAGCGCAGAAGCTAAGCGATGTGCAATGTGCGCCCGTTCAGCCAGTACCTTCTCATCACACGCCTGCAGCTCTATGCAGTATTCCTGCAAATCCCTGGAGAGAATGAACTGCATGTATGGAATTCCTTCGGGGAATGGACAGAAAAAAGAACCGCTTAACTAAGACGGCATCTGAGAAGCTGCACGCCCGTGCCGCCGAATTGCCGTTTTGGTGAAATGAGGCCCAGGTAGGAGATGGAAAACCGAGTAAATACGAGTGCCTAGGTGGGAATTTCAGAAGGTCTGGGTTAAGATGGGCGCGTTTGGAAACCGCGGTGTTAGGGCGTTGGCGTTTGGCTGAGTGGTGCACGGATGGCGGATTAAGGCGGCGTTACTGCGGGGAAATGCGTCTCATTGGGGTACGGATGTTGGGCGGAGATCGGATGTCAGGGTGTTCGCGACATGCACCCGTGCACCTGTGGCCATCGGTCCTGGCACCCCTTTTCGCCGGCGTCCTCCCGTCCTCGCTCTCAGTTGCCAGTTGCTGCTGCTGTCACGTGGCCGTCGCTGGAGCGTGGGCCACGTGACCCTGTATTCCCTCCCCTTCCCTCATCAACATCGCGCGGTTCTGTCACAACGAGGTCCCAAATCAACCAGCACAACATACTCCCGTTCCCTCGATCCTCACCACATGCAATCGCTGAATAGAAAACAGAGCCGGCTGCTGCAGCTTCTGGGCACCAAGCACGTCAGAGACACGCTAGAAGACCCGCAAACGCGTGCCGTCGCCGTTTCGTTCACAGTTCAACATCTCATCAAGCACCATCGCACGGATGCCCCCATTTTCCACTACTATCGCTTGAATGACGGCTGCGAGACGTGGTGTCCGTGACACCGCACGCCTACAGGTCGCTGCGGGTAGGCTACCAGAGCTCTACTGGGACGCCATCCTGCTCGCCGAAAGCGAGTTCCTCGTGGAGGGCCACGCCGACTACGGAGCATTCCAGCGGCACGTGGTCGCCAAGGTCGGGCAGGCGATCACTATCAACGACAGAGCGCTCAAGCCCCAGCGCACGCACTTGGCGCCCGGTGCTTCGCCGGGAACGCTCTGGCGCCACATCGGCGCCGTTTACTCCCTCATTTACTATCCGGACTGGTTCCCCGCGCCTCTGTGGTGCAAATGCAATCTGACCCACCTCCAGGTCACACTCCCGTACGACATATCACGTGTGGCCAAACCGCTGTTGATGTCTTTGCTAGAGTATGCATCCACTCTCAACTTGGTATGGTTGCGGCTCTATGTGCGACGAGATGTGGTAGGTATCAAAGCTTTGCTGCGCAACCTAAACTGGCTGGGAGGCCATATCGTCCCGAACGAGGACCGTGCGCGTGCCCTCGATACCCTCAGCCTTGTGGAAGGTGCCATGTTTGCCGACGACAAGTACATTGTTCTGGAATTCGAGTGCTGACGGATGGACAAGGTCCTGTCTTAATTAGAAGCCATGTGTCTCATGTACGCATCTACGAACGACATCTTACGGGGGTTTTTGGATCGCGTGCAAAACCAAGCACATTTGTCCCTCAGCCCTCACCACTTGGGAGCTCAAACGCCATCAGGCATACACGAACTATGTCCTACAACGGCATTGGTCTCAAGACAGCCAAGGGGTCTTCGACCTCGGGCCATATTCAACAGTCTCTTGCGCATAACAACGAGGGCAAGAACATGCGAAACTTCCTCAGTCGTGTAGAAAAGAAGAACAAGCCTCACAAAAGGGCACCGCCTCGTAAGCAAGAGAGTATGATACTACATTTGAGCAAACGTGAAATAGAGCTTAGAGTCTCTGAGTACAGGGACCGTCTAGAGGACGATGACACTTTAACTGACGACGTGATTGATTCTCGTTGCATTGAGTACCGGAAAAAACTGCTCTTGGAGCAGGAACAAAGTAAAAAGGACGAACGACTGCGAACCGCTTACGTGTCGCGAAAGGCGCGGGACTGCCGGGAGCACGCCAGCGACCAGGAAGAGCGCAACGGCGACCGAAAGAGCGGAGCGAGAAACTTCAAGAGCACAAGAGAGGACCTTAACAGCTCCTAAAACCCAGGAAAAACCACTTGCTAATCACGACAAAAGGCGATCCACCGTGGAATTGCTGGCTCATGAATGGCGGAGTTTTTAACCCGTTGTCGTCCTGCAATCCTTCCCACATCTGTAAGCTCTCTGATCCCGCTCTGCCGTCCATTTGCCGCTGGAATCATCCTTCGGCTTCACATGTAAAACCTTGCCACCATATAGGTAACATATTGTTCTATCCCCTTAATAAACGATCGATCTTCTCTTTTAACATGGAGTTGCCGCTATTCTAGCACCCTGTACCGTACATATTTTTCATGTGCAGCTTACAAGCCGAGAAAAATCTCACGCGAAATCTTACTCATCACGAACAACAGACTGATAACCCGTCAACAAACCTATCTCTTGCTCATTGATATGTTCCACCTGGCGAAAGGGCTGTACTCCAATTGGAATCGCAAAGAGCAGTACTCTATACTAATATTGGGACTCGATAATGCGGGGAAAACGACGTACCTTGAAACACTGAAAAAAGAGTACTCTAGGAGTTTCAAGCCTCCTGAAAAGATTACACCAACTGTTGGTCAAAACGTCGCTACAATCCCCATCCAGGATTGCATTTTAAAATTCTGGGATGTGGGAGGGCAAGAAACCCTACGATCTCTCTGGGCAGAATACTATGCACAGGCACACGGTATCATATTTGTGGTTGATAGCACAGATCGGACTAGGCTAGATGAGTGTCGCGAAACTTTACGCACTGTAGTAACTGACGATGAGATCGACGGAATTCCCGTGCTCATGCTTGCCAACAAACAGGACCGCGAGGATCGCATGGAGGTACAAGACATAAAAGAGGTATTCAACAAGATCGCTGAGCACCTAGGTGCTCGTGACAGTAGGGTTCTGCCGATTAGCGCTCTCAATGGACAAGGTGTCAAAGAGTCGGCAGAATGGTTGCTTGTGAGGTTAAAAAGAAATAAAGCCAGCAAACCACCGTTGTATAAATGAACCTCCTGTAACAAACCAAACTAAATTCAAAATAAAGCTTCACGAAAAATCATCAAACCTCCCATATAGGAATAAACGAGAGCCATATAATTTAATCCCAACTAGCAGTTTACATATGTTACCGAGGTGAGCATATCATCTGCTCCGTAAATAGCGACTACATCAAAGTCACAAGGCAATATAAGAGTCGTGAGTCTTATTGCAGCACATGTTGTAAATAGGTTCCATCCCTATCGCTAATGGCCACAGAAAACACGAGGTTACTGGGTCGCCAGACATCCAAGAAAAGATGGTCGTCTTCAAAGCCGGCCAGACAACTTCTTATTGCAATTCTGATTGTGCTTTTACTGGTGCAGTCAGTGTTCCTATTTAAGCCGGTACTGCAGAAACATAGCGCCCCTGCGAAAAAACGGAACGTGATCTTCTTCGTCACAGATGGTATGGGCCCTGCTTCCCTATCATTGACAAGGTCTTATCGTCAATACATCGAAAAGCTACCCATCGATGATGTGTTAACATTGGACCACCATCTCATTGGCTCTTCCAGAACAAGATCCTCGAACTCCCTCGTCACAGATTCTGCTGCAGGTGCCACTGCATTTTCCTGTGCACTCAAAAGCTACAATGGTGCAATTGGAGTTGACCCTGATAAACAGCCTTGCGGTACTTTGCTAGAAGCAGCAAAGTTGGAAGGCTATCTGACGGGTCTCGTGGTAACCACGAGAATCACAGATGCTACTCCCGCCTCCTTTAGCGCACATACGGACTACAGATTTCAAGAGGACTTGATTGCAGAGCATCAACTCGGAGAATACCCACTGGGTCGTATGGTCGATCTCATGATAGGGGGTGGAAGAACTCATTTTTACTCTGGATCCGACAGTCAGTACGGTTCTCGCGGTACTCGTGCTGACGGCCGTAACCTCATAAAAGAAGCCGAGAAGAATGGATGGTCTTACGCTGGTAACCGTCAACAGTTTGATCAATTGCAATTAGGTCGTAACGTTACTTTACCTCTACTATCATTATTGGCAGACTATGACATTCCCTTTGACATCGATAGAGACGACTCCGAATATCCATCTTTGGAAGAAGAAGCCATCACTGCAGTTACAGCCCTGAGCGATGCCACAAGAAACTCAGACAAAGGATTCTTTTTAATGATCGAGGGTTCTAGAATTGATCATGCTGGTCATCAAAATGACCCTGCTGCTCAAGTCCGTGAAGTTATCGCCTTTGACAAGGCTTTCAAGGCAGTTAAAAAGTTTGCGGACAACAGTGACGTTGAAACTATCTTGATCTCTACATCTGATCACGAAACAGGCGGACTTGTAACTGCCAAACAAATTGGAAAGGACTATCCAGAATATGCGTGGTATCCCGAGTTCTTAGACAATGCCAAACACTCAGGTGAATATTTAGGCAAGCAGCTTGTTGCTTATAAGGGCAATGATAAGCGTTCTTTTATTGAAAAGGAAATTTTTGAAAAAGGACAAGGAATTCAAGACTACTCTCCAGAAGATGTTGACGAATTGATGAAGCTATCGCAAGGCGGTGATATAAATGATAAGTTAAACGGCATGGTTTCAGACCGTGCTCAAGTTGGATGGACAACGCACGGGCACAGTGCTGTAGATGTCAATATATATGCTTACGCCAACCGGAGAGAAACGTGGATTCGAATTTTGGATAGACTGCAGGGTAACCACGAAAATATTGAAATTGGCAAATTTATGGCCGAATATTTGGAAGCAGATCTTACACAAGTGACTGAAATGGTCAAAAAGACGAAGCATTCGCCAAAGGGAGTTATTTCCGAAAGTATATCAGATGAGTATGGTCACATTCTTACTCCTCCTTTAAACTAGTTTATTTATGATTATCTAGCAATTCTTAATAACATCAGAAGGTTATATTTTTTAATGATATAATTATTCGAATAGAGATAAAAAGTATAGAACAAGCTTATAAAATATACATTTAAATTTTCTATTCCTCAATGTGGTAAACTAAATAGTTTGGCAAACCGAACACTTCGTAATTTAGTCTTTTGGCCATTTTAGCGAAACCTTCCGTTTCAATCAAGTGATAGAATGGGAAATTGGGGAACATGGCACCGTCTCTATGTACTTCAGCCTTGACCAACGTACAACCACCTCCAACACCATCCAATGCCAGTTCATTGGTTGGAGATCCACTAGGATCATGAATCATGGCCATTAGAAGCCTATAAGTGGCTAGCTCGGGGTATCCCTCCACAATGATTTCATCTTCACTCATTTGAGCTGCCATCTGCAGAGCAGTATCACTTTCTTGCCAGTTATTGTAGTCATATGGTCTGATGGAATTTTTCTTGGCTTCTTCGTCAAAGAAACGTTGGAACACGTTAGCAGCCAAAACAGGCTTATTATGAGCGGTCATGTCCTGAATAACCGTTGGAGGAGTTTCAATGATATCCGCATCCAACCACAGAACCCACGAAGTATATGGGCCTATGGTCGAGAAAAGCAGCTCATTTCTAGCCAATGCCATTGCAGCACGCCTTTCCTTTTGAACTTTTAGCTCGTGCCTTTCCTTTTCTTGTAGCTTGTCAAAACTTTGTGAATCTTGTCTCAAGATGGTAATCTTGGAAAATCTTTGCTCTTTCTTACCCGTCTGAACCTTCTTTACTGCCGCCTCTAGGCTGCGGAGAGCAATGTCACCAGTGGTAGTGCGCGGAATGATAAACCCGAGCTCAAGGTTTTCACGAGGGTATGTCAGTTGAAGTAAATTATCCCAGTACTTTTGATGAAAAGTTTGCATGGGAGTCAAAATGAGAACCTGCTCCTTGTTAACAGCAGCGTTAGCAGTAGATTCCAATTTGTTCAAATCGTAATGCGCAATACGGCCCGCTGGAATGATGTCTTCGACCTTGTCATTGAAAAGCCAGTTCGATTTCTTCTTGTATGAGTATTTAGGAACTGTGAACTTGTGAGCATATGGGAAGTAAAATGTCTTCTCCTTTTCGTGCGCCCACTTGTGCTTAGCGATTGATTCACCATCCTGGCCTAGTAACGATTCTTCCTTGGAGAATAACAGTAAGTATACGACAAAAACGAAAGTCAAAGGGATTAGCAGAGCAAGCACTGGCGTCCTTTTCAGACGATAAGACCACATGGCTAATGACATGCTTGGACGCGGAACTGTCTTGTCTTAAACAAACACGATATTGTTTAGCATTTGGCGTTTTTGATCGAGGCGAAAAAAGAATACTTGAAACTGCGCAGCATAGGAGCAGGATTGTACCCGTCAATAATGATCAACGCAACAAGAGTGCTTTTCGCTAAAATGGTGTTAGTGATATTTATGGTTACATTGCAAGCAATCGAAGTATATATCGTATGCCTCACGATTCATTCTTGTATCAACGCTTGTGCATCATCCCAAACTTTGTCGCAAATACTCATAAACATTTTTTTGTCAGTATTGCGCTCTAGCATGGGAAATTGAAAGGCAAAAGAATCGTGCAAGAGCCTGATTTCGCCGTACATCACAGATGCCGCTTTAGGCTCTGCAATTGTGCCCGCAGGCATAGGGGTAGGCTGTGCACCCTCTTCAATGGCGAGGTCCACGTCTTCAGTGTCATCTTGTTCGCTTTTGTGGGATGCTGTGGACCTAGTGTCAACAGCGCTGCTGTCTTCGCCGGAAACTCTCGATCTCAGACCGAAGAACTCTTCTCTTGCACTTTTGGGCTGGTTCCGTAGCGGTGCCCATCGACTACTATTATTACAAAATACGTCGCGGGTACCCACACTCTGATTTTGATTCATAAAAGCTTCGAAATCACGCTGCAGTGATGGCTGCGCCGGAATCTGGCGCGGAGGTGCTGCTGAAGCTACCATTGGATATGGAACAGACGCATACATTCCAGGAGCATAGGAGCCAGGTGCGTAAGCACCGGGTGGATAACCCATTGCGGTTGCAGGCATAGGGTAGAAGGCGTAAGGTGCGTAGGGCCCTCCGAAAGCTGGCTGTGCGCCCAGTTTTGCCCGCTTCCTGCCATCCGGCTGTCGACCAAGGTACTGCACCCTACAGGACGCGCGTGTATGCTGAGTGACGTTCGCAGGAGCGCTTTGTGCACCACTCAAGCGTAGGCTTGCTTTGATTCGCGCTGCGCCTGCCCCGCTGGCAGGCGCGATTTTGAGCGGCGGCGGAACACGAGAACGTTTCAACGAGCTACCTGCACCTTGCTCTTTACAATGATCCATTGCACTACCTGGAATAATTTCTGCAGCAGTTTCTTCCCTTTTACCTGCAGCGCCGTTCACTGCGTTGTTCGCAGTAGTGTCCTCATTAGGACCTGCTCCACCATCTGTTGGGACGCATTCAGCTTTGGTTTCTTCGTCTGATTCTTCAGCGCGGCCACAACCCATCATCTGAATGGCCTGTTTCTGTTTCCGTGCAATGGTTTTTGACTGTTGGATCGCCGTCAACATTCGTTCATCCATCTTTCCACTTGAAAATCCTGGAGAAATACACTGCAAACCCAAGTTCCGCAGTCTTTGCTTCTCTTTATCGTCCTGGTCACTCACCTCTAAGCTATTAGGAATACTCATGCCCAATTAGCCAGTGCCACTCGATCACAGCCTGATTCAAATACAAACTTCGATGCAAATTGATTGACATATCCTTGTTTAGGAATTTTATCGAGCATGGAGCACTTTGAACGAATGCCAAGTGTAACACATTGTAACACCATCTGTAACAGTCAAATGGGGTGATAAATTTGGTGTGGCAAGCTTGTAAGTTGTCAATTGGATACGTGTACGGAAAATACAGTCCTCACAAGGGGTTCATGGATTATTCCTTCCGATGAGTGTTGGCAGTGACAAGAAGCAGACTTACAGAGAGAAAACATGTGGGGAAGGAAGATCCTACAAAAAGAACAGGTTGTGCGCTAGAATTCAAATGAGCAAAAGTGCGAAATTCCATATCTTTTATGGGCTAATTGAGAGTGTGCAATTAGGGAAACTTATCTCACACAATCATATGAAGGTTTGAGCCGTAGGTTGGGTGGCATGACTTAAAAAAATTTTTGAAGGAACTAAACGTGCTTTCTTCCTAAGACAAGGTATAAGAGATCATGTCTCAAGGTACACTATACGCTAACTTCAGAATCAGAACACTTGTTCCTCAAGCCATTGTCAAGTATCTCGGTCTTGACGTGAAGATTGTGGCTCCAGAGGATGCTGAGAAGGAATTTTCCAGAGATTTCCCCTTGAAGAAGGTACCCACTTTTGCAGGACCCCACGGCTACAAATTGATGGAGGTGATCGCCATTATGTGGTACCTAGTGAACCTCTCGGAGGATGAGCAAGCCAAAGCGCAACTCTTGGGTGCTAACAACGCCGAGACTGCGCAAATACTTAAATGGATATCTCTCTCCAACTCAGAACTCTGCGTGCAGCTTGTCAAGGTATTTGCCCCTCTGTTAGGTAATGCACCATACATCAAGAAGGATGTCGATGCTGCATCTATTCAGGTCGATAAGTTGGTGGCCTTGTACGAGGAGAGGCTCAGAGATTACACCTACTTGGCTACTGAGGAGATATCTTTGGCTGATCTTTTCTCTGCAGCAATCTTTACGCGTGGTTTCAATTACGTGTTTGGCAGTGAGTGGATTTCCAAGCATCCAGTGATTTTGAGATGGTTCCGTACCGTGATAGCATCCCCAATTTTGAAAGACTTCTACAATGACTTCAAATTCATCGAAAAACCTTTGGCCCCTCCTCAACCTAAGAAGAAGAAGGAAACTCAAAAGCCTCAAAAAAAGAAGGAAGAGCCAGCCCAGGTTGCTGAGGCCCCAGCTGAAACTCCCAAGAAGCCAAAACATCCACTAGAGCTTTTGGGAAAATCCACCTTTGTCTTGGACGAGTGGAAAAGAACCTATTCTAATGAGGACACCAGACCAGTTGCCTTGCCATGGTTTTGGAAGCATTACAACCCAGAGGAATATTCCATTTGGAGAGTGGATTACAAATACAATGATGAATTGACCTTGACTTTTATGTCGAATAACTTGGTAGGCGGTTTTTTCAACAGATTGTCTGCTTCTACCAAATATATGTTTGGTTGTTTGGTGGTGTATGGTGAAAATAACGACAATGGTATCATTGGTGCTGTCATGGTTAGAGGTCAAGACTATGTCCCAGCCTTTGACGTAGCTCCAGACTGGGAGTCTTACAAGTACACCAAGTTGGATCCATCTAACGAAGAAGATAAGGAGTTCGTCAACAACATGTGGGCTTGGGACAAACCCGTCATTGTTGATGGAAAGCCAAGAGAGATTGCGGATGGTAAGGTCTTGAAATGATCTCTTCTATGGCAACAATTTTTGTATGAGTGGTTTATCTGTAGTTTTACACATTTGTTATGTATGCCCCTTCCTGGAAGGAACTTGAGTAAAGAGCTCCAATTGAATCTGAGATTTCTGATGTTAGAGTCATATCATGTTGGAATCAATTCACAAAATTTCATCTCCGCCACTTTCGATATTTCGCATCATTTGAATAAGGAGATCATTACTGTAGCATTAGAGAAGCAACACGAGAATCTCGCTACTCCAATTAACAACACCGATGGTTGTTCTTCATGCTGTTATCAGTGTTGTTGCACGATTGCATGATCGTCGGAATTTGTCCCGATTGCGGTGATATCGGAATTCTTATCCTTATCTAGGGAAGGCTGCCCGTAAGCGACAGAGACGACACTTATAATGATGAGGATAGTTCATCTCTCGAAAGATTCTGTTCTGTAACCAAGCTGATGATTGGTATAATCGCCGTTCCTATTGTTTTTCTGATATACAACTATGTTATTTATCCACTTTTTTTCAATCCGCTGATAAGGCAAGGTATCCCAGGACCACTACACTATAAGTTATCCAGTTTCTTCATTTTGAATGACTCACGATTGGAAAAGCGGAATGCACTATTGCAGAAGCTCCATCTCAAGTATGGGCCTGTCGTGATGATCGGTCCCAATGAAGTATCACTGAATACAGTTGACCTAATGAAGAAAGTGTACTTGGGTAATTATCCCAAAGAATTCGAGAAGAAAGGAAAGACGGTACTCGGATTCTACTCTCAATTTGGAAATTTCGGGCAACGTAACATGTTCAGCACAGGTGATTCCAAAACACACATTTTACGCAAGCGCCCGCTACAGAAGATATACTCGAAGAGCTCAATTTTAGGAGCACAAGAATTTATCAAAGCAAAGGTCTCAAATATTACTAAGAAAATTGATCAGTTAGGCCCAGATGTCAATGTGGACGTCTATTCATTATTTATATCAATGGCAATGGATGTGGTAAGCGGTTTCGAATATGGTACCAAATTTGCAACGGACTTTGTAGAGAAGTTGCCCCATACATCCAAAACTTTGGAGGTGGAGGGTAGCATCTTCAATTCCTTCAGAAACAGCAGCTCGATGTGGTTTTATACTACATTATTGCCTTCATTATGGACACCAGTGGCACGGTGGTGTGGAATCGAGGAATCCGTTGGCTATGCGCAGGACTGGATCTATGCAAAGTTTTGTGATGCAATGGACGCCCTTGTCTCAGGAGATGACGCGAGCGACCCTGACTATCCAGTTCCGAATGTTATTTCAACAATGTGGGACGGGCTACGTGATAAATCCAAGCAGAGTGTACAAGGGACGTTACCACCGAACAGGAATCGCGGGCACTCGTATCAAGTGGAGGGCATTCCATCGTCCCAGATTAACAGCATTGCGAGTGAAATTGCAGATCATGTGGCTGCAGGGCATGAAACTACCGGGATTACACTTGCTTACATCACATGGGAGTTGTCTAGACCTGCCAACGCCCATTGGCAACAAAAATTGAGACAAGAGGTGGCAGGTATTGACGATCTTTCTGAACTCGACAAATTACCAATTTTGCATGCTATTGTACAGGAAGCTCTTCGACTCCATGCTGCAATCCCAGGAAGCGAGCCACGGTTTGTTCCACCTGGAAAATCACTAGATGTGACTGTAGCCGGACGCAGCAAAATCATTCCGGAGGGTACCATGGTTTCGTGTCAACCCTTTTCATTGCATCTGCTTCCTGTCTTTGGTTCAGATGTATACAAATTCCGGCCAGAAAGGTGGCTGCAGGACGAGAATGAGACACCCGAACAGTACAATCAACGGATTCACCGCATAAATGGCAGTATGTTCGTGTTTGGACAGGGCAATCGTATGTGTCTGGGTATGCATTTGGCACAGTGCGAAATGAAGATGTGTCTTGCGGAAATATACTCCAAGTTCAAGACCAAAGTGAGTCCAGACTGGTGCTCCAAAGTCGTACAGGACAACAGCGACGTTAAAACAGGCTATTCTGAGCTTCCCATGAGATACAAATCGAGTGGCTACCAGGAGCTTACGGATGTGGACAAAATGGCGATGGCAGACACCTACACGACGCGGCCTATGTTTGACGAATGTTGGCTCCAATTCGATCGCTGGTGATCACAGTTCAACCAACGTCAGACGTCTACTCACCAGAGACGTAAAACTCGGATGTGATTCCGCTCGGTGTCTGTGCACTCTTCTCGTATCCTTTAGGGTCCATCCTCACGTTCACGAGGCGATAAATACTATGTACAGACTTCATAACAATCTGGCGGAGCCATAAAACTACAATCCAAGCAGCCGTGAATTTATCCATCTTGATCCTTAATAGCGAAATTGAGAACTTACATCTCGGCAGACGTCTTCAGGTGCTCGAGTCCTTGCCTATGTAGTAAAGGCAATTATCGCCCTCATCAGCCGCATAACCACGTGCACCGCTCAACTGTCGTATCACGTGAGAAATGAGGGCCAGGTTTGTTTCAAGCTCGTTTCAGTTTGTTTCAAGCTCGTTTCAGTTTGTTTCAGTTTGTTTCAGGCTGCGACATCCTCATGCAGGTTTCAGGTTTGTTTCATGCTATGTCGGAATGGCCTCCATGAAAACCGCCAGCTTTGGGACAAGCCTCACGACCTCGTATCCACCTTCCTAATTAGGAACGTATTCCGCCGCCTCGGAAATGTCCGTTTGCTTATCTCCGTACATGGCCGCCGAGTGGAGAAAAGCTGAGGCCGAAAGAATTCTGTAAGTCACGTGTATACTTGCGGCTATTTTTGGGGATCCAATCACTGTTACGACAGCTTTCAAAAAGCCCAATTTAACAAAAATGATATGCAATTGATAGGTCCACACGTTAATAGCAGCGTTATTAGGGCCTTTAGAATATCTTACGTGCCAAGCAGGACCGAGAAAGTCCTTTGAAGAACGAGGGTTCAATATACTCGTATGCAGTGACCCGATGACCGGATCCTTTTTAGGTTACTATGGGCAGCTCCGCATGATAGCAGATTGGGGAAAATGTATGCGTGATTGCTTAAAGGCTGTATATAAGGCAGTGAGAGTTGCATCGCAGATTTTTTTCAGATGGCAAACGGTTTTTACCTCCAGTACGATATTGACTAATTGTGCAACTCTTAGTAGCAACTTTAGACTTCAAATTAATAAGGTAGTGAGTCCAGTGAGCAACGAGCATGTCAAATAACGACCAGCATCCTACAAACAAAGCCGAGGTCAGGAGCGACCGCATCGTGACTAATTCGCAAGGTAACCCAATTAATGAACCCTTTGCTACGCAGCGGATTGGAGAACGCGGTCCCCTGCTCCTGCAGGATTTCAATTTGCTAGATTCCCTTGCTCACTTCAACCGTGAGCGGATTCCTGAGCGTAATCCTCATGCACACGGTTCTGGTGCATTCGGGTACTTTGAGGTGACAGATGACATAACCGATGTATGCGGATCCGCAATGTTCAGCGAAATCGGCAAGCGCACTCGTTGCATGGTTCGGTTCTCTACCGTGGGTGGTGAAAAGGGTTCTGCCGACACTGCGCGTGATCCCCGTGGCTTTGCAACAAAGTTCTACACCGAGGAGGGAAACCTCGACTGGGTCTACAATAACACCCCGGTCTTTTTCATTCGCGATCCTTCCAAGTTCCCTCATTTCATTCACACCCAAAAGCGCAATCCTCAAACCAACCTCAAGGATGCAAATATGTTCTGGGACTTTTTAACTACCCCTGAAAACCAAGTTGCGATTCATCAGGTCATGATTTTGTTCAGTGATCGAGGTACTCCAGCATCCTATCGTAAGATGAATGGTTACTCCGGCCATACGTACAAATGGTCGAACAAAAAAGGCGAATGGTTCTACGTGCAGGTTCACATCAAGACCGATCAAGGAATTGAAAACCTAAATAATGAGCAGGCTGTTAAGTTGGCAGGTGAAAATCCAGACTACTGTGGTCAAGATCTTTTCAAGGCCATCGCAGCCGGCAAAGCACCATCTTGGACTGTGTACATCCAGACCATGACTGAGGAGCAGGCCAAGAAGTTAGACTTTTCTGTTTTTGACTTGACCAAGATTTGGCCTCACAAGCAGTTCCCACTCCGCCGCGTGGGCAAGATGGTATTAAACGAGAACCCTCAAAACTATTTCGCGCAAGTTGAGCAAGCTGCTTTTTCACCTAGTCACACAGTCCCATACCAAGAAGCTAGTGCGGACCCAGTCTTGCAGTCGCGTTTGTTTGCATACCCCGACGCTCATCGCTACAGATTGGGTGCCAATTACCAGCAAATTCCGGTCAACTGTCCTTACGCATCTAGAGCATTTAACCCAGCTATTAGGGATGGCCCTATGAATGTGGACGGCAATCTTGGATCTGAGCCAAACTACTTAGCCTCCAGCAAATCCTACAACTATATTCAATCACAAAAGCCTATCCAACAGCATCAAGAAGTGTGGACTGGACCCGCACTACCTGTCCACTGGGCAACGTCTCCCGGTGACATTGATTACGTGCAGGCAAGAGGCCTTTACAAGGTTTTGGGGAAGCAACCTGGTCAACAGCGCAATTTGGCCCATAACGTCGCGGTGCATGTTGCAAATGCATGCCCAGAAATTCAAGATCGTGTCTTTGCCATGTTCTCTCGCGTTGATAAGGGTCTAGGTGAAAACATCAAGAGAGAGGCGTTGTCGTTGTCTCCACGTGGCGAAGAGAAACTGCAGGCTAAGTTGTGAATTCGTCTATTTATCGCCTAAAATTTCGTGGAGATCTTATTTATAATCTCAAACTATTATTTATTTGTTAGTATTTGCACCATATTTGAGCCACATTAATTGCTTACAGCTTTGTTTTCAGAGGTCTTGTTCAAATTGAGTTACGTAGTTAATTCATGTCGAATGCTTCCACTATATACACGTGACGGAAATGAATCTGATGAAGAATTTGAGTTTCTGTATTTTGACGGAAATCCGAGACTAGCTTCTCAAAGCATTACCAATTCTTATAAGGAATCCTGTTATCTTTCGTTCACGTTAGAAAAATGTCACAAATTACCGTTGAAAGCGTATCTCAGTCTATTTATGAAAACTTATTAACCACTCTTATTCAAGATATCGTATCTCGTACAACAACAGAGGAGCAATTGCTACGCGCTCGTTATAACCAAAGTTTGAGCCCATACTATTATGAAAAGTCAGGTGCATTAGATATACATGGAAATCCTAAGCAGCAGGATTCATCTGTTTATGTCCACTGTGATCGTTGTAATAGAGATGTGTCGGCTAACAGATTTGCCGCGCACGTCGAAAGATGTTTAACAAGGGGCAGGAGATGATAATATGATGAGTTAAAGTGATTGGTTCGCTTATGGTGAGGACGATGTATGCCTCGGTGATAGAAAGCGCTTCATCGTTATTCGGCCCAGTATTCGTGTAAACGTACAATAGGACGTTTTTGATCCATATTCAGGGAAGAGGGGGGGGGTTCAATATGAATGGACCTCTAAACATCAGCTCGCAAGAACGATTACAGTAGAACATGTCTGAACTTTTGACAACGCTGAAAAGCGAGTTCTCAAAACTTTGTGATGAGGATTCTATTGAGCAGCCCTTATTAAAACGATGTCTTGATGACACTCACGAATTTAAAATGAACCTGAAGAAACTTAAGGCTCACCTGAACAAACAAGTGCAGGAGGCTTCCACTGGTGAGCATTCAGAAAAATCTTCTAAGAAAAGACAGTTGATAATCGATAAACTACATAAATCTCACAAACAGTGGGAACACAATGTCCGAAAGCAAGGGAAACACGCATTATTACAGCATAATAAGTTTCACAAAGTTGTGTTGAACAAGATGTACGACTTTGAGTTAGACCAAGTTTATGTAAATCAACTACCGGCTGATGCAAAACAATATGTGGAACGTGCTATTGGCGTTCACATCTCGAGATATAGTATGTGCACAGTTCCTGTGAAAGATGGCACCGAGATGGTCAACTATTTAAGTGAGGTATACGATATTGACCCCGTAGTGTCGTCGAAGTTTGTTGAAATGGCTCAAATTGTTAGAGAACTAAAAAATGGTGATCCAAAAGCTTGCATGCAGTGGGCTGCTGACGGGTCCCTCTTAGAGTTCGAGCTTTACCTTCTTGAAGCTATGAATTCCTTGGAAAAAGGGGACAAGCTCAAAACGTACCGATATCTATTAACGAAGATACCCGATTTCATGGCAAAGACAAGGAAGCATAAATTGCGCCATAAAGTTGCGCCCTTGCTAGCACAGTTGGTGGTTTCATCAGAGAATAAATTTGACATCAAAGAACAATTAGAAAAATGCGTGAATTTGTTCACAAAAGACTATTGTGCGCAAAATCATCTTTCATTTAACTCCCCACTGTTTCTAATTGTCTTGAGTGGTATAATTTCATTCCAGTTCTTCATAAAATACAGAACTATACGGGCAGTAAGTCATGTAGATTGGAGTACCGAGGACGAGCTTCCATTTAATGTAAAGTTACCAGATTTTCTCACGAAGTTTCATCCAATTTTTATTTGTCCGGTGCTTAAGGAAGAAACTACCAAGGAAAATCCTCCTTTCGCACTACCATGCCACCACATCATATCAAAATACAGCTTGGATAAGTTAAGTAAGAACGGTACCTGCAATTTCAAATGTCCCTATTGTCCCATCATGGCGTCAAGGTCCAGAACGAAAAGGGTAAATTTTGTAATTTTGTAGAATTGACTTTTATATGTTCAAGTAGTCCGCAACCAACAGCAGTTCAAGCGACATGTCTGTGGGAACTTCAAACTCTGGAACATCATCAGTATCAGTGGCATCTTGGTATTTTTGGCAGTATTGGAGGTATTCAATAACCTTTTTCAGTATAGGCGCTTCGATTTCCTTCAACTCAATTCTTTTCTTTTCAGAGTCTTCGAAGGATTCCGATAGCATTGCTTTAAGTGTTGGAGAGATCATTGCAGTTTCCCTAGTAACAGGAAACTCTACATTTTCGGCAGAAACGAGTGTTACTTCGCTCATGTTGATCTCGATCGACTATTCTTGCTTTGGTCGCTTTTTGTGAATGCTTGAAGTGAGAAAAAATACGAGATTTTCTGAATTGTAAAATGTGAACTTTAAGTAAAGCAGTAACATCATGGTACTCAGGAACCCATGTCTTGGATGGGAGAAGCTTGAAGATGTCTATTACAGAAGCAGAGAGCTATGTTCACTTAGCTGGCCTACCGATGGGGAGTACAAATATACTCTTTCAACTACTTTGGTAGCTATCGAAGCAGAGAGATCGGTGCAAATATACCACTACACTGGCCGTCTTCTTACCCGTATTTCTTTGGATAACTTACCAGGACCTGTTATAAGCTATGAATTTGATGCTCAAGACGAGGAAAGTTTAGTGATTGTCATGCCGAATTGCTTGCGAAAATACCATAGTTGGGCTCCCTTACAGTTTCAAGACTTTTTTCTACCAGAGGATGTAGAAGATACTATATGGGATTACCGGAATAGAGTAGCGATTCTACAAGAGTCTCAGGACATATATCACTTTAATGGGTTGTCGATAAATCTCTTGTGTCGAAATAACGAGAAATTTACTCTATTGACCAAAGGGCATTGGCATTGCAACGAAGATCTTATAGTACTTCTGGACGTTAATCATGTACTTCATCTCAACATTGCTGAAGGAAGCTTGAAAGAAGCTCTTCCCGGTGAACGGTGGCACATCGTGATAGTATCTCCTCGTGGATTCGTTTGCTTATACAACAGTAAAACCAATGCTCTCCGAATTTATAAGAATCCTGAACGCACTTTACTAGAAACTTCTCTCGACAAATTTCCTAATGATATTGAATGGTGCGGTGATGATACGGTCGCATGCTCATTTGAAGGTGAAGAAATCAAATTATATGGGCCGAATTTGTCGTATGTCGCATTTTGGTATCCAGATGACATAATGACATTAAAAACAGAAATCGACGGGCTAAAATTAATCAGCAAAGAGAAGATATACTTTATTTCTAAAGTTCAAGAGTGCACAGCAAATACTTTCCTTATTGGATCTACAGAATCAAGCGCTATTTTATTGGATTCGATGAACCTCCTTTCGACACAAGCCCCACGGGCAGTTGAAAATTTGAAAATAATCAACCTCGACCAAGCTGTATCTGAGTGCTTATCGGCAGCCTTAGAAGAATTTGAACCCTTATGGCAGAAAAAGCTATTATCTGCCGCATCTTTTGGCAAAAGCTCACTTGTCGGTCAGTCATTTGATGCTAACTATTTTGTCAGAAATTGTGATATGTTAAGAGTGCTTAACACACTAAAAGAACTTGGAATATTTTTGACTGCTAGACAGTTTGAGCATATGACCCTAGACGGGATCATCACACGTCTTATAATGTCCCATGATTTTTACGAGTGCATTAAAATTTGCTTGTATCTCAAGCAGCAAGAAAAAATCCCTAGAGTTTTCAAAACTTGGGCAAATACTAAAATAATGATGTCCCCGGAAATCGAGGACGAAGAGTTATTTCAGTCGATTAAAAACTTAGCGGCAAAGCAATCTATGAACCTACCAATGGCTCGCATTGGAGAGACTGCATTTTTTGAAGGTCGTTTCAACTTAGCACGTAAGTTGATATTACTAGAACCATTGCCTGAGATCGAACTTCCATTACTACTGGAACTCGACGATAATGAGCTGGCTTTAAAAGAAGGAAAAAGGTGGGGAATTTCTCGCATTACTCTTTCCATACTTCTGGAGCTTCAAAGAAAACTAACAGTAGCACAGTTTAGTAAGATTTTGATTCTTATTATGCAAGAAAATGAGCTGTTTAGTTACTATGCAAGGGATGATGAGAGGTTTTTGTACGACTATTACCGGCAAACAGACAATTTTCTTGATTTAGCACGTCTTACATGGAAACAAGGACGGCGGTCTAAAATTGAAGAGCAATACATTCCTCAAGTCGAGGAGTTGTACAGCAAGGTATTGAATAATGCATTGATCAAGGACGACAAAGAGTTACTCACTCGACAATCTGAGCTCTACAAGTTTCAGGAGTCCTTAGCCTCTCAGCATCAAAAAGATTTTCTTCACTTAAACATGGACGAAACAATAGCCCAAATGGTGGCATTAAAGCTAGATAAACCACTGGTTGCCTTTCTAAAAAAGTTTCAGGTGAGTGAGAAGAAGTTTTATCACATCAAGTGCCGAACACTGGCACAGGAGCAAAGGTTTAACGATCTTTATAAGTTTGCTCGAGAGAAGAAATCACCCATTGGTTACTATGCTTTCTATCGTCAAGTGTTTAAACAGAACCATAAGAAAGAGGCAGCCGTTTATATTGAAATGATATCAGGGTTGCCTTATGAAAAGATATTAAAGATGTATTTGAAATGCAATGCATATTCCGATGCAATTCAGTTAGCAACAAAAGAGAAAGATATACAAGGATTGAAAAGCATATACAAAATAATTCCCGCAAATGAGCCGCAACTGAAATCGCTGATAACTGAGAATATGAACAAGATTTGAAACGCAACATCGAAACTGGCTCTCCGTTGCAGTCTTTAAATCAAACGTCCTTTGGTGTAAGCTTTTGTAAAATGACCATTTTCAATTAGGCCAGAATCAGGCCCATTTTCACCTGCCAGCCAACCAGGCACCTTTTCTAAGTCTATTAAATCTCTGTCGCATAATTCATGTAAACCACCAAAAATATCGTTACCTTGAAATGTAAATTTAATCGTCACATTCTCCTGAGCTGTTATTTCGTCCTTTAAAATGAACTCGACGTTAGTAGCGGGAATCAAAGATGCGTAGTTTGAGTTAAAGCTTGAACTGCTACATTTTTCGCTGGTATTTGCAGATCGATATATCATTTTATCAAATCTTCTCTTCGCTTCAGAAACTCGATGAAAATGTCCTTTATAACTTCTCCCTTTGAATTTTATCATCGTTTTCTCCATCAATGCCTCCTTGGTAAACTCTGAAGTCTTGCATAATATTGATCTTCCGCAAACTAATTCATGTGCTTTTGAATCTGTCAAAGGTGATAATTCAATATCAGACTCGGCATATGCACTCCATGGCCCTAACGAATGAGCATATCTTGATGTTCCATGTAAAATATTAAGTGTTTTAAGATTTTTAATGGGAGCGTCTTCGTTTGGAACTAAAGTCAGTTTTTCCCTTCCGAAAATGCATTTCTGAACACTCTCTAGGATTAGCTTTGCATAAAGATCAGTGCCAACGGTGTGAATCACCACTGGAGAATTCAAAGGAAAGCAGATATAAAATGGGGCTCTTGTGACAAGCTCCTTCCTTATGGAAGCCCCAAAATCAGGGGTAATCTCTGGATAGCTTCTATCATCTTCGTGGCTCGATACCTCGGTTAAGCTTAAAAACTCATTGTTATAATCAAATAACTGGATTCGACATACGACCATTTGGAATTCGGGGTGTTTGCAAAAATAAAGGTGGGACATATAAAGTTTTCCAAGGTCATTTTTAATACCTGAGATAAAGCTGTCGGGATCAATAGAAAGATTCACTTTTTCATTGTTCTTGTTGTATGCAGTTTGAGACATCCAAACGTATGAGTTTGGTTTATGAAACAGTAGATAGCAATCTAGTTGTGCCAATTGAAGAAGATTTAAGCCATCAGGCCAATACTGTAATAGAACTGTACTGGCAGCAATTTTTCTTTGAACCTTCTTTTTCTTCCAACGTTCTGTCGTCGCTTTCACATCTTCATGGGGATGCTTACAACCATGTGAGCTGGACCATCTTAGAGCCAAGTCACAAATTGCCGTCAATGGAAGCTTCAATAATTTACGATAAAGGGAACTGTTTTCAACGGTGATCACATAATTATCAGACAATTCCATAATCAATGAAGAAGCCTGCTTTCGAATCATCGAATTCAAAGTTTCGGACAAAAAACCACTACAGATAAAAATTTGATCACGTGCTCTTTTCTTTTTACTTCTTGAAAAATTTTTCCAGTGAAGAGCTCATCTCAAGCTCATCGCATCATTAATCGTCAGCGTGAGGTATCCACGGAAAGAAAAGTATGAGCGATTCTACTGAAGCCAAAGTCTCATATCCACAAAAACATTCTATCACCGATGCTGGATCCTCAAGCAAAGAAGGCCTATTAGATCTCAAAACTTTATTTGTGAGATCGATTCCTTTTGAAGCTACGGATGAGGAACTTGCGGATTATTTTTCGCAACTTGCCCCGATTAAGCATGCTGTGATTGTCAAAGATAATGAAAAACAGTCTAGAGGGTTTGGATTTGTTAGTTTTGCTGTTGAAGACGACACTAAGGAAGCCCTAGCTAAATCAAGGAAAACTAAATTTCAGGGAAGACTTCTGAGGGTTGACATTGCCAGAAGAAGAGACCGCTCGAAGAAGGATGCTGGTCACGGCACATCAAATGATACTTCAGTCACGGAACAGGAGGAAGACGATTTGATGAAAGGTAAACCCAAACTAATTATCAGAAATATGCCATGGAGTGTTCGCAATCCCGATGAATTGAAGAAAATATTTACAAGGTTTGGGACGGTAGTAGAGGCTAAGATTCCAAAGAAGAAAGACGGAAAGTTATGTGGTTTTGCTTTTGTGACCATGAAGAAGCTTGCTGCCTGTAAAAGAGCAATTGAAGAATCCAAAGGTCTAAAAATTGGCGGAAGACAAGTCGCGGTGGATTTCGCTGTCCAAAAGAGCAGATGGGAAGATTATAAAAAAGAGCATTCAGCCGAACAAGAGAACAATGAATCTTCTAGCGAGTCTGAAAAGGAGGTAGAAGAGGATGAACTTTCACAGGGCGAAGCGAGTGACAGTATAGAGGAAGAAGCTGCAAGTATCGAAAGTGATTCTGATTTGGAAACGGAAGAAAGTGATTCAGAAAAGAATGAAGTCATTGAACAACCACGTAAAAAGCAAAATAGGCAGGAGCAGTATTCTGTTTTTGTTAGAAACGTTCCTTACGATGCAACTCAAGAGTCCTTGTCATTGCATTTCAGCAAATTTGGTCCTGTCAAATACGCTTTACCCGTTCAAGATAAAGAAACGGGGCTAGCTAAGGGAACCGCCTTCGTAGCATTCAAAAGTCCAGATGCATATGAAGAATGTATCAGAAACGCGCCCGCAGCGGGTTCGACTTCCTTATTAATTAGTGATGACGTTGCTCCTCAGTATGTTTATGAAGGGCGGGTACTATCTATTACACCAGCTCTAGATAGAGATACTGCCGAGAGGAATGCTGAGAAAAGTGCTGCAAAGCGTAAGGAGGCATTCGGCAAAGCACCAGGAGAAAAAGATCGCCGTAATCTTTATTTACTAAATGAAGGTAGAATTACGGAAGGCTCCAAGTTGGCAGAACTTTTGACACCTACAGACATGGAGATTAGAGAAAAATCTTACCAACTAAGAGTAGAGCAACTAAAAAAAAATCCTTCATTGCATTTATCTCTCACCCGGTTGGCGATTCGTAATATTCCTAGAGCAATGACAGAGAAGGCTTTGAAAGCATTGGCCCGTAAAGCTGTGGTAGAATTTGCTAAAGAAGTCAAAGATGGGAAAAGACATGCACTAAGTAAAGAAGAAATTGTCAGGTCTACAAATGAAAAATATAAATTTATGGAACCAGCAGATATTGAAGCTTTGAAAAAGCGAGACAAGAAGAAAGGTCTTGTCAGACAAGCGAAGATTATTATGGAAGTTAAGGGTGCCAACAGTGGAAGAAGTAGAGGTTATGGTTTTGTTGAGTTCAGGGATCACAAGTCTGCCTTAATGGGTCTTCGTTGGCTAAATGCCCATGAAGTAACTCGTCAAGAGCTTATTGATGGACTTACTGAAGAAGAAGCAAAGCAGGTCGATACTGATGGACTTAAGAAGAGAAGAATGTGTGTCGAGTTTGCTATAGAAAATGCTAACGTTGTTAAAATAAGAAGGGAGAAAATATTACAATCGAGGACAGCTACTAAAAGAGGCCGTGAAGTAACTGAAAATGAAGATAAATCAATGAAAAAATCTAGATATAATTCTGAGAAGACTAATTCTAAGGAACCTGTGGAATCACAGGATAAGTCTACGTCGGGCATTAGCGATGATATAAAGCGAATCATCGGTTTTAAGCGTAAGAGAAAGCATGGTAAAAAATAATCACCCGTGTGTATGTTTAACATTGTTGCATTATGTTTCTAAATATTTCATTCCTTGTACTGTGTAATAACTGGTAGTCATTAATTACTTCTCTGACTTGATCATGGGTTCATTCTTTATGTTCAAACATTAAAATATACTGATACTATTATCATCTATGAAATTCTACCTCCTTTTCTTTCTCGACGGACCACTGATATTCGTCGAAGTGCTTCCTTGTATTGAAGAATTGTTACCTGATACGGCAGCTGCAGCTGCGGCTGCAGCTGCTAGAATACGCCTATTGACACCAAGTCCACCTAAAGCTGCATTAGAAGCATTATTCGTGCCTACTGCCTGTTGTTGATGAATTGCAACGTTTTTGTTCTTATAGCCGTTCATGTTCATAATATCGTTATCATTAGTGTGAATTCTTCTTGGGGGATACTTGTAATTTAGTCCTTCAAATACATTCTCACATACAGTGGGATCGCCGTTAACAAAGTAAGGATGATCTAATGCATTGATTGCGTCAATTCTTGTGACGGGATCATAGCGTAGCAGCTGGTAAAGCAGATCTAATGCATTTTTATCCCTACCACCAGCAGAATGATACCATACCGGAAGATTATCTCTGTACCTAGGAAATTTGGCAAGTTGTTCATATTCAGGATATTTATAAATATTAGGCCAAGTCTTCTCTGTTGGGTTTCCCAGTATCTCAAGAATACGCTGTAATTGGTTTGCCTGAAATGGAACACTTTTTTTAGAGTCCATCTTTGCCTCTTCACCCTTGAAAATTGGTCGAAGACCAATCAGCTCAGCAAAAATGCAACCTACAGCCCATAAGTCTATCGCAGGTGTGTAATGTCTTGCTCCAAGTAGTAATTCTGGTGCTCTGTACCAGATTGTAACAACCACTTTATCACCCGTGTATAAAGTCTGAACCATATTGTGAAACTTTCTGGCCAATCCCAGATCACCAATTTTAACGCAGCCATCTACGGTGACCATGATGTTTGCAGGTTTTAGATCTCTATGGAGAATCCAGTTCTGATGAAGATACGACACACCGTCTAAAATTTGCCATATTATCGACTTTAACATTTTTGGGGGTATCAATCGTTTTTCTGGATGAGAATGGAAGTGAATGATTTGAAGTAGATCGTGTTCGGCAAACTCAGATACCATGTAGATACTTTTCTTTTCGAGGAAAATTTCAACCAACTGCGTCAAATGCTTATTATTCAGTTCTCGGCACAAAGACATTTCTCTACATGCACTTTGTGAAATACCAGTATAATGCAACTGTTCTACTCCCTCTCTTTCCGTCTTGAACTTTTTAATTGCGTAGTATGGAGTCGGTTTATTAATGGGCAAGCTAATCATCGAAGAACCACTCAAAGGCTTCGATCGATTGGGCAGAAGTTGATCCGATGCAGTGATGGGAAGTTCTGTAGAGGTTGTTGCTTTTTTCTGCGGCTGATCATAACTTTCATTTCGTACCTTAGGGGCAGTGGAGCCCGGTTCCTGAGCTCTTGTAGACCTATTGATCGAATTCACATCTAATGGTTGTTCCGTGTTGCTAGCAATGTCAGTTGACATCACAGTTGCATTCGACTCGATATCCAAAGAGCCTGAGGTACTTGTTGCAATATCTTTCCTTTTTGCTTTGTATACTTTTCCGTAAGTACCAGCTGCAATGTATCCAATGATTTCGTACTTCTCCACTACTGAAATTCGAGTCGCATCTTTCCTTTTTTTGTATGGACCTATTGAAAATACGTTGTTGTTTGCCATTAATAGTGGCTTTCCTCCTCCATTTCCGTTTCCTTTACTATCAGCTATCTGTTGCTGCTGCCATACGCCATGTGCATTGGATTGCTGCGATTGAACCATAAAATTCCTCTGTTGAGGTTGTTGAGGCTGCTGATAAAGATTAGCAGCTTTATTTTGTGCGCTATACATGGGTACTGTGACCTTTGGCTGTGCTCTTCGAATCTGGTGTTTCTGTGGTGATGCCCTTTTTGCATGAGATCAAATGAGAAAAGACGGTTTTGTTGAAGCGCATTGTGGGAAGAAACACTCGAGAAAAGAAAAGAAAAAGAGGGAAATACTGAATAAATGACTAACGTTAACGATTCTATTATACTTTGTTCAATCCTATTTATGGCTCTTCCCTTTTCTTGTTTTCTCGGAGAATTTTCGAAGCCGTTTGAATGGCTCAAGTATCCACTTAACTAGATATGGTGCTCCCCACAGACTTACTAAAACCCGAAGAGGGTAAAGGAGTTTTACAATGGCATATGAAATCGCACCTGATAGAATGAGCCTATTTCTATCGTAACCCTCGTAATGATTGCCCACCAATTTTTCAATAGCATCTCCGCAACGATTGAGCTGGTCTGTAAAGTAGACTGGCAGCTCGTATTGGTCGCTCAAATTAAGAGTATATAGAATCCACCAAAAGCCGAATAATGGAACAATTGCAGTGAACTCATGGAGAATCAAGAACGAGGTAATCGTCGACAGCGGACTAGTTTCTGCTAGCTGATCAAAGTAGTGTTTAAATCTCGGCTGCTGATTTAATTTTGTAAGCATTCGTGACTTGGATATAATCTTGTGGATCCTGTCAACTGACTTGTCTCGTTTCTGCTTGGCGATTTCATCCTCTGATGAACTTGAATTTTTAGAATAGAACCTAATGATAGGGAAGTTATTGACCCCACGGCCAATTGGAGCCACCACGCCATGACATGAAATCAAATTTCGTGTGGATATGATACCTGGTGAAATACCTGCTGACAATCTCATATGTTTGATCTTTTCCGAGTTCTTGGTGATGAATTGAAGATTTCGTTTAAACTATTTACATGATTCTATGATTGAGATAGATAATTAACACGTGATTACGTCCGAACAGCGAACACACAGTTCATCAACCTTCATTGAGTTATGTTTCCAGCATCTGGGACACTCATGCATTTCACTGCGCTTGACAACTAAGGTGGCCTTTTCACCATTTTGAAGAGTTAATGAAGTGCCATCATTACATGTTTGGGTTTCAACTTTGAAATCACTTACCTGAAGAATGTCGCACATTTCCTCTTCTGTAAATGGTAGATAAGCCCCAGTGTAATAGAGGGTAGCCGTTGTCTGTGTGCTCTTTGTCACTCCTTTGAGTTGGTGGAAAGCTATATTAAACGCTTCTAAGACAGCTAAGTGGTTGTGTTCAAAATCCTGAAGTAACTGCTCTGAGTCTCGTATATTCAGTTGTTTCCAAGGTTTGCCTAACGGAGAAGTGATCATTCCGTTTCCCTTTGAACTTTCGTCCTGTTCATACCAATTTTTAGGAAGGTAATTCCAAGCCTCCTGCACCATTATAGGTGTAATTGGGCCCATTATACTTCGATAAGCGTCCAAAATATGATACAAAGTTGTTTGTATTTGCAACCGCTTGTGAGAATGAGCTGCATCAGAATACAATGCATCCTTTGTAATATCGAAATAGAAGGCGGATAAATGGTTATTCATATGATAAAGAGTTGCACTTAAAACTTTGGAGAAATTCAAGTTCTCGTAGTTCTGTTTCGTCTCATTCAAAAGCTGCTGTATTTTACACAAGGTGTATTGATCTACTTTGCGAAGTTGATCATAGTTTAAGATTTTCGAGGCTCCATTTGTGACTTGCAAATTGCCTAGAATAAATCTTAAAGTCAACCGGAATTTTTTCATAGCTTCTGCAACATGCTTCATGACAGTTGGTCCAGCTACAATATCTGTAGTAAAGTCAGATTGGGCAACCAAAAATCTAAGCCCATCAACACCAAGAGCCGGCAGCGCTAGGCCTGTGTTCCCACCTATAATGCTATCAGGGGCAATGATATTCCCTATGGACTTGGACATTTTGATACCATTTTCATCAAGAGTAAAGCCATGGGTCACAATTGTGCCGTAAGGCGCACTAACTTCTCCAGTTGAAGCTACTTTTGTCAAAAGAGAGCTTTGGAACCAACCTCTGTGTTGATCAGATCCTTCCAGATAAACATTGGCAAGAGGATCGCGGGGTTTTTCAAGACCTAGTTCCTTGAGATAAAAATTTTCTAAAACTTTCCAACTGCTACCACTATCAAACCACACGTCAACTGTGTCCTGTCCTCTTCGATATAAATGGCATTCATTTTGATACTTTTCAGGCATCCATTCTGCCATATTGTCGGTATTATCTGCAAACCATGAATCTATACCTTTCTTTTCTATGACTTTTATAATGTGATCTACGGTTTCAGCGGTCATTAACACCTCTTCGGGATTGTCCTTCTTATAAAAAGCGGGAATTGGAACACCCCATGAGCGTTGCCTTGATATACACCATTCATTTCTTGATTGGATGAACGATTGAAGCCTGTTGCGACCACGCTCAGGAAAAAACTTTACTGCTTTCAAGCTTTCAAGAGCTAGTGATTTGACATTCGTCAAATCCGCGAACCATTGGAGTGTAGACCTTATTATGATTGGTTTTTTAGATCGCCAATCATATGGATACGAATGTGTATACTCACTGGCCCTAAAAAGCATTTCAGTTTCACTTAGTAACTTCAGAATGTGAGTCGTAGTCTCATTGGCCTGTACGTGTCTGGGCTTCCGAGTAGCAGGATCCGTCAAAGTTTCATGCAAGCTAAAAGGTAAGTCATCTAACTTGTATCTACCTTCATGATCAACAGGAGAAAAGATCTCCAAGCCATTCGCTACGCCGATCAAATAATCATCAGTACCATGGCCTGGGGCAGTATGTACGAGCCCCGTACCAGCTGAGTTGGTTACATGGTCGCCATGTAGCACTGGTCTTGGTGTTTCATCTCCAACTAGCGGATTTAGGTAGAACGTATTTTCAAGCTCTTTGCCAAAGAGAGTAGAAACCGTCTGGCCTAGAGGCGCATCATTTAAAATGCTATCTTTCAACGTCGACTCAACAATTAGATACTCTTTATTCTTCTCCACAATACTATACTCAAACTTTCTGTTCAAGCATATTGCTCTATTAGAGAACAACGTCCAGGGAGTACTCGTCCATATCAAGTACTTTATTGGTATATTCGGTTTCAAAGAATGTTGAAGAACAAGAGCAGAGGCAGATTTTTGAGTCAAGGGAAACTTAACATAAGCAGAAGTTGATTTGTGATTTTCATTGTACTCAAGTTCTCCTTCTGCAAGTGCGGTCTTGGTTACTGTTCCCCAAAAAACAGGTTTGAACTGTCTCTTTATCAAACCTTTTTCAAACATATTTTGGAAAATTTTCAACTGATCTAACTCAAATTGGCGTTGCATTGTCGTGTAAGGCGTATTCCAATCGGTCATAATCGCGAACTTTTCAAATGTTTGCCTCTGCGATTTAATTGTCCTCTGAGCATGCTTGGCGGCTAGCGATCTAACTTTTGTCGGCAACATCCTACAATTTTCAGCGTCAAGTGACTTTAGAGCCTTTAGTTCAATAGGTAATCCATGGCAGTCCCATCCGGGTTTGAAGAAAACATATTTTCCCTGTGTTAGGTTGTATCGACAAATAATGTCCTTTAAGATTTTGTTTAACGCATGCCCTAAATGCAGATCGCCATTAGCATAGGGAGGGCCATCATGAAGAACAAATAATCGTTCCTGTACGAAACGCTCCCTTTCTGCTGTAGTCAAGGCTTCGAATTTCTCCAAAAAAGAATCGAATTGTTCCTGGTAAAGAGCTTGAGAAGATTGTGGAATTAGCCGATCGAAGACGTTCTGTAAGTTGGACCTACTGGGAAATTTGGTCTTGGGTAACAGCAATGTTTTTTGATATGCATGTTTTGAATAGTTCCTCAGCGAGCAACCCCACATGTGCAACAAATCTTGCGAAGTTTGGGTATAATTGAAAACCGGTTTTTTTTTTAGGCTAATTCTAACTTAATTTCACCGAGAAGAGTGAAGGGCAAAAGCTGCGAAAACGATTAGTGGCTATGAGAGGTGAAGAGGACCCTTCTGTAGCTTCTCCAAGCTTGTATGATGCAAGGACCTTCTCCGACAGGCCACGCGCAGAATCACATTGGCATTCCCCAGCGTTGGAAAACGTCAGCTTGTTATCGCAGAACGTTCGTCTAAAGCAAATGAAAATGCTGAATAAATTTATGGCGCGAAGTTTTGTCACAGGTTTACTATTAAGATTCAAGGATCTGCTAGAAGCAGATCCTTCACGAGAACTGAGCTGGAACGATCAAGAAGCTACCCCTTCTCATAGGACAACTAATAAGAGAGACAGTTTATGTACCTTTTTGGAAGTGTTGATGTCTCGAACAAAAGCAACAAAACTACAGTTCAAGCAGATGTGCGTGATTTGTATCAAGTTTCTGAGCTCTTGTTCGGCGCAAAACAATTTTATGGCTCATCTCAAGTTTGATCTGCGCAAGTTGATGTTGGCATCGCTTGCATTCACATACGGCAATCGCCTTACGCATACTTTCGAACTATTTGCAAAATGCTCTGGATTGCAAGAGGAGGAGATTAATAATTGTTGCAGTGTAGTGCGAAAGGTACTAAATCGAAGGCCATACGGACGAAGATGGCAGAATGCGCCTTCTCAAGTCGACAGCAATCCACTTTCTTCACTATATTCGAGAATCGATGAAAAAAGAGTTAACTTTGGCATTTCAGTAGATCATAGGTCGCACTACGGTTTCGATGATAAAGACGGGCAGTGCTACGGGTACGTACTCCCTGGTGAGCTGGAACAGTTTAATAATATGAGCAGGGATCTAATCTGTGAGCACTTTATGGTAGGGTAGGAATACTAATTCAAGGCAAATATGCGAATTTATCATCTGTGTTTAAAAATATGTAACATTAATTAATGCCAGACGGTACTTTACTGGCAATTCTCAGGCTGTTCAAGAAAAGCATTATAAGACGAGCAAAGTGAGTGACAAGAACACAATTCGCACTCCGCGTCGCTGTTAAAAATACGGCGTAAGTTTATGCAATAGGGAAGTAACCTAAGTGCTAGCATGATGCACAAGTAAGACTGTGATGAGTCAGATGTCCTTGCAAGCCTGCAAAACTCAAAGGCACGTGACTAGGTGAAAGTGTGGCTTCTAATCTAATTACATAAATATTAATGAAATACCCATCATATATGTGAACGATTGGACAAACCTTTTCCACTAGTGAATTTACAGTGGTGACAACTATGAGTGAAGATGCGTTATTTTTGCAGCAAGCAGCTGAAGCTATTGTAGCTACCAGTTTGAACGCTGCAAATGTAGATCCAACTATTAAAGAGCTTCTCAACCGCATTAAGTATGTCAACCCGACCAAAAATACAGATCATGCAGCTCAGCCAATACCACCAGAAAACAAGACGGTTCTTAACTACTTTGATCAGCTTCTCAGTAATGCCGATGAAATTAGCAGGCAGGATGATTCAGCAGATAAACTGAGCCATAAGAGACGTAAAAAGTCACCCAGCGTCCCAAAGACGAAGGAAGATGCGAAATTCACATCTGGGGAAGAGGATGAAAGTCATGCAAAGAAATATCCTTGTATTAAATGTGATCTCGTATTTCGTCGTTCCAGTGATCTTAGAAGACATGAAAGAGCCCATCTGCCGATTTTGCCAAACATTTGCTCTTTATGTGGAAAGGGTTTTGCCCGTAAAGATGCGCTAAAGAGACATTACGACACACTTACTTGCAAGAGAAATAGAGAGAAACTTTTAAGTATTGGTGGGGACATCAATGAAATTCTCGAAAAAGCCCGACAAAACGGTGCAAATGTGTAACTAATAAGAAGATAACTTGGGGCCGGTTCTCAACGGTGAATGGAAGTAATGATTCAAGGACTGTAGTTTCATATATACAAATAGCATCAGTCTACATATATATATTCAACTGCCAAAAACCACAACGTAAAATCATGCAGCAGAGATTTCATGATGAGAACATCTATTCGACGTCGGCTTCAAAGGACTGGCCAGTCAATTCTGGGATATCAGCCTCGCTCTTTTCACCACCTGTAGCACCTTCAGCTTGGGCAGCTTGAGAACCTTGCAATTGAGCAGCCAATTGCGTCAAAGCATTGATGGACTCGGCACCTAATTGAGGAATGATAGAAGGGAACAAGTCGTTCAAGCTCTTCTCCTGAGGAATACCATAGAAAACGGAAGTGTTGTGTTGAGGTGCGACTTGAACACCGACCTTGTTGAAGTGAAGAACTTTACCATCCTCTCTGAAGAAATTAGCCTCTTCCACGTTGTCAACAGTCACGGCACGCATTTTAGCTAGCTGAGCTTGTAACTTGGTGTCATCCTTGTTGGAGCCAGAAGCTGCGCCGCTCTTCTTGGCTTGCTTTCTGCGAATGCCACCAACTTTGTTGTTGGCAGATAATTTTTGTAGCTTAGCGAGCTTTTCTTGATCAATTGGCATGATTACTAGTGTTTCTAGTTAGGTATTAGTCGAAGTGCGTTGCTCTAAAATGAATTTTGAAATTTGTTGCGAAAATTTTTTCATAGTGCGACGTTCTAAGGACAGCGAAATGTCAGCATGGTAGAATGACAGGCCAGTATTATTATTGATTTTAATTGGAAAAGAAAACTATTTGATGGTTAATATAACAGAGATAATTAGCATAAAGAGCATCGTAAAAGTAGGAAGTGTATGGTCGGAGATAGAGTTTAAAATTTGGCCAAGGCAATAAGGTTATTAATCATTCACTTTTCTTCTCAAAACGTTAAACTGTGACTAATTTGAATCAAAATTTAATTACAGGAGAAGACGAACGCATTTTTGTTTATGAATTCTGCTTTTCTACTGCTTTCTTTGTCACATTCTTTACTATGGCTTTGCTGATAAAAACTCCATAATTGAACTTTTCTACTGTGTACAGATTTTACTTTGTAAACCCACTACTATGGTGTCTGATTAACCTCTTCATACACCTTTGGAGACAATACTCAGGTAAAAGTTGATTCCAATGAAACATCTTGATGTAGCATCTCATATAATATTACTGATGATGCTGTTGAGCTATTGCGATTTCAGATATTTTCTATTTGGTCTCTTGGCCCAGTTGGTTAAGGCACCGTGCTAATAACGCGGGGATCAGCGGTTCGATCCCGCTAGAGACCAATTTTTTGCTGATTAGATATTACCTTTATTGTGGCAGCAGGGAAAGGTAGACTTGCCGTAGATCTAAAGTAAACAGACTCATCTGATTTAGTGGACAATACGCATAGAAGAACGTCCTGGTGGTTAGATACAAACGTCTAAGTTAAGAGTAAGATACGTGGAATTTGAAAACTCAAAAGCTTGCAGTTGATGTGTGAAAAAAACAGGTTACAACTCTGATGTTTTTTTGACAAGGTTATATTAGTTTATTTGTACATTATGGTATTCATAAGAAAGTGCGTATGAACTTTATCTGGCTTATTTTCTTTCCGAAAATTTCGAAGCCGGAATCAACAAATTTGGCCCCTACATCAGTGATATGTATATTGAGGATATCAATTTTAGCAGCCTTAGGAAGTCATAATCATTATGAAACTAATAATATCTTGGTGTATATAATGGATAATTTGGATACAAAACGAAGAATTAAAACAAATTCAAGCCTTTTTCGAGGACGAGTTTCCTCTCTGCATTCTCACGTTCTCGTGCCGATTTTTTGATCTCAGAACTACTAATAGCAGTCCAATAAATTAGTGGAAAGTTAATTGAAAAGTCCTATTTCTTACCCTTCTTCTTTTTACCAAACAATCCGAACTTGGACTTTTTCTTTTCCTTGGAGTGGAATTCATCGTCAACATTTTCCTGCGCCACTTTGGACGAAGAACTGTGCTGAGCCGGCGAAGCAGCGCCTGAATTAGCTTCAGAAAATTGCTCGTTGGGCGGCATAATTGGTGTTGACATTGGAGAAGGTAACGCATCATTGATTTGTCCGTTGACCAATGGTGATGACACAGGATTGTGGATAACTGAATTGGTGGAAATCTCGGCTTCCTGCTGACTATTCACCGCATCAAATGTGGTGCTTGTACTGATTTGCCGCTGCTGATTAGGCAATGAAGAAGAAGAACCTGTAGGTGTAGTAGATGCTGATTTTGTAGGCGGAGCAGCGAAATTAGGAATATTATTCATCTGTAGATTGCTTCCGTTATTGAATCGCTGTGGTATTGGATGGGGTGTGATACCATTTGATATAGAATTCAAACGAGGGGCAGGACCATTAGGACCAGTCAATGTAGTGTTCACACCTGGCGAGGGTAGGCCGGCAGGGGCAGTACCGGTACCAGCCATAGACAAGACATCCAGGCTAGATGCGTTTCTCAAACTTGGCATGTTACTGCGTCTATTTTTTCTACTAGTTGCCTTGATTTGATGAGGCTGATGATGATAAGGACCCATTGGTGCCTGTTGTTGGAGACCAGAGTTCATGTAGGGTTGTGAAGCAGTTACAGGATCGACAAAATTGGCCGAGCTGTTGAGTTGAGATGCACCGTGCACATTTCTTCCGTTTCTTGATGATGGATTTCCGTAAGATGGCTTACGAGAACCACCTCCATTTGAAAGTGCTTGCGGATGCGGTTGAACTGGCATTTGGGCTGGAATTTTTAACGGCCTTGGTTTATTTGCTACTCTTCTTTGTAGTTCCATTTCTTTTTCTTGCAATGCAAGCTCCTTTCTCCGTAATTCTAGCTCACGCTCACGAAGAGTCACGTCATTGACGCTTTCCGCTTTAATCCCATCACTTTTTGTCGTGCTAGAATTATTTTGAAGATTTTCATTGGGACTATCTTTGCTATTGGAGTTGATTTTAGCGGTTGGTGATTCATTGTACGAAACACCATATACAGCAATGTCCTCAATATCCCTCAAATTTGGCGTGCCAGTTGACGTATATAATTGTTCTTCGTCGGAAGAAACCACAGGAGTTTGTTGTCGCTGTTCAACGTGATATGATTTTTCTTCTGCAGCTGCTGTTCTTTGTTGTTGTAGGTTCAATTCGTCGCTCAACTTAAAGATTTGAGATTTTAAGGTACTGATTTGCTGCTTGTAATGCTCGTCTCTGGAGTTCGTCTCTCGCGTCCATTGTTGTTGCTTTTGTCCAAATGATTCCTTGGTGGATATCAATTCCTTTTCTAATGAGTCTCTCTCTTGAGTGATTTTTGATAATTCCCCTCTCAAGTCAGTCTGTTCATCTTTACGACAAAACCATTGGGAATCTCCGGCGTTGAGCTTCTCGAATTGACACATCATGGAGTATAAAAACTCTAGATAAGGAGTCTTGATTCCGTAATCATCAGCAAGTAATATAGGCTGGAGAAGTAGCATGTCTATGTTTAAAGGAGCAGTTTTGTGAACAAAATGAAAAACAAGCTGGGGCATCTTGTTACCGTTGTTGCTCAACCAATGTGATAAAAGATCATTTTCGTTATCGAATCCGGGTGGTAGCTTGGCACCCATAGACTTAGTTACCGTAATTATCTCGGTCACTAAACCCGAGATCAACGGTTTAGCCAAGATCTGTTCGTGTAGTTGTGAAGGCTCTGGGTCCTCGAGGAGTATGAGAAGAGGATCGAAGCAAACCTTTGGCAAGGCAAGCTTCCACTGCTGTGACAAAAAGTCTACGTGAGACAAATTGCATAGATCGACCTGGTCCTTAGGAAAGAGCTTCATGAATAATCGTTTAAAAGTTTCAAGTAAGGAAACACTTTCCTTGGGGTATTTTCCATTATTTGAGTTCTGATTGGTAGACTTAACTCCTGACTCTCCCAAGTATATTTTCGAACTTGATTCTTTGCTGTTGTATTGTTTATAGTTTCCAGGGGACACTTCACGGAAGTCAAAGTCAGACATTATTGAGAACACTTTCAATTGGGGAAAGTCGATGGACATCTTGACAAAGGGCTCCAAATGCACAAAGCCCGTACTTTCTACCAAAATCTTAGTGTTGAGGTTCAATAATGGATTGAGTTTGGACGAGAGCGAAGAAATTTCCTGCAAAGATGATGCACTTAGAATGACTAAATCGAATATTTTGTGATTACCATCCTTAATCAAATCCTCTAGAGTTTCGAAGTGATCAGACAAAGTAAATGTGTCTGCGCCATACTTGTTAGTTTCCACCGTATATTTCGGGGAGTTTGATCTACTAACGTGTACGAGCTGAACACTCTTGGATTGCTGGATTCTCCATGTGTACAACAGTACATTGGGATTATTTCCGATCACCAGAACCCTTAAAGAGGACATTTTTCTATTCACTCGATTATGGTATTGTTGTTGGCGGAAGGCTTATACTTCGCTCATGAAAAATTTTCCGAAATACCGGTTCGCGATATTAACAAACATCTTATACATTGTTTTTAAAACAAGGACGCTACATTGGGTTTCCCCATCTTCAGAACACCGAATGGGCTATGTGACCTCGGGTTATCCATCGAGGCCTCATAAAAGATTGCTTCCAATCAATCAGAAAGTTTATTACGAGAACTTGACTCCTAGTGATGAACGCGACAAAATCAGACTTCCGAGAAAAAAGCCAAGAATTGCTAAGAAAAGATTAACTTTGAACTCTTTGCCTCAAGACATCATCCAGAAAATATTCATATACTCCGGAAAAAACAATTCTTTACCATTCCTGAATCGATTCTTCTATGTATCTCTTCGCCCTAATGGAATTCTTATCGAAGGTTATATTTGGGAGAACTACATCTCTGATTTGAACGAACTTCTGCCAGAAAATGATTTTGTACCTATACTTGACTCTAATGTATTTCAGAATGGAATTCTTCTAAAGTACCTCAATGAGAATTCCAGCGTTCTCGATTCTGTGTTTAATGTGGTCAAGCAAGATTCCATAAAAGCACTCCAAAGAGAACGGCTCGTCCTTTATGAGGATGGTAACTTATCAGATATTCGAGGCAGTCATATCTTAGTTAATCATGATCTCGACTCGGATAAGCCTCTTCAAGACTTCCCTCACGCTTTCTATAATTGCCCAATCCTTTTCTTTCACAATGATATTCGTGAAAAGCCTCCGGTTTACAATCAATTCCTTTTGAAACTGCATTCATATTTCACGGTAAAGCAAGCATCTTGGCTTTGTGAAATGATAGTTGAATGGTTTTTCTGGAAGAATGATGGCGAATTTGGGATCAATCATCTATTTTACGCTCTGAATCTTGTGTTACACTTATCTGACCTATCAACTCATTCATTTCATAATGCGGACGTGCTCATAAGTCTTATCGTAAATTTATACTTGGAACAGCCACTGAATCTTCAGAAGCTTCTTTTATGTGAGGGATTTCAAGATGAGAAATCAATATTGGACCGTAAAGCAAGGATAATCGGTAAATTCATCAAGAAATTTTACCGTGATATGCGCTCAGTTTTATCTAATGATAATTTATGGATGATCTTACATCAGATCAAAGAGCCAAGCCTTGCTGAGGTCATTACACATTATGGCGGGGCTCCAAGCTTCAGGGTTCTTCGGTGATCATAATGACCCGAACAATACACTACCTATCAGACTTTCACCTACGTAGTTTGCTAGATCTATATAAATCACAATACTACTGGTAGTATTCCGAAAACCAAGGGTGGTTCAAAGCCTGCTTAGCACTTAGTCTTTTATCGGGGTTTAGCTTCAGGAGGCCGTGCAGTAAGTCAATCACAGAACCGTCTAACTTCTCACGAGTTTGACTTTGTAATAAAGCGCCTAAATCCTTGGGTAGATGTTGAGGAAATTGGGGGTTGTATTTAGGTAACGACGATACACCGGGCCACGTGCGTTCTGTTGGAGTTCCCATAGTCTCGAAAATGAGTTTCAATTGCTCTTCATCATTAGTTCCAGGGAAAAGTGGTTTTCCTGTTATCATTTCTGCCAGGATACATCCACAAGACCAGATGTCAATTGAAGTTGAGTAGGTTCTAGATCCCATAAGGACATCAGGAGCACGGTACCACAATGTTACAACTTCGCTCGAGAACGTATTCACTGGAATTCCGAATGCCCGCGCTAGGCCGAAATCACCGAGCTTTAATTGCCCTTTGTTGTTTATAAGCAGATTTTGGGGCTTTAAATCACGGTGAAGAATCTTGTTTTCATGGCAGAAAGCTACACCTTGCAGTAGTTGCCACTCGAAATACTTGACTAAGCTTAGCTCAAGGCCCTGTGGATTATTCCCAACAGTCCTTGAGTCCATGTACTTTTTCAAATCATTGTCCATGAACTCGAACACCAAGGTTAGTTTGTTTTCGGTGTGGATTACATCATAGAGTCTAACAATGTTCTCGTGTTTCAGCTCTTTCATTAGAGAAATCTCTCTTATCGCAGTGGAAGGCGTTCCTTCTTCAGAGTCTAGTTTGACTTCTTTCAGTGCTACGTAAACTCCTGTTGTTTTATTCAACCCTTTGTAAACCGTCGCATACGTACCATTACCCA
The DNA here is from genome assembly GCA_900074765.1 of Lachancea fermentati. Classification (NCBI taxonomy): domain Eukaryota; kingdom Fungi; phylum Ascomycota; class Saccharomycetes; order Saccharomycetales; family Saccharomycetaceae; genus Lachancea; species Lachancea fermentati. The sequence continues at coordinate 1,061,207 of LT598486.1, read as the reverse complement.
GCTTCTCGAGCTGCTTAAATCTTCAGAAAACGTTAGTACTATTTATACATCAATTTTCAAACGACATGAACGTACTGAGAAGACGATGCCATGTGTGCCGCAGCAATTTGTAAGTTGGCCTCTTTATTGATAGATAGAACTCGGCGAACGGCCTTTTTTGGAGGGGAAAAAAGTGCGATAGATATTAATAAGGTCACGTGAACCATCTCTTGAAATGAGAAAGGCCTGCACGACAAGAACTTATAATTAGAAGGATATTAATTTTTGTGATATTTCTACAATGCCATTATGGCCTTGTTACTGAGTCAATGCCTTGTATCTTTGCGGTAAACTTTCAAGTATTCTTGTCAGTATAAAAAAAATTCAAAAAAATTTGATCGCGATGAGTTTAATTGTAACAAGAATCATGAAGCCCAGGTTTGAGTACGATGCTCAAGGACCGAGCATCCTTGGGGACGGATGGTATTGTATGTACAAAACGCAAGAGCCTGTTAGCTTCAAAATAGACCATTTCGAAACGGCTATGTTAAATGTTATTCGTCAGCCCAATATAAACTCTACAGTTATCTTAAGAGCGGACATGTTGAAGGAATGGTTGTATGATGTGAAAACGGGTGAGCGTCTTTCCTATGAGGCGCAGAATTACGAAGTCACCGACGCTGATGCTCAAACAATTAATTTGGACGACTTGGAGATTAGACAAGTTAAGGTGCATCCCGACCTGGGTTTATCCATAAAACGAGCCATGGTAAGAAGAATTATCCCTCGAAATCCTTACAAAGATGCGATCATAAATCAAACCTGTCTAGTAATGAACTCAAGACAATTTGATGAAACCTCGCTGATTGTGTACACCCCACATTTTGAAAGGAAAGAACAATGTCCGTTTTACATTCCACAAGTGCGCGTCGTAGCAATTTTACTTCATAAAGGACAACTCTCGGTACACTATATTCCTTTTGAGATTGAAGATGTTGCTGAGCTCCATGATGAGACGCAACGGGTAGTTAGAACTGCTTTACGGCTGCTCCAAACTGCGCACAAGCATTCTACTGGTGTCAAAGCAGGTTATGAAAAGAAAGTAACTCACGATCTAGTAGTAAACAAAGTTGCATTTCAAGATAGGTATATTGCATTGAAGAAAAAGTACTCTAGGTTTCTCGTGGATAACTGGGCGGAAAGTACAGATCCTAAGAAACATGTTTTTGAAGACATAGCCATTGCTGCGTTTTTAATTGAGCTGTGGATTAAAGTTTACGGGAATAATTTTAAGGAAAAGGTGGAATTCAGGGATCTTGGCTGCGGAAATGGTGTACTTTGTTACTTACTTATCAGCGAAGGAATCCGTGGTATCGGTATTGATGCGAGACAGCGTAAGTCCTGGAAAATATATCCTGCTGAAGTGCAAAACCAATTGAAGGAGCAGGTAATTATCCCCGCAATTCTGCTCAGACCGCATCCACAAGTGAAAAAACGGGCACCGCAACTTGAGCATAACGGGAGGTTTTTTCCAATTCAAGTGCACGATAAAATTGCACCTGCAACTGTCCTATACTCTAGTGCAGATCTTCTCAAATCTCCCCATGTGAACATCACTGAGTTTCCTAGAGACACTTTCATTATTGGGAATCACTCAGACGAATTGACATGCTGGATACCTCTCCTTGGATATCCATTTATGGTGATTCCATGTTGTTCACACAATTTCTCTGGTCAAAGGATGAGGTATGGTGTGAGAAAAGATCAAAACAAAAGCAGCAACAGTACATATGCAGGTCTTGTGGATCGTGTAGAATACGTTGCTGCTCGAGTTGGTTGGGAAATAGAGAAGGAAATGCTACGCATCCCCAGTACGAGAAATGCAGCGATAATAGGGATCAATAATGCACACCTTCCTTCATGGCCAACACAAGAAGTTTACGATACCATTCTCGATGATGGAGGAGCTGACGGATGGGTTGAGAATACTATGGCTCTAATGAAAAGGTCCCCCAGAGGTCATTGATACTTTTAAAAGGAAGTAAACTGTAAGCATTTAAGGTAACGATGATGCAAGATTCGAGTTGGCTTTTGACGTTTGCTATGGAAAAAACAGTCTATCCTACTTAACTATAAGAACTTAATTTCAGATAGCGTTAAATAAGATAGAGAAGTGTATAATACATCCCACTAATTAATCACGTGCTCTGAGTTTGTTAAAATTTTATTGCCATCTCGGACGTTGAAGCTCATCGATACCACACTTTAATGATTTGGAAGGTCTCTGAGGTGTGTATCAAGAGGCTTTTTCCATCAAGAGGACACTTTCAAAAGCACTGGAATAGCTTTTATTCGACAAAAGCTTCGAAAAGCATTGAATGGCCCCTTGGAAAGCCAAATTTCAATCATTTGCCGCCTGAAGAACGTAAAGACATCAACTGCCTTGACTTCTCGTTTCCCTCGAAAACAGATAATGTCTACACGAGAAATCCCACATTTAAAGATAGCTTTAGTAAAGCTATAAGAAATGTCTTCAACTCTAAAGTTATTGGTTTTACGATAGAAGAAACTGAATCAAAAACTATGGCATGGCTTAAGCTGCGGGAAAGCATATACCAACAATTAAGAGATAAAGACCTTGATATGAAAATTTCGAAATATCAACTGTCTCTTTCTGAATTAATTCATCCATCCTATCCTTCATCCCTACTGCTCCAACTTCATGCATCAGACCAAGTTAGTGACACACAGTGGAAAGCTATTCTGAAAAAGAGCGAAATCACGACAATTGATAAATACATCTACGTCATTGGGAACGTTTTTGATTTCATTTACAGACAACAGATTCTTCCTGTCGTTACGCCGGTAAAATCGAGCGCCAACAAGGAGGAGGATGTCGACATTTCAAATCCTGCAGAATGGTTTCCAGAAGCACGCAAGTGGAGAAGAGAAATAATTATGCATGTAGGACCAACAAATTCCGGTAAAACTTATAGAGCTTTACAAAGACTCAAGCATTGCAATAGAGGTTATTATGCTGGTCCACTACGACTTCTTGCGCGTGAAATTTACGAAAGGTTCAAAAATGAGGGAATCAGATGCAATCTTTTGACGGGTGAGGAAATCATTGATGAATTGGATGAGATGGGTAATCCAGCAGGCCTGACATCAGGTACAGTCGAGATGGTTCCGTTATCCCAAAAATTCGACGTAGTAGTCCTTGACGAAATTCAAATGATGGGGGATTCAGATAGAGGGTGGGCCTGGACCAATGCTCTATTGGGAGTTCAGGCTCGTGAGGTCCATCTCTGTGGAGAGAAAAGCACGCTCCCGCTAATAAAGAAAATAGTCAAGATGACTGGAGACAAACTAGTGATAAACGAATACGAAAGACTGGGCACCCTTATTGTTGAGGATGCTCCAATCAAAAATGGCTTGAAAGGTCTGAGAAAGGGTGACTGTGTTGTTGCATTTTCGAAGAAGAAAATCTTGGATATGAAGCTACGCATCGAAAAGCAAACCAATTTGAAAGTTGCAGTTGTATATGGATCGCTACCTCCAGAAACTAGAATTCAGCAAGCTACTATGTTTAATAATGGAGATTGTGACGTTTTGGTTGCATCAGATGCAGTTGGAATGGGTCTAAATTTATCTATCGAAAGAGTTATTTTCACTACCCACATGAAATTCAATGGACAAGAGATGGTGAATTTGACTTCGTCGAATGTTAAGCAAATTGGAGGACGAGCAGGACGCTTTAGGGTGGCTTCTTCAGTAGTTAAAGATATGAGAAATGAGAAAAGAGCCTCTATCGGCTATATCACAGCAATAAACTCAGAAGTATTGTCTGCTGTTAGAGATGGCATAAATGCACCCGTTGAATATCTAAATTCGGCAGTTGTATGGCCCACTGACGAGATTTGTGGTAAGCTTATGACACACTATCCAGCACGCACGAAAGTTTCGACGCTTCTTCAGACATTTGCAACCAAGGTTGAGCAACGGTCCGCGAAGCTTTTTACATTAAGTGACTTGAAAAATCGTCTCAATAACATTGGGATGTTCGAGCACTTGCACGAAATACCATTTTTCGAGAAACTACGATTGAGCAATGCGCCTGTAAAGGACTTACCTTTGGTCAAAAAAGCGTATGTCGAATTCTGTCACACTATTGCTAGGCGTGAGACAAGGTCCCTGCTCAGTTACCCCTTTTCCTTCAATATCCTTGACCTCAAATGTATCAAGAACGAAAAAATTACTCTGGAATATTATGAGTCGTTACACAATATCATTATGCTTTTCTTTTGGCTGAGCAATAGGTATTCTAACTATTTCATTGACCAGGAAAGTGCATATGAGCTGAAAAACATTTGCGAAATGATCATTTTCGAGAAACTGGATAGATTAAAAAGAAATCCTTACGCAAACCGCGGGCCACCAACGGCTAATGCTCTATCGCACTTTACACCTCGGAGACAAAAGCAGCATTAAGACTTGTACATAAACTTAAGATAAATCGATCATGCATATTTTGGATGTATAATCTGAAGTTCATTTCATATGGGGATATCATTCCCTTGTATATATATATGTCGAGCTTTCCGATGATAAGTCTATATCAATGATCACGAAAAACAGAATGATAGTATAAGTTTTACGTGGTTATTCCTCTTTCTTGAGAACATGGAACCTTGTGACGTTAGAAAAGTTGGCAAAACTCGAGCTTAGGACTTAGATTGCAACTTTTCGTAGTCCAAGATCTGCTTCGTAGAATCATAGATAGTGACATCAAATGGTTTGAATTCTACACCGGTTAGTTGGCATGTCTCGTCGTTATTATAATAATAAATTTTGTCAAGGTATGGCTTGTTATCCTTTATATCACCAGGCGAAATTTTGCCTCTAAGTTCAGGAAATTTGGTATTCATGACGTCGAGAACCCTCTGTAGATTGAATTTTGCGTCCTCGTAATCACGTTGTTTCAACCCAGTTCCACTGATAGGAAACAACCGATGCCCAGCTAGATTCTCATTTCTCAAGGGTAGCATATGTAAAAGTGCGACGTCGCGAACATCGCATGCAACACCATTGGGAACATCAAATGGGCCCTTTGATGCAGGTGTGCTTTGTAGGGCTTGGTTTACGATCTCAGCAGAAGTGTTGAGAGACGAGCGTTCAAGCCCCCAATCAAACATTTGTGGACCGAGAACATATGGAGGTGTAACTGTTGTAATGGTGAAATTTACATCACTTTTGTTTTCCTCGAGAAATTTCCAAGATAGTTCTTCTGCAAGCTTCTTGGATGCAATATATGAAGTAATTTCATTTGCCTTAGCTATATCCCATGTTATTGGGTTCCAGGTCTTTTCCGTGTGAATAAAACTAGAATCGCCCTCACGGTCCAAATTCAAAATTGACGCAAAAGATGATGTAATTACCACATGTTTTACGTTTTTACCCAAATTCTTGGTCGACTCTAAGATGTTCCTTGTGCCGTGAGTCGCTGGAATCAAGTACGTTTCTTCCATCGACTTGCCCGAACCGAATGAAAACGGGGAAGCAGTGTGTAGAATGTGTTTAATATCAGGGTATTTCTTCAAAATACCATCAAAGGCATGAGCTGCTGCAACATCTGGCACAATTTCAAAATCCAATTGTGCGTAAGGATACAATTCTTCAAAGGACTTTTTAATTTTTTCCCCTTTGTCTTTTGAGCGCACAGTTCCGATGACATGAAATCTCTCAGAAAGTAAAACATCTAAAATATGCAGGGCGATGAAACCTGAAGCACCTGTCACTAAAACCTTTTCGTCTGCCTGTAATGAAGAATTCATTGTAAATAAATTATAATTATAATTACTATTGTTTTCTTTCTTATTTACAAGAAAAACATATCCTTATATCCCTGTCGTTCTAAAGCAATCTTTAAACCGCGCGAAATCTCGACACCCTATGATCAGTCCGGGTACTCTTTCACTGCAGTAAAAGTGCGTTTCTCTGAGTGGAAAAAAGTTACGATGAAGGAGCTTGTTCTCCCCGAACGAGAAATAGGGTATCCATATTTTTAATCGTAGTGGCCACTCTGCTTGTTGTGTCGATGGGTGTCGGCACCCCATTATTATCTAAGTAGAGGAACAACTTTTCTTTTGTCGTCGATTCAGCACGATTATTGTAGTTTTGGATATCAAATTGGGAAGCTATGTAGTCCAGAACACGTCCTACTGGCCAGATCTTATTGATGAATAATTCATGCTTGACATGCTCGTCACTTCGATCGACGACATAGCAAAAGATGTATATCCTATTATCTTGTGGAATCTTTCCGTCACCAACCGCACTCTTTTTCATTTTTGCAAGTTGTATAATTTTGGTGGAGGGACTCGTTTTCGAAGTCTTCTTTGAATGGGCACTGCGGTTCCTGCTAAAGAATTGTTTTAACTTATCCAAAGCAGTAGTATTGCCGGATTTCACTAAGCGCTCCCTTAAGGAGTCAGATGCCGCCTTGCGTGAATCAGGTGGTTGTTGCACCCGTATATATCCTTTCTCTGGTAGTAAAGACTGGAAGTACCGACCGTTCTCGTTTTTGGGAGATGGAGCAGAGTTTGCATCTTCAACGTTCTGATGCTCTAGCAACCATCTACAATGATGGTCCTCTTTCAGCCTGTGTAGCTGACAGAAGTCACCATTACAGCGCGAGCAATGGAATGGAAGGAAGTCCAACTGGCGACAAAACTTACAATGCGTTCCCACATCTAACATTCCTACTTCTTTTTGACTCATCTTTTCAACTTTTTACTTGAATAAGCTTGTTAAATAAAGCATAGAGCTGAATCCCTCGAGGAAGCCGTACCTCGTTTTTTATACGCGAAAACTAATCAATTTGTCATCTCAGCGGCGATGCCTTTCTGTGATTCATTCTTGAATGTTCTATGGATTGACTTCGTACGTAGCTACATCAAGTGTCATGTACATGTTTACGGCGGTTTGGAGCGTAGCGGCTTGGAGAATAGATCATCCTAGGCGATGAAGTGTCACTAGCAAGTGTTCAGCATTGGATTAGAGCTAGGTTCAATTCCGGAAAAGCTAAGATATGTACCCGGCTCCTCCTTTTCGATTTTAACCTTCACTATTTTTTGATTTCATATTCTCTTTATAAGGAATGCCAAAAGTGGCGAAGAGCTCAGTCAATCGTCAAGTAGACACGTATTACCATGCATATTTTATATTCCTGACAATATATTTTGATGACGAAGATGCAGTTTTCTGTGGTTGATATTTGCTTAAGAGAGAATTGTGAAACCGCTTTGGACTAAAAAGAATTCTTCGTCTAGTTCTCGGCTCGTCAAAGGTTATTATTGATCCTAACGAAAAGAGCGGATACAGTTATGCAGAGATGCTTAACCCTGAGCGAAAGGTTGGAATGTACTCAGTTAACGCATAGCCAACCATGTGAGAAGAAATATTTCAAGGACAGGCGCTTTCCGAGTCTGACGCACAAGTAAGGTCTATAATCTCGATCACCTCTGGTCGACTGGAGTTCTTTTTGAGATCTTTGTCTTTTGGATCTAGATCAGAATCACTCTCTATTTCGATGAAATCAAGGTTCTCTGCCAAAGGCTCTACCGTTTCCGACTTTTCTGACTCTGCGCACCACCTTGCATCTCTGGCCCTCTTCTCAGCAGCCAAGTAAGCCATTTCCCTGGGCGTCTTATCACGAAGTCTAAGGGAGATTTGAGCACTACCAACAGCACTTCCTAACCTTCTAGGCCCGAATCTTGATTTTGGTTGCATCCCGAGCTTTCTTCCCGTGCCAATAAAGCTATCAAATAAACCCTGCTGCTCTATAGTCCACTGTCTACCCATGAATTCATCTAGCTTTTTGTAGAAGCTAACATTGTGAGGTCCAAAAAGGTTGTGTGTCAATTCATGAAGCATTGTAGCAAGAATAGACTCTCTTGACAAAAATTCACTTTCATCATTAGGATGTCTTAACCGCAACATGATCTTGGAGCCACCATTGACATTCATACCCAGCAGTCGTTTATTCTTCGGATAGAATTCCACTAATTGCCCCACCCTTAGTTTATTCTCTCGCATTAAGTAAGAAACCTGGTGGGCTATATCCCTAATAATATTGAGGGCGTACTCTCGATTAGGTTTCCTTTGCAGGACCGCCAACTTTTCTATATGCGCATTCTTTTGAATAACCATGACGCGAGGGCCTCTATCTGATATCACTTTCTATCGAGAACCCACGGCCATGTGTAACAGACGAAACCTGAAATTTTACTGGGATTATCCACTTGAGCTAACTGCCCGGACCTTCTTAAACTTCTCGAAACGCACAAAGAACAATTTAGTGTAAGCTTAAATGTATCAGTGGTACAACCGCGCTTCTCTTTCTAGGGGCCAATTGTTTTTTACAAACGCCTTTTCGTTTGCCTTTTTTTCGGCTTTTTCGTTTTGGTCGGTTTTTAAGCCCTGCCGTTGTTAAACACTTTTACGATCTGAAAGGCCTTCAACATCATTTTCTCCCAACAGGATCTCTCTTCCTTCTTTCTATTTGAAAAGACGTACTAGGTATCACGATTAGCGATGGTCAAACGGAGGAATAACATAGCCAATGGAAACTTCAGCAGCAGCAATGACTCTATTAGAAATTTGACCAAGCCTCAACTATACGGCTTGTATGATGAAGATGTTGTGAACAGTGAAGATGCCGAAATTTACGAAGAGGCCAAAAAGTCTGTGGGAAAGTTTGCAGAAGAAGGGGAAGGAAGTAGCTGGGAATCTGGAAATCGTACTGGTTTGCAGAAGTTCATTCACATCCTCTTTTCATTAACGTTTTTGAGCATTGCTGGGATATCTTACAATGAATTGAGCAAACAGCTCCATGACAACCACGCGTTACATCCTGAGTTTGCATCTAGGCCATTGGCTTTGGGTGTGGAAATCTGTCAAAAGATGAGTTTTGGAGTTGTTCCCACATGGCTCGCTTACTCCTTGGAAGGTGTATTGTTTGGCTCGCTGTTGCCACTTATTGATAAACTTTGGGGCCAGTCTGTAAAGCAGACTACCTTCACCTCTATCTTGCGGTCCACAAACGCTATGTTAGGTGTTGCATTCGGTATCCGGAAGATAGAATGGAGCTCGTCACTTCAAGCTAGTGGCGCTTGGTTTCTATTGAATATTGTTCTTTGGATGTTCTTTGATGGTACGCTTTCTACCTTATTTGGCTGCCTGAGTATTGGCACAGTCGCGTCCGTGACCTGTTACCAGGATGTTACGGAATACTCGCAGCTATTGTACTTTATGGATTTCTATTTTCTAGGATTATTGCTGTTCGGCAAACTGGGAAGATATTTGTACAATCACTAGATTTTGTTCTCTGTATATTACCTTACCATCAATAGTCGGTGAAGATCCTCTCATCCAGAATTTGGAACTACTTGAAATTATAGCATTGTGCAAAACTTAAAACAACTATTTAATGGGTGATCTCGGTGGTGGACCACTTGATATACTACCCTGTCTGCGAATCTCTTTAGCATCCATGCTCCCTGCGCTGCTACTTAGCCTCCTTTTTATTATACTCTCTCTGAGCCCGCTCGGATTTGTCACGGGTAGGTGGCTGTCGTCTGCAGAGTTTTGCTGCAGATCGTCCGACCTTACTCCAGCTTTACTCAACGCATAGTCGCCACTATCGAAGTACCTTCTTTCGTGCAGCTTGTGTTTAAACAAATCTTTCTTAGAAGGGAGCTTTCCGTACAACTTATATAGCTTCAACTCTTGTGGATTCAATTTTGAGATGTCAATTGCTTCATTGATATTAGAATTGCTCGAAGTTGGTGATAAATCATTTTCTTTGCTCATTTCCTGCAGCTTTGTTTCAGAACGTCCCTCTCCGCAGCTTGTTGGCCTAAGATTGATCGATAATCTTTTATTAGAACTCCCTGTTAATTATCATTAGCAAAAGCATAGTCACTATATACGTTTGATCCTGTTCATGCCGGGAAGTTGGCTAGGCTGCCTATCCTCTTCATATTCACCACGTATGTGCTGCATATATTAGCAGAACAATTGAACAGAATCTTTGGTGATTATTTAGTCGCATACAATTTGATACATGATTTATGACCTTGTCAGACGAACATCACGTTAAACGGTTAGAAAACTCTAATGTTCTTCATTATCCCATGCATTACCAGAGAAATTCACCGCATTTCAAAAGGCACAAGGGCCAGGATGATGTGGCTATTGTTACCTATGCTGTTTCTCACAGCAAAATGCACATCCAGAGCTGATTATTCAGGTCAAAAGGTGTGCAGGTTTCACACCGATAACTTCACAGAGGTTGTGAATCTAGTTCAAAACTTCCAACAGGACCCTGTTGATGTGTGGGCAAGAAGTCCGAGATTCATCGATGTGAGGGTTTCACATGAAGCAGCAACCAAGTTAGAGGGCTGTGAAGTAATCATAGAAGATCTTGCAAAGACAATCGAGGATACATACCCCCACGAAGCAGATAACATGAAGTCTCTTGAACAGCAGTTGTTCGAACAAAGTGCACCTCAAGACGTCTTTTTTGATCAGTTCAGGGACCTGGATACTATCTATGCTTGGTTAGATTTGATCCAGCTGACTTTTCCCGACCTAGTTAAAATTGAGTGGGTAGGTCAAACATTCGAGGGTAGGGATATGAAAGCTCTTCACATCAGCGCTGGTAACACGGAATTAAACCCTGACAAGAAGACAATTGTCATTACTGGAGGGGTTCATGCGCGTGAGTGGATCGGTGTCAGCACGGCCTGCTACATGATACATAATTTACTGACGGGTTATGGCGTCAACAAGAAGGAGACTAGATATTTGGACCATTTGGATTTCCTGATTATTCCTGTCTTCAACCCAGACGGTTATGTGTATTCATGGACTCACGATCGTCTCTGGAGAAAAAATCGTCAGCAAACATATTTCCCACGTTGTTTTGGTATTGATATCGATCACTCCTTCGATTTCCACTGGACCGGGTCTCAAAACTTCCCCTGCAGTGAGGACTATAGTGGAGAATCACCCTTTGAGGCATTGGAGGCCGAATCATGGAACAATTACATCAACATGACGAAGAGCGAGTATACAATCCATGGCTACCTAGATCTACATTCCTATTCACAAGAAGTACTGTATCCTTATGGCTATTCCTGCGAAGCATTGCCTCGAGATTTAGAAAACTTGCTGGAGCTCTCTTATGGTCTTGCTAAAGCGATTAGAAAAAAGTCGGGCAAAAATTACCATGTGTTGTCCTCTTGTGAAGATCGTGGGTCAGATTTGACACCTGGTTTGGGTTCCGGGTCAGCTCTAGACTATATGTACCATCACCGCGCCCATTGGGCTTTCCAATTGAAGTTAAGAGATACAGGTAATCATGGATTTTTGCTTCCTCCTAAGTTCATTTTGCCAGTAGGAAAGGAGGCATATGCGGCCCTAAAATATTTTTGTGACTTTATATTGAATCCGGAACTATAAGTAAGTACTATGCAGTGAAATCAATTGTTCTTTAGTTTTTCGTACACTCTGTATCGTCTGCTTGCGAAATAGATTCCAATGACCACTAGTGATATGTACACCAAAGTTCCATAAAGATCAACTGGAATCCCAAGCTTCATATTAACCACAGACACATTTATGGGTATATCTACAGCTTTCAGAGGAGGGTAGGACTCTCCTATAACGTCAAAATATATGAATATACGGGCGTTATGTTCATCAACAGTGTCCTGGAACTTTGTCATATGCGGTACAATTTTATAGCCCGTTTCGTCAATAAAAACAGGATTTAGTGCTGTCCAACATATTTTTATTTGATAATTTTCGCCCACACTGACATCTTTAAGCTCAATATAATAGGTGGAATCGACAGGAACAGAGAAAGTTTTAGTTTGGTGATTTATTCCTTTCAATGATATAGTTGGATGAGTGACTTCGGGAACCTCGTTAGAGGCCAAAGGAAATTCGGAAGGGATATGAATTATAAAAGACTCTGTATTTGCACATGCTAGTGAAGCATAGTAAGCGAAAAGTATGATACCCAGTATATTCATCTCTAGTCTGTTTTCTTTGGTGAAAATATAACTCGACGTGTAAAAAAATTAAGGAAGATTTTACTTGATCAGACTACAATAAAAGAGATAAATCACGAGAACTGACTGCACATGAGTAACCGTACTGTTGAAGATCTTGACTTATTTGATCAGTATGTTCGCGAAGTGGACGGACAAGACTACGACGATGACGTAGAGATTCTAAGAGAAGTCGAGCTGCATTTGCAAACCTATCACAACGGGCGGCATCGGCAACGTCAGGAAGGTCCACAGCAACCACTACCGAATGTGAACGTGAATCCCCATGGTCGTAATCAGCCCCAGTGGCCCCCATTTATACAAAGAAGGCGATACCTACGACTTTTGATCCAGAATTTGTTGATGTTGGATCACCTGCTGATAGTGGTGCTTTTCCCATTTTCTGTCTACAATATCTTGAGGGTTTTATTTTGTGAGGTAACGTTCTCTGAGAATGACTTCCTGCCTATGATCGCCTACTACTGTAAGGCTATCAAGATTAGAAGCACCGAAGGTTACTCCTTCCTCTTACAGAGGCACGGCATGGGGCTGCTCGGCAAGTTTAATAACATCGTAATATACTACACATTGCCTGCATTCCAGTGGATAAACACAAAGCTTCAAATTGGAAACATTGCAGACACTGCATATTCCATTATGGTGAAAATATTCACAGTGGCTTTATACACTTTCTATGGTGTTGGCGCAAGTACTTATTTATGCTTTGCAACGTTTTTCTTCACATTGTGCATTATGATAACGTTTTTTCGCCGTTACAAAGGCGTCGAGAGGATAATGAGTCACCTATACCAGACAACAAACGGTGTTTTCTAGCAATGGGCCCTCAATGCGTGTTTGACCTAAACTTACTCTAATTATGCGGCTGAAACGAGACAGCGTCAAAGCCCCATTCTTGAATTGCGTCGAAAATCTCGTGTGCTCAAGACACCAAGTGGTTGCAAATGCGTATCAGTTGGCATGCATTCGGAAGATCACCAGTTTCATCCGTTTACTCTTCCGATGGCTTTTGGTGAACCAAGTAAGAGAAGCCGATGAAATACTGCACGTGATCGTACGATGTGGGTAATAATTTCCTCGGAATTTATTTCTGTTTTATGATAGACCTTTATTGTTGATGGGAACCGAGATACGAGGATATAGTGCTAGGATGCGACATAAAGCACCTTATAAAAACGGCTAAGCTTGGAGACCCAGCGAATAGTGCAAATTTTGACTAATATAGGTACTCTGAATAAATACATGAAGTTAAACGCAGTAACTTTAGCGATTCTCGGTGGATGCGAGTTGGGACTTTGCCATAACGTCCAAGAAACGGGCTCCCTCGAAGATATGTGGGGCCAAGATTGGCCGTTCACCGGCATTCAAACGTTTGCTCATTTACCACATGAAAGGTGTTTGTTAAACACGGACTTGGAGTTTGACGTTGGTATTATTGGTGTACCTTTTGACACTGCCGTGTCATTCAGGCCCGGGGCACGTTTTGGTCCTGAGGGCATTCGGAGAGCGTCGCAACGGCAGACGTCGATGCGTGGCTTCAATTTTAGGGCTGGCATCAACCCTTATCAAAATTGGGCAAAAGTCATGGATTGTGGTGACATACCGGTTACTCCAATGGACAACCACTTGGCCTTGAAGATGATGGGTGCTGCTTATGACAATCTTCTTGGCAGAAACAGCTCTACTGAAAAGTCCACTCTTCCCCCAAGATTGGTCTCTTTGGGCGGCGATCACAGTATTCTTTTGCCCATTCTGCGTTCCCTACACAAGGTGTATGGTCCTGTCTCAGTGATCCATTTCGACTCCCACCTAGATACCTGGGCGCCAACAAAGTATCCGTCATACTGGCACAGTGAGGAGTCTGAGTTCACGCACGGCTCGATGTTATGGCTCGCTAAGCAAGAAGGACTTTTGTCCGAATCTCATAATGTACACGCCGGACTCAGGACCCGTTTGAGCGGTACTGATTGGGAAGATTACGATGAGGATGACGAAGTCGGATTCCACAGAATTCAATGTGATGAGATCCTCGACATCGGAGTAGACGGCATGGCTCAGAAAATTCTGTCCTTCGTGCCCAAGGATGTGCCTGTGTATATCAGTGTTGACATCGACGTGTTAGACCCAAGTGCCGCTCCAGGCACAGGGACTATGGAAGTTGGCGGGCTGCTGACCCGTGAACTTATCAGCATCCTGCGTAAATTAGAGGATCTGAACATAGTCGGTGCTGATATCGTAGAAGTTTCACCTGCATATGACCATGGGGATATTACATCACTCGCAGCTGCTCAAGTCGCATACGAAATTATCACGAGCATGGTTAAGAAGGGTCCTATAGAGTCTTCGATTGTTGAGCGGAACAAGAATCAGAGTTCTTCCGAGGCTCCATTGCTACAGGATCATATTGAACGTCCTCGAAAGGTTCTTCTAGGCCCACATGGACAATCTCTGGAAGCTTTAGAACGTGAACAAGTCGTTTTCGATTCACAGATCTCCCTTCTTTAGATTTACCCTTTCGGCGATATGATGGCCAATCCGGACTGTGCTTTGTTTGTAAAATTCTTCGCATCCGTTGTTTCGCACGGATGCGGCATGTCTAAACGTCTTTAACGGCCCGTTTTAAGCCGGAACTATCCTAAAATGTAGCGTCTGGAATTTAAAGCATCCCGGAAACTGTAAATTCAACTCCTGACAATCAGGGACAGGAATAAGTATATGAGCATACATAATCTTAAATTGATTTAGCATAAATTAAACGTGTGGACTGTATTGCTAATAGCGAATTCTGGACTTCTTTCCTTTTCAATACTATTTCGTATTTTGCTATAGCGTGAGTTTATTATTTCCTAGCGGGAAAAACTGAAAGCACAAGGGTTCGTGTTTGTACACTCACCATCACTTGTACAAGGGCCGGTAGCTAAAGGACTGAACTTTTGAAGTCTTGTAGTTGGTTTACATTTTTGTTTCGATTTGAAGAGTGCATAAAGTCGATATGGCTGCCGTGGTTGGCATGAGAAGATCTCTCGCCAAGCAAGGGAATATTGGCAAGACCAAGTCGGCTTCCTCCAGCACCTCAGTATCATCTTCAGAGGGAGCCACAACTAATAGTGATAACAGTGACGGCTCTAATCGTAACAGCCAAAGTGTTCCCGGCGCTCTTTGCGACCAGGGTGAGGAAGACAATGTGCTAATGTGGATAGATCCGTTACCGGCAAAGCCTCCGGCCTACAGGAGCTGTAATCCCAACACGCGCGTACGCTTTCCTGTATTCGAACGCTTGGACAACGGACTTCTTCCTGCTTACTCTCCTGCAGTTGAAGAGATTACGGTTGTATCAATGAAACTGGAGTGGATATCGCCTTATGAACCTTCTCCTAGTCGGGGCTGGAAAAACTTCATTATGGAAATTAACTCAACACAACTGAATTTTTACTACATAGACCCTTTTCTAACAAGAGGGATTAAGAACTATTGCAATGGTAGAGGTCATTTTGGCGGTGACGGGGACTTGCCAATGGAATTTGATTCTCATCATTCCATTTTCTCGTCACTTGCCTCCAAGAACACTTATCAATTCAACAAGTACGACCAGGAGTGGATGAGCAGCAAGATTAAGGCGGATAAAGCTAGGTTCTTATCTGATGATCGACTTTTCCGCTCTTATTCGTTGCAATTTGCGAAATTTGGCATTCCTACTGATTATAATCGCAAAACTTTTGTTTTAAGACTTCGCTGTGAACTAGAACAGTTTATACTAAGCTTTGCTCATGTGGACGATATGATTTTGTGGAGCATGTACCTGAGCATTGGCATAGGAGTTTCCCTCGATCTAGATTTTAGGGAGTTTCCGAATTATAGAACTGTGCCTCGTCGGCGTAGGCGCAGGAGAAGAAAAAGACATAATCCTCTTATATCAAGGTTGGATGGCAATTCAAGACCTACCACTCCTAGAAGAAATACTACTGAAGACGTCACTGTTTTTGGTCAGTCAGTTGCTCAGCGGAGGCTAAGCTCGGGATTGGCGAAGTTAAGCCCCAAAAACACCTCTTCTGGTAACTCGCTTATGTCCAAGTCATCCCCTAGCAGTCGGAGGGGTAGCGACAGCTCCATAAAGTCAAAGCTCAAGAGTCTCTTCAGCTCTGAAAAGAAAAATACAATGCCCATTTGTAGACATACACACTCAAGAACTAAAAGTATTGGAGCACTCAATTCTGTTACAGAAGATGATGAAGAGGAAGATCCGCTGGCTTCTCCATCATCTGTTTCAGCCTTGCCTAAGCATGCAGATCAGCCGTCGAGACCGGTCTTGGAACAACGTTCTAAGTCGATGGGGCCACTCAGTTCCCAGAGTAAGCCCAAGAAGAATGCAGAAGTATCTGAACTTTCATTTCAGTCATCAATGGTTCCAGATATTAGCATTTCCCCATGTAATGAATCTTCAACTGACGGGGAAACTACTTTATCTGGTGAATTACAATCCCATCCTGACTGTCATCACAGTTTGTCGTTGCAGCATGAGCTAGAAGAATTGCAGCAAGTCATCCAAGAGCATAACGATCAGGGAAATGAAGACGACGATGTCCCTGAACAGGAACATGGAGAAGAGAGTGACGAAGAGGAGGAACGGGATGAGCTTGTGAGCAACGAAATTGAGGATGATGATGAGGACATCGATAGCGTGCAGAGGAATGAGGGCACCAGAGCATCTTCCATTTATCAAGAAGAAGGCATTTTCCATGACAGTGATGATGATTACTATTACGTTGTTGATCGCAGAGCGGACTTTAGACGTCGTGCCTCCTCCGTAACGAGCAACTTGAGCAGTACCCCTTATGGTAGTGATGAAGTCAAATGGAATCCACCAAGGAAGGAGCTTTCGAGAAGAAGATATATAAGAGATTCGTTGCGTTGCATAAAACCATTACCAGAAGATGAGGAATGGTTGGGAAAAGTGGCAGTTCGAGCATCTCCGCCGCCGGAATTTAAGACGAATAATCCACCACGGTCTGGATTTTTCAATAATTCAAATGGTAAATCAGGCTCTTCGAGGTCCAGACTAAGTACTAGGTCGAGCACCGAATCGAGCTTGGTTTTGAGTAAATGTAAAAACCATTATTTAAGGCCGTTCATTGTGGGGCCGGTCGGACTTTTGAAGACAAACGCCAGATGAAAAAAAATATTACAGCATCCGTGTATTACAGATCCAATTAGCAGTTACGATTTTGCCAGTTTATAGATAACTAAGTGTTTTATTATTTGTGTCAGTTTAGTATGTTAACAACTTAATGAATGCATTTGAATGTTAAGTACAAGTTGAAAAAAATGAAAAATGTGAAAAGTCCACATATACATTAAAATTATTAAGTTATACCAATGTTAATAGGCCTCGGATCTAAGGCGACAATCTTGAACTGAGCCACAAATTAAAAAGTAGAGATACCATACGAAAGAGTCACTTGAAGCAAATGGGTCCAATAAAACTATCTAAAATGCGATGAGAAAACATATCAGGAAATGATACAATGTGGATCCCATGCGAAACCGTGGACAATCCAATTGTCTTTGTTTTCAGTGGTGTCTTTTTGGGTGGCTTGAGTGGAAGGCTTCATTAGTCTCTAGTGAATTTGTGTTCCTGGAAGATGTGATCCAAATGAAAACAGAGCTGCAGAAGTCAACATCTCAGACTTGTACTTATACATCACTCAGTTGGAAAGAACAGATCTTTTTCACTGTTCCCGAATACATTTTTACTTTTAATAAAACAATAATTAAACATTCTCTGAACTAGGGTTCATCCTCATGGTAAAATCCCAGTAAATTACCCTTTTTGGAGGTCGTAATTAAAGGAGAAAATGGAAACGTAATGTCCAGCACTTAACCTGAACAGTAACTGACCATATAAGCTTTCTTACCACATCTGTGATCTGTTATTTCGGAGAGTCTTTTTTTCCTTATTGGGCGGTGCAAATGACCGCAACAGGCATAAACGTCAAAGATACTTCTGTATTCAATATAACAGATATACTGCTAAAAGTAAGTAAACCACACAGAAAACAAAAGGAGCAGACTTATTAAATGGATTAGCATCCTCAGGATTACTTTCGAGAGGTGCAAAAATACTTTGACTGGCTTCCGGAGCCCCATCTCCTTGATGGAGATAACCAACAAGATGCCTTATGATCGGTATACCATCTGAATTGAGGTTAGTAATTTGCATATTAGTCTCACTTGAATCTATTCACAGCAACTTACCGGTTCGTATCCTTGCCCCAGAAAAGAATACACTTTTGAAGAAAACGCCCATCAACACAAGCGCCAGAGCTGTTTTAAAGAACGTTCGATGAGTTTTCAAAGCATTAATATCCAGACCGTGATTTTTCTTGGCCACAGTCATTGCGGCCTTTTTGAGTCTCCTCGTGGTTTGTATGTAATGCTTAGTTATTGTCAACGACGGCCTTCAGAGAAACTCAGGCCCACAGAAGATCGTCAATAGTGCCAAATGTCCTTCAATTTGGCATCTTTAACTAATATATTACCATTGTTGTTCTATATAGGTGTTTCTGCTTCTTGTACACTGCATAGAAAATTCCTCTGCGTCTTTCCTTCTTGTCTATACTTACAATTTTAATTCTGTCATTTTACCGCCGGTTTAACTTGCGATATTTCTTCGGCAACTTCAATTTGTAGAAAACTCAATTCAAAATCTCGAAGGACAAATGACATCTAAGCGAACTTTGAAGGAAATCCTAGATTCAGAATACGTGGAGGACAGTGATGAAGAACAAGTACAATCTCCATCTGGTGTGGAGAGTGAATGTGAGGAAGAACCAGATCCATCATTATGTATCGAGTGTACAGATATGAAAACTGAGGTTATCTGTAAGGATTGCCAAGAGCACTTTTGTGTTGTCTGCTTCGGCATGATCCATAGGAATGGTCGAAGAAAGGCACACGATTTTATCAAATTAACAGCAGGTGACGCTGAGAGGCCGGTTACCGAGGACGAACAAAAGACTCTACAAGATGCTACGAACATGAAGCCCAAAGAAGAAGTTGAAGATGGCCATAGTAAGGTACAATCAATGCTAATCGACAAGACCTCAATCGACGAAAAGATGCTCGCCATGTTGGCAAACCATGCGAAATTCATACCTATGCGGCTTACAGGAGAGGAAAGACACTTATTGAGGCTATTAGAAGCTGCTTTGCAGGTTTCTGAATATACTGATCGTGTCGATATTTTATCGTACAAGTCTAAAGCAAAGAGAATTGTGGAACAGTTGAAAGAAATGTGCTCAGTTCTGTGCGGTTTGGTTATTGCCTCAAGCTTGAAAGCTGGGCAGAAACTGTTGGAGATGAAAAACTTTAATGACAATGCGGAGTGGTTTCAGCATGTCTTTGAAATAGGACGGCGTTATAAGATTATGAATCCCGAGAAGATGCGGGACACTTATGGTAAGCTATGTTACATGGTTATGGATTCTCGGCTGCCTCAAATCGAAGAGCATATGGAATTTCATCTTTACGAACCGATCAAAACAGTACATACCTTTTTGACCAGCAGACCCGAAGATAATGGGAACGCTCTGCACATGTTTGAGGATAAATTGATTCTCTATGCAACTTCTCAAATTTCACCAACGGGGAAGACTAGATCCGAAATAAGTCGTCTGATCAAACAAAAAGAATCTGCAATCGAGAAACTGGCCTCGAAATACTGCAGCAAACACTATTCTAAAGATGATATTCGTCAAGTATTATATTCTATTGGTGACTATAATGCCTATATTAACATGAATCGCCGGCCAATCATGAGAATGCTCGAAAGACTTGAAGTCTTTCGTTCATCTGAAATAGCTTCGAAGTATTCCATAGGTATCCATTACGGTAGAAATGGAGCGCGGTTGACTCACGACCACAATAGGCAAATGCATTACGTGCAGCAGTCACTAACGCTGTGGTCAGTGATACAAAGAGAAATGATTCACTTGTGGTACATTGCAGATCAGGATCTTTACAGCCCTACAAGTTATAGACTTGCGTCGACCGGACAAGGATTGAATAGAATAAAGGCCTGTCCTGCCCTTTATAGGGAAATGCACAACATTCTCAATGAATGTCGGTCTAAATGTGATGCCTGGGTTGGATCTTCTGTCATCCATCTGGGTGACGATGCGGTCCCCAATGCATTATTCTTCTTGGACAAGTACACCCAAGTGCCTAATATCTTGATACCGTTTGATCAAACGCTTTTGAAAATCAATGACCTTGTGAAGAATGACCCTAACATGCTAGAATATGTGAATAAAGAATATGGATCACCTGAAGGTCTCAAACTCACAATTCTTCAGGATGCATTTGCGCACATGTTTGATGGTTCAGGTGCTGATAATTTTTACATGAGCGGATCTTGCATTGACGGGAGATTAACCTCAGCTTGGAATCACACCAATGAAATTTCCAAAAAGAAATATTACAATATATTTCTAATGACTGGATTTATAGGATTTAACGGAACCGAAGGGTTTTAGTCACTATATAAAGTGGAGTTATTTTATTTTCAAAGTTTCCTTTTTTTTTTTTTTTTTTTTTTTTTTCTATATTTGACATTTCGCGTTGCGAAAAGTGGTCGAACATCAACATTTTCGATGCAGACATCATGGGATGAAAACGATAACTTTAGTCTGGCATGAGCGATCAAACTGAATTATACAACCAGCCAATTGTTTTAGATAATGGATCTGGTATCATTAAAGCTGGTTTCAGCGGTGAAGATAAGCCGAAATGTTTTGAGTATTCTATTGTGGGGACACCGAAGTACAACAAAATCATGGCGGGAGGACTGGAAACAGATACTTTTCTCGGGAATAAAGCACAGGAATTACGTGGACTCTTGAAACTTCATTATCCCATTGAGCACGGTGTTGTTGAAGATTGGGCTCATATGGAGATGCTGTGGTCGCATGTTTTTGATAAGGGTCTTGAATTAAGTAATGTGGAAGATCATCCAATTTTGATGACAGAAGCGCCTCTAAACCCGATGAAAAATAGAGAAACCATGTGTGAAGTACTCTTTGAATCTTTCAACATTCCGGCCGTGTATGTATCGATTCAAGCTGTATTGTCTTTGTATGCTAGCGGAAGAACAACCGGGTGTGTATTGGATTGTGGTGATGGATGCTGCCATAGTGTTCCTGTTTTTGATGGGTTTTCACTTGCATCTTCTATCCGTAGAATAGATATTGCCGGCCGGGATATTACAGAGTTTTTGCAGTTGCTTTTAAGGAAGACGACTGGCGTGTCACTTTTTTCGAGCAGTGAGAGAGAAATTGTTCGTCTCATAAAAGAGAAGGCATGCTACGTAGCAACAAATATTGCAGAAGAAGAAGGGAAGTACAAATTATCAAGCTCAGAAACATTGTCCAACTTCAAGTTACCGGATGGAAAATTACTCTCGCTTGGGGCTGAGAAGTTTCGTGCGCCGGAGATTTTGTTTCAACCCCAGCTTATAGGCTCAGAATTCGAAAGCCTACCGGACATGTGCTTTCAAAGTATTATGAAAGTTGATTTAGACTTGAGATCTTCACTTTTTTCAAATATTGTTCTCAGTGGAGGAACCACTATGTTTCGAGGTTTCGGAGATAGACTTCTTAATGAGCTTCGAGCACTAACGGAACCTAACACAAAAATTAAAATATTCGCTCCTCCCGAGAGAAAATATAGCACTTGGATTGGTGGATCCATCTTAGCAGGGTTATCGACATTCAAGAAGATATGGGTGACGAGGTCAGAATGGCAAGATGACCCTCAATGCATTCATTCACGTTTCATGTGAAACTAATTTGTGTGAAATTAATTACATTCTATAAGTCTAACTTAATAATAACGGTTAATTATACAGGTTGGAGTTATAGATACGTCTAGATGCAATAATATCTATCTCCAAAGTCACCTAGACCGGGCGCCAAGTACTTGTTTTCATCTAAACAAGCATCAATAGCACCAGTAACAATTTTGACATTAGGGAATTTGCTGTGATAGTTTTCAATACCTTCTGGACTGCAAATCAAGTTCAAGAAGAAAATTCTTTCAGGCTTCACACCCCTCTTTATCAAGACATCAGTCGCCATCATCGCACTTCCACCGGTAGCCAACATAGGGTCCAAAAGGAAGACGTATCTATCGGCAATGTCATCAGGAAGCTTTTCATAGAACAGCTTAGGGAGGGCGGTCTCTTCATCTCTTTGAATCAAAATTTTACCGATACGGACAGATCTGCAGCACTCCCTCAAGCCCTGCTCCATTGATTCACCAGCTCTAACGATAGATACACCACAGATCTTCCCTAGAAATGAAACACCACGGAAAATCTGGTTTGTTGCTGTTTCCACGGTTCTTGGTGTGACAGGAAGATGGTTTAAACCTTCTTCGACTAACAGTCTAATGATTCTGTCAGAGTAAAAAATAAAATCAGGTCTCTTAGTGTCCCGGTCTCTAATAATGGTGTATAAACCCAGTAATTGGTTGGTTTGAGGAAGTAGAAAGACGTTCTTATGAGGTTCGGAGGACATTGTTGGTGTGGAATACTCTATCTTACAGAGATGAGATGGAGAAGATATCGATACTCAAGATCTTCACTTCTTATAATTTTTTCCTCCATGAAAAAATCAGTTCACTCATTTTATTTCCGACGGTCTTTTCTCCGTTTCTTCAAATGATAGAAGATATATCATAATCATTCCGACATTATGTCCCAATAATTCGTACAGACCCTTTTTGTATATCTTTCATAATATTCAAGATTGTACTAATTCCAGAATTTTTGTAGCCAAATGCGTTGGCTTTTTCTTCCTCCGTGGCAATTGCGTAATCTGATTTCTATTTCCTGTTCGAAAATACAGACTCCCCCATCGTTTCTGATAATTCCCAGTATTCGCTACGATACCAAACTTACGAGCGGTACTAATTAAACAATGGTAAATCTTAAAACGAATCGTAACGTTCCTTTGGACAGTTAAAGAAAAAAAACGATGGTTTGTTGAAGAAACCGGTGGCATATACCGATGGTTCGCGCGTGTACCATAACAACGCTCTTGTAGACAGTGAAGTGAATTTGGCAACAGCCTTGTGCGTAGAAATTATAAATTTACATTTGCTCTTTATTTTAAGTAAGTAATAGTGATGATGGCTCACAGCACATTCCCGGTTTAAAAACCCTCCTCATTATCGTATGGCTCATAAGGATTGCTTATGATTTCTGCACCGCTTAAAGGACTTAGTGTCAGAAGCATGGTACCTCTAATGACAACAAGGCCTAAATTCCGGGTTTTTTCTTTCAATATGATAGTATCGTCTTCCTCGTCTCTCATGTATTCAACCGTTTCGTCCAGAACTAAGTTCATCAGTTGGTCGTACCCTTTCAGAATTCCTGTTACAAGTCTCCCACCCATCAGCTTGACGCGGATCTTTTCATCTTGATATTTCGACAAATCTACGATGGCTTCTCTCTTGGGCCCTTCGAATTTCTTCTTTTGCTGATTATGCGTCTGCTTTTCCTGTTTTCATTGTTAATAAAGCTATTGCTAAATTCAAATTCTGATACTTCTGTTCAGTAGACTCTAACATACCGATTCACTCATAGCACGCTTGAATCTTAGAATGGTTCTCACCTCGACAACGTTAAAGCTTGTTTATGGAGTATGTTAAAATTTTTTGTCATGTCGTCGAACATCACAAGAATAAACAGGTTGAGAGATGGTCCAAGTTAAAATAGTTTCGGATCTATGTTCAACTACCAGAGACATTCCCTTACAATGGAGCTGGGAGCAGCTTACGTCCAAGCTATATGAATATACCGGTGTTACACCCCAAGATATGAAACTAACATTTATTTTCTCTGATGGACCCTCAATGGAAATCTGCCGCGCTTCATGGAGTTCGGAGAAGCTCTCAGAAACGATCAAATTCACTTTGGAATCAATTGAAGTAATAGACAACAATGAGAATTCTGTAGCTAATCGTTTAGCACAAGAATTGAACGGTGGAACCAAGGATGATGCGACGTTCGAGCTGTCAGAAGAAGCCTATGAACAAAGAACAAACTCAGTACTAAATTGGAAAAAACGGCTCCAAGTGGGGAAATTCGACCCAGAATACGTCTCAAATGTGGAAAGGGAGCGTCGTGTACAGGCACTACATGCCGAACAGCTTGCGATGAATGAGCGCTGCTCTGTCATCACCACCAACTGCCCAGAGCGACGTGGTTGGTTACGATTTATCGGAATTGTTCCACAGATCAATGAAAATGACATTTGGTGTGGAATCGAATTTGATGAGCCTGTTGGCAAGAATGACGGCACTTTTGCCGGCCAAACATATTTCGGTCCAACCCGACCAAATTATGGAGGTTTCGTAAAACCAACAGGCGTGAAAACATCTCCAGACCTGGTGCCGCTGTTTGATGAGGATGAATTTCTAAGTAGCGACGAGATATAATGCCCTTTTCCATAGCTTCACGCTGTAGGAATTAAACATCGGTATATGTCACGTGCTTGCATAAACTCTTCCCGCTGTGGCGGGCTTTTTTTTGAGCGTTTTGTTGATCATTTGTAATAGAAATCAAACAATTGAGCTATTCCTCAAGAGCCAGTCTGAATAATGGATTTTGTCAATAGAGTTTACAATAATATCGCAGATACTTTCGGTGGAATTGATGCTAGTCATGCCATTAGACTAGTAATGGTAGTTGGAGGCTATATTTTGTTGAGAAATTTAGCACAACGAGAATTGGCAAAGAGGCAACTTGAAGACCAGATAAAGAAAAGTCAAGAGAAGAAAGAGGAAGAGCGTTTAAAAGAACTTGCTCCTGATCCAAATGATCCAGAAGCTATAGAAGATAACACTTTCGGATGGGGTAAGAAGACCAGAAAGAGAGTTAAAAGACAACAAAAGATATTGGAGGAGAGGCTAGAAGAATTACAACAGTACCAGGGCTCTCAAGATGATGACAAGGATATTGAAGACTTGCTAGAGGACTAGTTTATGCTTGTGACATAATCGAGCGCTGTGTATCTTATATCGTTGTTTACGAATGCAAAATTTTTCAAAATCATCACAAAATGTGATAAGATCAATGGTTCATCGGTTCATCGAAGTTATCGTTGGTGACAAGTAAGCGAGTATGAGCTTTCAAAGAGGTGGACGTGGAAATTCTTCGAGCGTGTTTTCTAAGAATCTGCCGTTCGGATTGAGCTACAGTGATGTAGGTGTCAACGAAACAACAGAGCACCCATCGATACTACTCCCAGTCAATGGCTTGATCACGCCAAAGGAGAGATCTGTAGCAATTATGTATATCAATTTCCTCAAAACGATCAAAGATGGGCCCTTCTATACAGGTGCAATGGCACTTTCGGTGGATGGCTCTGGGAAACAGAAACGCCTAATTGATGATGATGGTGTCAACGATGGAATTGAACGGTACTCTGACAAGTACTTGAAGAAAAGGAAGATCGGAGTTTCTATTGATGAACACCCTTTTCATCTGGAGATTTTTCCATCAGAGCTATATCAGGTAATGGGTATAAACAAGAAGAAATTATTGGCATTGTCGAACTTCAACAAGAATGATGATATTTTCACAGGGTCTCTCTCTAAGGATGACGATGCAGAGGGCCTTTCTATGCTGGAAAAACTTAAAGAATTGGCCGATGATGAGGACGATGTGACCAATGCCCAAGCAAAGGACGAAAACGATGTTGAGGATCAAGATGACGAATTTGACGATGAGGATGATGACGACGACTACAACGCCGAAAAGTACTTTGATGACGGCGAAGACGAGTTTGATGCTGAAGATGATTATGGGGATGAACCGGCATTTTGAGGACTTAAAAAACTGCATTAAATTGTATACTAGTATAATTTTGATTTATCATTTTGACTTAAAATCTCTTCTCCGATCACAAATCAAATAGAACTCTTCCCAAAGCATATGAACTGGACACTTTGGAGGCAAGGGTGGGGATGGTAAAGGGTTCACAGAAGGCCTTAGATACCAATTTAAAGCCTCCATTGAAAGTTTACCTTTACTCCATTTACCACAGCCTATATACCCTGTAATTCTTACGTTGCCCGGAGGAAAGCGATGTAAAACATTTGGCGTGACTCTTTTCGGCTCACTTTGCTCGATTCTGGAGAAGTAATCCCTTGGTGTGACATTAAGGTCTAAAATCTCGTCAAATGCCGGCTTGTATTGATTTTTCTTGATAAATTTGTAAACCTCTGGAGTTTGTTCACTAGATTGAGATTCTTCGTCGTGGAGTGTAATTTCACCATGCTCATAACTTGACGGGCTCTCGGAGCTGGAGCTGCTGATGTTTTTCTGGTAAAGAATTAAGTCGTTTTCACCATAGAATATGACGTTTTGTTCTTTAGGTCTGGTTTTTTTGGACTTCCTCCAATGGCGCGGAAAAAAATGCACTCTACTATGCGACTTATCAGCTGTAGTTGCTTCAGAGTTGTCCTTTGCCTTCTTTGCTTGTTCTTGGCTTTTGTTCTGGTATGGGTTACTTGTAACTTGTGGTTTTGGAAGCACGGGAGGTAACGGTCGTTCTCGGAGCCTTTTCTGCTTCGGGGGTGGAATTGGCTTCGAAAGATAAAACTCAATATCAACGATTATCGATACATCAAGGGCAAGGAAATTAAATTGAATTCCTTTCCACTCTAATATCGTGCTCTGATTGGTGGTTGCCTTTGTTTCTAAGACATTAGATGTATATGAGTCAACGAGCTGTCTTCGTCTGGCGTTTTGGCCTCTCGCTATCCCATTTCGTTGAAATACGTAAATCTCTGTGGGACATTTGCAGTCTTCTTGATCGACTTTCATCGCGAGCTCCCCATCCGAAATGTCGAATCTCAATGCGCGTTTTCCCTGCATTAATACAAAATACTGATTTAGCCTCAATTTGTCCTCGTTTCTAATTGATCTGATTAAAAGTACGAGATTGCCTTTTTGTTCTATCATGTGGGGCAGCGTTCATGTCTTTATGTCAAATGCTATGAGATGTTGATTTATTTTATTTCCCATTGTAGTGGTCTGTTGAAGCGGCTGAGCCAAAATTTAATAAGCTCAGCCTCTTTGCGCCGAACACATTAAACAATTGATGCATTACGGGATTATACAAGATCTATTAAACGTTATTTAATGAAGTGGAGGAGGTCTTCTTCTCGTTGGAGATGGAGACGAGGTTTTCCTTGTAAATGACGGGGACGATGGGAGAGGTGGTAATCGTGGAGATAATTGTGGCATATGTGAATTAAGACGGCCATGCGTCGCTGGCGAAAGTCTTGTAGGACTGTTTTCGAAACTTGACTTGCGAGAGCATTGCTTCGGCAACTCCGGAAGAGGCGGTTGTGAGATAAACTTGGATGATTCCATCGATATTCTGCTCGATGTCCTCATGTCATTATTGTCTTCGGTATCATCGATTGCTACACCAACGACTTTCTGTAAAGCTTTAAGGTCTACTTTATTTTCTTGTCCAAGCTGTTCAGGATTCGGGTTCTTTATAGATCTCCATTTCTCTTTTAATTGTTTTAATTTTGCAAACAGTGGTTCAGTCGTACCAGTAGTGTTAATCGTAGAGTGACTACTTTGCGAATTATGTGTGATCTGTGAATCTCCAGTAGCATTGGAATTTATAGAGGATGAGAAATTAAATGGCGGCATTGGAGGAGCAGAAGACTCGCGGAGTGAAGCGCCCTGCCCAATAGACGGTATGTGTTGTTGCACTCGTGATGCATGTAGGTATCGGTTACCTGCCCGCCTATCGGTATCATCAGATTTGCTCATGAAGTTTTTTAGTTGAACAGTTGGAACGTTAGACGGTAAGGGAGGCGGAGGCCGGCTCGCGAGAGATGCTTCGAATTCATTATTTTCATCATCCATATGGTGCGCTCTTGCAGTGGGTACCACAGGGTGGAAGGTCAGCTCCATGTAAATTTGTCCTGCTTCCTCGGACCCATGGTACAGTTGGTACCAATCGTCATGTCCATCTTCAGGATCTTTATAGAGAGCAGGCGTTAGGTCAACTTCGCACTGACCAATAAGCCGCGGGGGCGACTTGTCATCAAACAGTTCAATTAATAGTAAGGGTTTAACATCTGGAGTAAGGTCAAATTTAGTATAAAAGTTGAACCGAGGTGTTTGTCCTCCTCGAGAAACGACATCCGATGTTTCGGTCATATGGGCAAGTCTTAACCGAACAAAAGGGCTTTGTTTGTCCAGCTTCCTTAAGTTAGGCAAATCCCTTGCCCTACTAATGTATACTTCCAGAAGACCATTGGCGCCTCCAAATACACTATCGGAAGCTGTTGACATGGTATCTATGTCGCCAAAATACGAAGACATAGGATGATTTCTTTCTAAAAAGAAAATGTCTGAAAAGAATCATGTAAACAAATACACGTGATTAAAACTAAAGAGGATAATAACGGGAGGGAACATATTACAATAGTGGTTAATTTCCGAATCTACTATGATTACCGTCACCCTTGGGGCCAGATGGTAATTTTGATTTAAAAGAGTCGTTACGTTTATTGTAGCTGGAAGGGTTTTGTTTTCCACGGTCGCGGTTATCGGGATTGGCCACTGCGGCCGGATTATCGTATCTCTTAGTAGCGCGTGGGCCATAGCGATTACGAGGCCCTTCAGGATCTACTTTAGATCTTTTAGAGATCTGTTCTTGATTGCTTTCCTCTCTTGCTCTTTTCCCTAATTCAGATGAGGATCCACTGAACTTTCCTCTGTCCCCATTCCTAGCAACAGATAGTGACCGTTTGAATCGACTTTCTCCTGCTACAAATCTACTTTCAGCACCTCGAGTAGTTTGATTCTCCAATGTGTTGCGAGCCCTGGCGGGGCCGGTCGGTATAGGGGACTTCGATAAAGAAGCTCGGTTATCAGCCCCACGATGGATGGTCTGGGGCTGGTATCTCGATGTGGCCTTTTGCTCAGTACCCTTGGAAGAGACAGCAAATGAAGCTTGCCCAGATCCGTGATCACTGTTGAGCTCCGCGTTTTTTGAAGCGGAGTCTGAACCGCGGGAGGGCTCGACTCTCTGTTTTTCTTTGTAGTTGGTCCTAGCACCATATCTCGACACTTTTTCATTTTTTTGATTAGCTCCATACCTGGAATCACGTCCATTCCCCTCATTCGCTTCCTTCATGGCAGGCTTTGAATTCAGCGCTTCACTATTTCTATATCTGTCCCTTGTGTGTGCTGCTGGCTCCTCGTCGTATGCAAGCTCGAAACGACGACTCCCCGATGATTCTCGGTTGTGATGATGGGCTGTATTGGAAGATGTCCGATATGGGTTTGTTACCGTTTTACACGCAACTAAAATACTCTCCAAACCTTGCTTGAACTTTTCGTGATCCTCGAAAGTTACTAAGCTTTTGAAGTATGCCTCAAGAACCTCGGCGAGTTTCTTTCTATAAGCCTGTAATGAGTTCACATTTTCCTCTTCTATGTTACGGAGCTCGCTGAGTACCTTACGATTTCTAATGTAGCGACTAAGAGAAAGGACGTGATTCCTTTCCAAGCAGCCAATGACATCCCACATTTCATTAAGGATTTCAAACATTGGTAGTGCAGGTGTCTTTCCAAATCGGGATGGACCCGAAGGTAAGGATAGGTCGATTTGCTCCTTTGCTCTTTGCTTTTCTTTCTCAGAAGGTTTCCTTCCCTCTGCTTCCCTTTTCAGGCGTTCCTTAGTCTCTGCTTCCTTCTTTTCAGCCGCTAAGCTATTCTCGAAATCAGTGATTTCTTGTTTTTCATCCAAACGATGGTGTCGTCTTTCTTCATCATTTAGCTCAAAAAGATCTTGAATTTCAATTGCATCTCTCATGCGAGCCTTAAGGTGTCCAAGAAGTGCATTACTAGGCAGTCTTATATCTTCTCTGTCATCGTTAATTAAATTGTTTTCGATTGTCTTGATGAGACGACTGATGTGAGCATGAACTATTGGAAACACCGAAGACATGTGTTTCATGAACTCAATACCATTACGGATTGACATATAGTTTTTCTCCGAAAGTAAATCAATGATATCCTCATCAATAACAGAATGTAATTCATACAATTCCCTCAAGGAGTCATTATCAAAGGGTTGAGTCTCCCTGAGCACTTCTATTCTTTCGAGTAAAGTTTTGAAAAATAAGCCTAAGTTACTGGCTTCAGAGCTAGTTGAACAAAATAGTAGCGTGCCTAAAATCCTTGACCTAACTAGCATTCCTAAGATCTTCAGGACATTTTCATACCCCAGAGCTTCAAAGATAAAGTAAACTGTGAAAAGCGCATCGGAAGGAGAGAATAAAACTCTCGGAATTATGCAGTATTGTAAAAACGAGGCCACATTGTCATTGGCGAGACTTTCAGTCCACCTCGAAGTCTTATCTGACAAAATTTGCCTGTTTTTTTGATAAGATTTCTGATGGGCAATGCAACTTGCCATTAAATTTTCGACAGTTTTTGAAATCTCATTTCGTTCCTTATTCGATGAAGCCTTTTGTAACTCTGACTCCAAATGTTTCTTTTCCTCATCGTAGAGTTCTAGCTCAAAAAATACATCGTAGAGGGAAATCCTCCAAAACGTTAGGAAAAGATCTCTGTCAATTATGTTGAAATCAACATTTCGGAACGATGCTCTAGCTATCACACTGTCAAAACTGCCAGTTAAGTCGTCAGAAGAATAGGATTGATGTTCATAATGACTTCTCCATATATCAAATGCCCAATCTGTAGAAACTCCGTAATCATTAATAAGTCGATCAAAGGATAACACGTTGGCTTCGAAAGATTGTTCGCTGAGAAAATGCTTTACCATTTCAATAAAAGACCATAGAATAGAGCTCATTTCGTCGCATCTTGTGGACAATATTTTATAGTGTGTTGCTTGGACATTGACATCCTTGTTCAAGTTGTATAGCAGTAGTATGACTTCGGAGAGTGAGCCACTTTTAATCAATATGTCTAATATTTTTCTCGAAGGGCTCATATTTTGATCTCTCGTGTCTTGGATAACTCGCCTAGCAGCAATCTGAAGCGGTTTTCCTGCGTTCAACATAAGAAGTAGTTTTGTATTGATATCGTTTAACCCTTTAATACCACCAACCTTCAAGATGATCTCTTTCAAGATCGTTATCGCGATTACATTGCCTTCGTGTAAAGTCTTTATCACATAAGCGATGATATTCGTAATGTCCATTTTTGGTGAGCTTTTTGCTAATCTTGCTACGAACACCGCAAGTCTTTGGACCCACATCATCAGGTTTACGCCATCCGATTGGACAGCTTGGCGTCCGGATGATAATTTGGACAGGAGAATATACTGGAGGACGTCATATGCATAGTCATTGAAATACGCCGAGGTGGTCACCACCAAATCAGAAACTTTGTCGTAATTTTCAATTTGATTAACAGTTGGAATCAGTGTGCTCAAGGGATTACTGGAAATCAGTCTTGCAATTTTTTTGGCTTGTTGATTGATGTTATCAATGCTTAATGACTTCAGTGCACTCCTTGCCTCCCTTTGAGCCTTATTATAAGCGACCTTGATGAACAGATTATCTTCTGAAAGCTTCGAAGACATCTCATTGTAAAGGTAGTACCTTTTTTCGAATGGAAATCTCTTCATTAAACCGAAAGCTTCATTGATAACGATTACGTTACGCTCTACAAGAGGTAATGCGGGGAAAATAAACTTTCTGAAAAAGTCGATCCATTTTTGAAGCATTTCACTCTCATTGAGTTTTTGAAGATCGCTCGAACCGATTCTGCAAAGCTTTGTGATAATATTCGGGCATTTTCCGAGATGAGGGCCTAACATCGTGAGAAATTCATGGGAAAGGCTGAAAAGATCACCAGTCGTTAGTGCTATTTGTAGATTTTCACACCATTCTTGGTAGTAAAAGGCAAATTTAGTATTTATTTCATCGTGTCGAAAAATATCATGAGTGGTATACTTGTGGAAGCAAATTTTACGTGAAACAGAAGATTCATGAGCACTGCCACAGTCACTGTAAACTCCGGAATTAAAAACTACTTTTGAGTAGAGCGGCTCAATCATAAACTCAAATAGTCTCGCCAATAGCTTAACAATGTTGTCACTCAAAAAAATGAGATTAGGGTATTTTTCATACGCGAAAAAGAGGGGATGGTAAAGCCCATGCGCTAATAACCTTTCTAAAAGCAGCATTTTGCCAGTGCTCAAGATTTGTGCTGGCTTATTTAACGGAACTTCATTTGTCTTATCATTTTCTGACTCTTGTACTTTTTTAGTGGCGTCTTCATCATTGTTACTCTTCGATATATCGCCATTTTCGTCGGTGTCATCTGTAAGAGCGGCTGCCATCGCCAGGGGATTCGATACACCTTTCATACTCTCAGCTTCCAAGTGATGGTAATAGTCGTTTAGAAAGCTTGTAATGGTTGCATCATCGGGGCCTAGGTTGACAAATATTGACATAAAAGATACAAACCCTGATTTGATTAATATGCAGCACATATCGAAATATTCTATGCTAGGGTTCAGCTCCTTCAGGTGAAACACCAAAACTTGAGCAGCAGTAATATTTCCTCCTACATGTAACTGATCCGCGTTTAACGCATTTGCAATATTATGAGGCCAGTAATCAGACTTTTTCAACAAGGAGATGAAGAATTTATGATCATGTGTGATGTATTGGGAAGAAACCGTTAAAATGACGTCTAAAGCGCGGATGGGGTCTAACGAATATTTCCCTATGATGTATTGCAATTGGTTCCAATAGAATTTGCACTTACTATTTTTATCGGGATCACAATATGCGACTATTAGCATTGTTATAAGACTTGAAAATCCAACTGAATGTTCACATAAAAGGTTGTATTTCTTTATAATGTATCTGCTCTCAAGGAGACACTTCTTAAACATAGATCTTTGTTTGGAAGTGAATTTCCCCGTTCTTTCTAGTAGCTTATCATCGCTAACATATGTGCACAAGGCATCTTCCATACCGGTGAGAGATGTCAAAAGGCTTCCAAGTCTATCGGATTTTTCCGGGAAGCTATTTACCATTGAAATGAAAAGCTTTGCGCTCCTATTTCTGTCAGAGGCACATACATCGGCAATGAGCGATCCCATCAATCTTATGTCGATGGATACATCAGTAGCTGCATTTGAGGTAAGAAGAAGAACGTCAAAGAACAACGCTTGCAATTTATCTTTCTTAGTTTTATAGTCCTCGGTGCCATTTATTTCAGTCACCAACTTCACGCAATTCGATTCCCAATCCGATAAAAAACTATCATTTAGGACTGCTCTGTTTGAAGACAGATTAATTTCGGCTTTAACCAGTGAATTGATCTTTGCAGCTAAACTGGTCATCGATATATGTGTGCTCTCTTCTCGTGACGGGTCGGTTCTGGAAAGTTTTTCAATCTCATGTTAATCTTTTAATCCAATAATGGATAGTAAAAACTGAACAGAAAGACTACACTGCGCACGCTATGGTACGTTAAACAGCCTCTCAGTACTTTGACTTAATACTAACTTTTATTTCCAGTCAGACAAACACAGACAGCAACAAACCTTTCAAGTAATGAGGCAGAAGCACCTCGGCCTGGGCACTGAATCCACAACACGTGAAGAATGGCAAACTCATGTGCGCAGAGATACCTACTACAGTTTAGCATCACATAGTGCAAGCCTGGAATATTTGACACTGGCGCGATCTCATGAGAGTAAGAAGGTCACCAAATTAGAATTGATGGCCAAAATGTGCACAGACTTTGGCAAGAGAAAACCAGACAATGAACTAGAAAAGAACAGATGAAAATAGAGGATGGACTATTAAACTTTGGTATGTAAGGTAGAAAGTACGAGGAGAATGAGAAGGAAATGATAACGCTTCTTCCGTGAATGCATCATATTGCAAAAAAGATTACTTTTCTACTGGAGTTCTGGCACGGTAGCAACTTCTGCGAACACGACGCGGCCGTCAACGTTAGCCCGATTCAATCTTTTTTGAACGTCACTTAACATATGGCTGTTTGATTTGGAGAACCATACCTCTGCAGTTACGGAACCTGATGGCAAATCAATGACGTTAATCTTAGATAATTTTGAATGGGAAATATTTTCCACAATTTTCGTCAGCTCCTGTGAGTTGGACCCTAGAGGGAGATTTCGTATCCTCAAAAATTCATTTGTAGCCGAAGACTTAAGTGAAATATATAGATTCTTACCATATGGCTGGGGAGCGGGCCTTGGCCTTGATACCTGAAGCTTCTTCATTGTTCGTTGACGAAGGTCTTTATTGGGCTTTCTTTCACGAAAAACGGTAGTTGGTTTCTTGGAGGTTCTATTGGCAGCATCTCTCAACAGAACTCCAACATCATTTGCGTGGAGTAGCTTGCCGTTCACCACCCGCAGTCCATTAGAAGCAGGTGTCTTTCCAACTTTCGTATCTCTGGTGTTTTTTGGCACGGCAATTCTTTCCAGTAACGATTTACCTTTATAGGTATTTCTTCCCTGAGGACGGTTTACTCTTTTGCCCTGAGTATTTATTTTATTTTGACCTTTTTTAACTGCCATATTTGATCGGTATTCACTTGGTTCTGTAAGGTAGTTAGTTATTCGCGTTAAAAATTTTCAAATCATGAAAAGGGGTTTTTTGTCAACTAACAAAGTAACACAAGAGTGATGTCCGAGTCGAATAACTTCGCTATCCAAGGTTATAATCTTTCTAAGCTACTCAAAAGACTAGAAGATGCAACCGCACGTTTAGAGGATGTAACCTTATATCAAGAAGGTTACATCCAGACAAAAATTAACAAATTAAGCACGAATGTAGGTGTCCAAGAAGGAAGTTCGCTTCAAACTCAGCCTTCTCTCCTCGAAACAAAACAACAGGACGCTGATACTAATCCTGAGGCTCTCATAGAGGAGCCTAAATCTATTAAAGAATTTGTAAATCTGATTAAGAACAGCGTTGATCCCTTTTACGAACTCTCAGGACAGATTGACCCTGTTGTCAAGGAGGCGGTTGGTTATTTCAAAGGCGCATTTGAGGGTCAATTGAACTTTCTCAGAGCTGCGGTGCTTTCTAAGAAGCCAGATATGACATCTGACGCGTTCGTAGCTTCTTTGAAGCCAATTAATGAAAGTATTATGGCAATTGGAGAACTAAAGGACAAGAATCGTCAAAGCAAGTTTTTTGCGCATCTCAATGCTGTTGCAGAAGGATCGCCTATGTTTAGTTGGATTGCTGTTGATACTCCTGTTTCCATAATTAGCGATTTCAAAGACGCAGCCCAATTTTGGACAAACAGGGTATTGAAAGACTTTAAGGAATCAGACCCAAATAGTGTCGAATGGGTCAAAAAGTTTTTAGCCATCTTTGACGAATTGAAGAGCTACATCAAGGAATATCATACTACAGGTCCATCATGGAACGTCAAAGACGGTATTGATTTCGCAGAAGCAGTCCAGAAAGTGAATGCCGGAACCTCTGCTTCTTCTAACTTAGAACCACCAGTTGCCCCATCTGGCGGTAGTACAGCAGGACCTCCACCGCCACCCCCTCCTCCAGCTCCACCTTCTTCCGTCTTTGAAGTCAAGGAAGATAAGAAAACAGAGTCGGGCATAGGCGCCGTTTTTGCTGAGCTGAATCAAGGTGAAGGAATCACCAAGTCCTTGAAAAAAGTGGACAAGTCTCAACAGACCCATAAAAATCCAGAGCTACGTGCATCTTCAACAGTATCATCTGCGTCAGCCAAGGCTCCCCCACCAAAGCCTAAAAAGCCAACAACTTTGAAAACCAAAAAGCCTCCTAAAAAAGAACTAATTGGTAATAAATGGTTCGTTGAAAACTTTGAAAACGAAGAAACTCCTATCGTAATCGAGGGTAACAGGGATGAGTCGATTTTCATTGGTAATTGTTCAGGCGTTTTAGTTCAAATTAAGGGCAAAGTCAATGCCATTACGCTAAATGCTACGGATCAATGCAGTGTTGTTTTGGAAAGCAGTATATCTGGAATGGATATCATAAAGTCTATCAAATTCGGTGTGCAGGTTGAGCAATCGTTACCGCAAATCAGTATTGATAAAAGTGATAATGGAAGCATTTACCTCAGTAAGGACTCCCTCAATACTGAAGTCTACACGTCCTGTTCGACTTCTATCAATGTAAATCTACCAGTCGGTGAAGATGGGGATTACGTTGAATTCCCAGTACCAGAACAGCTCAAGCACACCTTTACAGATGGAAAATTATCCACATCTGTTTACGAGCATGCAGGTTAGATTTATAGTGGTCTCAATGTGTAGCGCCGTAATTGCGTAAAACTTATAACTATATACAAAAGATTATATTTCCAATAAACTAGTTTATTCACAGGTGTGGCGTTTATTTCCCTCTTCTTACGTAGTACATGTATGCACGTTCGTGTACAGGTAGACCAAATGGAGAAATCACTTCCGACTGGCCAGGTCTAGCCACTGGATCTCTCAAGTAAACAGCATGGCATGTTTTGAATGAGACCTCGATATGATGAGGAAGAATTGCAAATGGGGCCAAAAATGGTCTTGGCTTCCATGGCGTGAAATAAGGCTTAGAAGATCTCTCGCGTCCATATACACCCTTTTGCCATGGAAGGTTGATTAATTGAGAAGCTTTCGTCTCATCTTCAGCTAGATTCTTTATGTCAAGGGATTGGTGAGGCGCCAGTTTAGATGCCCATTCAGGATTATATGGGATAGATAACGTTTGTTCACTCCCTTTCTTTGATTCATAGACCTTTCTGATGTGGCCATCTAACTCAGTCAAGAGCTCGGAAACGATGTTCTTGGCAGCTCTCAAAGAACGTTTAGCCCCATCTGACATACTGCTCTTCATCTCCTCCGTGGGTGTGACAATTCTATGTGCCAAAATGGTGAGTTCCTCCACTGACTTATCTGTGGTGTGGCCGGGAGTAATTTGACCAGATTTTTTTAACTCTTGGTAGCATTCAAGGGCTTGTGTTGCTACAGAGGAATTGTCATAAAAAATGCCCTCAAACTCCTTTGATGATATATTTTCCTGGTCTGAAATAGCAGCTCCGACAGATATTATCTTCGCTAAAATGGATTCTTTAGTAGCACTTTTGATTTCGGCTTCCATTTTCGCCGTTAATGACTTGTTGTAGTTCTTGACAAACTCCAGGTATTCTTGTTTCTTGGGATTTGAATCATCCATCGATCTGTACTTCTCTTGCTTGTTTTCCCATTGCTCTCTTGGATTTTCTTTAACTTCCTTCACATGCCTATTCCATACTGCAATCTGCATCTTATCAATCTTAAGGGCCTCGCTATAGCTTGGTTTCTTGGCACCCAATGCTTGAAGAACTTTTTCTGGCTTGACGTTAAAGACATCGCCCGCCTTTAATGGATACCCTGGTTGTGTTATTTTGACACCATTTACATAAACGTTCCCATGAATAATGAACTGGCGTGCCTGTCTGACAGATGAGGCAAACATCGCTCTGAATATGGCAAAGTCCAATCTCTTCTCGAGAACAGCATATGTTTGCATCAGAATTGGTGTTTGTTCTATCTCACCACCTCTTAAAGACGCATCTAGCTGCGCAACAGAATCTAGTTTAGGACTGAAATTTACTTGCCATCTACCTTCGGTCAAGTGTTCACCGTGGTAAGCTCTAGTCTCTTGCTTTGCAGTCCATTTTTGTTGGTATAACGTTTTAGATCTGAAGTCCACGTCGCCTTTCTTGTAAAGATTGAACAGATTGTATTTGTTAAAAGAGGTCCGAATGCGCCCACGAGTCAATGACTTCAAAAGTACAGCCTTTCTCGGCATTATGATCAAATGCTGTCCTGAGCGTTATATTCGGTATTATTGAACCTAAGTAATGTTATTTCAGGAAAATTTTTCAAATCGCTATTTACGCGAACTTGTTTATGAATGTCTACAATAAACATCACTAGAAAGCGGTTATGATTAGGTAGTTGATGAACCAACTTTATAATGAGTGATGAATGGAGCATTGAAGATGAAATAAGGCTATGCCGTTGGATTTCTGAATTTAAGCCGGCCGGGATACATAAACATTTCCATATGATGAGCATAATAGAAAGGATGAACAATCGAGAGAAATACCCAGTTGTATTACTTTTCGATAAACTCAAGAGTGAGGGAAAAAGTACCTTCACTGCATCAGACATATGGGAAAAGCTGTCAAAGCTCTACAATTTGGACCGCCTAGATGAGTTGGAGGACCGGGTTGACGAAGAAGACACGAAGTCTGATAAGACTTCGAAGAAAGAGGAGGAAGATCTTGAAATCCCTCTTCGACGTCTGATAAAGCTTCAAAGAGATTTCAATCTGCCGTGGGATGATTATGGAGAGCTTATGGTTGAAAATGCACGTGATGGCAATGTCGCACCTGAAGAGAAGGATGAGGAAATTACGGAGCAAGAACTCCGGCACGAGGAGCAAACTGTGGAAATTGAGGTTTCTGATCAACCTGAGGATTTAGAAAAGGAAAACACATCAAAACGTGTTACCAGATCTTCAAACACGCCGAAAGTAGGGCGTGTGACGCGTTCTAGAGGCGCTGTGGAACAAGATGAAGATGATCAGAAAGCGCCGGCCGAAGATAATCAATCGCCGGAAAATGAGATTGCTGAGAAACCACCACAAAAGAAAACCAGAAACGCTAAAATTCAAACAGCTGCCTCAAATCCACCGCCGGACAACCGCCCACTCAGAAACAGGAGGAAATCTATCACTACCGTACCTGTACCTCCAATTCGCTCCAGCGGGCGCGTAGCAAGCCGTCTGCGTAACAAGAAGTGATTGAATCACAGCAACTTCTTAAAAGAAAAAACTAAATAGGCATATTACTTCCTAGGAAATTAGTTAACTTTCAACAACTCCACGTCAAAAACCAAGGTGGCGTTAGGAGGGATCAAGCCTGGGAAACCACGAGGACCATAAGCGTATGGGCCTGGAATCGTCAATCTAGCCTTTTCACCAACGGACAATTTTGGAATGGCAGCATCCCAACCCTTGATGACCTGACCGACACCAATGTTGCACTGGAATGGAGAACCTCTGTCGACAGAGGAATCGAACTTTTGACCATTTTCTAGGGTACCAGTGTAATGAATAGTTACCAAGTCACCAGCTTTTGGGAAGGTGTTACCGTCACCTGGAGACAATCTGTCAATCTTAACGTTACCTTCAATGACTTCAGACATGTTAGCTTAATGAATATTTGTGTTCTTATTGTTTAGATAGTATTGATTTCCTTGATAAGAGAATGCCATGTGTCGTAAAAATTTCTTCAGGATGATGAAGGTAGGGTAATGGGTAAGAGTAACTGCTTACATTAAGCAATCGGTAAAAGTGAACATTAAAATGGATTGGAAGAATATTGGCAAATCTTGTCTTCGTTGCTTGACTTATTTTCAGCCATTTTATTCAAGTACTAAATACAAGTATTGCCTTCAAATTGACATAAAAGTGGCCATAAAGGCAAATATTTAGGGCATCTGCCATACCACTAAGCGTTTAAGAACCACTATGAATATGTGAGTCTAATCTTAACGTTGAGAGCTTTTCGATTTTTCTCATCTAAGAAGGTCAATTACATTCTTGAAATATCTGGGGATTTTGAATAGAGGTGAGGCATCTGAGAAATATAACTCCAAAATACTTCAATTTTTTGTTCGCTTAACGACGGTCAATATATCTCCTGGATTAACAATATCACCTTCATCAACGATGTTTTCGAGAATTTCATAAGAGCCATTCTCCGAGTGTTCATCTTTGATTCCAACCGCAATTTCCATCTTCATTGCTTCTAGAATCATTACGGTATCCGCTAGTTTAATGACATCACCCTTTTTATAGTTGATTCTGAACACATTAGCGGCCATATGAGCTACAACTTTTAAGGAGTCAGGAGCATTCAGCAAGTCTTTGGCATCAACCTTGGACTGCTTGGCTATTTGAATCTCTTCGTTCCAGGTAGCCAAATCGGCTTCTTCCTCCTCAATCAATTTTGAAAACGCTTCACGTTTCTCTAGCGTTAGAATTTCACTTTCTTCTTTGATTGACCCAATAAACTTTTCATATTCAGTGAAATCGAATTCTGCAGCCTCGGGCTCAAACTTCGTTCTTTTCGTCAAGATATCGGTATTCAGAGCCGTCAATTCTTCTTCAGTGACCTCATAAAAGACCACCTGATCAAAGTTCTGTAATGGCCACGGCTTATCATGGATTCTACAAAATGTATCCCAATACCAGTTTGGTAAAGTTAAGCCCCATATCATATAGCCTCCTGGAGACTCGACTGAGTATATAGACTGCGAGACTGAGCCCGAACCAATTGTTCCTGCTGGTGTTGAAGTTCTAGCTGGATTATACTTAGAGGTCAAGAAACGTAAGCGGGGATCTGTGTTAACTAGTAGGGGGTTGGCACATAAGAACGATACCGCTACAACCACTTCAGGTTGATTCACAATACACTTTTTAAAATCCTCGTAAGTCTCCAAGCAATTGGCCCTCATCAAATAGTTTGCGTTATTTGGCAAATAAGGCGCATGTGGCCGCTGTGAGTGCATATACCTTTTTAAGCAATGATCAAGTGCGCTGTGTTCAAAGCAAAGCGGTAATCGAAATATTCTCGATGGCACTTTTAGGTTTTTAACCGGAGGAATGCTTTCTTCCAAAGCAGTCAGCTTTCCTAGGAGCATTTCCCTTTCAAATTTGAGAGGATCGAAGGTTATGCACATTGCACCACTACTGCACTCAATACATTCTATTTCCTCACGCAGGCAGTTCTCCAGCGCTAGCTGCAGAGCGTACTGGCGCCCATTATTAAAGAGGCTAAACTTTTCAGTTCCAAAATCAATTATGATCATGTTTTCGCCTGCTTGTCGGAAAGCAACGTATGGTAAGTCATTTGTACTTTCACGCTTGTGAAGAAACCTTCCAACCTTACAATCAATTTGTTCATAGGAGAAAAGTTCGTCGTCAAATTTAAAATTAGATTGTCTAGGTCTCTCACTGAGCTCTTTGATGTAACTTTCCCTTCTTTTTCTAAGTTCTATAGCATCATTATAGGTGATAAGCTTAAATTTAATGGGACTGGCGACTTTTGCTTGACCAAATTTCCAAAAGTCAACCTCAGCAGGAACAGCAACACATGTAAATCCGGAGAGTGTTGCACCATCCACGCCGAACAGTACCAACGTAGAACCCACAGTACTGAGACCTCCGGTTGGGTATGGATATTCCAAAATGTTACTCGGGTGGCCACCTCCATCGCCTCCATGTTTTCTGCTGAATATCATCTCAGGCCCATCTAACCTGATGGCACCACGATTGGAATTGAAATTGACAGTATATTGCACGGAGTACAACTGCTCCATTCCTTCCTGAGACACTATTTCATCCGTGTCGTGGGGTCCCCCTATCATACGCACCACATTTATTTCACTTTCGTAATCAGGAATAAGTTGCTGTGGAAGAGCGTAGCCTGTTGCGAAATCATTAATGTCTCCAATTGCACTGATTTCAAGACAATCACCAGGAAATACGATACGGCCTTGGTGGCCACCAAGTTGTAAAGCTGGTGTGCAACTTTTAGAACCCAAATACCTGGCAACTCCCGGAAATCCGCCTTTCAGTGATAGATAACACTTACTCGATTTCCCAGTGGCGTCTCCAATTTTTACAATGCAACCAGATGGGATAAAAAGCTCAGTAAATTGTGGCAAGTTGATTTTATCGTTCAAGGTCACCTCAAAAGCTCCGCCGGCGATGGCAATGACCGCCGACCTGTGGAACTTTAATACTGGTCCCTTCATATTAATTTCAAGACATTCAGTATTTTTATCATTTCCCACCACAATATTTGCAATTTGTAAAGACAGTGGATCGACAGGGCCACTTTGAGGAACTCCTGTCCTTATTTTGGCTCGCCCTGGTAAATCCTGTATGGTAGTGTAGGTGCCAGCTTCAAGGAACTCGACCAAAAGGGGCTTGAATTCGAAATGATCCAAAAAATTCGTCAGAGTCTCACCTCGACAAAATTTATTATTCTTGAGTATTGCGATACAGTACTCGATGTTAGTCACTAGGCCCTGAATTCTCGTATTTTCGAGAACATTGACGATATTGGTGGTATCTCTCTTCTCTGACCAAACCATTACCTTGGCCAAAAGGGGATCAAAATATGGGGAGGCTTTAGCTCCCGTGGAAATCCAGTGATCAATTCTTATTGTGTGGCTTTGAGAATTGCCAACAGCGGGAAAGTCGACATTATGTAATATACCTGGACATGGTGCGAAATCTTTAGCAGGATTTTCAGCATAAATCCTAACCTCAAAAGCATGTCCGCGAGGTATTTCTACACCATTTTTGTCAAATTTTAGGTTGCTGGTCAATTGTTCAATTGGAACACCACTTCCAATTGTTTCATATTCGGCTTGTAACAACATGAGATATACCAGATCTACACCGTAAACCATCTCTGAGATACCATGCTCAACTTGAAGTCTTGTGTTCACTTCAAGGAAATAGAAGAGCCCGGTATCATCGTCAACTAAAAACTCGACTGTTCCAGCTGATTTATATTTGACACTAGAGGCAAGTCTCTTGGCACAGCTTGTAAGCAGCTTCCTTAGTCCATACTTTGAACCAAGGTCATCTACGAACGGACTTGGGGATTCTTCGATCACCTTCTGATGACGGCGTTGAATTGAGCATTCTCTTTCACCATATGTAGCAATGTCTCCAAGGCCGTTCCCGAACAGTTGAACTTCAATATGACGAGCTTTTTCGATGTATTTCTCTACGAAAACTCCGGTATGATTAAACAATGACGCCCCTCTGGAAGTGACTTCGGTAAAATTCCTTTCGACATCTTTATCAGAGTAACATACCTTCAATCCCATGCCACCACCACCTGCAGTGGCCTTAAGTATGATTGGATAGCCTATCGTATTGCATGCTCCTATAACGTCTTCAACATGGCATATTAGGTCCGTGCCAGGAACAATTGGAACATTAGATTCTATTGCAATTTTTCTGGCTAAATGTTTTAAGCCAAATTGCTCGACAGTTTCAGAGGATGGGCCAGCGAATTTAATGTTATTATCGGCCAGCCTTTCTGCAAAAACTGCGTTCTCAGATAGAAAACCGTAGCCTGGGACAACGACGTCAACATTTTTGGACTTGGCAATGTTGACTATTTCTTCAATATTTATGTATGCTGCTGCACCTATTCCTGATAGCTGTATAGCTTCATCTGCCTGGCATACATGTAATGATTCTATATCTTCTTTGGAGTAAATAGCGATGGAAGTGAGTGAATATTCTTTGCAAGTACGGATGACACGACAAGCAATCTCTCCTCTATTGGCCACGAGAACTCTTTTAATATTTTTGAAGTTACTAGTCGTCATAATTCGTCTAGTAATGAAGAGTTCTGCAAAGTCTCTTACGTATTTTTGGGGTGAATAACAGACCTTTCAAACGAAGAGATGTTAATCTATTTAAATACTGTCAAAGCAAATGGGCATTCAATATTCTCAACACCAAATGAAATTCGACTTGTCTCCTCGTGTAACGAGTAAATACGCATATCTTCAAGGGGCTGTAGCTGAAGATTGGATATGTATTATACGCCTAATAATTATCGAGCAATGATAAGGTCCATGAATGACAAGTTTAAGAGAAAAGATTCCGCCGAAAGGTTCCGCGCGGAAAGTATCCTGATAAGATTGGTAGCATTTTGCTTCATAATAGATTAGTACTTGCAGCCAGGTTTCGCATGCTGCACGAAATTACTTGCTAATATCTAGATGATAGTGTTCCCCAGATCGGAGAGCACCTGGAGTCGTGAAAAGTGTCCGAAGTGGCAGCGATATGAGGTTGCCTGTACGATAAAAATTGGCAAGTTTAAGAGAAAAGATTCCGCCGAAAGGTTCCGCGCGGAAAGTATCCTGATAAGATTGGTAGCATTTTGCTTCATAATAGATTAGTACTTGCAGCCAGGTTTCGCATGCTGCACGAAATTACTTGCTAATATCTAGATGATAGTGTTCCCCAGATCGGAGAGCACCTGGAGTCGTGAAAAGTGTCCGAAGTGGCAGCGATATGAGGTTGCCTGTACGATAAAAATTGGCAGATAAGCGATTTTAGTTCGGAGACAATGACAAAAAAAGAATGTTTTCCCACTATCTAGTGCGATATCCTGTTAATGTAGTTTAGGAGATTGGTGCCCAAGATATTATAACTTCTCTTCAAGTGATTCTTGGACTGGAAGAGTGGATCTCTGATAATTGGATAAATAGCAAGTAATTTAGAAAGTGAGTCTTCTTAAAATCATTTCGTTGTTTTGAAGCTAAATTTAACAAACTCCCATTTGAGTAGATTTCTGAATAGCCTCCATTTTTTGATGTCAGAGGGATCTTTTATTGTATTCTCACAAAGTGTGGGTTATGGAATCATTATTGGTGTTGGTGCAGCTTTTGCTTTAATCATGGGTACTATATCATGGTTATTGGCTAAATACATGAATGAAGTTCAAGATTCTGAAATGTTATCGACAGCAAAAAGGTCTATTAAAACGGGACTCATTGCAAGCGCAGTAGTCTCAAGTTGGACGATAGGTTCAACACTTTTGCTTTCATGTACTACTACATATTCATTAGGAATCTCTGGTGCGTGGTG
This sequence comes from Lachancea fermentati, assembly GCA_900074765.1. Lineage (NCBI taxonomy): Eukaryota > Fungi > Ascomycota > Saccharomycetes > Saccharomycetales > Saccharomycetaceae > Lachancea > Lachancea fermentati. Next base: position 1,016,307 of record LT598486.1, on the reverse strand, counting down.
GTATGGTGCAGGTGCATGTGTCCAAATTATTATTTTTGCTGTTGCCGCGATTGAATTGAAAAGGAAAGCTCCAAATGCACATACATTCCAAGAAATTGTTCGTGTGAGATATGGGAAACCAGCACATTTGACAATGTGTGCATATTCCTTTATCCAACAGTTATTTTACAATGCAAACTTGCTGGTAAATGGCTCTTCAATCTTCTCCAACATAACGGGAATGAACAGAGAAGCGTCTATCGTTCTACTTCCTCTTTTTGTGGTTATTTATACTTTACTAGGAGGTATTAAGGCGACTTTCCTCACCGATTGGACCCATGTCGTTATCATATATGTCATCATGATAACATTTCTGTTCAGAACATATGCAACGTCCGATCTGATCGGATCACCACAGAAAATGTGGGATCTTTTAGTGGAGGCCGGAAATAAGTATCCTGTGGAAGGCAATAAAGCTGGTTCTTTGATAACTTTCACATCTTACAATGGGGGTCTGTTTGGCCTTATATTATTTGGCACAGGTTGGGCAGCAGCAGTCGATTCACAGTTGTTTCAAAAGGCAATTGCAGCGAATCCTGCTGGCGCATTGACTGGTTATACTCTTGGCGGTTTGTGCTGGTTCACTTTACCTTATGCTTTGGCCACCACTATGGGTTTGGCTTGCAGGGCACTTGAAATAACTCCATCATTTCCAACTTATCCTGAAAGGCTCAACGCAGATCAATTGGCTAATGGGTTGGTCCTGCCTATTAGTGCATATGCTTTGATGGGTAAAGGAGGTTTAGGAGCTATTCTATTAATGGTTTTCATGGCCTGTACGGCGGCATTTTCATCTGAAACTGTTGCAGTATCGTCTTTATGGACTTATGATATTTACAAAGCTTATATTAATCCCAGTGCCGATGGAAAAAGATTAGTATTAATGGCACACGCCGGAGTTCTTGGATTCAGTGTTATAACAATCGGCTTAGGGATTGGTCTAGGTAGAGCAAATTTTGATGTGTCTTTTATCACCACATGCCTCGGTATTATTGTCAATGTGTGTATTGTTCCCATGGGATGTACATTGTTTTGGAGAAAGATGTCTGGCTTTGCATTTGTTGCTTCTACAACACTATCTACCGGTATTTCAGTTGCTGTCTGGCTTGGTTACGCGTATTCTGCGTCGAAGACCCTGACTATAGCAAGCTTATCTACCTATAAAGCACTGGCTGCGGGTAATACTGTTGCTATTGGCGTACCTATCTTACTTGTGCCTCTATTTGTATTTATAAAATCCGACAACTTCGATTGGGAAATCTGGAAGACTGACATTTTGCAAGCAGATGATTCCCAGTTCGACAAGGAACATGGTCTGACGGCTGTTTTAAGTGGTGAGGAGAATACGGAGCTTGTCCTGGAACAAGAGAAAGCAGAGGAGTTAAGAGTTCTTCGCAGAAGGAACATTGGATTTGTGCTAGTAACCGTGTTTGTATTGTTTTTCCTGGTTTTATTCCCCTTACCATTGTATGGTACGCACTACGTTTTCTCGAAGAAGTTCTTCACTGGTTATATTGTTGTGACCTTTATCTGGGTTTTCTTCTCTGTCGGAGTTGTGACAATCTATCCGATTGTGGAAAGCAGGGACGGAATTCGCGACTTTTTCTCGAAAGTTTTTGGCAGAAAGTCGATGCACGTTACTGATAATTCTACTGTTCATGCAATCATTGACGATTTTACAACTTCAGATAATTTGGACGTTGGTCTGGGTAAGAACTCAGCGAACGTAGCGATTGTAACTGATTAGACGAGTCTTCATAATCTATGTAAGAGAACAGTATGTCCCCTATATTGCAGGAGTTTTTTGCAGATGTTCGTAATTCTAACATGGCATTTTGCAATTTCAAGATTAGTATGCTTGAATATGGCTGCGTGTCGGTGATGGATATCCTAGCCAACAGGCGGTTGCGCGAGTTTCTTATCAGATAAGGCGATAAGCATTCCCAATACGGAAAAGAGAAAAATTCCGAAGACAGCGATTGCTGCTACTTCGGGAAACTGTCATTGGTCAGATAAGATCTGTGACCCTTTATTGTGGGCTTAAAGAGTCTAGAGATACCTGGATTAAATCCGCTTGCAACCAAACAAAGATACGCCAGAATGTGTCAGGGGTTGTTTTCTCTTACTGAGATAAGAACTGTAGCGGAGGCCTGCTCGGGGAATAACGCCTGAACCTAAACAGAAAAAGGTGTGTTTATGAGCATTCTTGATATCATGATTACTCGTGTCTCATGCTAGTGTAGTTGCAAATGCAGATTATAAAAAACATATTAGGTTTTTCTTGTAAGACGTTGTTAAGTTCAAAATATAAGGTTACAAAACAAACTCAATGACTCAACTATCGGGAAGTGCAGACATAAACTCCAAGTACATGGACAAACACGAAATCGTGTGCGACATGGGGGAAGGGTTTGGTAAATGGAAGATGGGGCCGGACGAGGAGATAATGCCATTGATCGACGTGGCAAACGTTGCCTGTGGGTTCCACGCGGGCGATTTCAATATCATGCGCAAAATGGTGCAGTTGGCCAAGCTGCACGGTGTCAAAGTCGGTTCGCACCCTGGTCTGCCCGATAAGATGGGGTTTGGCAGGAGAAAGTGGGACATCCCTGCGGACGAGGTATATAACATGGTGCTGTACCAAACAGGCGCATTGAAGGCGTTTTTGGACGCGGAAGGAATGCGTCTGAACCATATCAAGCCACATGGCGAGTTGTATTTTTACGTAGAGAGGGACGAGAGCATTATGCGGGCGGTACTGCAAGCGGCGAAGGTGTTTGGGGTGCCCGTAGTGGGCGCGAAAAACAAGCGGTTCGAACAGGTGGCTCATGAGGAGGGGGTAGACCTGATCCAAGAGTTTTACGCGGACGTGGACTGGAACGGCGAGGGCCGTCTGGTCCCCGTGGCGGAATCGCGCGCCAAAACCCCGAGCATCATCCACGACGCGGTTTTGCAGGCAGGCACGACGGACGCAACAACCACGTTCGACAACAAGCCGCTAGCCCTGAACTTTGGCGCCAACCCAATCTTGCTGTGCTTGCACTCGGACATGCCCACGGCCCTAGGGAACATCACGGCGGCGCGCAGTGCAATCGACGAGCTGAACGCGCGCGCAGCGCACTAGCGGCGCCCAAGCGATAGCCAAGCGGCGTGCCAGCGCTACACCTCTGCAGCCACATCCCCTATATATTATCTAATGTGAACAACCAAGCACGCATCCCGCATGCCCAGCTCGGGTCTTTGCCAAGTGCCGACCGCCCGGCGCGCGACAAAGCTTCTGCGTCAATTACACCCATGCATCCATTCCCACCTCCACCCACACCTACTGTCCCGTCTGAAACGACTGCCCAGACCCCTCCCGGCCTTTGTTCTTACGGCCGCGTCTTAACTCCGCCCTCCCGTCCGCTCCGCGCCGCGCCGCGCGGAGCCTGGCCGCATCCGGTCCATCGCCTTCTACGAACTTCTATATCGAGCAAGCCCGCTACGCCCTTACTGTAATGCTACATTCCCCAGCCTCTTGTTTCCTACCGGGCCGTCGCCGCAAGCTCCCACAAAACTCATGGGCAAAGTTGTGGCACCACGGCTCAGGGATGGTCTACGACACGCCGTCTTGCTCAGAAACGCTTGCTACAAACTCAATCTGGCCGTATGTGTGGCCGCGTGTGTGGCCGTGTAAGTGGCCGTTTGGAGTCTCCTGTCATTGATTGTCCCTGCCGAGAATTTTAGTGACGTTCTGGGCACGGGCTCATTACTCTCCCGTAGATCCCTTGCGTTCTCTGTTTGTTGTCATGGCGTTGCCTTGGCTTTCTTGACTTTATCGCGTCGTTGCCAAAATAGCGCAATTTCACCGGAAAAGTGCATACCTGAAACGTCGCGACTTCAAACATCAACAGCATGTCCCGTATGCGGAAGGAAACGCCCTGCCAAATACAGCGCACGGTGCCGAGCCAGCAGTAAATGTACCGAAAAAAAAAAAGAGCCACTGCCCAAAACGTTGGACGTGGATTTCCTTAACGACGGAATTACCTCTTTGATAAATTTTTGAAGAGTGAATTTTTTGTCTTTTCTTGTTTTTTCCTGTTTTACCCTGTTTTTCTTATTATTTCTTATTTTACCAAAGCCAACCACGGTATGGTGGTTTCCTGAAAAATCTAGACTTTGGAACATTCGCCAAAAGGACGCAGACTAAGATTGCGGCGATGGTGGAAAGGTATAAATACAGCTGAGCATCGTGCGGTTTGCATTGGTAATTTCTGACAAGCAATTCATAGCAAACTTCTCACTTTCGCTCACATCATATATCTAACAATGCAATTCTCTACTGTCGCTGTTTTCGCTGCTGTTGCCTCTGTCGCCGTTGCCCAATCCACCGTGGACGCCATCTCTCAAATCACTGACGGTCAAATCCAAGCTACCTCTGCTACTGAGACCCCAGTTGTTTCCACCGAATCTGCTTCTGCCAACAGCACCACTGTCTCCATCCAGACCGCCACCAACGGTGCTGCCAACGTCGGCGCCGGCGCCATGGCTGTTGCCGGTTTGGCTGCTGCCGGTGCTTTCTTGATCTAAGCACCTGGTTCAGTATTTAGCGAGGGTGCGCCGCGGCGCGCCTTTACGTAGTTATATTGCAAACGGAATTTAATCAGATACTCATGGTATATGGACGTTTTGTTGCGCCGATTGGCCAGGTCGTTTTCGCTGCCGCGTGTGTTTGGCTTGTGGCTTGTGCGGACTGGTTGCCTATTGCCGGAATGGCTGAGAAAACCGTAGATGTTGAAAAATAGTTGCGTTTTGTCATGTACGTTGCCGTGTCCTCCCTACATCGCTATGTCTTTCTACATTGCTATGTCTCTCTACGTCGGGCTGCTTCGCTTGCCTCAATTGAGGGTCGCAACCAACTTCTCTCCCGAGTTTCTGTTGAACTCAATGTCATCCAACAGCTGGGGAACGCTCTCCAGGCCTCGATACACCTTGACAGGAATGTGGTAGATTTCCCCAGCATTAATCTTGGGTGTGATGAACTTGGTGAACTCGATCGATTTCGCACGGTACTCGGGGTTTGCAGGTAGCGTCAAGCTTCCAAAGGGCACTTCCTCACCGGTCGCAGAGTATAGCAGAGTACCTGTGATAGTCACATTGGACTTTCTCTCCGCCTCGGCAATGTCCTTTTCGCTCAACAACGTGAGTTGTAAGATGGTAACTGGCTCGTTATCTGCGGAGCATCTGTACACTTGCTGGATAGTTTCTTTGTTGGACACAGCATCCACCAAGTAGGTCACGTTGGGGTATTTGCTTTTGATCTGCTTCACGACGTCGGAGTCGTGGTAATCGAAGAGCTCGTCCGCACCGTACTTCTTCAAAGTTGCCTCGTGCTTTCTGGAGGCAACAACGATAATCTTACTGTAAGCATTGATCTTTTTGGCAATCTGAATTAGCATTTGACCCACACCCGTGGCACCTCCCCAAATTAAAATGGGGAAATCGTGCTGAGGCTTGGCGGGCTCCCAAATGAGCTCGTTTCCAAAGTTGTAGTGTAAAATAGCGCCTGCCGTGTCAATGGAGACTGGTAACGTAGCGGCAGCCTCGAAGGACTTCACGACACCAGCAGGAATCCGGGATTCGCCACTCAACGTCAAATCAGCTTTGAAGGATAGCTTGGAGTCCAAAGCACTGTACTCGGCAAATGCACCGTTTCCCGGGTGCTTGACAGAGGAGCCGTGCACGATAGAGTAAATAGTGTCGCCGACAGCGAACTTGGACTTGTCAACGTCAGGACCCAATGCTACAATTTCACCAGCAGCATCACAACCCACAATGGCACCTTGAGGACCGATTTTGTATTTAATGTGCTTCCAATCCGTTGGATTACCAGCGACAGCCTTTGTCTTGATAAGAACGAGACTTCCTGTTAACTTGGGCACAGGAACGTTGTCCTTGAGAACAGCCTTGTCGCCCTCGATGACAACAGCTTTCATGGTCTTTGGAATGGACATTTTTTTTACTTCGTATGTATGATTTGTTGCTTTCGGTAGGATATCTTCAGCTGAAAATCCCTATTCTTCCTCTAATGTAGTTTCGAATGTAACTTGCCAGCTTACAAATAAAACTACTTCTACCTATCCGCAAATGGTGTGCGGAATAAAACTGCGGCTGTTGGCCCCTATACGAGCTACCGTGTAGAACAACATAGAACAACATCGTAAAGGTCTTTAGTAATCAAACTTTTAGTAAGCGCGAACAGTTAGAATGCCTGACAATGCTAAGAAAATACAGTTAAAAATAGAACACTGTTGGTTCAATGGAGTTCAAAAAAGTACAATTCCTTTTAAAATGTTCCTGGTATTGCGATGCAGGACTCTTTGCCGCGGTTTGTAGCAAATTCTTAAACCTGGTTGGCATTTAAGCTTTACTAGCGTGCTGTAAATTCGCATTTTACAAAAATACTCACTACGGGACCATTTGAGGTATCTCCTGTGGTCCTAGCGGTATTGCTTGCTCATCGATAGCATCACATAGAGCTCCAATTACCAAGCACTTGCAACAAAGTAATTTATCGATCTTGAACGAAATGCTACAGAAAAGGATGCTAGCTACCGTACTGCTGTTTCAAAATCTTCTGATTTGATTATCAACCCGTAACAAGTAGCAGCGAATCACAGATTTCGATGACATTTCTGTGATGCCAAAACTAGGCTTCATGACTTGTGGGGGACGGCACTCTTTGAAAGTATACTACCACTTACTACCACTCGGATATAATGTCCATGCATATTCTATCCCTTTCATTTTAAGCAGTGGTGCTATTTGCATTGTTTTCTCACTTTCCTCATACTTCAGAAATGAAATGTAAGGCTTGACTCTCATCTTTTACAAAATAGGCAAATTTAAGGCTGGTCACGGAGACACTCAGCCGCTCCAGCTGATCCCATGAAACTTGCCTCGTTGAGGCGTTCTATTTGGAAGCACCCGGCTGCTAGAGCCGTGCGGTGCGTGCGGTACTATACATCCCCTCACCAGATGGCAAGCGGTTGGAGCAGACCATGATTCATGCTATCTACTTAAGAGTCTATATCACAGAATATGACCTAGAGGTCGCTCCGCAGATTGACCACATGATGTTTGTCGGAAGCTTTTTACTCAAAGAATGAAGAAACCAAGCAGCCGCTCGGAGTATTCCGAAAATTTTTCGCTTTTTAGGGCTCCGAGACTGTTCTTGGCCAAACGAGATAACCTTAAAATCTCCGAAGTTTTCTCGAAGAAATCAAGATGCCTCAGCCGTATTAGAAAATAAACAATCATTCACCTACGTCAACACATAAATAATAAATAGAAACTCGTAGTTAGCGCTAAATTGCACTAAATTAGTACTCGTAAGCTTGCTTCAAGATGGCAATGACTTCTTCCTTCTTGAATTGAACTGGGTTGGTCAAATGACAAGCATCCTCCATGGCGTTCTCAGCTAGGATCTCGAAGTCTTCAGGCTTAACACCCAACTCGTTCAAGTTACGTGGGATGTTCATAGCTCTGTTGAATTGGTGTAGGACTTCAATAGCAGCCTCGGAGGTAGCATCCTTGGCACCCAAGTGAGTAGCAATTTCACCCAATCTAGCCTTAGCCTTTGGACAAGCGGTGTTGAATTGTTGAACGTGTGGCAATAGGACAGCGTTACAGACACCGTGTGGTAGATGGTAGAAACCACCCAATTGGTGAGCAATAGCGTGGACGTAACCCAAGGAGGCGTTGTTGAAAGCCATACCAGCCAAGTATTCGGCGTAACACATGTCAGTTCTGGCCTTCTTGTCCTTACCGTCCTTGTAAGCAGCGATCAAACTTTCAGTGATCAAATCAATACCCTTCAAAGCACAAGCGTCAGTGATTGGGTTAGCAGCGATGGAAACGTAAGCTTCGATACAGTGAGTCAAAGCATCTAGACCAGTAGCAGCGGTCAAAGATGGTGGCAAACCGTACATGGTGGTTGGGTCGTTGATGGCAACGGCTGGGGTAACGTTGTTGTCGATGATGGCCATCTTAACCTTCTTCTCCTCGTTGGAGATAATGGTGAATCTGGTTAGCTCAGAAGCGGTACCAGCAGTGGTGTTGATGGCGAACAATGGCAAACTTGGCTTCTTGGATCTGTTGACACCTTCGTAGTCACCAATTTCACCACCGTTGGTGGCTAGCAAGGCAATAGCCTTGGCGTTGTCGTGGGCGGAACCACCACCAATAGAGACAACGATTTCACTGTTGTTGGCCTTTAGTTCCTTTAGACCAGCGATAACGTTGGCAATGTTAGGGTTTGGTTGAGTTTGGTCGTAGACTGCAACAGTTAGACCACGGGCTTCCAACATGGCCTTGACCTTGTCGGACAATCCGATCTTAACGATACCTGGGTCAGTGACGATAAGGGCTCTGACATAATCTCTACCCTTGATGAAGTCGGCGGCCTCTTCCAAGGCACCTTCACCGAAGAAGGAAATTGGTGGGATGTAAAAACCAGTAACGGAGGACATTGCTATCTGTTGATTGATTGGTTTGAAACTAAATTGACTGCATCAGGGACCTCCAAGGTATGTTTTGCCATTTTTATAGGTTTCCAGTTGGCAGCCGTCTTTTTCGGTCTTTTTTCAAAATCTTCTAATAACCTTTAAAGTGAAGCCCTAAGCAAAACGTCAGGCCATCTGAAAATTTTTGCTTACCATATTCTCTGAGAGCGGCGTTTAAACCGAGCATCCAGTCAACCTCGTGGACCGTCAGCGGCTGCTGGATGCATCTAATCAATCTTGAGCATTCATTTGCAGCAGCGCACGTCCACTCTCAGATTGGTTCACGCAGATTTTAGTTCCCTAAAATCATACGAGTTAGACACGAACGCTGTGTTGCATCACCTGGCTCCATAAACAACGCCTTTCGTGCTTCCAATGCGTGTCTTGGAGCGTGTATTGTGTGTTATCATGCTGTTCATACTCATCGCCGTGGAACCATCCTTAGCTGCCTTTAAACTCTTGTTCATTCTTATCAGCCTCCCATACTTCGTGAACCACATCATACATCATTTTGAAAAACAACAAGCAGGGCCAACGTTTCGGTTAATACTTCTGTCACTGCCTTTGCCCTCTTCTAATTTATCCTCCTGCGATGACTCACATGCCGTTCTCTTGACCTATAACATTGGAGCTAATGGAAGTACACACAAAAGTCAATTCATAAACTCTAGATTATAGCTTCTAATCCGTCATAGTCTAGTTGGGGGATTTTCGTTGCTTGTAGCTGCACATTTTTCTTATTCTTCTAAGCTATATGTCATTTTTTTCAAGGGTTATTAGAAGGAAATCAACTTGAAGTGTTCAGGAAACTCGGTAGCAAGAGTGATAATGAATGTCGTAAAGCAGCTGGAAACAGTATGCTATACAGCGATATTTATACGCTTTGTGAAGGATAATTCACTAACTAACGTCTTCCTCTCACTTCTTCTTCAGTTCATCTCACATTTTGTGCACCATGTAATTATGATGTACGTGAGGCTGTCGACACCGAATGAAGAGGGTCAAAATCACGAGGAAGAATGTAACACAATAGTTAAGGTACTTTTGCGTAGCATGAGATACTTTCAAGTCGTTCTTCTCGTGCAACTAGCCTTTTTATGCTGGTATCATTGGACGATTGACTTCGAAAAGCAAGTGTGCAAATGGAATTATGGATATCTATTCACTGATATACTGGGAGAATTTGACTGCGGGCGTGGTGGTAGGGCTATTTTGCTTTTTCTCGATGTTTTTATTCTCCTGATGCAGCTCCAAATGTTCACTGAAGAGTTGACCAAATGTCGTAAGAATGTGGACAAAGTTGCACAGGACGTCAATATTACCGTGGGAGATTTGGGGATCCACAAATTCGGAATCTTAAGTATTTTACGCTTCAATTCCTTCGATAAGGATAATTCAGAACCACAACTTTCCTACGATGTGGGCGATCAAGGAGAAGACGAGAATATGGGTTATGGGAGCACTACTTGAGTTATAAACTTGACGAGGATAAAACTTGAGTGTTCCAAAGTTAATTGTTTCGCAGAATTGGACGTTTATTCTGTATAGCATTATCATTACTGCTCATACCCCAAAATGAGCACATTGAACAATACAAACGAATGTACATTTCAAACTCCATTTTGGGACCTACTTAAGTTCCAGAAAAGTTAAAAATCATATCATCTCTGAGATCATTATTCTCATGTTTTTATTACATTAATAATCTCAAGCTGTATAAAGATTTCACGTACAGTTGATAAGAACGTCCATCCTGGTATAGCGAATATTGTTTGCATTGAAAACTTTTAATAATGGGTAGTGAGGAGTAGGATTACCTAGTTCTCAGGTCTGGACATTTTGCAGAGAACGACACTGAAGTCATTAATGTGCTTCTGCTTCGCAAACATTTTGTCGCTTGTGCCGTAAGAACCCTTCTATTTCAATATCAAATCGATTTCAATTGATTGAAGTTCTAGGTTATAATTTTTGAAGCTGTTGTTCTTTTTTTGCTGTTTTACCTTCAGAAGCTGAATATGCTAATATCACTCGCAGTTCGCTGTAAATTTGTACTTGGTGCTTGAAAGAAGGCTGGACTTTGATTTAGGATTCTGAACGTTGGATCATTCTCAAGTAATTTTAAACCGTCAGTAATTCGGATATCTATATGGCCATTTTCAGTGATCGGGTCTCACGGTGAAAACTGTTTTAGTAGAAAAAAAGTCGTAAATTTTACTTTCATCTCTTGCGATGCCATCAAAGAGTGTAAAGATAAACTGATAGCAGATGATGGCAAAGCCCAAGAAGGGGAAAAAGGTAAATATAGATGCACATGGAACTATTCTGATACCAGTTCCTAAGTCTATCCCGAACAGGGAACACCTACAAAGACTGAATTATCTTTACCAGCTGTCAACATTCCAGACGATGGAAATTCAACAGGATAAAGCAAATTCACTGGCAAGAATGTATGCGAAGAATCTAGATCTCATCCAGAAGAAGACCAAGTGCGGCCTAACGCCTGGATTGAAACGAACCATGTGCAAAAAATGCCATCGGACACTGATACCAACGAAAACAGTGAAACATCGCATCGTGAATAACAGCAGAAGAGGTTGTAAATCAAATGATATACTCATGGCAGAATGCGTATGTGGCGCTGTGAAGAGATTTCCGGTAGGACGAAATCCATCCTACGAAACTTACTGCGAAAGAGATGGAAATTTACATCTCCTCAGCGCTGGGCGCGAGCGTTAAATTCAACGCGTAACACAGTGTTAACTGTTTGCATATGTAGCGATACCTAAAATTTATAAGTCATTTTCCATTTTCTCTCCTGTCATTGCTCCTATTCGTAAGTCTTTCTGCTGAGTTCACAAGAAACCATCACTCTTCTTTTCAACTGCTTCTTGGTCGGCTATCTGCTGCTCCTTAAGGGCAGCCAGCTTCCGAGATTCGGGATATATCTTGTACCCTTTGTTACTTTTCCCGAACCAATTGAATTTCCAGCTAATTTCGTGCGCGATCAACTCGCCGAACCCGAGCATTAGTCCATTGACGAAGGGTAGAATTAAATTTATTGAGCATGTGCCTGTGAAGTACAGAATTTTGCTGAAGGAGATGCCACCCACAGTTGATACGGTGTTTGAGGACGAAGACGCATATGAGTTGGCTCTCGAAGATGAGTTGACCAGCTCCAAAGGAGACTCCTCTTCTTCTTCTTCACCAGGCTCAATACCCGGGATAGAAACTGGACCTGGGTTGATAGCTGCCAAAACTTCCTCCGGAAGATCACTTATCACTTGCTCAGCCATCTTGGGTGTTCCCTATGCTTGCAGATGTGCACTGATGAAACTTTACAGAACGCATGTTTTATTAAACGTTAACTCATTTTGACATAAAATCATCCTGTACGTATGTTTAGTATGAAGTGATGGTACATTTCTTGTCAACATGGAAAAGTGATGGATTTTGCCACCCTGCAATCCACTGGTATCACTCGAGTCGTGAGTAGCTTAGACAAGCAAAGTAATAATGAGTGGTTACGACAGAGCGCTATCAATTTTCTCGTATGTTTGGTTAGCTTTACTTCCGTTAAATTAATGAATACGCAATTGCCAATCGCTGTGAATGCGAGGTACTTTCAAAGGGTACAATACTAACACCATAATAGACCTGATGGCCACATTTTTCAGGTTGAATATGCAGGAGAAGCTGTGAAAAGAGGAACCTGTGCTGTAGGTATTAAGGGGAAAGACTGTGTTGTGGTTGGATGTGAGAGACGGTCAACATTGAAACTGCAGGACCCTAGAATCACGCCGTCTAAGATATCTAAGATCGATTCACATGTGGTTCTCTCGTTTGCTGGCCTTAATGCAGACAGCCGTATTCTAATCGAAAAAGCACGTGTGGAGGCACAATCGCATAAGCTTACGCTCGAAGATCCAGTGACTATCGAATACGTGACACGTTATGTTGCCGGTGTGCAGCAGAGGTACACTCAATCTGGTGGTGTGAGGCCTTTTGGTGTATCCACACTGATCGCGGGTTTTGATCCACGGGATACTACGCCTAAACTCTACCAGACCGAACCAAGTGGTATCTATTCTGCGTGGAGCGCGCAAGCCATTGGAAGAAACAGCAAGACTGTACGCGAGTTCCTTGAGAAAAATTATTCTAAAGAAGCACCTCCATCTACCGAACAAGACTGTGTGAAACTTACTGTGAAAGCGCTTCTGGAAGTAGTTCAAACAGGTGCAAAGAACATTGAAATTACGGTTGTGAAACCAAACTCACAGCTCACAAACCTAACTAGTGAAGAAATTGGTAAATACGTTGATGAGATTGAGCTCGAGAAACAGCAAGAGCTTGACAAGAAGAAGAAGAGAAGGGAAGAGAACTAGGTATTGTTACGTAGTTCCCACTATAAAGGTAGAGCATGTAGTCACACAATACGACGGGACAGATAAGTCACAAATACACAAATAACGCTAATGCAGTTGATGTGTCAGCTTAATGCGCGCCAGGGCATCGGACCAAAAATCGGCTACTGTTTATGTACATATTGAGCTAAATGAAAGTATTTCCTCTGTATACTCAAAAGTGACAATTTAGTTAACTTGAAATCTTGTTGCAGTTTTCATTTTAATGTTTTGTTGAGATAAGCTGCAAAGTACGAGAATAACAACAGACATTAATCTTTTTCAGTTCACCACGCTGTCATGGAATCATAATACTTTTAGAGTGATATATATATATATTTTGTTATATTTTGTTATATGTATCTGATATAGATCATGTTTCTCGTTCACTGACGTCTGAGACTTGACATCTACAATAGTAAAGCACACAAACCAGCAAAGGCAGCCCCCATACCAGCGGAGGCAGCATTCATGTTGGCCAAACCTGTGGAAACAACTGGGGTAGAAGCTGATGAGGCAGCAGATGAAGAAGATGAAATAGAGGAGGCAGCACTTGACTTGACTGAAGTGGTAGCAGTAGAAGAAGCAGCACTACTGGAAGGAGCAGCTGAAGATGACTTCACGCTACTTGAAGAGACTTCAGAAGAAGTTTCAGAACTGCTGGAGGAAACTGCAGAGGATTCAGTGGAGGAAGTAGCAGAGGAAGCAGAATATTCCGATGAGGATGCGACCTCACTGGAAGACTCACTGGAGGACTCAACAGTAGAAGAGGAAGCAGCACTGCTAGAGGTCTCAGTACTGGACACAGAGGTAATTGGCGCTGATGATGAAGCAGTTGAAGTAGCTGCAGAACTTGAATCCGTAGTGTATAGAACAGCCAATGCGGTCTCCAATCTCGAGGAGTACCATGGTAAAGCAGTAACCTCAGCTTGCAAACCAGCCATATCGATATCGCTGAAGAGAGTAGTGTAAGAGTCATCAGTATAGGTGGTCAACTGTTCATAAACAGTTAGAATACCCGAAGGAATAGAAAAGCTAGGATCGTTGAAGGCTAGAGACATGTAATCACCCAAGTTGGCTTCCACATCACTCAACAAAATTTGAAGTTCTTGAACTTCTTGTTGACCGGTCAAATCTGCTTTAGCAACAGCAGCGGTGGCGGCGACGAGTAGAGTTGATTTGTTAATTTTCATTGTGGTAATTGTTGACTTTTGCAATGTTGTTTTCCTTTATGACCCTATAGAAACAGTCAAAATACTACCCTTTATATGTGTGCACTGCGCTCATCTCGTATCTCATCAAGTTCTATGCGACCGCCACGCCGTGTATACATTTTCCAGGGGAGACGAATCTCGTACAGATATGGCAACCTCAACCATTTTTTAGGAATTACAATAGCACTCTCCATAGGGCTCGAATGTTTTGAGACATTGTAGGCACAATCGCATAGCTCTCAATATCCAGTACTTTCCTGCGATTATATGTCGTACATGCCTGTGTTCTCTCTTCAAAACGTGCTTTGAGAGCCATCGTTTATTGTCACTGCTAGCTTTTTGCACATCACTAATTCAGTGACATAATGTCAGGATGTCGAGACCGTGCAATGCACGACAATGACCTTTCATATGTGCATGAATAAAAAGGTCGAGTACGAATTTCCTATACAGGCAATTACGATGATTAATTGTTGTAAATGTGCTGTCTCTCCCTACGGCTAAGATACTCGTCGAGCCTGTAGTCTTTTAAGAGCGTCTGCAGCTTACTAGATGTAGGCTATTCTTGGGCACTGTACCATTTACGAGGAAATTTCAACCTTTTACGATGAACAAGCGAATGCTCATCTCCTTCGTGAAAGGTTCACTTGGTTTTTGATACATTTTCAATAGCACGGTGTCTCTTGGCAACAAATGAATGTACGGATGTTTCAGACGTTATATAGCAGTACTCGTCAGGAAAAGCATAAATAGTGGATGGAAGGCATCTAAAAAAAATAAGAGCCCTCCCTCTATAATTTGGCCAAATTAGAATGGCAAGCATTTGGTTGTACTCAGATTATCTGCATTTTAGGAATGGGATCTTACGACAGGCTGATGTTCTGTAGAAGTAAGCTCGCGCCGCCCCTAAGGGTTAACGACAATTAAACGAGAAAGATGAACGGAAACGGTTTCTTGATGATGCTTTTCTTGCAACGCCGCACATTGTTAAACGACATCTTCAGACTGAGAGTTAGTGAACGACTAGCAAACACTCCATCATTCTCTGTGTCGTATTTAGATGAGTCAACAACGTGAACGAAGAATAGAAATGCAGCACAGATCTCAGTCGCCTGTTTTCGAGCATTTGGAAAAGTGTTCTACCACGATGCTGTGATAGAGATGCAAAGGGCAATTTCTAGAGATCGAATTTTTTCTTCTGGTGGCTTGTTTACGAGTTTTTGGATCAGCAGTCGTACAGTGGTTAAAAAAAGCCTAGGGCCATCACAACAGGGCTGAAACTCAAAAGAGTTCAGCTGCAGAAATAAGATTAAGTGGTAGCTCTTCAATCAAAATGATGAGGAGGAGATTTAATAACAATTAATATTGTTCCTTTTCTGCTAAGATGCTTACTGAAGGCACTTAATGAATCGCCGAAGTCTCGCATTTTTTAAACCTCCCCTGGCTAGGCAAGCTTCGACAAAAATGTTAGCGCAGAATAAGCGTAATTCGTACAATGTAGTCTTTAATGGAAAGATCAGAAGTCAAGCCTCTAAGAACGAGCGTACTGTCATCGTATCACAGCGAGGAAGTATAGTGATGAGTTAGCAATTATATATAGATATACTGATAGAAATTGTGTGGAGTCTCAGCGAGTTAATCAAAAAGCCGTTGCCTTTCGATTAACGCATTACG
The DNA here is from genome assembly GCA_900074765.1 of Lachancea fermentati. NCBI lineage: Eukaryota > Fungi > Ascomycota > Saccharomycetes > Saccharomycetales > Saccharomycetaceae > Lachancea > Lachancea fermentati. Next base: position 1,000,437 of record LT598486.1, on the reverse strand, counting down.
CAAGGTACGGGTGTGCCATTTAAATGTGTCCTATTGATATAAAAAACGAGGTAAACGGGCAAGTGTGAGAAATCTGATAAATTGCGTAATAACGATGAACACTGATCCTTCTTTCAGTGGGCTGAGCAAGTATTTCAAAACTCTCTCAAATTTATCATTGTCGTTCAAGGATGCTAAGGTTAACTTCACGGGAAAGAATCAAGATGAGGAAAATAATTCCAATGCAGCAATAAACATAAACGCCCACATCAAAGGTGGCGAATTGGCCTTAGTAATGGGAAAAAATTCATCTCTGTTTCTGCAAGGACTAGCTCGTCCAATTACAGGAAACACCAAAGGCTCCATACTTTTGAAAAACTACGACTACAACATGTTCGCGCGGGCCTGTCCCCAGCAAGTCATCTACAGCAATGAACAAGATGACCATTTTCCGTTTCTCACTGTTCAGCAAACAATCGACTTTGCAATAAATTGCAAAGTAAATGGTGAGAAAGGCATAAAAAATGCAATAAGAGAGACGTTATTAAATGAGTTTGGTTTAAGCCACGCCAGGGATACCATTGTGGGAAATGACCGTGTTAGAGGTATATCCGGCGGTGAAAGAAAAAGATTGTCTATCATCGAGACATTCATTGCGCATGGTTCGTTGTATTTATGGGACAACTCATCAAAGGGACTAGATTCCTCTACAGCGCTTGAGTTTTTCAAGTGTCTCCGATCCATGGCTCACCTTACCCAAACTGTCAATCTCGTTAAAATTTCACAGGCAAGTGATAAACTTATGAGTTGCTTTGACAAAGTTCTAGTGTTCTTAGATGATCAGCAGGTGTTTTATGGTACATTGAAAGACTGTATTCGCTTTTTCATGGAACTGGGGTATAGCAGGGACCCAACATTATGCGACCTTGAGTATTTGACAGCAATAGTGAATGGAAGCCTAGCAAGTCGCACAATAACATCAACTGAAGATGTGGTAAGGTGTTGGCGCCAATCCATCTATTGCACACAAAGTGTGCAAGAGCTTGATAGTTTCATAAATGCGCGCCAAATTCTGCTAGACAAGTGCAACGAAGCTGATCTAACGCCACTTTATGATGTATCTGTTTGGTACCAGCTTAAATACTGCACCATCAGGGCCTTCCATAGGGCAGTTGGCGATAAAGTTTACATGATTGCGCAATTCATCTCGATCTTAGTCCAATCCCTAGTAATTGGTTCACTTTTTTACAATATACCACGGACAACGATAGGATCATATTCTAGAGGATCGATAACCTTCTTTGCTCTATTATTTTTCACGTTCATCTGTTTAGCAGAGGTTCCCATCAGCTTTGCTAGACGCTCAGTCATTAACAAGCAAAGAAAGTTATTCTTCTATAAAGGTTGGACAGAGAATCTTTCTACTGTTATCTTTGACATGCCATATAGGGTTATTCTGATTATAGTGTTCAGTTTAATCCTGTATTTTATTGCACACTTTCAGTTTAGCGCTGCCAGATTTTTCATTTTTCTTCTGTTTTTGGTGATAGTTAACTTTTCAATGGCATCCTTATTCCAATGGGTTGCAAATGCATCACCCACTATCTCTATGGCAAACGCAGTTTCGGGAGTTCTGCTTCTTGCGATTGCAATGTATGCTTCTTACGTGATTTACTTAAAATCGATGCATCCATGGTTCAAATGGATTGCTTACATTAACCCAGTAATGTATGCAATGGAATCGATTCTGTCTAATGAAATGCTTCACATGCAACTTGATTGTACAGAGTCTATTATACCACGCGGGCCCACGTACAACAATGTGAGTTTTGATCACAAAGTGTGTGGTTGGCAAGGCGCAAAGTTAGGCCACGCTTCTGTTCAGGGCAAAGAATATCTCAGTGATGCACTCGCGTATTCATACAAACACACTTGGAGAAATTTCGGAATTCTGATAGGGTTTTCAGTCTTCTTCTGTTTCTGCTCTGTGGTCACATTCCACTACATTACTCCCTTATATGATGAAAGGATTAAAACCTCAGGTAGAGGGAGAGACGAAAAGGACTTATTTGATTCTGCAACAAATGAATTTGATATTTCGGAAAGCGATTCTTTGGATGATGATCCTTCTATCGGAAAAATAGAAAACATTATGGATTCAAAACAAATTAATACCAGGACCAAGACGCATCAACAAATATCGGAAGTCCACACCTTATCATGGAAAGATATCAACTATACTGTCAATGACAAAAAACTGCTAAACAACGTTTCGGGATATGTTAGTACGGGATTGACCGCTTTGTTAGGAGAATCCGGAGCGGGAAAAACAACACTTCTTGATACTTTGTCTCATAGAATAGAGGGTGGAGTCGTATCCGGAGAAATATTAGTTGATGGACACCCGATTGACCAGTTAGAGGCGTTTAAAGCAAACATTGGCTACGTACAGCAACAAGATGTACATCTCGGCCTCCTTACTATTCGAGAGTCACTCAAATTTTCTTCCCTTTTGAGAGGTAACAATGATGTGAGCTATGTTGAAGAAGTTCTTCATATGCTCAAACTAAATGGGAATACCTTCGTAAAAGATCTATCACCAACAAACAAGAAGCTTTTATCTATTGGCGTGGAACTTGTTGCAAAACCTTCACTCCTATTATTTTTAGACGAACCTACCTCCGGACTGGATACAGAAGCAGCAATCACAATTATCAAGTTCTTGAAGAAACTCTCCATGCAGGGTCAGGCTATTCTTTGCAGTATACATCAACCAAGTCGTAATATTTTCAGTTATTTTGATAATGTAATAGTATTAAAAGCAGGGGGAGAAACCGCCTATATGGGACCAACAACAATTGCCTGTGATTACTTTTCTCAGCGTTCTTCACTCTTTTACGATCCTCATAGTGACAGTCCTGCTGATTTCATTATTGAAACTGTTGGAGAACGAAGCTCTGAAAAGTCATGCTCAAACTGGGCTGAGCTATGGAAAGCATCCGATGAAGGAAAAAAAGTCACACACACACTCCAACAACTAGAGCAGCATGCGGTCATTTCAGGGGAATCATCAGTAATTGTTCAAAAGGAAAGAATCACCTACCTCAATCAACTTATGATAGTGACTAAAAGACAATACTTAACCTTCATAAGGGATCGTTCATATATTGCCTCAAAGTTTTTGTTAAACGTCGTTTCTGGACTTTTCATAGGGTTTACATTTTGGAAAACTAAGCACAACATCATAGGTTTACAAAATCTAGTATTCGCAACGTTTATGGTGCTTTGCATTTCATCTCCCCTCGTTCACCAGATCCAGGATAAAGCATTAGAGGCAAAGGACGTATTTACTGTCAGAGAGTCAAAATCATCAACATTTCACTGGTCGGTACTAATCTTATCTCAGGTTTTGGTTGAGCTACCCTTTGTCCTAGGTAGTAGCACAGTTTTGTTTCTCTGTTTCTATTTTTGCTTGGGGGTGAATAATTCCCCACATATTGCTGGGGTTTATTATTTCAATTACATGCTCTTTAGCATTTATTATTTGACATTTGGACTGGGTTTATTGTATGCGACAGCGGATCTTCAAACAGCATCCGTTCTAATTGCTTTCTTTTTCAGTTTCACAGTATCCTTCTGTGGTGTGATGCAACCGTACTCGCTCTTCCCTAGATTTTGGACATTCATGTACAGAGTTTCCCCATACACCTATTTTGTTGATACCTTCGTCAGTCTCTTGCTACATGATCGAAAGGTAACTTGCGATACCAGTGAGCTTGCTCCAACAATGCCACTCGCAGGGCAAACATGCGGTGAGTTTATGAAAGCATTTATTGATGAGTACGGAGGTTACTTGTTAAATCCTTCTGCTCCTTATGTTTGTGCCTACTGCACTTATGACAGTGGGGATGAGTTTCTGAAGATTCAAAACATGAGCTATTCTCACAGATGGAGAAACTTCGGGATATGTTGTGCATACATTGCTTTTAATATCTTTAGTATGCTGGCAGGATTCTACTTCGTTTCTGTTAAAAGGACTATCCCCAAATTTTTTAGATCCTTGGTAAAATTGTTCACAAGGCAAAAATAATATCTATAACAATTTAATATGCATGTCAATTTTCTTAGGTTTCATTTATGACTCTTGATTCCAAACACCAGATATTTCATTTAATTGCTTTGAAAGCTCTTGATCAAATCGCACAAAACTATCTCCTTCTCTGGCCGCATCTGCATTGCTCTCAACAAGGGGGGCACAGTACATAGAGCCCTGACATTCATCTTTCCTAATCCAGGGCTTTACAAAAATGTCCGGAGTTATTAAACCATCCATTTTTAATGGTTGGCTGTAAGCTTCTTGTAGTTGATCTTCACTATCATATTTTGCTCCAAAATATTCGGGAAGTTTCTGATAATCAAGTGCCGCAGCTTCTGCTATTTTACAGGTCTTGAGTCCGCCATTCGTCCATAATAGTGTGTTATTTTCATCACCATGTGCTATTTGAGTGGAGCAGATAGCGTAACCTTTCACGCCTTCGTCTTCAAGAGAAAGCGGTGTGATTGGACCCAACGCCCCACCATCTCTTGGTTCTATAGAGTAACTTTCACCAGCAATAAGTTGACCCAGCCAAAATATCTCTTTGTCCCCATAGACGCATCGTTTTACCTTTGCATCCAGATTCAAAATAAAGGAAAGGACGAGACTGCTCAATTTCTCTTTTTTGTTCAGAACCACCAAACCACTGTCAACATTGTGCAGTATTTTATCATAAAAGAATCTATAGTAAACCTTTTCCTGCTCATTTTGGAACGTTCGCGAAGAAGGTACAACACTAGTGGCATTTATGATCATGCTATGGCCCATGAGAACGGATGCCTCCCTTGATGGCTCAAGAGAATTGAACATGTCAATACAATAATCAAAAGTGTGTTCATTCAGCATGTTTCTATCTTTGTACATTAGGGACCCACTCTCTTTATAATTGTGATTTTCGAAGAATGACTCCAAGGGAACGAAGGGAACCACATCGGCATCAAGAGTAATTACCTCTTCGAAGGTATTAAAAACAACGGCCAGCCATTTATTGACAAAATAAGTAAGTGCCTCCTCTAGATAGGCCGGATTCAACAGAGAAGAACAGTCTACAATGTACACCTGCTGTTGGCTGGACTTCAAGAAATTTGAGACAGAGTCAATAAATTCATTAGAGAGTTCGGGGCCCTTCTGGATTATTTGAATAGGCAACCGATTACCATTGTGATCTAAAACTCGCAGGAGCCGAAGAAAAATGTCCTTATGCCGTTCGCCAAGGGTCATCACTAAACCTCTACTGCTGGAAAAACGGGCCCAGTTCTGCCAGAAGGATTGTGAATTCGTATATGCAAATTTTGAATCTTTCTCTAGGTTGGCTGGATTTGAGAATCGCGGAATATGCTCACCTGTATTGAGATGGAGAATTTCTGGCCACAGCTCACCGAAGTTGCTGAAGTTGCGTAGAAAGGGAAACATGCGATGCTGAAAATCTGCCATGTCAATATCCCCCAAAACAGATTCAAGCGATAAGCCACCTTTGATAAAACATTTATCAAAAACTCGCATTCTTTCAACCGCCATAGAAAGAATGGCATTATCTAAATCATCATCATTATAGAACACTCTAATGTGATCATTAGTCCATTTGGTGCTATCTTTGTAAGTTGTGGCAAAGTAAAAATGGCATTGCTCTGAAAGGGTCATATTTGCCCATTTGTCAACGCTTTCATGCTGTGCTAGAAGTTTCGAAAGTTTAGATCTCGGGATAAACCTCGAGAATGGCGATATGAATAGAGATTCTCTGCCAGGAGACTGCTTGAGAATATTCTCCAACATCATTGATGACGTTGGCTTATAAAGCACACCATTCATGCGCAAGACCACATAGCACAGCACAAACAATACACCAGTTGGAAGAAGCCTTTTGAGAACAAAAGCCCTTCTCAACTTGAAGTGTGTAGGCATCCTACAGAAAGTTTTCGGATGAACTTTTGGAATCGAGATCAAAACAACGTTGAATTCATTTTCAAATGCCGGTTTTTTTCATCTGCAAGATGAGATAATCAAAAAATAAATGCTTCCAACCAGAGTCGAACTGATGATCTCCACATTACTAGTGTGGCGCCTTACCAACTTGGCCATAGAAGCGGAACTTGATTAGTTGGACATTGGTATAACAATATACCGACACCTGGAAAACATCTTCAAGCTTTATAGACCGTAGAATAAATGAACACGTAATCACTTCTCAATAGGGCAGCACATACCATATTCCACTATAGACTGAAGATCCAGATTCGCCTCACTAATAAGTACTTGACAAAAAAAAACCATGGAAGACCTGAATTTTTAAGCACATTAGACCCAAAATGCTTGATTTATAATAAGACGAATACTGAGTATTTCATTAGTCGAGTTAAAGAACCCAAGTTGAAATATAGATGATTCTCAAATTGAAAATGAGAAATTGGTGAATATTGAGCTAAATGTTGGGATTCCATTTTTTATTAAGGCTGTAATTTGAGAGATGGGTGAATATTGAGATAATTGTTGGGATTCCATTTTTTATTAAGGCTGTAATTATTGGTATATGGTTATACTAGAAGTTCTCCTCATCTTTCTAAGAATCCAGAAAGAAGAGTCAATAATTCTACTTACAACTATTCTTACTCTTTCTGTTCCTTTTATACATTTTCATTCATTATCCTATTACATTATCAATCCTTGCGCTTCAGCTTCCACTAATTTCGATGACTGTTTCTCATTCTTTATGTCATCTTAAAACACCGTGTATGATAATATACTAGTAGCACGAATACTAGTCGATGGTCGATAGTTGTATTTCGTTCCAACATACCACCCATAATGTAATAGATCTAATGAATCCATTTGTTTGTTAACAACTTGAAAGTTTTTATCGGAAGAGGTTTTGTCAATGTATCAGCAATGTTCTTCTTGGTCTCAATGTAGTATAGGTACAAATTATTGTCCGATACTTCATCTCTGAGTCTCATTGCTTTAGTGCCGAAGAATCTGTTCCTAAATTTCTCTTTATTTTTGGATGTAACTATACTGATTGTAGATCTGCTGTCAGTAAGTAAACATTTGATGATTGGTTTCTTATCTAGTTCTTGCACGAGATAACTTAGATTGTTTAGTAACGGAACGGCTTCACTGACTGCGTGTATTTCTGCTTCTGTGGTTGAAGTACACGTTAGTGATGCTTTTGTTGATTTTCCTCCAATGACTTTACCATTGAGTAAGAATATGTTACCAATCTGGGATTTGTAATACGGTTGGTTTCCGTATGAAGCATCGCTTATTACAACTAATTTGTTTCCTGATTTCGTAGATCTGTTTTTGTGCCATATTAGTTGTTTATCTCTGGTATCCCATATGAACTGTATTAATTCATATGTCATGTCTAAAACTTGTTTGGACGGGAATAATATATGTTGTGCGAGAGTGTTAATGTAGTACAGTAGGTCGAATCTGAATTTGTATCCAACGTACGATGCTAGGCCAATTAGCTTTTGCATTTCATGCACCTTCATTTTGTAATCTTCTTCTTCCAGTTCTAACTCTTCTTGGTCTATGTAAAGACCAGGTTGCCCTGGAGCGGCAAGTTTCCTACCTTTCGGATTCAAAGGTACGTTTAGGTTTGGTAATTTCTCAGTTAGTGAATTCTCCATACCTAGTTTCATGTACTTACCCCTCTGGTATTTAATTTCTAGTCCAAGAATGTCATTTTGGATTTCTTCATCACTTTCACCTAGGTTTATGATCTTAGTGTCATATTGTCGTTTTAGATTTTCTATAATTCTTTTGTTTGAGTTCAAGTCTTTGCTGAATAGTATCATGTCATCAACGAATAAGCAGATTGTTACTTGACTGTTTTTAAACACACATGACCATCCACGTACTTCTTCCATATCACATTTATCTATCAGATATGACTTGATAGTTTCATACCAGTTTGCACCACTTTGTTTCAAGCCGTAAAGTGATTTTCTCAATCGTATTAACTTGTTGTTCATACCTAAATGTGGCGGAGGTCTTATGTATAATTCTTCTTTGATGTCTGCGTACAAGTACGCCGAGGATATGTCCAGTTGTGTGACGTAGTGGTCATTGTCTAATGCAAGTGACAGAGATGTCATCAATGCATAATGATGTACAGTATTAGACTGCATTCCTGAGTCGTACGTATCAGGATGTTGAATGTCGCCTCTTGCAACAAATCTAGCTTTGTGTGTTCCATCTCGTTTTTTGTTAAAGATGAACATTGAGTTTTATCACCTTTTTGGTGTCTATTTCATTTTTTGTCATAGTATCTGTTTGTGTCCCATGTGTTCATCTTTAGCAATTGATTTACTTCTTTATGGTATGCTTGAATGTACTTTTCCTTTTCCTCGATATTCTTATTATATGTGATTGCCTCATCATATCTTAAGGTTGTTCGTATCGGTTTGATTGGTTTTGCTGCTTTTACAGCTGCGATCAGATGTATACGTTTCTTTGATCTTGGGGGGCTGTAAACTACGCATGTTCTTGTTGTTCCATGTGTCTCGTGATACCTCAATTTCAGTTTCATTATCTTCTAATGATCTTTTCTTACTATTGATAGTAGCATAGATATTAGATTTACCCATACCACCCAAACTGGAATTAGTTTGACGAGAATTGATCGGTGGAATTTCTTTAAAGGCATCGGGGAAACAGGTAGGAGATTCTGGAGGTAAATCGGGAATCGGAAGATCTTCTGTAATATATTCCTTCATATCATGTTCAGAGTAGGTATCTGGTGTAACAATAGGAGCATTATACTTTGGTATCTCACTTCCCTGTGGGGGATCAAATAGTGGAATTGGATAGTTTATCAAGCTTTTCTCGGTAGCCTGATCATTGAACTCTGATATAGTCTTGTTGTTTGTACCACCCAAACATGGCGTTGTGTCGTTTTTAGGATTAGTATTGATTTGGCGATGTGAATCTGAATCGCTCACTTGATCGTGATCATTGGATTTATTCGACTGTTGCGTGACAGAGCTGTGCACGGGGATATCGATTGATACATCTGATCTATTCATACCACCCAAACAGGCATTGTCTGGATCAGGAATATTGGGTATGTTATGCCTCTTCTTTGACGGAAGAATATTTGATTCAGATATATTAGGGTCAACTTCTTTGGGTGCACGAGCATTAGTTGTAGGTACAGATTCCAATCTCGTTGGTTGGAGTAGGAGTTGATAGCGAACCAGTTGCAATCAGATCTGTGGAACTGTCATCTCCCCGGAGTTCAGTGTCATGATCTATCTCAGATTGAAAATCATGATTAGGATCCATGTGAAGGTCGTAGGACTGTTCGATTTCATTTGAATCAATAAACGATTTGTATGAAGCAGTTAATCTACTTATGTCATCATCAAAGGTAAGTGCGTCGTAATTGAATTGGTCCAATCGGGATTGCTTGCCCTGCAGGATAACGTAATTAGTAGTGTCCACTGTCTTCTTTAAAGATGGAAGATAGATAATATATCCATAAGAGTTCCGGGATGGATGTAGAGCGTAGCCAGGAATGCCACGGGGATGTATTTTCGAATCAGGATTGTGATTATTGACTACCACAGGTTGACCAAATGGTAGTAAAGTACTGATGTCAAGTCCCGCTAAACCCGCGTGTTGCCGTGCAGATTTTTCGTTTTTAGGTGAAACTAAAGAGTTCCTGACTATGGTTGAGAATTCCACTGCGGAAAACCATAAATGATTTGGTAATCCACTGCATTGAAGCTGTGTGCGACAATCGTCTAGTAAAGTACGGTTCAACCGTTCAGCTACACCATGAGCTCGAGAGTCTGCTGTGGTTGTATAGCATGCAGTGATGCCTTGTTGAAGAAGGAATTTATGGAGAGTTTTGTTTGTGTATTCAGAACCACGGTCCATTGGTATAACCAAGACGCTGGCCTTGAATTGTCTTTCAATGAAGGCTAGTATTGTGGTAAATACCTCGAGAATAGATTGTTCGCGACGATCGTGTAATGGATAAACCCATTGGAATCTTGTTTTCTCGTCGGTAAATGTTATGAAGTAGGATGGTGCACTTTTTGGCAGGTTATGAACAGGACCGAATATGTCGGTATGCAGATATTGGAAAGGTTCATACGAGTTTTGGTATTTTACTCGTGATCCCTTGACATGTCTGTGTTTAGTACTTTTGCCGATTAAGCAATCTGGGCATTGGTATGTAGTAGCTTTAGACCAATCGACATCTGCTTCCTTTAGATATGTTATTGAGTTATTCTTTAGAGAGTTCCGAATGGTTTGAGCATTAGCGTGGCCAAGCATGCGATGAATCAAAGGATAGGGATACTTGTGTGAGGCTTTATCAGTACCGATATTGTTAACTATTGGCATTGACAGGTTCGAGGGAATCAAGTATTTTTTGGATAGCCAGTAAAAGTCCCCATGTCGAACGATAGGGGCTAAGTACGGTGCCGTCAACTCGCTCTAGGGTATTTTTGGTAAAACAGGCAGTGATGTTTTGCTTAGCTAGCTCACTCAAACTGAGTAGATCATGAGCTATGTTCGGAGTGTGTAGTACTGTTATTGATGTTTTTGTATTGTCTTCAAATTTGAATTGGAGATTACCAATGGCGTTGATTGGTATTTCCTTTTTTTGAGCATCGATTGCGCTTATGTCAATATTAGGCGATGCTGAGTGTATGTGATGAGCGGATCTGATAAGGGTTTGTGATGCACCTGAATCGATAAGAAGATGTCCAGGAAGTTCATCATTTGAATGATCCGTGTGGTTTACCTTGGACTCAGTATGTATCTGGCCTAAGGTGAAGGTCATACTGATTGTTCAAGTGTATTGTTTTATCAGGTGATTCGTTGATCGAATCATTGTTCTTGTCAAAAGAGTTATGAGACGTGGACACGTTATTAGTTTTGACCGTTCTTGATTTTGAGTTACTTGCTTTTTGAGGGTTTCGGGTTACAGTTTTGGCTTTGTTTATATTTGGAGAGACTCGAGAAATGTTCTTGTCATCTTTAGGAATCCTTGGGTAAGTAGGCTTACGGCGTTCCGATTCCTGTTGTTCTTCATATATGGCATGAATGTCCAGGAACAGTTCTGCGACTGTCATGTTTTGGTGGCGATGACGTGTGTAGCGTAAGAATCTGTATTCCCCAGAGAGACCTCTCATAATTAATTTACATGCGAGCTTGTCATTGATAGAAACACCATTATTGTTTAGTCTCTCGATTGTATTCGTGATCTTTGTTTCAAACTCTCCTGCTGGTGTACTGCCATTGTAGCGGAGATTAGTGATCGTTATCAGGTCATTGACATCTTGATTGTCGGATTGCATTTTTTCAAAGCTTTTCGAAAGAACCTTCATAATATCTGTATAATCAACAGATAAGATGTCTTTGACCCAAGTAGGTAGGAAATGAGATGGAGCAAACGTTTGAAAAGTGTTGTACAAGAAGGTATGTTCGTCGTATGTTATCTGCCGTATAGGTCTTCCATCTGTCGTCGGGATAATGTCACCGAGATTTGAATTTTGTAGAAATTTAACATAAGTTTTGATCCAATTTAGAAAATCATTTGATGATGTTAAAATTGGTGGTGGTCGAACAGATTTGTTGACGGGTGTCACATCTGACTTCGTTGAAGGTGGCTTGGTAAGTGTGTTACTGGGCTCGGGGGGTGTGGCGCTCAAAGGCGTTCCTGTAGTTGATGTGTACTGTGGATACTGTGGTTGTGGCCCAGGTGGATAGTACATGGGCGACATTTGATAAGGTGTGTACGGCATCGTATATGGGTGACCGTATGCTGGCCAACCAGAAGGATTGGCTTGATTTTGAGTCATCATGCACTGCTGTGAGTACGGGCCATTCTGTGGCAATGGTACTTGAGCAGTGTGAGGAGAGGCATGATGAATGTTCTCTGAAACATCTGTGGGCACAGGTGTTGTTTCTTGTTGAGAATTTGCCTTAGTGGAAAGCTTATCATATTCGTTGATTTTGGAAGCTGAAACGTCTAATGGATCTTGATTCGTGTGGACTTCTTTAGAAGTAACCGAAGCACAGGCGCTACCATGAGAGATGGGTGAATATTGAGATAATTGTTGGGATTCCATTTTTTATTAAGGCTGTAATTATTGGTATATGGTTATACTAGAAGTTCTCCTCATCTTTCTAAGAATCCAGAAAGAAGAGTCAATAATTCTACTTACAATATTCTTACTCTTTCTGTTCCTTTTATACATTTTCATTCATTATCCTATTACATTATCAATCCTTGCGCTTCAGCTTCCACTAATTTCGATGACTGTTTCTCATTCTTTATGTCATCTTAAAACACCGTGTATGATAATATACTAGTAGCACGAATACTAGTCGATGGTCGATAGTTGTATTTCGTTCCAACATAATTATTGGTATATGGTTATACTAGAAGTTCTCCTCATCTTTCTAAGAATCCAGAAAGAAGAGTCAATAATTCTACTTACAAATATTCTTACTCTTTCTGTTCCTTTTATACATTTTTATTCATTATCCTATTACATTATCAATCCTTGCGCTTCAGCTTCCACTAATTTCAATGACTGTTTCTCATTCTTTATGTCATCTTAAAACACCGTGTATGATAATATACTAGTAACACGAATACTAGTCGATGGTCGATAGTTGTATTTCGTTCCAACAGAAAATGCGCGACAACCACTATCATATGGCAAGACCTCAATCTCATCTCTGCGTTTAAATACAAACCTTTACCTTTCACCAAATCACTCTTTTGAATCATCACAGACATCTATACCGCGCTTCTGCGCTTCACCGCCCACACCTACAGTTTCCATGACGATATAGACCGATGCAAGTGGAGAACTCTCAATTTTTTCATGAAGGCAGTTGTGGCTTCACGAGATCACATGACTAAATGAGATACGGAACATAGCGGAGCCACCACACTACTGTGATATTTCAGATAGTACGATACGACGGCGGCGTATTGACTCCTAAGAAAGCCACAACTATATACTGCTGCGAATGCTGCGTTTGTTTTGAGTGTATTAATACCTTGAGAGTATCATTCTTAAAGAATCAGGTGCAGAGATTTTATTTGGAAGTTTGAATTTGTAAGATGGCAGCGACGGTCGCAAGCCACCCTTCGGAGGATACGATGGCAAAGGGAACTGGTAGGCCGACCCCAACTTCTGAACAATACCAGCGGAAATTCCAGAGTATATACACGAGATACTTGGAGCAAATAGATGCCGACGATGAAAATAGCGAGGAAGATGATCAAGAAGACGCGAATTATACCACAGAGAATTTCAATAATAAAACGAGGCAATTATTTATATCAGCTGGGATCCAAGATGATCCCAGTGATCAAAGGGATTTATCACAACAACTACAGGATCTGATATCTAGTAATTCAGAGTTGGGTTCTCGTCTACTCTCCCTCCTGTTAGTAAGCAGCGGGAATGCTAAGGAAATCATATCTGCAGTAAACCAGGGTGACCTCGGTAAACTGAAGAAACTAGATTTGAAGAAAAACGGTAAAAAGCCTGAAGACAGCAAAAAAGATGTTTCGCAATACACCGAGGAACAACTCAACGAATTCAAGCGTATCGAGTTGGAGAAAAGACGTAAAAATACGGAGGCTTCAGCTAGATTCCGCATACGTAAGAAGCAAAGGGAACAAGAGAAGTTAGCAAAGCTCAAACAGTTAAATTCACAGATTTCAGAGCTTTACGTTACGATCGACAAGCTTTTGGATGAAAACAAGTTCTGGAAACTAAAATTAGAAGAGGTTAATGAGAGGAAATCTAGAGAACTTCTTGACAGCATCAAAAAGCGCAGGATAAATGATGATTAAACGATGGGATGTGGGGGGTATATAAAGACAAACAGTATTTCTAGGACCTCTTTCGATTTTGAGAATTGATTGAGCGGCAGTAGCACGAATGCGAATTTTTTACCCTAAATAAATTATGGTATTCAATAAAAAGCAAAATATGAATTGATAAATTTTAAAGCAAGACTAACTAATAACCTCCAATGATAACAAAAAGCTTCGAAAAAAAAAGGCAGACGACCCAAATTGCCGAAATACTAAACCTAAAACACCCTATCATACTTCTAATCTATTTTGATAGTATGATATTCTTTCTGCCCATTTTTTGTTTATCACGATTCTTTTCTGTTTAATGCTTATGATATCATCTTGCGAGCACCATCCGCTAGAAGAGAAATTTTTCTCGAGGACGGCAAATCTCTCATCTTCCACACGTTGTTGCTGTATCAAAATATCGATGTACTCTCTTAGACTGATTTTGCTTGGTTTTAGTTCATCTGGAACAGATTGAGGTGTTACCGCCCTGCGACTATCCTCTTGGTAAATCTTATCCAGGCCAATATTTGATTGAGTTTGAATTGGAGTTGCATTTTTAGCTCCGAATTTTTCAGTGATTGTAATGACCGGTAGTGCTTTTGTAATTTCATCAATATCGACGGTGATCTCTTCGATTTCGGATTCGTTGCTCACTGATCCACTTGTATCATTACCGCTGAAAACACTATTATCTCTCCCAGTGTTGAGACTGCCAGTGGTACTAGCATTTTTCTTGTTGTAGTTGGAAATCTTTTTGGAAGCAGGATTTCTTTTACCAACGGGAGTTTGCCTTACAGTGGAAGTAGAAGAGGACGTTTTCGTGACCGTGGGCCGTGTGAAAGAGGCAGACCTACGAGCCAACGAGAAGTTATCACTAACTGGGGTAACACGAGAAGTGATACCTGGAGGTTCGAATGGGGTAGAGTCCTCGAGCGACGAGAGTAAAGGAGAACCTGAAATTTCAGAGGATGGCGTGGTCGATACGCCAGGTGGAGCTTGAACCTTTACTGATATGTCATCTGCAACAGATTCCGAGACGAAATTTTTCTCAGATGGAGAGCCACTTATGATCCTGGTGAAACTGCGTTTGAATTTGCTTCCCAGGGAACGTTGACACGAAAGTGGTTCTGATGAAAGAGATGGAGTGGTGGCAGATATAGGAGTGGAGAAGTCGAGGGTTTCGGGACTACTACAACTTCTAGTGGATGATAATGCAGTTCTTATGAAGAGTTTTCTTTTGTTTTTGCCGCGTTGCTTCGTGAGAAGTTCGGACTCGTATGACAATGCTGAGAATGATGAAGTTTGGCGAAGTTCATTGGCAGAACTCGCCATTAATGCAGGGGAAGGTAGAAGTGCGCCTGAGTCCTCAGGGTCCTTCTTGGAGAGCGAAGTTTTCCGCAGAATCGCGCTTGAGGCGCGCTTGAGAAGGGGCATTCGCCTGGCGGTGCCGGGTTCGAACTCCATTGACGAGCCGAAGCTCGGGGACACGGGGGAGCTGGCTTCCGACGTGGGAAACTCACGCTCGCCCTCCAGCAATGTGGGGGGCGGTTTATAGACGAGATCATCATTGTCGTGGAACGAGTGGGAAGAGCTGCTGCTGCTTCCGAAACTGAACTTTCTGGGGAGCTTTCGTACGGTGTTGGTGTTGGTGTTGGTGTTGGTGCTGCTGCTGTTGTTGTTGTTATCCAGGCCCATCTGCTCCTTCACCATGGCCGCGGCCGACTCCAAATTGGCGCTGAGCCGGGGCAGGATGTTGATTGGGGAGTTGGTCTTGGAGGTGTGGTCCACGCTGTGGGAGCTGGAGCGCGTGCTGGAACGACGCAACGGCAAGTCGGAATGCGACGCAATGGACGCCGCGTTGATCGCGCCGGTCCCCACGGCCGCAGTCGACGCGTCGCCGGAGCAGGAATTGCCGTTGGCCGGCGCCACTGGCGCCGCGCTGTTGGTGGCCGCGGGCATGAGAGAACTCGAAAACTTGCGCTTGAGCGACAGCTTGGGCGACGTGAGCACGGGCGACATGGGGTTGGAATTGGAGTTGGACGAGTCGTGCGGGATCTCAAGTGCCTTCGACAAGTCGAACGAGGTGTCGGGCTCCGAAACACGCTCCATTGCGCTGCTGAGCACGCTGTCAGCGGTGCCCGTCGACGACTCGAGCGACACGGACGTGGTGTTCGCGCTGACGTGCGCGGTCACGCTGTCGCCCAGCGCGGCCGCGGCAGCGGCCGCCGCGGGCGTGGCGTCGACCACCGCAGCGTTCCCACCCATGAGCTCCTCGCTCACGCCGTTGACGTCCGGCAGCGGCGGCAGCAGCGCCTCCTGGCCGCCCGCCATCTCGCCGGACGCGGCCGCGGCCGCGTCCTCGACGCTGCCGCCACGAATCGCGGTGCTGGCAACCGAATCACCGCTGAGCGCGGTCTGCGCACCACTCACGCCCGGCACGCCAATCATCCCGAGCCCCACGACGTGCAACGGGGCCGATTCCAGCGACTCGTCACGCTGTGCGCTTTGTCGAGCGCCAAACGCCACTTCTGGCTCTTCTTCTTTGATATCCTGCAACGCCATAGCCTGAAACTGATGCCTGAACGCCGAATATAACCCGAATATGCGACCAGTCTGGCTTTTCAAACGTGCTTGCCACGGACGTTGTGTTGCTTGTAGAATCGAATCTCAACACCGTCTTGGAACTGCGAAGAGTGGCGGGCGTCCCACACGAACGGCTCGTCCGCCGAGTCTGGCGATGCGGAAAAAGAACCACACGCACAACACACATGCCCCACCCGGTTACCCGGCCCCGCCGCCCGCTGCGGCACCGTCAGCGCACGCGCCGCGCTCAGACGGCCCCGCACGCATCTATCGGCCAGTTCAGAACCGCCCGCACCTCAAAATTGCTGTTTGCTTGCGGCCGACAACACCACGCACGGCGCCCGCCACGCGGCGCTTTCTGGGCGCGCCCAGACGCCGCTGCAGCGCCGCGGCGGGCGCCCGCCGGGCGCTGACCGTTTGCCAGATACTTCCGCTGGCGTCCAGAAACGCAGCCCATTGTAGCGCCGGAGACCTTGCAAAGAAAGGGATTGGTGGTCTCGAGCGTGAGCCCGAGGAATCCGGGGCGGGATACGTGCGAACTCCGCTAAAGGCGCCTCTTTGAGGATCTTCCGTACTCTTCAAGAACGCTCCCGACGGACCCGTGAACCGCACGCGGTCCACGGGCCCTCGTTTTGCGTTTAACTCAGTTAGGCCAAAGCGCCCAGATCGTACGCCGTGCCGCCCGCAGGCACCGGCGGCATTGTGTGGGCCTAGCCCCGTCCGCAATTGGCGCTGCACAAAACGTCCGGAGGCACGGAGGCAGGCGCACGCACGGTTTTTTGTGCAGCGTGCATTGGCAAAGAGGCGCAGTGGGCGCCCGAGACGCGGCATGCACCATGCAACAGAGGCAGCCTCGATGCTAGGCACGCAGCATGGTTGCCTGGGAGCAATGTGCACCGCGTCGTCTGGGGCACGCCGCTGTGTCTTGCCCGTTCGTCGAGGGCCGGCACAGATCTGCCGAGGCGAGTGGGCGGGCGAGCGAGTGGGCCGAGTGGGGTGAACCGGGGCGAGCCGGGGCGGAGCGGGCCGAGCCGGAGCGCTATGGGCCGGGGCGAGTGGGTCGGGGTTGGTGGCGTCGGTCTCGGACAGGGTCCGGGAGAGCAGAGTGCTGTGGGGAGGAGAGCGGGCGGGAGTCGGGGGAGTCGGGGGAGTCGGGGAAGAGCGGGTGGGAAGCGGGCGAGAGCGCGGGCGCGACAGACCGCTATGGTTGCGTCGTATTAACGACGAGTGGGAGGCGCCGCTAGCGCATCGGGAGCAGGTCGCAGGTCGCAGGGCAGGGCGACAGACGGCCTGGGCACAGAGAGAGCGGTGCACAGAGAGAGCGGTGCACAGCTCCGCCCTGCGTCCGCCATAGAGCCGCTGTTGCTGCCGCGGCGAACCGCCGCTTTGCCGCCGAAACACCACGTCACCGCATACGACACGGTCACGTGCGCCGTCCTCCCTCTCGCACCCGTCCGCTTTCCTGATTTCCTCATTTCTCAATAGGGGCAGTTTCGCGCGACTCACCCACCACGCGAGTCGCACGAGACCCATCCAGCTCATGTACAACCCGTACCAGTCGCAAGGGAACGCATTGAACCAGCAGCAGACGGGCTTCTACTCGCAGCCCGCCCAGCAGCCGCCGCTCCCCAACCGTGCCACCACCACCGAGTTCGGCAACCTCCAGCAGAATGTGCCCACTTCCTTCGGCAACCAGCAACCTGCGCAGCCGTTTGGCAACGTCAACGCGGGCCAATCCCAACCGCAGCAAACTGGGTTCGCTCAGCCCTCCTACGGCCAGTTTTCGTCTCAGCAGACCGGCTACGCCAGCACGCTAAACCAGCCACAGCAGTCTGGTTTCGGCCAGTCAGGCGCCCTTCAAGGGTTCCAGCAGCCCCAACAAACCGGCTATTTTTCCCAGCAGCCCCCGCCGTTGCAGCAGCAACAACCACAGTCCAGTTTCTACTCCCAATCGCCTGCTCAACCTGCTCAAAATGCCGCTTTCAACCCACAAGATTCTCAGAACGCACCTTCTGCCACTTTACAACCGCAGACTACGGGCTTTTTCTCTCAACAGCCATTGCAACAGCAACCTCTACAACAGCAGCCTTTGCAGCAGCAGCCTTTGCAACAGCCACCCCAGCAACAGCCATTACAACCTCAGCAAACCGGTTTCTACTCTCAGCAACAAGCCCAGCCTCTACAACCCCAGCAAACCGGTTTCTACTCCCAACAACAATCCGCTTCTTTGCAACCTTTGAAGCCAACCGCCACCGGTTTCGTCAACTCGTTCGCCAATAATGGGGTCAACAACTCCCTCAAGATCCCAAACATGCGTTTGTCCTTCATCACTGCACCTGACCAGGCCAAATTCGAAACTTTGTTTAGATCGTCGGTTCCCCAGGGATCCAACACCATTTCCGGCGAAAATTGTAGGGGCATCCTCATGAAGTCCGGACTCGCTCCATCTCAACTTGCTCGTATTTGGACTTTGTGTGACACCAGCAAAGCAGGTGAACTCTTGTTCCCCGAATTTGCTCTTGCCATGCACCTCGTGAATGACGTCTTGCAAGGCGACAGTATCCCGTACGAACTTGACACCAAGACCAAAAACGAAGTGTCCAGTTTTGTAGATGCTATCAATTTTTCAATTGCAGGTGGGGATTATCCTGAGTCCTCCAAACCAAAAACACCATTTGATGATTTGACCGCTGGCATCCCCTCCTTAAATCCTCAGCCCACAGGATTTATGCCACAAACTAGCTTCGGTATGCCATTGCAATCCCAAGTCACAGGTGGTCAATTAAATCCTCAGTCGACCGGATTTATGCCTCAAACTTCTTTTGGCCAACCTTTGAACACTCAAATAACCGGTGGGCCTATGCAATCGCAAATGACCGGTGGTTTATTGCAATCTCAATCTACAGGTGGTATGTTGCAACCACAATCAACAGGATTCATGCCTCAAACCTCTTTCAACCAACCTCTACAAGGTCAGGCCACGGGTGGGGGGTTTCAACCGCAAACTTCCTTCAATCAACCTCTGCAAACCCAATTTACTGGAGGCGCTTTACAACAACAACCTCAAATGCCTTTGAATCAATCCATTCAATCTCAAGCTACTGGTGGACCACTACAACCTCAAAACACCGCTGGTCTTTCCTCCTTCACTTCTGTCTTACAAAATCAACAAACTGGCTCCATGCCACCAAGCTCTTTCGGAAATTCGTTCCCTTTACAATCTCAACCAACAGGCTTCTTACCTCCTTCTAATTTCAACCCCACTGCTCCCTTGATTGCTCAAAAGACAGGGTTTGGCAACAACGAGATTTACTCCCAATCTAATTTTGCCAGTAAATTCACTGCTGATAATTCTGATTTTATTACTGCGGAGGAGAAAGCTTTGTTTTATAAAATTTTTGAAACTTATGATACTAAAAACAAGGGCCTAATGGATTCGCCAACCGCAGTGGAAATCTTTAGAAAATCTGGGTTGAACAGAAGTGACTTAGAACAAATTTGGAATCTTTGTGACACTAATAATAGTGGCCAATTGAATAAGCAAGAATTCGCGCTCGGTATGCACTTGGTGTATAGAAGACTAAACGGTCACACGTTACCAGCAAGATTACCTGCGAGCCTAATTCCCTCAAGTACTCGAATCTTAGACTCTGTAAAGGACCAATTGAAGAACAATGATTTAAGTAACAAT
The DNA here is from genome assembly GCA_900074765.1 of Lachancea fermentati. Taxonomy (NCBI): domain Eukaryota; kingdom Fungi; phylum Ascomycota; class Saccharomycetes; order Saccharomycetales; family Saccharomycetaceae; genus Lachancea; species Lachancea fermentati. Next base: position 980,238 of record LT598486.1, on the reverse strand, counting down.
AAGAAAACCCCCACAAAAGCCGATGGATTGAAATTCAAGAACAACGATGACGAATTGTTGCCTAGCTCGAGAAATCGCAGAAAGACTTTTGTGGATGTAAAAGAAATTGAAGGTAACAAAGAAACCATAGCTAATTTGAAAAAACTCATCAACGAAAAGCAAGTTAAATTGGATATGGAAACTCGTCACTCTTCCCAATCTTATCACCTAGGTAACAATGGAGAAGATGATGCCAAAATAATTGAAAACTTGAAGAAAAGAATACTGTCTTTGCCCAAACCACCTTCTTCACACGTTGCTGGTGTTCCTTCTGATTTGAAAACTAAGTTTGATTCTTTGGTCGGTAGAGTTCCTGAGTTGTTAGCAGAGATCTCAAAAATTGATAATCAAATTACAAACGCCAAAGTCGAGCTTTACCGTTTAAGAAATCCTTCATCTCTTGTGGGTTCAGGCCCCAATGGGGAAATCACTGAACAAGATCGTAAAAAGGCCAAAAGTAAAGCTTTGTTAGCGTCCAGAATGGCCGCCTTAACAGGTAAGCCTGTTAGTGCTACGGGAGATTTGGAGAAAGAGGGGCAAAAATTCAATGCTGAAGTGTTGAAAATTAAAAATGACAATGCTAATAATCAAGCTATCATTAATGACATTCAAACTTCTATTGCGGAAATTGCTGCTTCTGTCCATTCTTCATTAACTGGCCATAATACTGTAGATAGTACAGAAGATTATGAAAAGTGGGAATTAGGCGTTGGTGTGGACGCTGAAGTTAGTCAATTTATTAGGCAATTAAAATCAGGGAATTCCTCAACAAATTATAGCTCTAACTCGTCGACTTATGCAACTCAGCAGTCTTCCCAGTTTAGTCAACAGAGACCCCCATTGTTGTCATCTGAATCTGGGTCTTCGTCCCAGTTCTCAAGCGCGGAAGAAAGAGCTGCGTATTTGAAAGAGCAAGCTCAAAGAAAAATGAGAGAAAAATTGGCAAAATTAGGACTTGGCGGGGAAGAACCATCTGATAGATCTACTAATGTCCAGGCACCAACACGCGATCAAAAAAACCAGCGGTTGAATCAAGAACTGACAGTTAAGTCAGAAAACCCCCAAACGAGTGTTCCTGCTAAACAGGCACAAGCAGGCGAAGAGCCTGACGAAGATGAAGAAGTCAAGAGACTTATGCAGCAACTTGAAGATCTGAAAGCTAAAAAGAAAGCCGAAAGGGAAGATAAATTGGCTAAACTGCGTAAAGAAGTTGAAAATGCGCAAAACGAAGATGAGGATTCGTGGGATGATGAACCCCAACAAGTTCAAAAATTATCGAGCAATGCTCCTTTGCAGACACAAACTGCTAACAGCACATCCGCCCAAGCCCCGATTTCAAGCACTCAAGGCTCTGCTAACCCAGGACCTGAATATGGATCTTTTACAAGTTCACCCACACCTATTTCTACCAATGTGCAGCAGAACACTGGATCACACCACGAGCATAACCCATTTTCTAAAAACTCCAATTCATCTGCTAGCGGCCAGGCGTTGTCGTCAGCGTCCACAGGAGGCAGAAATCCTTTTTTCAAACAGACTGCATCGGCATCTTCTTCTTTTGATGCAAAAGCTGCTGAAGCTCAGAGGAGAGTTCAAAGAGGTTTGGATAATGACGATGATGATGATTGGTCTGATGATGAAAGTCAAACGACACAAAAAGGGCTAGAACCCGAAGCTATTGGGGGTGTTTCAGGCTCTCAACCACAAATGAATTCTACCCCTGTGCCTCCCGTGAATAACTCTTCAATAGTTGCAGCACCTATTGCACCTATTCCACCCAAGGTTGAAGAATCACATAGCTATGAATCTTCATCTGCGCCAGTGCCCGTGGCTCCCCCATTACCAACTATTAACGCCTCGACTATACCTCCCGTGCCTGTTGCCCCACCACTTCCTCAAATGAATTCTTCGACTGCCCCTCCTGTTCCTATTGCTCCACCTTTGCCACAAGTTAACGAAACCACCGCCCCTGTTCCAAATGCACCTTCTCCCGTTCCAGTGCCTTCTTCCCAAGCTTCGCATCCAGTTCCTATTGCGCCACCTTTACCACAGGTTGCGATTGAAAATCAAGTCACAGAACCATCTGAGGATTTCGTTCCGCAATTGAATACTGCTACGACCGGCGCTGCGGGTGTTTCAACCCAAGTTGACGAAGGCAACGAATATGAATCCGACGATTTATCAATCCCTGATTCTGTGGCATCAGAGGACGATGACGATTTCAGAACTCCTGCGTTGGAGGCTCCTTCAAATGATACTACGCAGCTACCACCTTCAGGAATTCCTCCACCACCTCCTCTGCCATGAGATAGCCCACAAATTTCTACATTAAAGCTTTTTAATTTAGCTATGTAATCTCGTAAAACTGTGTGTTTATGCACTTTTCAGAAAGCCAGCCATGGGGTCCGAAAAATCCTCGTCGTTCATGGTAATCCGTGATGCGCCTTGTATCGTTGTCTCCGAAATGTGTTTCGGAACTCTATCTTTTTTCAGCTCTTCCTTCACTGCTTCTGTGTAGTCTTTGTCTTCATCTCGAGGAGTATATAGCGTATGATCTACTTTTACAACGCGCCCTGCGATTGATGAGCCGTTTAGATTGTCTACTGCAAGGATGGTTGACCTTTGATCTTCATATTTAAGAAAACCAAACCCCTTCGATTCTCCCGTCTCTCTATCTCTTACCAATTTGATATCTACTGGAATGCCATACTGAGAGAAAATAGTTAATATATCGCCTTCAGTCAGTTTCAAATTCATCCCACCGAAGTATATGTATGCCTGATCTTTATATTGTTCATGCCAAGAAGCCTCTGGTTTAAGGATTCCACATTCCAATTCTTTTAAGCTCAGTTTCTGTATTGATTTGATCTGATTCATAGTGCACTCCTTTGGTGCGAATTAAAGCAGATGACTGGTGTTTTCAAAGGAGTGAAAAATGGATACAATTCTCGCTATTTCATGTTTTTGAACTAGGGAACCAAGAAAAACTGCCCCGGGAAATATGACCAACAATCTACGAAAACTTCAGAACTTTACAACGTGCGATGTTTCTGATGGATTGTTGAATAAGTATAATATTAACGATGGTGGCTTCTTTCCAAATTTACAGATGTGGTCAGGACCGCAGAACCAAGCAACTGTGGGTAGAGCTTATACCGTCCTTTTCGCACCTAAAGATGACCCCAGACCGGAGGTTAACTACATAGATCACATTCCTGCAGAATCATTTGTGGTGGTGGCTGTCACTCAGCCACTTCAACTTGAATATGCTCCATACGTTAGAATAACTCAAGCACTTTACGGTGGTCTCATGTCCACAAGAGCACAATATTTAAAAGCCTGTGGTACCGTTGTTTTTGGCCGGATTAGGGATGTCGATGAGCACAAGAACTTGAACTTTCCAGTCTTTAGTTACAGCCTGGGCACATGTGCTGCGAAACAAGCTGTCAAGCCTGTGGCGATTAACGAACCATTACACGTTTTAACCAGTGACTCAGAAGTTAATACAATACACCCAGGGGATTATATAATTGGAGATAAACACGGGATCGTGAGAATACCTGCTGCCAGTGTAGAAATCACCGAATTGATTACGTACATTGAAAAATCTGTCGAGGTTGATGATCTTGTGATGGAAGACATTAAATCAGGAAAGCCCGCGAAGTTATCTCAGAAGGAAAGGAGAGTTGTCTTGAAAGATTTCATGAGTTAATGAATCATTGAATGAGTCATTTGATTACAGTCTTCTATTTCATTGAAGTTTAACTTGCTGAGACAAAAGTTGAACCACCCAGCCAGGTGCCGGGCAAAGGCTTTTCCCCGGATCGCCCATTTGTTGGTGCAGCGAGTTGAGTATTTACAAAAAAAAATCTAGTTAGCTAATTTCGAAATGCAGAAAAAAGCTCGATATTAAATATTACCTGTGCAACATTACTTATGCTTATTCTTCTTCTTTGTGGCTTCAGCGACAAGCTCTTCAAAAACTTGAGCTTCTTCTTGCTCCACTTTGGTTCTGAATGCCTTCTTGAACACCCTTCCCAAAATTATAAGCGCCTCTGCCCTTCTTATCCTCGTAATCTTGTCAACTTCTTTATCCTCCAACACCTTATCGCAAACACTCCTCAAAGTTGACATAATTTCAAATTTCGATCCATGCCAGGCAGCAGATAAAACTTTGCCCATTAGAAGTTGTTCAAGCTGCGCAAGTTCTTCCACTGTTGGTTTGGCTAGCTCATTACCCTTCTCATCTGTTATGACATCTTCTGATTCGGCAACAGCCTTCAATTTCTCAAGCTCCTGCATTGTGTTTTGCGCATCTAGTGCAGCCGAAACCGTTTTCAATGTATCCATCACAACTCCTCCCTTCGCTTTGAGAGAATGGAAAACCCCACCAAACCCCCAAATCTGCTGCGATTTTAAAAAGATCTGTCCTTTTTCACAGTAAACTTCACCAATCGTGTGTAGAATATCAAGACCAAAAGACTCCATTTTTAGCATATTTGCTTCTTCTTCGAATTTTTTGCAAAAAGATTCCTTACAAGCACTGTCATATGCACTTTCAGTTAAAATAGACAAACGATCAGCCAAGATCTTGCTTAATTCGTCTATTGTTTTTTCCTTCTCCTTCCTTTGCTCTTCCTCAAAAGCTTCAAGTTTTGACTTTTTCTTTTCCTTCGTTTTATTGGTTTCGCCGTCCGCCTTGGTGGATTGTTGATCTTCAGATGAACCGAGGACTTTTATTTTCTCATTTTCGAAAGATACACTGGATGGTTGCACATTTTCGTTTTTAACATCACCATCCTCAGATTTACTACTCTCTTTTTCCTCAGGCTTATCACTCCCCTCTTCAGCATTTAGCTCTTCCGTTTTCTGCAAATTCTTCAAGAGGGTTAGCTCACCGATGTAAGAGGAGAAAGCATCACCTCCAAATATCATTGAAAATTGCTCTGCTGCATCTTCAAAGCCATCTTGAGGAACTGCCTCTTCCTTACCATACTTATCGTACTTTGCACGTAGATCAGGATTGCTTAGGACTTGGTAGGCTTGGGAAATTGCCTGAAAGCGTTCAGTTGCTGTTGGATCATTTGGATTTTTATCTGGGTGTTCTTGAATGGATTTTTTCCTATAGGCTTTCTTTATCTCTATTGGTTTGGAGTCGGGAGAAACACCTAAGAGATCATAATAAGCGGTATCAACTACCATTGTCGCTTCTCCTCGTGTCTTGACAAAAGAGTTCGGAGACGATCAAAAATTACTATTTTACATTTTTTGAAGTCATGATGTACGAACATGTCTCTTATTTGATGCTCTAACTAAAGATCCTTCTCTAAAGCTCTGCCCTTAAACTATTCACTAGTATTTCCATTTGTTACCTCAATACCTGATTTTATGGAAGAGATCAGTTCAAGATCCGTAGAATTATTAAGTAATGCGTCATTTTTCGGATTAGATGTCAATTGAGGTTGTGCGGTGTCGATCGCTAAATCAATTCCAGGAACGTCATTTTCTGCTTCCTGCGTTACTGAGCCAGACATTCCCAAGCTATCTGACTCTTCGAAACTTATACCAGGCGATGGCTTCATCGTTTCAGATACATTGCAAGAATCATTACTTTCTAAAGATTCCGTCGATCGCTTACTCGATGGGATGACTTCACATTCAGACTCCGGTTCATCTTGTCTCTCAACTAGAGATGGATTCTCGGAAAAATTGATTGACCAGGTAGCGTAAACCTCGATAGAATTGTCTTTAGACTCACACTTGATTTTCTCAACATTAGCAAAACTAGAAGGAAGCTTTCGTCCTCGAGGTCCTTTCGATCTTCTACTTTGGACAGGTATTTTTGAAGCTGCAACGTCTGATGCATGATTTTCTACGGAATTCCCTGGGAATGCCGCTGAGTTTTCTTCAGAAGGAGTCGTATTCGAAAGATGTGGAGGTATTCCTCCAGCAGTCATACCTGGAAGTGCAAATAACCCATTCAAGTTGGACGCGATATTAGCTCTATTACCAGTCAAGAGGCTTCCATTTTTTGAGGATTGTTTACTACTTAGACTAGTGGAATCCTGTAGTTGTCTCTTTTGAAGCATTTCTTGGAAGGCAGCAATTTTAGACGATGGCTTTTTTGGAACAGGTGGGAGTGGCTTCTTTTTTGGTCTTTCTGGTATGGAAGGCACACTCCCTTCTGGTGTTGCGGACGAGTGACGAGAAGGTCTCGGAGGAATAATTGGAGTACCTTCCGACGTTTCCGATAATGCTTGATGCTCATCAGTCGAGTCGTTTTCCTCTGACACAGATTGAGGAACTTGAATGTTTTTTCCCTCTCTATCAACTTGAGTATGATCAGCCCCAATTTCTTCCTTTTCTGCTTCACTAGCTAGTTGGATAAGATTTGCATCTCCCATTGAATTCTCCTCGTTTTCTGCGACACTCGAGCTTGTATCCAATATTTGTTCTTTGCCTGACTTTTCCGGTGCATTACTTGCACTATCAATTTTCTCTGACGACACTGCGACATCGTCACCGCTTGGTATACTTGACGGCAAATTCTCTATATTCGGAGAAGTTTTGGGATTCAAGGATGGTTCTTTAAGATCTTCTTCGATGGTGAGATCATGGGACTCCTTATCATTAGAGCTATCGACAGCGTTCTGGTCGACGGAAAAATCATCCATTGAGTTGAAACCAGACTCATCGAAAGCGGTAGATTCGACTTCACAAATGCTGTCGGCCTTCCCATTCTGTATTTCCGTTACTGTATTTATATCATCTTCGCGTGGCGTAATTATCTCCTTTTCACCATCTGTTTCAGAACGGTCTACCTCTTCAGTGCTATCCATATCCTTCTCTTTTGCTTCAAGCACCGCGCTATTCATAGTTTCTAGAGTTTCAGTTGAGAGCGTGGGTGGACGTTTAATATCGGCTTTCGTAGATATCTGCGAAATCATTTCACGCATTTCTTCCAATTCTTTACTTGTACCTTGAACTAGGTCAGCCAAGGGCTCTTCAGTACGTCTCCTCTGTGGTCTACGTTGGGGGATTTGAGGAACAGTATGTAACTCGCCAGTCGTATGCGTTCTCAGCGGGCGCGACATTGGCATAGCAGGTGCTTTATCATCCCGTGGTGAGTCTCCGCCGATATGGTTGGGTATCTTGTTCCACAAAGTTAGTTTTCTTTCATTTTCGATCTATCAAAATAAAGGAACATACTCTTCTAGGCCGCTCGGGAACCTTAGGAATTTGTACAACTTCTTCGCTACTCATGCTTTGATGACTTTCTTTACGTGATTCTTGGCAGGTTCTGTTTTCGATTCCCCTATATCGACGATCCGTGAATCGTGCTTTAATAAAGTTTAACTTAGGACATCAGTCAGCCATGCGTCCACACGCTCATAACTTCAGCTACACACCCCTTAAATATACTATCTATGCGGAGTAGTTCAAACGGAAAATGTCGTTGAATACATAATAGGAACTTCCTTCTGGCATTAAATGGAAGACCTGGGAGAATCTTTGAGGATTTTGTTCATCATCGATCAAAAGGTCACCAGTAATCATTACAAGCACATCGCCATTTGGAGATGCAGGTTGAGCATCTAATGTACTGATTCTGTGGCCCACCTTTTGGAATGGTAAAGAAACAAGCTTCTCGACAATGTCTTTAGCACCCTGTAGCTGCGTCGTTTCAAACGTCAACATTGATTGCTCGCGGTACAAGTTTCCCAATTGCGTTCTATCGGTATCAAATTGGTTGTAGTAAAACTCAGTAAATTGTTGAGCTAGAGTATTGAAATCCACTGACATTTCGTTGTTCTTATCGTTACAATATAACAATAATATCCATCAAGAGCCATCAGCATGTTATAATCTGAACAGAAAATTTTGTTGATGAATTTGACCGGGTAACCGTTATGAAACAAAAACGAAGCAAATCAAGTTAAATGTTGTCCGGGTTACGTTTAATCGGTTGACATTTCTTGGGAGATAAAACCAACTCAATACAATCGATAAGGCGGCAAGAGTGAAGAGATGCTAGGTAAAAGTTCGCCCTTTAAAAAACTGACACATAGCCGTTCTGGATCGACTGAAGATCACTCTGGGTATCATTCTCACCGTCGAAGTGTTTCAGCCAGTAGCCAAGGACCTCCTATTTCTGGTCACAAGAAGAGCGCGTCGAGAACATCCAATTCCTCTGTGAGTTCTAACTTTTTAGCCGAGCAATATGACCGGGATAGACGTGCCATTATATCCAGCTGTTTTGGTCAAACAGAAAATAGTGGTAGCAGACCGTCGAAAACATATGTGACGCATGTCAGAATAATCGAGGATGCCCGTTTTCCAAGTTCAAGGCCTCCTGCCAATTCACCTCTGGGAAATAAGAAGAAGAGGGTACTCATAATTAGCTCAAAAACAGATGGCTCTGGTATGCAGTTGCATAAGGCACGCGAAAATAACAATGGCAGCTTTCAAATTGGCCGTACCTGGGAGCTTCGAGAAGTCTTGAGTATTGAGCGTGACATTGAACAACCAGAGGGATTCCTTCTCACGATGGGTAAAAAGTACTATTGGGAAACAAATTCTGCCAAGGAGCGAATCGTATTCATCAAGAGCCTCGTAAAGATATACATGGAGAATTCAGGTGGTCACGTCCCGGCGTTGGTAAATTGGGACTTGTCAATGTTCTATTTAGATGAAAAAAGCTATGAGAGAGCGTTGATTCAACCAACAAATAGAAATAACTCACAGAAACCATCGAACAAAACGACTCCTCAAACGTCTAGGCAGCGATCCATAAGTGAGCGTAAAGGAGGGGAGCATGTGGCGGATGTTGTAGCAAAAACTACCGAATTATCAATGCCTGCGCCGCTAGCAGCAAAAAAACCAGTTTTGGTCCCTCCTCAATCTTTTCCGCATAATTCAAATGCCTCGGTTCAGAAGTTCACCACCCAAGCTCAAGATAAGTTAGCTCAACAGCCTTCAAAGCAGGCATTTAAACATGATCGATTACCAGCGCAACAAACTCCTAAAAGTGCCCAAAACTCCTCTCAGGCATCACCAGTATCTTCGAGTCTTTCGAAAAATCATTCTGGTGAATCACAGAAAATTCATCCACAAGGTTCAGTTCATGAGAATATTGCATATGTGCCACCCCAAGTTCCTTCCCCGGAGCTGGCTGACAAACCTTTACATTCGGCACCTGCTACAAATATATCGCAACTGTCATCATCGCCTAGGAAGCCGTTGAGTAAATCACCTTATTCTCAAGTTAAAACGGTTAATCAAATGAATGATTCATTACAATCCCTGTCTTCTGCAAAGTTACAAACTAGTAATACCTCGAGCAGTAATAATGTACAAAGTCTCCCAGAGAAATCCGACAATTTTTTGGCAGAGCTGAACACTGTATTGACTTCTCCTGCCCAAAATGTTGACTTTGTCAGTCACAGAAAGTCGTATGTGGAGGTAGAGGCCGAAACTGAATCAGTACCTGAAGCTCTTAACTATGGCGAGGGTGGACTTGATGAGAATGCTGAGGATAGAGATGAAGAGGATTTCGCAGAACTTTATGATTCCGGTTCATCTCTTGAACAATTCAACAGTACACGTGATGAAACTCACGACGATGGGAACGAGCTTTCATTCGAGAAAGGGGACGAGGCTCGCTATAGTCAGATTCTTGATTCCCCTGCATCCCATGCATATCATGAGGTATCTACAATTAGAGAAGAACCTTTGACCCAACCTCATTATGAACTTGAATCCGGGAGGGAAGACTCTCTCGAGAAAACAACTGGGCTAGCGGACAACCAAGCTCTTCTTGAAATTCTTGATGATGTTAATTGGGATGTTGATGATGATTGTGATAGGGTTTTAGAAAAGCTTCACAGTAAGTTAGCCGAAACGGAGTACGGGTTCAACAAAGAATTGCTGTCGTTACCTGAGCACTGTAATGACTATTCTTCTTACAAAAGTAGTGTCATGAAGGAGTGTGATAAATTGGATCCAATCCTCTCGTTTTTTGTCATTGAAATGTCTACTGTATCTCAGGATATCGAGTACGTGGAGAGTCAAGCAAACGGTCTTCAAGTTGAAAGCGCCAATAAAAAAATTCTTTGGAAAGAGCTTTCTGAAATATTGAACTCAGTTTCGATAGATGAATCGTCATTGAATGAACTACTTTCATTGACTTTAAGTGAACGAAATTTGGAAAAGATTGAGCGGTTGCTTTTCGCATTATATACTGCTCTAAAAGCCATTCGAGGTGATAAGCAGGAGAAGGAATTTAATTTAGGTGAAATGAGGGCCTTGAAAGAGAGACGCCAAGCTTATGAAAAGGTAACTGGAATGTTTCTAAGAAGAGCCGTTGAAGAAATGGACAAAAAATTCAAAACACTGGGCCATGATAATGTTACTAACGAACAACTTGCAAATATTCTTTCGAGGATGATGATTTACTCTTCTTTAGTTTCGTTCTGTAAGGACATTTCTTCGGAATCCTACTCGAAGATAATTGAAGAGTGGAACAGAGACATTCGGGAAACATATGAAAAGAGGACCAAAACTATAATTTCAACCTTAAACCCACGTCAAACAGGTCTGGCACCAGGAGTTAAGATTGCGACTCAGGAAGCCCAGTTGGATCTACTACTTGAATGTTGGCAATCTTACAGAAATTCGAAGTCTATAAACCCAAACCTTCCATCGAACTCACAATACTTAGTCACAGTGATAAATTCAGTTTTGGCAATGGAAGGCTTATGTGTCACGTATCAAAATTTCATCGACGGCTTCTTTCACATTGGTGGCACAATGGATTTTGCTCAGTATGTTACCGATTTTCCCAATCTTAATTCCAGAATACGTCCTTTAGATGTTATAGAAGAAATGGAGCTTGATCGTGAATCATCCATTTTTAAGACAGAGCTCGTAACTGAAGTTTTTCATCCCTTATTTGCGGGGTATTCCAACGGATTGTTACAACTTGTCAAGCAGGAACAACTTTTGGCACCAGTGCTTTTATTCTTAATTGAAAGTGAAATTAGTAAATTCAAATCCTCAAATCAAGAGTTTTTAATGTCAACTTTCAAAAAGATCTTTGACAAAATTAACCAAGAATGGCGTGAGTTTCTTGACGATCAAGTCGTCTACATAGAAAGAGCCACGATTGATTTGAAATCAAAGAAGATTTCTCCTATCATTATGGGTTTTCCTCTTTTCGTGAAGAATCTAGTTGATGAAATTTCATTTTTGAAGGGGAAAATAGAACGGAGCCCTGCACATTTTGTTCAGTCTCAAAAAGTACTCAACGAAAGCTTTACGGAATATGGTGCCGGCGTTATTGCCCTTTTACTAAAAGATTATGAAAACGAAAGTCGTGCTGCAAACTTGCGCTCCTCTACCTCTCCAGAAGCACTCGATGAGTGCGTATCTTTACTTGTAAACGCAAATTGGATGTTGGAAATGCTTCCTATCTTTGGAAATGAATTATTTTCCGATTGTCTTTTAAGAACCAAGAAAGTATTTGACCATGAGAAAGAAAGATATTCGGAAATATTGATAAAATCTGCCATGAATCGCCTGTACAGTTTTGTTGAGGGTGCTTACGGCCTTGTGGAAGCTTCGCGTGCTCGTCCCGTGGACCCTTCTCGTTGGGCTGCGTACAGTAGACAAAACCTGAACAAGATACTAGACCGTTATACATCCCACGAAATCTCTACTCTTATTGTGAGGCTCTACAGTTATGTTGAGAGGGATTTCTTGGGAGGAAAAGAGAGCATTATAAATAGTCAGTTGTGCGATAAATTATGGTCATGTATTCAAGGGCAAACTGTGTCTTTATATTTGAAGTTGCTGACACTCATCGATAAGCATTACAAGGGAACATCCGTGAAATTTACTAAGAATGATATCATTACTGCATTCAACGAACATAAAAAAGTTTAATAAATAAACATATTTGTAGCGTAATCCCTTTTCGTTTTCTGTGATTATTTCCACAAACGCGTTATGGAGATGAGCCACAACAAACTTAGTTGACGCAAGCCTAAACAAGTTGGCTTTAGCTTTCAGATAATGTCACTGGAACAGGAAGACTCGGATGATGACGATCAATTGGAGTCTTTACTCAATAATTCTGTCAACAGAAAAGTATCTCAAGTCATCACAAGGAAAAGCATACCACAGCAGAGAGATTTATTCGGCAAAAGAGTCGGCAACCAAAGTACATTCTATGAGGAAGTGAAGACGTCAATAACATATGGGCCTACCCATCACAATCTAGACTACGAGAATTTAAATTCATACATATATCCCACCAATTATGAAGTACGAGATTACCAGTTTAGCATTGTCCATCAGGCTTTATTTCAAAATTTAGTTTGTGCGATACCTACTGGTACCGGGAAAACGTTCATTGCGAGTACGGTGATGCTCAACTTTTATCGGTGGACCAAAAAAGCTAAAATCATATTCACTGCCCCTACCAGGCCGCTTGTTGCTCAGCAGATTAAAGCTTGTCTTGGAGTCACCGGCATTCCACATGAGGATACTGCGATCCTATTAGACAAATCGCGTAAGAATAGAGTAGATATATGGGCGTCCAAGCGTGTGTTTTTTACTACTCCTCAGGTGGTTGAAAACGATTTAAAAAGAGGAGTTTTGAATCCGAAAGACATTGTTTGTTTGGTCGTCGATGAAGCTCATCGCGCTCGTGGATCATATTCCTATGTTGAACTCACCAAATTCATTGACAGATTTAACACATCTTACAGAGTCTTGGCACTGACCGCTACGCCAGCTGCGGATATGGAAGGTGTTCAGGAAATTGTTAATAACCTCCATATTTCTACAATCGAGATTCGCACTGAGGAAGATTTGGATATAATGAAATACATGAAGCATCGAGAAATTGAAAAGGTTGAAGTGGGTTTCACGATGGAAATAGAGGATATCATTGAACAGTTGGGAATCGCTGTGACGCCTGTTTTGAAGGAAGCGGTTGAATTGGGGATTTACGATGATTGCTCGCCTGCGAATATTAATGCATTTGTCGCATTACAGAAAAGTCAGAAAATTGTTGCCAATCCAGCTATCGCAGAAGGAGTCAAGTGGAGGAACTTCTTCATTCTTCAATTATTGTCTCATGTTGGCCATATGTTAAAGAGATTAAAGATATACGGTGTCCGCTCCTTTTACAGTTACTTTCAAAATAGATACAAAGAATTTACAACCAAGTATGGAATGGGAAAGTCAACAAACAAAACAGCTGCTTCTTTTTACTATCATCCGATCTTGAAAAATACCATAACTAGCTGTGAAGCACTAACCCAGAATGCAGATTTTTTGGGTCACGAAAAGCTGACACGTATTCGAGAAGAGTTGTCTAGTTTTTTTGGCGATGCACTACCTGATTCGCGCGCCATTATATTTACTGATCTTCGTGAGTCAGCATTAGAAATTGTGAAGTGCATAGATCGAATGAACGATTCATCACTTCGCCCTCATATCTTCATTGGGCAGGCCAGAGGAAAGGAGGGATTCGATGACGAAGACTATACGAGGAAGCATAAACCTAAAGGACGTAAAAAGGTTGATAGATTAAGGAGGCTGGAGGAGGAGAAAGCAAGGGAGGTAGAAAAGAGTAAAGAAAAGCAGAAGCAGAAATTACAAAGAAACGCAAGTAGAACAGGTAGCTCTGAAGAAGCTCAATTATCGGGGATGAATCAAAGCCAACAGAAAGATGTCTTGAATAAATTCAAAAATGGAGTATACAATGTTCTTGTATGCACATCTATAGGTGAAGAAGGTTTGGATATTGGTGAAGTGGATTTGATTATCTGTTACGATGCAACTAGTAGTCCTATAAAGAATATTCAACGTATGGGAAGAACAGGAAGAAAACGGGATGGTCGGGTAGTATTGTTATTGAGCTCAAATGAACCTCAGAAATTTAATCAAGCAATGGAAGGGTATGGTGAGCTGCAACGGGCAATAAGCCAAAACTTTTTAGAGTATAAAGCGTCAGACAGAATTATCCCGGCTCATATCGATCCAAAATGTGAGAAAAAGTTCATCATTGTTGGCCATGAAGGTGATCAAGTTAATTACATGAATGACACAGATGAAGTGATTAAATATGCCACACAGGCAATGTTGGGAAAACTGAAACCTAAATCATCGTCCAGGCGAAAGAATAAAAAGAAGGATTCCAAGTGTACTAAGGAAAAAACATTTTTTATGCCGGATGATGTTGAAACAGGCATAGTACCTGCAATCAGCATGGTTAACAAATTCACAACCGATCCTAACGGACTAAAAGTGTCTCTGAAGCCAAAGAATGCCGACAAGGAGCTACGCTATCCAATCTTGGATGCAATTGCGGTTGATTCGCTAGACTCATCGCCGATCAAATCACAGGACGTCTCCTCTCAACGTGATACTCACCTGCTAGACCTAAGCTCTATGGTTTCACAGCACCTTAAAAGTGAAACTATTGATGAGAAACCCGCCAATCTGGGAAATGTACAGGATATTGACAGCAGCTCATTGACGTCAGATCAACCTGATTTTAGTTCGAAACGCCACTTTGATTCAGCTACCTCCTCGATCTCACTTGACGACAAGCCAAGTGGTCTAAAAAAGCTCAAAGCAACACAAGCGCCAGTGCTCTTTTTTGATGAGCATCACTCAGATTCGAGTAACCCCACAAAGCGTGGATCTAGATGCAACAATCAAGCGACGATCGATAAAATCTACAAGAACCAATTTAATACAACGGATGGACTTTTAAATGTGAAAGAAAAAAAGTATTTTGAGGACAATTATTCGGCTCTTTGTCGCGTTTCTATTGAACCTATTCCTAATTTCAAAGAAAACATCAAGACGGCAGGTATTGCGCATTCTCGCAAAAGCTTCAAAATCATAAAACTGTTCGAGGGATTGAACGAGAATAAAAGGCAAACCATCTCAAGTATGAGCACGGTAAAGGCACTTGCAACTGCAGCAGCTGAACTTAAAAGTTTTTGTGAACCCAAAAACCACTTAGCAGTCGTAGCCCGAAATGATGATATCAGGTATGTCAACCATAAAAAATTTCAGTGTCAAGATGAAGTGAGGCTTAATATGTTACCTCCATTTGTCAAGGAACAGGAGCTTTCTGAATTATTAGACTCAGAGTTCTCCGATGGATGAATCTCATTTGTAGCAGACAGCTTCAATATGCATTACGGAAAGCAGCTTCGCAAACACAATCAAGAATCGATTTCCTAATTCGGAAGGTTTTTCTTCCTTTTTTTCCTTTTTTTTTACCAAGGTGACACTATATAAGGAGAATGAAAATTCAATTTTGACATATGTAATTGCGAACGTTCTTTTTCTTTTCCTTCTCCATCCTTATGCACGGGAAATACGCATATCAGTGAGGATTCGTCCGAGATTGTGTTATTGCTGGTTGAAATTTAATTTAACCTGACCCCTCCTCATGGCACAACGTGTCTTTTTACACTATTGCTATGTAGGGAATTTTTGGAATGAACTTTTTTTCTTGTAGTCGCAAGTAATCCATCCAACTTTTTGAGTTATTCAATGTGAGAACACATTGGGAAGTTGGTGCGCTATTGATATACATTTGGTATATATATATATATAATTGTCGAGTAAGTGGTAGTGATTTGTTTTCCTACATCCATAAATCCGGGTAATACTGTCAAATAAAAGCTATGAAAATTTCTGAGCTCATCTCAGGTATTAATTCAGACTACACCTTCAAACGATGTTTAAGAAGTATGAGACTCCATAGAACGTTCACTCAATTGTAGGGATTATTTACTAACTATTTGATGTTTTTAGATTTACACGTGAGGATGTTCACTCTAGGTCAAACGTAAAATCATCCGTCCAGAGAACGTTGAAGTCCAAATTGGTTTCTCAGTTTCCAAAGCTGGAAGAAGTTATTGACGAGTTAATCCCAAAAAAAAGTCAGGTTGAGCTTATCAAATGTGAAGATAAAATTCAATTATATGCCGTCGACGGTGAAGTTTACTTTTTCCAAAACTTCAACGAGCTTATTCCTACGCTGAAATTTGTTCATAAGTTTCCAGAAGCATTTCCAACAGTTCAGGTTGATAGAGGAGCAATCAAATTCGTTTTATCAGGTGCAAATATCATGTGTCCAGGCTTAACGTCCCCTGGTGCCAATTTGCCGGATGCTCCAGGGTTGGAAAAGGAGGCCCTGGTTATTGTTAATGCTGAGAACAAAGAGAATGCGTTAGCAATTGGGAGATTGCTTATGAGTACGGAAGACATTAAATCCATTAATAAAGGGCATGGTGTTGAACTGATTCACTACCTAGGTGACTGTCTGTGGAACTTTTCTGTTGAGTAAGTCGTGCATCGATGAACTTTGATATAAGTTGAGATGTTTATAATTACATAATGTAGCTGTGCACTAAAATGATAACCTCTTTTGAACGAACCATGATCAAACTTTTTCAACCATGATTTTATCGCCAGATCTAACACTGAAATCGCTGATAGGCGAAAATTCTCGGCCAAACTCTTGAATCACTCCGGGTGATAGGAAATGCGCCAATCTAATCTTAAAAATGGACGTTTTGAGCCGCCTTGATATAATGCTTTTCAGAAAACGAATACTGTAAGAGCTCAAAACTGAAACTTCACCAATAGTCTGTTGTTGGAAGACGATAGAAAGTTGAAGTATTTCTATAGAGCTAGCGAATTCCGTCTGAACACTGTTATTTTTTCTCATATCATATTTATCTAAGAGTGCAAGCCAGTTGCTAGAATTTGTATCATAATCAAACGTGCCATTATTCACCTGCGAAATTAAATACTTTTCAGCTTCTTCGCGAGTTCCTTTTGGTAAAATTGTACCATTCAAAATGTCAATTTCATTCAATTGCGCAAGTATTAGTAAAAATGATGAATCACCCGATTCATTTCTTGTAAATGGGTTATCGTTGATTCTGAGATCACTCAGCGACGGATAGTAAGCGCTAATCTGCTTCACGCAAGACCAATCGGCCAACAAATTCTGAGACAAGTCTAATGTTTTCACACTGTCAAATTTAGCTTCTGTTATATGCTTAATTCGATTCTTAGATAAATAGACCGTTTCAACATTTGATCTTGCAAGGGTTTCTGGTATATCACAAAGTAGATTTTCTCCCAGGTCAATTTCTAACAGCGAAGGAGGTAAAGTGATGTCGAAAGATTCCATTTCATTCCCGGAGAGTGCGATTTTCTTCAAATTTGGAAATAGCATAAAGGCATTCTTGATGTCATCAATAGAAATATCACAAAACGACATCCGCAGCTCCGAAATACTTTTAAATGACTGTCCATCCTTCCACGTCACTCCATGAAACTTATTAAAGCTTAAATCAAGAGCTTGTAACTTAGGCATTGTAGAAATAATATTCAAGATGTCTTGAAAATCTGAGAAAAGATTAGAGGAGATATCTAATTGTAATAACTGCCGATTTAGCTTCCCCAAACCATTCCAACCTTTGACGGAGCCAGCAGTGTAAATCTCAAGGTTACAAAGGCTTAACGAATTCAAATTTGAGTTTTGAATGAACCTTGTCGTTAATGGTTCAAATCCATAGGTCTCTACCCTTTTTTCACCGAAATACATGTCATCGAGCTGAATATCCGAATTTGCACATATATCGTAACATACTTCATAAAACGATTTCCGTGTACAACATTCTTTTGAAACTTTTGATTCTTTGATGAAAGAAGCGGCACCGCTCTTGTGACTTTTGAAGTATTGTTTTCCTTTCACTGTACCATTGTGCTTTCCCCTGGCAGGGTTATCCCACTCGACACCATAAACAACTTCATCTGACCATTCTTTGATGTAGCCAACAAATCGTATAGTGCAAAAGTCTTCACCTATTTTCAATCGTTCACCTACTTCACACCTCATGTCGAAGAACTTGGTAACATTTGACAGTTGAAAAAAGACAATCCGTTCATGAAAAAACAAGTGAATTTAAAAAGCATCTGGAAGAAATTATGACTGATGTACATACTATACATAAATGAATCCTTACTCACCGTCAATGCACAATAATGCATTTCACTACCTACTGTTTAATCTTGGGATTTAAGCTTACTGATTAACTATTGATTTGATTCAATCGCTTTATCAAGTGAGGCAAATAACCCATCTAAATCGAATTCTTTAGACCATTCACTTACAATTGATGTATGTTCGGATACCTGAGGAGGCTGAGCTATTCCAGTACTGAGTGTTTTTGGTTCTGATGTGTTTATAGAAGAATCTTTTGAAGACTTTGGCAACACCCAGCCCAAAATTTTCCCATCTCTCCAATCATTTAAGACAGATATACCAGCACCATGAAGATTAGGAATCCCACCTTTTCCTATTCTCCCTCTCTTTCGAGCAACATGAATCAAAAATTGTTTTGTAAATGAATCAGGATCTGATGCGGGAATGGGAGGTAACTCGTAAAGCTTCTTGAAAGCGTCTGTCATTTCATCTGATTTGGCCAGCCTTTTTATCAACATCAAAACAGCATAATATGGATCTTTGATGAACTTAGATGGCAACGCATTCAAAAGCGCTAGTTCTGCCTCTTGTTCTGTCTTCGATTTTCTCTTTACGTCACTTGGGAAGCAAATACCGGGAGAATCTAAAATCTTCAGCTTGTTATCAATTTTAACCTCTCGTAAAGACGTGGTTACACCAGGTTGGTTACCAACTGGGCAGGCCTTAGAGTGGCCTCCCCTGCGAGATGTCAATGCGTTGATCACCGAAGATTTACCAACATTAGGGTAACCGATAACACCCACGACGATTGACCTCTTAAAATTTGAGTTTGCAGCATAGGTTTTCAAAGCTTCCAATAACGCAGAGGCCGTTCCACTTTGAGTTAGCTTCTTATTGAAGGAAGTCGCGTTCGTTGCTCCTGGAGCGGCCCTTAAAGGAATAGTTGGAAAGCTGGACTTTAAGAAATTCAACCATTGCTCCAAAACATGAGGTGGAATTAGATCGATTTTGTTCAAAATAAGTATCAATCGCTTACCTTGGCTTTGTAGGACTGCTTGCTCAACTTTTCTAGACCTAGTTCCCTCGGGATCACGAGCATCAAGCACATATAATATCACATCCGAGGCATCCACAACCGTCTTGAAAATTTTGTCGTATGCCTTTCTTGATTTTTCAAGTTCTGTTTCCGCCTCATCGCCATCTTCGTAAAAATCGATGTCATAGTCCACAACTTCCATTGAATCGTTCTGCACAGCTTCTGCTGATTCATCCCTGATATTACCTTCAAACTCAGAAGCGGCTTGTTGAGCAGATTCCAGAAGAGCAGCGAGTCCGCTCCCGTCATCTCCAGCGTCCTCCTCATCTTCTTCCATAATGTCATCATTTTCAAGCATCTGTTGCTTGGCTTCTAAACGTTTCTGCCTAGCTAACTCCTTCTCTTCTAAATCCTGTTGTCTTTTGACTTCGATTGCCTCTAATATTTTGTTCTTGTAAGGAAAGTTCGCGGGAATACCAGGATCTTTCTTCGTTCTTGACTTCCAGGTAGGGTCTTTTTTCGCCAATTTTCTTTCCTTCCTGTGCTGCGCGGCGGCCTTTTTCTTAATGCCCTCTTTCATCCTTGTAGATGTTCTCTTGGAAGTACGCTTTCTCACTCTCATAGTTAATTCTATTTGAAATGGATGCTTCTAAAATCAACGTAACTGTGGTTTATGCGCATCTTAAAGCTCATCGCCTTCAAATTAAAAAATTTTCGAGTGCTGAAAAAGAAATGGCTTAATTCGTAACATGTGATTAACAAGATTATGAAGCTTTCGTTGAATCCCTCAGAATGATGATAAATCAGTCTCATTCGAAGTGGTTAGCATTCTGACAAGGAGAGAGACATAGCTGAAACAACACTCGATTAGGTGGCTATTTGACAGTTTTTGGGCGGTAAAGTTTGTTTTATACTTCTTTGTTTCACTCGTAGGATTTTGCATTTGGTTGTTCTTTCATAATTGCGATTAATTGGTGATGTCTCTGCCAATAGCTGCTGCTGCAAACGCCGCTGCGTCTGCGAGAAGAAGAGGTCCCAATCTTAATATTGTCATATCCTGCCCAGAATGTAAAGTTTACCCACCAAAAGTTGTCGAGAGGTTTAGTGAGGGTGATGTCGTGTGCGCGTTGTGTGGTTTGGTCTTGTCAGATAGAATAGTGGATACAAGATCAGAGTGGCGTACTTTCTCCAATGATGATCAAAATGGAGAAGATCCAAGTCGTGTAGGTGAGGCTTCAAATCCCCTATTGGATGGTAATCACTTGTCGACAAGGATCGGTCAAGGGCAAGGTGGCGATGCTAAACTCACGAGGGAGCTGAATAGAGCACAGAGCAAGAGTATAGTTGATAAAAAGGATACGGAACTGCAGGCTTCTTATGCAAAGATTACTATGATGTGTGATGCTGCCGAATTGCCCAAAATTGTTAAAGACTGTGCAAAAGAGGCTTACAAAATTTGTTATGAGGACAGGGCACTTAGAGGAAAGTCTCAGGAAAGTATAATGGCGTCTGTAATTCTTGTTGGTTGTCGTAGAGCGGGGGTAGGAAGGTCTTTTAAAGAAATATTCTCATTAACCAATGTGAGAAAGAAGGAAATAGGGAAGACTTTCAATATTATCAAAAATATCCTCAGAGAGCAAAATGCTAGTGGACATGCTAATATCGACACTGAGAACATTTCATCCAGCCAAACATCTGCGCAGACTTTCATTCCGAGATTCTGTTCCCACTTGGGTTTGCCGGTCCAGATTGCCAATGCGGCCGAGTATATTGCTAAACACTGTAAAGACATCAATGTACTCGCAGGTAAGTCTCCCATCACTATAGCTGCATCTGCAATCTATATGGCAATCCTATTATTTCAAGTGAACATTTCAGCAACACAAGTTTCACGTATCTTGGGTGTCACAGAGGGAACTATTAAAGGCGGTTACAAAATCCTTTACGAATATCGAGAAAAGGTAGTCGATCCGAAATTGATCGAAAGTGGGAAGATAAATTTAGATAATTTGCCAAAAGTGAACGAAAAGGGCGATAAAAGCACTGGTCCTAATTGAGAGAAGCTGATTGAATGTAAATTTCATTTTTATACATTATGCTATAAGGATCCCGCGAATTGACTAGATTGTGTTCATGAGTATCATACATATCATAAAATAATCAGATGAAGGGTTTGTTTTTTCTCTCTTTATCTCTAGGATTTGTAAACTTGCTGAAATCTGCTAGAGAAAATGCTGTACGTAGTTTCGCGGACTGATTTATTGAGGGAGACGAGGTCGCACTTTTGCTACGCTCATCTAGAGGATACTCTTCTTCATGAGACGATTTTGAATCATTCAAGTTCATCATGCTTCTGCTTCTAAATTGGAAGCCCTCCCTATCATCACTTTCGTAAGTACCTCTACGGCTAAAACCCTCCTCGAGATCTGCCAAAGTATCTCTCGGTGCTCTGGAATATTTGAACTTAGAAAATTTAGATTTTGCATGAGTAAATAGAACACCCACGCTCAACGGAAGCGACCGCTTGCCGCAGCGCAATTTAATCACTAAAATCCAAAGAAAGATTAAAACTCCAACTATAAGCAAAGAATGGGCTGGCGAAGATTTAACACTTCCTATTGATGTTGACAGCTCATCAATCGTGCCAATGGAGCCTGGTATAAAGCTCTTTTCGAAACTATTAATTTCATTATCACTAGGCAAGATACCCACCTTATGATCTTTGTCATCAGATTCAATGAGAGAGGAGGAATACAAGACAATCCTTCCTAATGTCCAAGAAAGTTCTTGACCATTTATCGAATCAGCGCTTTGAAACGCTGCAGCTACTGGAATATACTCATCCGCGTCGTCATTGTGTTCCTCAGCAGGGAGCTCGATACCTACTCTGGGCATGTCAAACCCTTCATGAAGAACGTTCAATACCCAATTTGCTTTGAAACAAGATTCCAGTAGAATTTGCGTAGGAATATTGTTATACATCCCTTTCTCATTTCTATCCTTGACAACATCCCATTCAGCCTCGCAAAATTCTTTGACCTTTTGACTGAACTCGTTAAAATTGTATTCTCCGCCAATCTTAAAGACATCATTTGCAGTATACCAAAATTCTGAGGTTCCGACAAATTTATCTTTGTTGAAATCTATTTGAGGGGCATGCACCCCATTAAAGAGGCATGGCTCTTCCATACATGGCAAATCCTTCAAAAGGAGAGGATAGATCGATTTTAAACAGTGTTCATAGTTTCCTGATCCTGAAACTTGGAATTCTTTATCTTTAAACTTAAACGTATTTCTCGATCCCCTCAGCATACATGGATCTGTCAGTTCAAGTGTTGAAAAGTCATCGTCATCGTATTCGTTTGTATTTTCGGGTAGCGCGTTTATTAATTGAGCCAGGTACCGCATTCTGGCCTGGTTTGCACCAAACCCTAACCAAGTACTCACAAATACCCGCCAATTCTGTGTATCACCGTTTATACTTTTCAATGTTATCGTTGAAATGTCATCATCATGCGTTTTAATTTCATCGATATTACTCGGCACAAAAGCTATCTGAGCAGATGCTCCACCCATATCCATAAAACCGTAAGATGGATGAAAGTCTTGAGAAACATCATATTCATTAAAGTTCCCTAGCAAATAGTTTAAGCCTGTCCATCCATATAGGCCCTCTGTTTCACCATCGATTATTTGAACTTGTAGTTCGCAGTCTTTGATTAGAAAGTTTGTTGAGTGCTGCATATCAGCACAGACATTTTTCAATATCTTCTCGCGCCTCTTTTTTGGAAGGAGCCTCATCCCTGCCGTGGCTTGGATAAAAACTGGAGTTTCTCTAACTTTCTCCTTGGGAATCAGCTTCTCTGCGTACTCTAGGAGTGGTTTGACATGCTTTTTGAAAGCTTTTTCAGGCTGCTTCTCGAAACTGGAAAGGCCCGGGCTAGTTTTAGTAGTCCAGTCTTTGTTCAAATAAATCTGAGGTACGGATTTGAGTTCTTTATCACTGCCCTCTTTTAAGGTGAAGGATGGATCCTGCCACCTATAAACATAGACTCTTGATCCTGACGATCCTGCATCAATAATAACACCGTATTGATCAGATTTTTTATCTTCTATATCTTCGATATGCATACTCTTCAGACACAAGTATAAAGTTCTTGCATGGACCAGCCGTGTTTACGCCATGAATGTTGAACTCCCAAAAAAAAAAATCTGTGTATTTAAAAAACGAGCTTTCGCCGCTTGAAGAAATGTTTTAAACAGCCTACGAAGATATTACTATTTGAACCCGTCGATTGTAAAAGTTCGCTCTTGTTATCACTTTGATTACTTTGAAATAGCTCAAATAAAACCATGGCCAATAGGTGAACCCCTATCTATTGGCAGATTGAATAAGAAAGTATCTAAATATTCAGCTGCTCCAATTTTTTTCTCTGAGTTCAAATTGCTCAAACCACAGAGGAAATTTGTAGGTCAACTTGCCTGAAGCATGGACCTTTCTTGCGAATGTTGACAGAACTGAATGGATGCAGGCATGCGACATGCTGATCTGAATTATCGAAGAACACATTTGCTAAATAGGAGCTCAAAATCAAGGCAGTTCATCTGAAATATTGATGTTGATGCCAAGATATTCTTGCTTGCACCAGCTTTCGATGAGAGTGCGAATACTAGCGCTTAATGGCTCCAATGAAATAGACTTTGACCACTGAGGGTGCTGCCTAACTCTTGTGTAAGAGGGAATATGAATATTTTCAGGTACCGTAACGCCATCATCGATAATGATGGAATCTTCAAGCGTGCGACGAGGTAAAAGTTTAGCATTTTCCCCTATTATTATTCTCCTTCCTAATTTGCAACTAGAGATATGTGCGCCTTCTTTGATCAAGATGAAGGAGCCCATTAACAAAGGGGTATGCAGAGCAGCCTTTTCACGAGAATCTTTCCTCATGAGGTGATTGATTTTTGGGGGCCGTATCACACAATTCCTATGCATCACACAGAACATGCCCATCGAAATTGTGTACGAATCATCATTACTTACTATTACTTCACCATCCAGCATACATCCCTCAGATACTAAACACATCCCAGAGATGAGTATTCTTCGGGATCCTTTAATATTAGCACTTTTGGAGATACGATTTCCATTCGTTGTTTCTATCCATTTGCTTGACATTCTATGAGAATGCTGTCGGACGTGTTGCATGACTACAACTTGATCAAATTTGGCGTAACAAAATATTCTTGGTCGGAAGTTTACAAACACGTACCTCGAAATAACAAATCATCAAAATGAGTGAGAAGCTGTTCAGATTGGACGCTGGTATGTGGAAAAGCGTTTTTATAATGTTACTTTAAGATATACTAACATTAGACGTAGGTTTTCAGCAATACGACTGGGGGAAGATTGGGTCCTCGTCTGCAGTCGCACAATTCGCGTCGCATTCAGACCCTAGTCTAAAAATCGAAGAAGATAAACCATACGCAGAACTCTGGATGGGAACACATCACAAAGTTCCTTCCTTCAATCATGAAACTAAGCAAAGCCTACGTGACTTGATTGCAGCCAATCCTGCTAAGATGCTTGGCCAAGGCATAGTTAATGAGTTCCACTCCACTACAGAATTGCCGTTTTTGTTCAAAGTCTTGTCTATTGAGAAAGTCCTCTCTATTCAAGCGCATCCGGACAAGACTCTTGGAAAGAGGTTGCATTTGGAAGATCCCAAGAACTACCCAGATGATAATCACAAACCTGAAATGGCAATCGCTGTAACAGACTTTGAAGGTTTCTGCGGTTTCAAACCGTTAGAAGAGATTGCAGATGAACTTCAACGTATTCCAGAATTGAGAAACATCGTGGGTGAGACGGTATCTCAAGAATTCATCAATGGTATCAATTCAAACGCAGTAGAGGGTTCTAAGGAGGACGTCACAAACAGGGAATTGTTGCAATCGGTCTTCGGAAAAGTTATGAATGCACCAGCTGAATCAATTATAAAAAATGCACGTGCACTTATCGAGAGAGCCAAAAACAGCCCTTCTGACTTCAATAAGAAGGAATTGCCAGAACTATTGATCAGATTGAATGAGCAATTCCCGGATGATATTGGTTTGTTCTGCGGGGGTTTATTATTAAATCATTGTTCTTTGAAGTCAGGTGAAGCAATCTTTTTGAGGGCCAAAGACCCCCATGCCTATATCAGTGGTGACATTATCGAATGTATGGCTGCCTCTGATAATGTTGTGAGAGCAGGATTCACGCCAAAATTCAAGGATGTGAAGAACCTTGTTGAAATGTTAACTTACAGTTATAACTCAGTTGAAGAACAAAAGATGAAACCCCAAACTTTTGAAAAGTCCTCTGGTGCTGGTAAATCCATCTTATACAATCCGCCCATCGATGAGTTTGCCGTCGTCGAAACTACTTTCCCTACTGGAATCGGTACAAGACATTTTGAAGGACTCGATGGCCCCAGCATTGTAATTGTTACAAGAGGTAATGGCTTTGTTCAGTCTGGGGATGTCAAATTGAAGGCAGAGCCAGGATTTGTGTTTTTCATCGCGCCAGAGACAGAGGTGGAATTTATTGCAACTAACACTGATTTCACTACTTACAGAGCTTTTGTTGAGCCAAACTAGGGAACTGTAAAAACTTCAAAGCGACTGATTTATATTTGAAAGACATTATGGTACATATTGTTATTTATGTGTAGAATTGTTTGTCCCGTCACATCAAGTCAACAATTTCACACTTCCTTATTCTGGACTCCCCAGACAAACTAATCAGTGATGTTATATTTGCTCTTCCACTTGAGGATTCTATTCTTTAAATCGCTTTCTGTTTGTTGGTAGATGTTGAGCTTCTTGTCAAAAAACATCTTTTTGTAATTGTTACCATGCTTCCTGTAAAGTTTTTCCAGCCACTGCTCTTCCCGTTCACTCTGAACTCTCTTTTTAGGAGCAACGGGCCTATTTGCATAGGCTTCAAGTTGCTTTACGACCTCTGTCTTCTCTTCATCTTCTGCAGTTTCTCTCTTTATGTCTTCAACCTCACGGTCTATGTCGAATTTTTTCTTACCATATATGACTTTAATAACATCGCCAGATGCATTTCGTTGAATTCTGGCCTCACCTTCCGGTATTTTATCCGCGTCAAAGTCACCATCGCTATTCATTTCATGTGAATAATCTACACTTTCAATTTCCCCATCCTCATAATCGAGGCGTCTTGCGCTGTTTCCTAAATCCGATAGTTGTTTCTCTTGACCTCCAGCTGGGGTTTGGAGTTTTGCCTTTAAACCTAGCTTCTTATAGTTTTGTGATAGTGTTAACGAATAGTCCCAATTTTCAGCTATGATAGGATTCGCAAAGATATTAGCTTTTCTCTGCTTATCCTTATTCTTCCTTGTTGCCTTCCTGATGGAAGACTTAGCCATCTTTCTACGTCTAACGGAAGCCATGGCTTTGTCTAACGAGAGTAAATATTTGAGCCGGTAGACCGTAGCTCATCTCTTGAAATTTTTCTTTAGGTTTAGTCTCAAAATGTCATCAAAAAAAAAAGAAATTTTGTTACATTCCATCACATGATCATCATTGTTGCTGTTAGACACTTGTAATACACTTTTATTAAGTCATCTAAGGTGAGAACTACAGGAAATGGCGATGCCGTCCTCAAATGGCCATAGATACAAACTTGAAGAGCTATCATCTAGGAAATACATTGTGAGTTTAACTGATGAAGTGTTGCAAGGAGACGCTCGGGATTCTCTAACCGTTGCAAAGAACCAATTTCCTCTTAAAGATGATAAACTTGCACAGCAGGTAGAAATAGATTCACGCTCCGTCTTCGTTAGGAATATCTCGGAAACTATTACACCAGAAATGTTGGAAGAACATTTCAGAGACAGTGGGATTATTAATAGGGTCACATTACTTTATCATAAACACAGTACTCTTCCGAAAGGATATGCTTATATTGAATTTAATGAACTGCAATCTGCTAAAAAGGCACTGTGCTTGGATGGGTCGACCTTAAACGGAAATAGCATATCTGTCACGAAGAAAAGGACGAATCTGCCGAGGTACGAGCGCTCACTCCATAAGATCAAGAATCACAATATAATAGCTCTAAATTCTCTAAAGGAAAGGTAATGTCGCCCTAGTGGACGTAAAAAGTATAGCTCATGAGCTTAGTTAGCAGTCGATTTCTGTATTTAAGGACATGTGAATACTTTATAAAATGCGTTTCTTTGAGCATCTAAATAACGAAAATTGGCACCTAGCAATGGGAGGGGAATAAACTATATTTCAAAACTAATTTAAATGAGATCAACAAAAATGGAAGATACGATAGACTTAAAAGCCTGATGCTTCTTTTCGTTTAAAAACGCCATACATGCATTAAAGGTAACTTTTCTAAATGCAGTCCCATAGTACACTGATATCACTATAATTGAAAGTCAATATGTTTCTTCTCAAATTTGTCTCAAGTTTATATTTTTGCTTTTAAAATATTTTCTGTATTCGGAAATCTAACACATTTATTATTCTAAACTTTATGTGTTTTTAATTCAAGAGTACAAATTTAAAAAAGTTAAACGTTTTTTTATTTTTTTAAATAGAACTAATATGTTTTTATTTTAATTAAATTTTAGAAAAAATAGATACTTTTAAAAACTTTACTATAAGTCAGGTGATACATTTCATGTTTTTTATAATAATTTTTTTTAGGAACATGTGGAAGAGGAAGCTTTTATCGTAGAAAAACACACTATTTTTCATGGTACAAAACAGGAAAACGACTTACGTAGCATCTATACTGTCAATATACCATTGAACTGTAAAAAACACCTTAGAAGATGAGAGTATCAAGTTTAGCACTTCTTACCGTTTTAGGCATTGCATTGAGCACGGAAGACATCGCGGGTAATGATGCCCCTATTGAAAGAAAACAAGCGCAATTCTCCATTACCTATGATGTTTTGGAGAGTACTCACAATGGTTTGGAAACTTTTATGGAGTTTGATAATGGTGATAATATCACATTGTCCTATAACTTCACCAACAAAGAAGATACAGATGTCTCTGTCATTGCCTTGGGCGGGAGCGTTTTCGATTTGAAAGACAATGAAATTGCTGCAAATATCACTGCCACACAAATAGGTCCTTTTTCAGTTGATGTTAACGATACCATTAATTTTCAACAAAGAATAAACCTGATTTTGAATGAAGGCGATTACTTCCTGTCACCACATGTTTATGTATCCAAATACAATGAAACGATGAAAGTTGTATCCAGTCCAAGTTTATTAAGAATGCTTCCACCAGCCATGAGCTTCTTTCATCCTAAATTTTTGTTTGTGCAGCTCACATTATTAGTTATCATTGCTGTAATCACTCGCATTTTCCTAGGATACAACACAAAAACAAGGCGGTCTGGAAAGCCTGCGGTGACGAACAAGGTTGCAATGGATTCATGGCTTCCAGCAAACCATCAAAAAGCTAACAAATAAGTCGAAATTTTGTCTTAATACTATCTATATTTAATACAAAAACGTGGAAGTTTATGCTTCCAGACCTAAAGTCGCAAGCAAATTATCGATCAACTTCAGATCTTCCTTGTATGCTATTATTCCGGAGTTTTTCAAAAATTCAATATCAGTTTCTATTTCTAAAATTTCAATGTCTTCAGTATCCAAATTGTGCTTCTTCAATAGATAGTACCTAATATCATCTATGAGCTCGATGGTGTCAGTTTCTTCACGATCCTGAATTCTCTTCGAACTTGAGATCACGGCTTTTTTAAAGTCACTTTCCATTGAATAATAATCAAGCTTGTTAGCAATGATTTCAGCTACATAGTGTTCTAGCCTCTCCATTCTTGTTTCCCATGCAATCTCGAGTATCTTAAATATAGAGATGTGGTTTAAAAGTTCTCTTGATTGGGTTATCGATATTGCTGCCATTGTCTTTAAACGGTCATTCAATAATGCATCGGCCGCTTGTAAGACCCCAATTGACAAATTCCACGGAATTTCTGTTCTGTCATAGTATAAGTAAGACAATATAATTTCTGCGACCTCTGTGTTAGAAGTCGGTAATGTGATAATCGGGAGAGAAGCCAAATTTTGATTCGCCTCCTGATCATAATAGGTAGTCTCCCAAAATCGAGAAGAGAACATAATTTTGAAATACTCACATCTCGCTAAAATTGACCTATGGCATGGATAGACCCAACTTTTTTCGGCCTCGGGATCACATTTCACCTGAACGTACACGTCGGCAAACGAAGAAGTAGGCGAAGGAATCCTCAATGTTTTGAGTACTCCACTTTCGCATCTAATCGATTTTTTCTGGCAAATGATTTCTTCGTGGAGAAAGCTAGTTAAATCCTCCCGTGCGCTCTCAGTGAACTTGAACTGGTATTCTGCTATAAGTCTTGATCTTTCTGATGCATCCATTACATGGTGGATCTTTTCCAAACACTCTAGCAGTTCTAGGAGGTTTAGTTTTCTGCAGAAAAGTTTTAATGTATCATAATCAGAAGAGTTTATTTCATGCAACACTGGTACCAAATAAAGAAATTTTGATATGGCCTCGAATGCTGATGAAGAGGTTTTTAATGGCATTTCAATCACAACACGATTTTTCCAAGCACCCAAGAGCTTTTGCTTGAAATAAGGGCTTCTGGCTGCTATAAGAAACTTGTGGAGCTTAAAACATGATAGATTTTGAAACCGAAATTCAATGTCATGGCTCTTTATGTTGTTATCCTTCAGCTGATTTGAAATATGTGTTGCGAAAGGTTGCTTGACGTCGACTGCTTTAGAAATGTCGTATTTTAATAAAATATTCCTAATGGAGTCTGTCAAAGCACCATAGATACAGCGAGCACCTTCATACCTATCTCTGTCGCACACCGCCCCTCTCTTCAATAATAATCTTACTAATGCTTCGTGACCACATAGGCTGGCCAAAAAGAGGGGGGAGTTATCAAACTCATCAACACCGTTGAGATTTACTCCTGTAGATATTAACCTATCAACATTCTGTACATCTCCGACTCGACACCAGTAGCATAATTCTTCAAAGGCCTTGTTGGCGTTCATGCAGATCAAGGGAACGTTAACGTCAATGAGATTTTGATTCGATTGAATGCCGTTGAAAAAGATTGTCATTTCCTTTTCCTCGATAGAACACTAGAAAGACAAGTAGTACAAGTATGAAGCTGTTCATTAGGAAAGAGCCAAGGGCTCTAGCCCTTCAGTCCAATGGCTATGACCTCGTTTTTGAGAATTCTCCTAAGCCCTCCCCCCAGCAAGATAGCAAAGTTTCCCAACCAACGGCTGTGGTTGCTAACGTTCCTAATGGTACTTTAGGTGAACGTGGTTTTGTTGAGATTACAAACTCCTTATTTGAAGGTCTTTTGGGTCTCATAAATTTGAATAATCACCTTTTCGTTGGCCTTATAACAAATGTGCAGAAAATCGGTTTCCCAAGATGGGTACTTCATAAAGGCGGCCAAATTGAATGCAAAGAAAACATATTTCAAATTATTAACGTTGATTTCTATTGCTTGGACAGTGATGCATTTGACCCAATGTTCACTGATTTATCTGAGCAAGGCTACGAAAGACTTCTGAATGAACACCCCTGCGGGGATCTGAAGAAACTATTCAGTGATGGATCATTTTACTATTCTAGAGACTTTGATATTTCTAATATTCTGCAGGAGCGTGGTCTTTTTAATCGAATGGACTATACAATTGACAACCAAGACAAAAAGTTTATCTGGAATACAAATTTTATTTCTGAAATAGTTCAATTGAGAAACAGAATCACCATCGAAGAAAAACCATTGTTCGATGGCGGTACTTTTCTAACTTTCGTCATTAGAGGTTTTTGTAAAACTACTATGACCAGTAATCTCGACTCACCAACATCTTTGACAATCATTTCTAAAATATCGACCGAAAATAAAGAGAATATGTTCGATTTGCAGGGAATAGACAAACATGGCAATGTGGCAAATTTTATTGAGACGGAAATTATTGTCACTACTGAGCAATATATTTTTGGTTATACGCAGACAAGGGGTAATGTTCCTTTGAGTTGGGAGGTTACAGAGGGCCAATTACTTCACAGTAAGAAGATAAAGTTGACTCAAGATCCAGCTTTCTTCCAAGCCGCTTTTGATAAGCATTTCGATGATTTGGCATCGAAATATGGTGTTGTAAGTATCCTGAACCTCGTCAAGCCGAAAAGTGAATCGCAAGAGATACTTAGTTCGGCCTATCAAGCATGCGCTGAGAATAAAAATATCAAAATAACGAATGTGGAATACAGCTCCGACTTACTAACAAAATCATCTCATAAATTACTGTATATTTTGAAACAGGATATTTACGAATTTGGCGCGTTTGTTTACGATATCTCCAAGGGAATATATGTTGGAAAACAAACCGGGTGTTTAAGAATCAGTGCATTTGACTCAATTGAACGCCCTAATCTTGTGGAAAAGTGCGTCAGCAGAGAAGTTATAGAGTTAACGACAGCAGAACTTGAAGGATTTGAGATATCGACAGATTTTGTGAACGCGCATGAAAAACTGTGGTCAGATAACAACTTTTGGCTAGATCGCATATACAATAAGAATTACAAAAATCTCAGCAAATATAAAAAGGTTTATTGGAAACTTTTCAGTTCCAGCTGCAAAGTGAATCTGTATGATCCTCTTCATGCCTACATTTCTAGGTGTATGAAAAAAATGAAGAAAGACTTCACTTATGAAAAGGATATAACTATATTTGCTGGCACTTTCAATGTCAATGGTAAAATTTGCGCGGAAGATATTAGCGACTGGCTTTTTCCTGGGAATTCATGTCTGAATGATACGGCTGATGTTTATGCCATTGGTCTTGAAGAAGTGGTAGAATTGACACCGGGCCATATGCTTTCGACCGATCCGTACGCCAAACAATACTGGGAAAAGAAAATCCTTCAAAGTCTGAACACTCGTGGATCACAGAAATATATTCACGTGTGGGGCGGTCAGTTGGGTGGCGTTGTGCTACTTCTTTTTATCCGTGAAGTGGAATACTCAAAAGTGAAACATTTGGAGGGAGATGTCAAAAAAACGGGCTTTGGAGGTATGTCTGCAAATAAAGGAGCTGTTGCAGTCAGATTTACTTATTCGACAACAAAATTTTGTCTACTTGTGTCACATCTAGCGGCAGGCTTGGAAAACGTTGAACAAAGGCATAATGACTACAAAACTATCGTCAAAAATATCAGGTTTGCCAAAAATTTGGGTATTAAAGATCATGACGTGATAATATGGATGGGTGATTTCAATTATAGAATTCTACTTTCCAACGAGGAAGTAAGAAAGTGCATTAAGAATAGAGACTATGCTAAGTTATTTGAGAAAGATCAACTAAATCAGCAAATGATCGCTGGCGAGTCATTTCCCTACTATAATGAGATGGAAATAGATTTTCCACCTACTTACAAATTTGATCCGGGAACGAAAACCTATGATACAAGTGAGAAAATGAGAATCCCCGCATGGACTGATCGAATCTTGAGCAGGGGTGATGCGCTGAAGCAAATGAGCTACGGGTCGGCCCAGAACTTGATTTTTTCTGATCATAGACCAGTTTTTGCAACATTCAAATCGTTGGTTACTGTTGTAGACGAGAAACGGAAGGCTGAGATAGCATCCGATATCTACGAAAAATTGACAGAGGAGATGGCAAATCTAACCGAAGAAGAGCGATACATTCTGCTAAACAAAAGCGACATAAACATAGAGAAGGAAGATGTTGTGCAACCAATTCTTCCCGAGTTGAAGAAGGGCAAAAAACTCCCCCCTCCAAGCTCTGATACAAGGAAATGGTGGATTGGAAATTCAAAGCAGGTAAAAGTACTATTGGATGTTGATGCAACCAAGTACATGATAAATCCCAGAAGACAGGTAAATCCTTTTATCCGCGACGACAAGGAACCCTTTTTTGTACTCAGAAACTCTGAATAAGTAGCTTATCTCCCTAGCTTTATGTCGTATTCTAAGGTGATATATCATTATTTTCATGATCTTCAACCGGCTTAGAAATCTTGTCTTTGCTGTCTAGTGCATTTGTTTCCGACAAGATTGCTTCAATTTTTCCTTCCAATTGATCCAACATCTTTTCTAGCTTATCAGCTGTTTTTTCACCTTCTTGCAGCTGATTGAAAACAGAAATAAATTCATTAGAACTGATGCCCACATCATTTATCATTTTTTTCGTCATCCTTGTCCAAAATGTATTGAAGGCATCTGAATGGATCTTTTTTTTTCACACATGATCGTTTTTAAAGATTTTATTTGGGAATTTTTAACCCTGCTTGAAAAAACGAAGTGACACGTTTAAATAAAGTAAACAGGCATAGATTGAAGTCCAAGACGTAATAAAACAGTAACGTATTCATGGCACAGATAAGCTTTGCTCATTCGTGTCTACTCTACGCATCTGCTGTATTTTTGCTTTGCTTTCAAATAGCAGAAGTTGCCGCGCTTTCTGTTCATGGCTTGAAGACACTAGTCGTCTACGATAAAAGGGTCACCGATTTAGAGGACTATAGCAAATTTTTCAATGATTTGAACAAGAGATCGTATGAACTTCAATTCAGCTCGGTAAACGAAAATGTTAGTGATATTCAATTGTTTAGGGGAGAAGAAAGACTTTTTGACAATCTGATAGTTTTTCCAGTCAAAAGTAGACAAGTTAGTAAGGGCTTCACTGCCGCGACGCTACTGAAATTTTTCGAAGAAGGAGGGGATATATTGACCGTTACATCACCTTACGGTTTGACAGAGAGCGTACGCACATTTTTGAACCAATTGGGAATTTTCCCAAGTCCCAGAAATCATGAACTTAGAGATTACTTCGAGGAAGGCAACACAACCTCGATACATTTTTCAAGTTCTGGTACTCTCAATCCGACTGTTTTTTCTCCAATGAAAAGTGCCAATTTGTCCTACGAGGGGTCAGCTGCCCTTCTGGATAATCGTGATTTACTCATTCCTATTTTTTCCGCTCCTCGCACTTCATTTACGAAAGATCCTAAAGGTGGAGATGATTGGACAGTAGGTCTTCAAGGTTATACGGTTGTTGGTTTTCAAAATTTGCATAATGCGCGCGTATCTTGGGTTGGTAGTGACAAGTTCTTTGGAAATAGTCATTATAATGATAATGGTGAGTTTGTTCAGGAATTGGCAAAATGGACTTTCCGTGAGAAAGCTGTCATCAAGAGCACTGGCTTCAAACATAAACATATTGATGGTACTTCATATGATGAATTGCCTTACAAGGTTAAGGACTCAATAACTTACGAAATTGGATTTAGCGAATGGAATGGCAAAACATGGATTCCATTCAATGCGTCAGATATTCAATTCGAGCTAAAGATGATTGACCCGTACTATCGATTAAAACTATTGCCAGTTCGCAAATCCGAGGAGGCACAGTATTATTCAACAGGAAATTTTATGTTGCCAGATCATCATGGTGTTTTTACATTCCTTACTGAGTATCAAAGAAGTGGATTGTCTTTTGTAACTGAGAAAGACGTTAAATCTATACGTCACTTGGCGAACGATGAATATCCTAGAAGCTGGGACATTACGAATTCATGGGTTTACCTTACCTCAATTTGCTCTGTTATCATGGCATGGATTTTGTTTGTAATTCTTTACATTAGCTCTAGCAGTGCGATGAACGTGCCAGCAGAAAAGAAGATAAATTGATTTTCTTTGCTAGCCGAATTATATAGTGAAGAAGTGTATATACAATCGTTGAAGAACCTTGCTTGTTTTTCCGGAAACAACACAATTTACTTATTCATTGCCTAACAACTTGAATTTTATTGTCCTTCTTCCATTTTTCAAATTCTTTTGCAGTTTTAATCAAATCTGCTTTCATTGTTGATATTGTAGCTACCAAATTGTTTCTTTTAGTTTCGAGTATTGGAATTGTGGAGCTCACGTTCGTTTCAACAAGTGCGCCACCAACCATTCTATAGCATTTTCTATTCTCATCTGTATTCTTGAGTGTTCCTAGAACTACCTCATGTTCTTCTTTGTCATTACCGAGCTCCACTATCTTCGATTGAAGTTCTTCAAGAGTTTGTTTGTATTCGTTGTATTTTTGCTGAAGGACTAGATGACATGAGTTAGTATTGGTGAGTAACCTGTAAGTAATGCAGTATCAATAAACTTACCATTTGATCTCGGATCTGTCGACATCGTAGACTCTTGTACGTGTGAGAGTAATATTAACTTTTTTTTCCAGCTTTTCGTATATAAAGCATTTTTAAAATATCTTGTGAAACTACTACAGACCTACATTAAGCAAAAGTAGCAAACTATAAACCTTGTGCTTAGATATGTTTTTTTACTTTAGGTATGACCTCCGGTGTGGAAGTCAATCTTGTAGATCTGGAATACAGTAAAGCGCCCGTGAACACCAAAATACAACCTACAAAACCCGTTTTTGACAGCTTATTACCAAAAATATAAATGCTTAGGAGAAGACTGGTGAATTTCCTGATCAGTAATAAAATAGAAACATTCAGAGCACTCGTCTGGCTTGCTAGTACGTTAACACCTTTTACGCAGAAATGTTGAGTAACCACATTAGCTGCAAGCATCAGAAATGATCTAGGAATGTGTAGGTCCAGCAGCGGCACTCGTGTAGTGGCTGTATCATTAAGAAGATCTTGAAATTCGTTTCTCAATTCTTTATAACCAAGCAGGAAAAATGGTAGTGCTAAGAAGTGTGTATAGAAGATGTTCTCCCTCCAATGCTTACCGTAACGCCTAAGGCTCCACTCGTTGAACAAAGAATACAAAGACAATAAAATAGACGAAAAAGTCAATATCATTACTCCCTTAAAGAAACTCCAGTCTACTGAAATATCGTCCCTTAGCATTGAATAAGTTGCCAAGCTTTCCCACGAAAACTCTTCGGTTCTATAGAGCGATGTAATACCCGCTCCAAGTGTCAAGAGAACGGCAGATATGATCTGTGGGCGATTATATCTTTTTCCAGCGAGCAGCCATCCAAGTAACATAGTTATTACGGTAGCTGAGCAGCGAAACACGATATGAAGAGGGACGGAAACATTGTACATGAACACGCTGTTATTAGTAGCTGAACCAACGTAAAACAACAACACTGAGAAAACATAAACCCTCAAAGGAACGTTGCGTCTTTTAAGGAAAGAAGGAGGATTAGATGTATCAATGAAGTGCGGCAGGCCATTTAATGAAACGAATAAAAATTGGCTGAAAGTAACGATATTACCTATGTTTCCGCGGCTTCCATGTACAATTGATTCTAGGGTAAAAACATTAGAGCAGCACCCTCCAAAAGTCAAAAGTATCGAAGAAGCGATTGAGTTCAATGCTATGGCTTTTGCAATTTCCTTTCGTGCCATCGCAAGTGCTCAAACCACCGATCCGTTTTTTAAGCCAGATTTCAAGAAAATATTTTTTATACCAATGGTTGGGTTAGCTATGTCTGCCTGCAACGATTTATTACCGCCTCCACTTGATTTGAGAACGAGCCTTATGACATATCGATTATTTGCAAAAATAAGGGAAGTGGTCATATGTCTTGTTGTGTTGTTTTAAATGTGTCATGGCACGGCCATTTTATAATTTGGTTTTGATTATCTGCTTCTAATGAATAAAAAAAATACATGACGTTTAATTGTCAAAAATATTAAATAGATCAGTAGAGCGTACTATTTGATCTTAGATCAACTTACCTGATCAGCTAGTTGTTACAATAAATAGATTAACTTCCATTCTTCGCTCTTGGGGACCGTTTTCGTTTATGACTATTTAAATCGAACTTAGCTCGAAAGGTCGATGATCTCACTCTTTCTCCTCACCTATTAAATTCGAAAGCTAGAGAAACATGGCAAGCTGCCGTAGTAATGCCGATTATTCCAAAATTCGAAGACGCAAGAACTACAAATTCAAAGGTATCAAGTGTTCTGAGCCTTTTAAAGCCTTAAATTCACTACCACCCTTAACGCCTTCTCAGCACCTCACTCAGGATGCGATATTCAAAGTCGTCGGGGAAGAAATCAAACAAGTAAAGCTTGATATAGCAACTATTAATGAGATAGTATTAGAGGACATCAGAACGGAATCTTCGCAGACAGATCAGATCAATCGCCAACTAAAGTCTTCCCTCAAGAAGATTGATCACAGTTATTCCAGAACTTTAAAACTTCGGGAGAGATACGATCATGAAATCGAAGAACAAACAAACGCTTTGACTTCAAGATTAGAGTTTGTTGAGACTTCACTTTTCTCTCTGAAAAACAATACTTCACAGATAATTGATTCCATTTTACGCATAGATTCCGAATTACCTACGAAAAACAGGTCCATTAACGAACAGCTCTTTAATCAAAAACACTATCCTCTACTATTTCAATGCATACACGACAAGTATCCAAAAGTCAAAAAAAATAAGAATGCGCTGGTTACATTGGACGCTACAGGGGAAGAATTGGTTGATAATCCATGCTTAGCAAATACCAAATTGAGCCCATCACTTCATTCTGGGAATTCACCAGCTACATTGGATACAGCACATGAGTCGATTGAACCACCAGAGAGCCTCGACTCGAAAGAAGTCGAGGAGATTGAAAGCTTAATTTCTAACTATAATATCGCCAAGCAAAGAAAGGTTCATGTTCCTCCGATTATTTTGATGCCAAAGTTTCAAAGAGTTTCGAATCCTTCAGTTAGTACAAGTTTGGACCAAGTTGAGTTGAAAAGGCCCTTCTCTGCTAAAAAAGATGGTAATTGAATAGCGCTAGAGACTTCGATCTAATACTTAAATAATCCGTTTATACTCTAGAAGGTATTTTATTGTCGAAAACTTTTTGCATGATAGATTCGAATACAGGGGCTAGTGATGATCTTTCATACAAAGTGACCAATTGCTCCTTAGAAGAAGATTGCTTTTCAATCATCTCGACAAAAGCAGGATCTATTGGGACGCTACCCAAAAAGTCTATTTTTTGGGAGTTTGCGAGCTGTTGCCCTCCCCCTTTCGAGAATATGTTGGTGCATTCGGAACAATGAGGGCAAATGAAACCTGACATGTTTTCAACAATTCCAAGTATATTAAGGTTCACCTTTCTGCAAAAATTAATTTCCTTTCTCACATCCGCTGTTGCCACATTCTGTGGGGTTGTGACAATTATTGCACCATCAGGTTGGGCCCATCTCAATTGCTCGGCAATTGAGATATGCTCATCAGATGTTCCCGGAGGCGTGTCAATTAGTAGATAATCTATTTCTCCCCACTGAACATCATTAATGAACTGCTTTATCATTGCTGTCTTTTTGGGCCCTCTCCAGACAACGCTATTTCCTCTATCTCCTAACAGAAAGCCTAAAGACATCAGCTTCAGACACGCATTTCCATTATCGTAGGCGGTAACCGGAACCCAACCTTCAGATGACTGATAAACTGACTGACCCTCCATACCAAACATCCGAGGAAGAGAGGGTCCTGTTAAGTCGATATCTAGAACACCAACTTTTTTACCCAATCCTGCCAAAGTCAATGCCAATTGTGTAGTAACTGAACTCTTACCAACACCTCCCTTGCCCGAGAGAATCAAAAGGATGTGCTTCACATTGCTTAGAGACAGCGGTAATTCCTCGACAACGTCGGTCATAGACACTTGGTGTTGAAATTCACAATAATTGATGCGATGGTGGTAGAGATCTTTATTACTAAAACCCGTGAAGAAATACATGAAAAACACAAGAAATCAATTCCATCAAAATGAGATCGCGAACAACAGCAGGTGAATTTTTAATACCATAACGATTTCATGGGTTTCATGTATGTGATAGTGTCCCAAGCGATGAATATTAATCTTATTCTAACCGAAATATAGACATCCAGAAAATAGCTTGCACCAGAGAGATAACAACAGAACGCAGTTATTCGACCTCAACTATGATCAGCTGTCTAATAGAGCGAGTTCTCCATATGATAAAGGCAATAAATTAGACATTTCACAGTCAACTTTGTCCCAATTAGAATCACAGAACGATGATCAAATGAGCACTATGAAAGAGAAAATAGGGGCGCTTAAATCGCTCTCTTTGAGGATGGGAGAAGAGATACGAGGAAGCAATCATACAATGGACCAATTAGGTGAAGTATTTGAAGGGACTAGCACTAAACTGAAACAAACATTCAACAAGATGCTTATAATGGCCAAAACGTCAAGAATTAGTTTGCGAACCTGGTTATTTATATTTTTTGTTGTATTTCTCTTGTTTTTCTGGGTTTGGATCCGCTGAAGTTGACAAGTGCACCTTCAATCATCTGAGAAAGATTTGTGAAATTAGCATTAAATTATTTAGCAAGTTAATCTTTAAGGTTTTCCTTTCCTAATATTCCTCTGTGATCTCTTTTAGCATGATATTTGCGCTTTAATCTTTGCTTTCGCATGAACTTTGGTGCTCGAAATATTGAAAGCAGTAGAGCCAAGAGTATTATATACCCAAAGGGTCCATACTGATGAATAATGTCTAAGAAACGCAACATCTTTCCGTAAGGGGAACCGATTAAATTCTTCGACATTTTCACGCCTCCATATAGGTCAGGGAGGTTCAACCTACTAAGTACTTCTTTTAGGGAAGAGGGTGATTCAGTCGTCGTTAAATAGAACCCTAAATGATCTCTGTCGTAATAGAATTTTCCACTTGATTTATCAACGACGATGACATCTCCATTCCTGTATTGTCTATTGTGAATATTATATCCTTCACGAATCAAAAGTGACTCGTGTTTGGACAAATCCATATACGCCAAAAGAACTCGATGACCATAGCTGTGGGGAATTTCTTCACGCATTTTCTGTACAATATCCACAGATGATGCTTGTTTCTCTTTCAAGGATTTCACGGCTTCGTCTTTATCATTTCTTTTGCTAAGTATAGTTTCACAGATATAATTGTCCCTGATAGATTCATAATCATATGCACCAACAATAAAGTTCTTCAAATAGGTAACACTTTTTTTTTCCTCGAGAATCGTAGACGTGTCGATAAGTTGAACAGCCATTGTGTTGTACAAATCTGAAGAAAAGTGTATTAAAGAATCGAGAGTTGAGGGAGTTAGCTCATTCAAAAATGGCATCGAGTCTTGCAAAATCCAAGCCATGATGTAATCCAGAGATCTCATTTCTGTGGTGGAATAACCGTGAAAGACATTTGGAATCAAGCTTCCTTCTTTAAACATGAAAAAAGTAGGGTATTGTGTTAATGTGCTCATAGTAAAATAATCTTCATTGATAGTTTTTGCGGGTTCCGATTCGTCATAGTTTATCATAGAAAAAAGGCCCTCGTAGTTCGAACGCGTTAACTTCATGAGGTCATCAGTACTTTTGAAGAGATACGTGTCTGGGATATCCGCAAGCGGCTCTATGAGATGTTCTAATATATCAAAGTCTTCCGGAACAACCGTGGCAGGATCGTAGTTGAAGACAATGTACGTTTTAAGATGTTTATTACGCGAGGATGGACTAATGTCTATGGGCCTAGACGTTTTCTCTTGAATCGTAGCCTCGGATATCTCCACTACTTTTGAGTTTGAATATGTTCGCAATGCAAAGTCAGTGAAATCTTTGACAGTTTGAGAAACTCCTCGGTAGATGAAGAAATTGTTAGTTGACTTTTCGGGTAAAATCAAAGCCACTTTAGGATGCCTATCAGCCCTATGATTAGTGATTTTAGTTAAATCATCGAAGCCCAACTGCATACAAATCTTGGGGTTAGCTTCGCAGTTGAAATGAGAAGTTACGAATCCCTCTTTTTTCAACCTATTAGACAATACAGCCCAAGTTCTTTGAAAGGTAAAACAATCTTCACAGTTTTCAAATTTAATCTTGTGGTTATCGATATCGCTTAGCTCACTTGATGGCCAGAAAGAAATCAAATGTGGAACCTGTCCCCTACCGCCTAAAAGCTCGATAAGACTCTGTGCTTCCAACATTTGGCTTTGACTTTTCAATTGCAACGCAGAAAGATTATTACTGTCTTTAGCCTCTTCACGAGCAAATGATATTAAATTCTCCTTAGTCCTCTCTAAGTCTTTTGGGAAGTCCTTTAAGAATCCATCAGGACCGTAAAGCCTAATACTGGGATAGGAGGCGATCCTTTCATTCGCGCAAAGATCTGCACTTTGTACGCAATCTACTTGACAAAGGCTTATATTCAGTGCCTGACCTTCTTCGTAGAATTCTTCCCAAGCCTTTTTCCAAGTGGGGGCAAAATTTCTGCAATGGCCACAGTAAGGACTAAAAAACTCAACCACATGTAAGTTACTCAACATTTCATCATTAAAAATATCCGCGGTTAGGGGCTCAGGAAAGCTGAGCTCTCTTGAATCGTCACCTTCAGTGACGATGGAAGCGGCATTTCCTATAGCCCCCAAAAAGAGACAAGCAAAAAGGCCTCGGAGCATATTTTTACTCGAAGATTCTGTAGATGATGCCTATGCTGTCCAATTAAGGGAAACGGGCCGTTTTTTCTTCGCGGTGTAATTATATCTTTCACATTGAAACCTCGTTAAAAGAGCTCTCAAATAATTATGTCCTACAAGACTGAATAGAATATATAGATGAGAACACAAGTCCAGACGTCCATTTATGCGAAATGCCTAATAAATAGAATACATTATATAGAGAAGCTGTTGGCGCGTTTGAGATACTTCCTGAAGTACTCAAATGATACAAGGGTAATGGCGGAAGCGGGAACTGTCCTAACAAGATTGGTGGTGAATCCTGAGTAAAATCCTCGAAGGCCTTCCGTAGCGTAGGTATACTGTACAAGTCTCAAAAGATTGTGATGTTGACGTGATATAGGGGAGTTCTTGATCTGCATCCGGGTCCTCAGTATCTCATGGGGGTACGTAAGCATGCTTGCGACCATTTTTGATGCACACGATGCGGCTATCAGCCTTCCCAGATCAATACTGTGTTCATGC
The DNA here is from genome assembly GCA_900074765.1 of Lachancea fermentati. Lineage (NCBI taxonomy): Eukaryota > Fungi > Ascomycota > Saccharomycetes > Saccharomycetales > Saccharomycetaceae > Lachancea > Lachancea fermentati. The sequence goes on along the minus strand of LT598486.1, from coordinate 938,051 downwards.
TTGTTTGTGGACAATTGGGTGCAATGCAACCAGACTTTAAGCTTTTCATATACAGGAAAATGTATGGCAACATGAAAAAGTCCTAGGAGAGACGGTAGTAAACCCGAGTAGAAAGCCTTTACACCTTCTGTACGGTATATCTTCTGAAATGCATCAAGCGTTCCTTTATAACGGGTCGTATTTTTATTTACGTGTGTTTGTAACATGAGTCTGGTTTTTACCACCCAAATAGGGTTGGTAAGAGAAGTTGAGATAGCACCCGCTGTGAGAGCGGATAAAGAATGGGAAAGGAAATCTGAATAAGGGAATAGTTGTGGATAAATCTTTTTACTTCTTTCATAAACTGAAAAATATACCATCCACGTAGGAAAATAGCCCATTATTATTGGTACCAGACCTTTATAGAGACCTCTAGCTCCTTCATCGCGCACAATTGTTGATAATGTACCTACTATGCCACTGTAATATGCTACCGATCCTGGAGGGACACGCTGAGCTTGTAGCCTCGTTTTCGCAACATCTAGCGGACACACGGTAATTCCCGCCAGAAAACCAGCCATTGCTCCTGAGAGGGCAGTAATTTCGGTATCATCAAAGTTCGTGCTTAGAAATGGAATTGGACCCTCGTTTTCGCCCCCGTCTCCTGCTAGCGTATCACAATCTTCCAACACGTCTGCAGACGACAAAGGCGTTGAGCAATCAGGTGCTAGTATCTCATCGTTGCACTGGTCAGATTTGTCATCAATATTGCTTACTATTCTAAAGGGTACTGCCGATACAACGCCCTTTTTCTCACCAGTAGTAGGTACCTGTACCATTGGGCTCATTTGTGAGAAGTCCGTCCAAAAGTGAGGGGTAGTTTAGCTCTTTTTTTATTTTTTTTTATTTTTTCCAATGTTCGATCTCGATGGAGGTCATTTTATTCGGATGACGATAGGATAATTCGATATCACCAAAGGCAAGGCGAATAAGAAAAGTGATAAAGAGGCATTAACCAACGGCTGAACAGAGAACAAGGCAAAATGTTGCCATTGAGTTACTAATGAACTATGATGCGGATCAATTTAATAAGTATTCAACGAAAAGGCAAATGCTGCAATTAAAAAATACATAGATTATTTGGGAAAGTACGAAGATCTGCCCACTTTGGAATTATCATTCTGCTCTTGGTTATTGTTGGCAAATTGAATGACAGAGGGCAGACTAACCCTTGGCGACGACGATTCACCATTCCTAGTAGAAGAATCGTCTTTGCCGAGCGTATTTTGATTTTGATTTTGATTTTGATTTTGATTTTGATTTTGATTTTGATACGGTACGTATACCGACTGGTGTGGAGGCGAGAAATGCTGTTGTACATGCTGTTGATGATTTTGAGGGAGCTTTTGGCTCTGCGATAATTGTGTCGCACCATGCTGCAATGGCGGCGGAGGAGATTGATAAATTGTGTAGCTATTAATCCCAGGGACGCCCTGATAAGGTGCCTGCTGTTCTTCTTGTTGTATGGATTGAGAAATCACGGGGGGAGGCAGCTGAATGGTAGCGCCGGAGGGCCTCTTGGATGAAGTTTGCTGATGATCCTGGGAGGCAAAAAAAGAACCAGACCGCGCTACTTGGGAAGCAGGTGGTGGTAACATCTGATTCGCATGATAATATGCATATTGTGAATTAACACCTTGCGGAAGGGCGGGTAAATTATGAGGATGTCCCTGAATCAAGCCCTGTGAAATCCCTAAAGCTGGGCCCTGAGGCGGCAAAGATTGCGAAAGATTCGAAGGATAACCTTGGGGTAATCCCTGAGCGTACACTTGTGGTTGGAAACCGTAAGTCTGTTGCTCCTGAGGGTAGCCCAGTTGGAAACCCTGCGAGAACGTGTGGGGCAGTGCTGTTGGATAACTTTGGGAGTAACCTTGAGGATACGGTTGTGGAAATCCACCTTGCAACGGTGCAGGCGGGGATATGGACTGAGGAAAGCCGTGAGGCGGTGGTGGAGGGTAGCTCTGCGGCAAACTTTGGAAAGGAGCAGTATAAAATGGACTGGCGACAAACATAGGCTTTTGCTGCTGTTTTGAAGAGGAAGAAGTGGAAGAAGTGGAGTCTGCACGAAGTAATCTGCTTGCAGAGGGAGCAGAATTTTTAGAGCTGCTACCCACGGTGGATTTTTCTAGCGCGTCCATAAGTTCTGAACAGGGCTTGATATCTTTGAAAAACGGATCGTTGGTAGGGGTCTTCAGAAGGTTGGCATCCACGTCTTCCGCAGTGAAGTAAGAGATGATATGGATGGTGTGGTGTTGAAGCGGGAGATTCAAGTGCGGGCTGCGTTCGAGATGCAGCGACATGGCTTTTTTCACCAAGCCGCCGGAGCGGAACGAATGTGAAGAAGAAGAAGAGGAAGTTGCGGAAGAAGTGGAGCCAGCATGCGGAGATTGGTGCGGTGGGGGGGCAGCCCCATTGAGGGGTGCCAGTGAGGGCGGGCTTTTTTTCCTTTTATCGAGTTCCCGGTACACGAGAAACTTGCCTAGAATGCGAGACGGGGACCACGGCACGCCATCGGTCCAACGTCGTATGCCCGAGGTCTCCTCTATGAACACGAACAGGTTGCCGGACGCGATCAGTTGCGGTCGCTCAATTTCGTAGGGCCTGCGGCTGACGGTGGCGAGCTTGCCGTCCAGGACGGCCTGGAGCACGAGCAGAACGTCGGCAGTAGACTCTATGTAGCCGTGGAACGTCGGTGCCACTTCGGCTGGTGTACGCTGCATGCTATATTGTGGAGATTGCAGTTTTCAGGTACGGACCCATAGAAGTCGGGACTATCCGGCGTTGCAAAGACAAAACGACAAGGGAGGGGCGGGGGTGGGGAAAAGGCCGCTACAACAGCGAAAACGACGACTGGAGCGGCGGTGCGGGACGCGAGAAGATGGCCCGATTGGATGCGCGACGCCACGAGTGGGGGACGCGACGGGTGCTGGAGGGGTGTGTGAGGTTGCGTACGAGTGGTTCGGTACGTTGTGAGGCCGTAGTTGCTAGATATGCTACGTGCCTGAAGCCAGCGGAATTTACAAGAAGGATCGATAAAACCTGAACCACGGATATATACGCTTGTCAAGTGTGTCTTTTTTTTCTTCCTCTCTCTCTCGCTTTCTTCTTCTCAAATCCAAAACCCTAACTTCTCTCACACTGATATTGAACGTAGAAACTCAGAAACTCAGAAACTCAGAAACTCAGAAACTCAGAAACTCAGATACTTAAAACGAGAAGTACTTCCAAGTCTTTACAGTGCTATTTTAAGGATCTGTGAAAGCCGAATGTCGAAAACCGAATGCTGAATGCTGGATGAAATGCTGCTGCTGTTTGGCTGTTTTACTTTCAAGGGTGTTGTTTTTTTTTTTGGGTTTGGTATGGCTCCGCCCTAACGCCCGAAACTCAAAATGACAAACTACCTTTTTTAACCTTTTTTAATAAGCTCGCAATCAACTAATCAGATTTTCTTGCAAAAACTGTGACCGATTTTATTTTGCGTCCAGCCTCACCTTCTGGTACTTTTTTTTTCGATCTCTTATAAGGGGCGGACGCGACATGCAGACCCGAATTTGCACAAACGGTTCTCGATACTGGGACCCGTAGGCATGCGACTTCCAATCAGAAAGGAAACATCCGATTCGGTAAGCGTGGCTCCATGTTTGTAACGCCCGCGTCTAACGACGCACCCCTGTGCCTGTAGCACAAAACTTGCAGCCGACTAGCGGAAAATACCATCCCACTTCTGCGCGCCGGTCTGTACGTCACGACCTGCGGGAACGCCAAAACAAAGCTCTGCAAACGTGCGCTGCGCCGCTTTCTAGCCCGCGTTGAAGGCAAACCGCTACATCATGCGTACCTGACGTGGTTCGGCGCGCCTGGGCAATGCGGAAACAGCAGGCACGTGGTCGGCCGATCTCCAGTGCTCTCGCGATTCAGTGCGCCTAAAACGGACCGTTTGCAAATCCACGCTGCTCACGGGGTAGAGATGGCATCTGCCGACGTGGGCGGATAAAATCGGCGGACGCCGGACGCCGGACGCCGAGCGCGAATGCGGAGCTCACAGGCAGCGCGGCACGCGGCGACCCACTGGACCCGTTGAGGCACCAGCCAGTTCGCCACAGCCCGCAGAACACCGACGCGCATATTAGCGGACGGGACCAGAGCACCGCGCACTGGCCACAAACAAATACGAGCCGCCGTGCAGCGCCCGCCGTTCTGCGAGAGAAAAAATAACACGGGAAAAAAAAGAGAAAGAGAGAGAGAGAGAGAGAGAGAGAAAAGAGAGGGAGCGAGGGAGACCGAGGGCAGAAAAAAAGAGACCACGTCGACGTTTTTCAGCGGCAATGGCACCGGCACTCGGCAAGGCGGTTACGTAGTTCTTGGATCGTAAATTCGAAAGTTCAAACACAAGTCCAAACCTGAAACTCACGCAATCTGCCGCACACGACGTGGAGGCCCTTGCTGCCGTGTCCGAGGCGCTGTTGTGACGCCAGCTCGATGTTGATTGTCGCAGAGCTGGAATGCACATGCGGAGCCACGACGACGGCATTCTTGCATTGAAACGGCGGTAGCGCCCGGACGGCGGTTGTTCTCCTTTTTTTCTCGTCTCTCCCCCCTTGCGTAGTGGCCACAAAGGCGATGGGCGATAGGGTCTACGGCGGCTCAGTCAAACGGAAATTCACGCATGTGAATTTTCGGGGACCAAATGCGCGATAACTGCCTCCATTTACGAGCGGGTCCTACCACCCGTCCATGTCCGTTGGCACTTTTGAGTTGCACACATTATGACACCATAAGGGCTCAGGCACGGTTGCGTAGGGCGATACATGCACACCTCGGGATTGACTCTTACCTCGAAGCCTGTGTCGCCATGCCAGTGGTCTGCACCCACACCAAATTGCGCGTAATGCAATGAGCGCGCCTGCAGGCTCACGTGGATCACTTTTTTTTCCCGGCTGCCACTGGATGCCGGGGTGGGAAGCTGGGCAAATACCGCTGGGCGCTGGACTGGGCGACCCTTCTTCCTCCGCGGAGACGGCAACACGCCCGGCGTTTAGCGGCCGAGGACAGAACGCTTAATGCCGCCCGGCGGCTCTGGGCGCCACAGCGGAGCTAAGCGGGGATAACGGCACCGCGCTAGTGCAGCCACGGTCCGTTCCCGGCGCGCCCCCAATGCGCGGGGCGCGCTGCTATTGGTTCGTGCGAGCGCACTTGCGCTCGCACTCGCGGTCGCACCCACGCAAAACAATCGCTGAGCCCATGAGGCATGAAAAATTTTTCACTATATAAACAAGATAGGGCACAATCGTGAGGCTCTCTGACTCACGACGTTTTTTCTTGTCTTTATTGAAACATCAAACAACAACTTCTTCAAGCAGAAGAAACATCTCTAAAGCTTACGCAAACTTCAAGCAAACTTTCCCAAAGTCCGCACTCCATCCCAACTCTCTAGCGAATCCTTTCCCCCCATTCTCACGCTACGCAATTACAACAAATCAAAAAATTTGTCAGGTTTTATTATTTTATTCATTAGTCCACATAAGTATTAAGTGCTGATCCATCAAAATGGCCTGCTAAATTTTTTACCGTTTAATTACGTGAAAGGATATCATCATAAGGTTTTTTTAATGTTACACTAACGAAAGTATAGTACATTAAGGAAATTCAAGTTTCTCCCCCCTCCCAGAGTTGTTATAGAGTTTTAAAAATGTTATTACTGTAACATGCAGTTTTGCAACGACCCCCGTCCATCATGGCGTTTTTTATCTGAATTGATCTGATTACCATCACCCACCCGTTTATCGTTAATTCGAATATTTTATCCGTTTACTATCCCCCCAGAAATCTATCTTTGAAAACCATCGTACCAATGTCCGTTAACACACCATCTTTGTTCGATATGACCTCTTTAGAGCCCCAGCCCGACCTCGAGCTGTCCGTCCAGCCTTCCGCGGCCCACCGCGACTCCCACACCATCGTGGGCGAGCTTGTGTTTGACAAGTTTGCTCAGAAGGACCCCGTCGTGGGCGTCAAGAAGGAGGAAGAGGACCACACGCCTCTCCTCAGCTTTGACCTGCAGTTGACCGAACCCGCCATGCCCAGCGAGGAATTGCAGCCCGACGTTGTCGAGGCCTTTTTCTCCAGCACAGACTCCACGCCCATGTTCGAGTTTGAAACTTTGGAGTCCGACCCCAAGGCCTGGAGCTCTTTGTTCAACGACGACATCCCGGTCACGGTCGCCGACGCGGCCCAAGTCGTGGAGTCCGTGGAGCGCGAGCCCGTGGCGGAAACCGCTGCGCCAGCTACCACAATCGACACCAAGTCGTTCCTGCCCACCCCAGTCATCGAGGACGCCAAGCTGCAGTCCAAGAAGAAACGCGCTTCTACTTCGGGCGCGGTTCAGAAACCTGAAAAGGTGGATCGCCTCGGTGTGATCGCGTACAACCGCAAGTCGCGTGCCTCTCCTTTGACACCTGTCATTCCGGAGTCCGATGACCCAGTCGCTTTGAAGCGTGCTAGAAACACAGAGGCTGCCAGACGGTCGCGGGCCAGAAAGCTTCAGCGTATGAACCAACTGGAAGAGAAAGTGGAAGATCTGCTTCAGAGAAACTCCGAATTGGAGAACGAAGTTGCCAGATTGAGAGCACTACTTGGTGGCCAATGCTGAGACTTTTTGCAGAGGGATTAACCAAGAGCTCAAGACAACCTCAGTCAAGAGCTGAAAGGCTTAATTTTTTTTTTTTGAAGCCACTACTACAAAATTAAAAAACAAAAAAAAAGGGTTCTGAAGCAATTTCTTTCAATGCAATGTCATGCAATGAAAACAAAGATTTCTTTGTAGAACGTTAGTATCATGGTTATACATAATATATTTCTAATCTCTCATTTTTTTAATCCAGCTACGTATAAGCCAGCCTCACCTCACGAAGGGCTGCGTGAGAAACGTTGGGTTGCAAAAACCACTAAAGATTTTATTGTATGGTGCGGATTTTCCTGGTATCTGGCTCTCTCGCCTACATTCTACTTGTGGATCCACAGGCACAGGCTAGTTTCGGTAACCTCCGAAATTGACTTTCTCAGCTTCCGCAACAGAGCTGGAAAATTTACTACACACGTTTATTAGCACCTGGCTTTTGGCTAAACGAAAATCCCATTCCATTTACGGCTTTTGAAAATGAACAATTTGAATTCTATGCATGAAGCGAAAACAAATGAAGCCTCATAGATAATGATAAACAGGATAGGAAATTCTGTGAATGCCGGGTCCTTTTGCCATAACTTGCATTCCCTTTCTCACATTCTACCAACCGATGCTGACACTTGAGAATTCTTCTTCAAGGGACAGCATTTTTGGACTACTGTAGTCAGAAATCCAAGTTTCAGTCTGTCCTGACATCATTGACGGCGTACCATAAGTGCCTTCAATTTTTAGTATCTTATGCTATACAGATAGGATTAGTCAGTAAGGATAGAAGGTAAATTTTGTGCAGGATCTGCTAACAATGCTTTATCGTTCGTTCGTTCCTTACCTTGATTTTTCTCTTTCCCATGTGCTTTTCATCCATTTAACTCGATTTGCATTACTCTCCGTATTAAGGTATCATGTTGAGATTTACCGTTGTTTAGACGCTGATTCGATGCAGAGCAAGGGCGTAAATAACTCGTAAATTCAACGGCTCTCTTTGAATTAATAACTAAGTAAATGGACCCAAACAACAAGTTCGAAGTACTATCAAAGGATCTCGATGGCCTGAACATAAATGAGAGTTTACGTTCGCGCATTGAAAGGCTATCTGAGCTCCCTATCGACCAGGTTTTTGAACTCAAAATTTGGGTGGAATCAGAATTGAGCAGATTATTCGATTTTCTCAAGCAACAAGGTGGTGATATGGAGTCACCACTTGTAACTGGTGATGGGTATCCACGCTCGGATATTGATGTACTACAGATCAGGTTGATTAGAAGGAGTATCAATATGCTAAGAAACGATCTAAAGTCAATTATCATACGCGCAGAGGCTCTCATGGCAACGCAGTTTGAGCGTATGGCTGCCAAAACTCAGAAAACAGAACGCGACGATGAGTTCGAATACAAAATCCCATTCGCAGTCATAACAGAAGTCGTCACAACTAGTCCGTCCGAGAAAGCTGTACGTATTTTTTCTGCTGTACTATTCATGCACACTTTACTAACAGTCTATACACAGGGACTCCATGCCGATGATCGAATTTTAAGGTTTGGCCACGTACATGCCGGAAATCACAAGTCGCTTTCTGCACTTGGCCTAGTTGTGCAAAGCAACGAAGATAAGCCAGTACCAGTTAAAATACAGAGAAACGATAGGATTTACGACGTTATGCTTACACCTTCCCGTAAATGGGATGGTCCTGGATTACTTGGATGTAGATTTTCACAGCTTTAACTATTTTTGTATTTAAAAGTGCATGAACGCTAGCCACCATGCAACGTGGAAGTAAACGAAACTATATCGCCATCTTCCAAAACGTACTCTTTTTCACCTTCCAACTCCCAGTCAGTGTCGTTAATAAGAGTTAGAATTCCTGGCCTAATAGTATCGTTCTCGATGAAAACTTCCTTATCTTTATCGTTTTTTATCATGTTCTGGACAATATAGTCAATCAGATCTCCAACAGTCACAGTTGACCCATCTGGACCTTCAACATTGAGCTTATATGTCCTCTGCTTTTCGAATATAGCATCGAGACCACCCAAAAATTCGACTTTTACGTTGACCATTTCTATGGACGTTCTTCAATAAAGAAGCTCATCATCACCAGGACAATTTTCATTTTACTACTCTCCAGCGTAGTTCGCGCCACGATGAATCACGTGCTTTCATCGTGAGATATCCCATAAATTATTTCTTCCTCAAATAACGCAAGGCTCGCGTGGCGTAATGGCAACGCGTCTGACTTCTAATCAGAAGATTGTGGGTTCGACCCCCACCGTGAGTGCTTATCTTTTTTATCTTTTTGCTATTGTATTAATTTGGAAGATCAATACATTCAACATACTATACAACAATTAATCGCTACAATCTGTCTTTTACGCATGATGATCCAAAATCTAGCTAATAATGGATGTATTCTTTATTTATTTAAGTGGTCTGCATGTATGACTATTTCGTGTCTTTTCTTCAAAGATGAAGCGGTGGCTCAATGGTAGAGCTTTCGACTCCAGTTAGATCCTGGAATTCCAAGGAAATTGCAATCGAAGGGTTGCAGGTTCAATTCCTGTCCGTTTCATTTTTAATTTTTGGTACATTTAAACATCATTAATTACGATGAACATTTAACTCAAGTAATCGTCACAATGGATAAGAGGTGTGAACTGAAAAAAAACTTCTCGATTGTAGCACCTCATTATGGCTTTCTTGGAAAACAATGAAATCAGTGATTAATGAGCTTTCTCTTGTGTTTAATTTCATATCTAGTTTCGAGAATCGTTATTAATTGAAGCCGAGATCTGTGACTGATTGAAAATCTCTAATCACTGGTGTTCCATGATAACTCTAATGTCGTCCTTTCGGCCTTTCAAAGCTGTTTAAATCTGGGACGCTGATCGTATCTGGTCATCAAGTAATTTGGACGACGATCAATATCCAACAATTTCCGCGATAGTTTAGTGGCTAGAATTCGAGCTTGTCGCGCTTGAGACCGGGGTTCGATTCCCCGTCGCGGAGTTTAATTTTTTGTCGTCTAATCAACTTCTTTCATTCCAAACCACCGATGCCTAGAATTATTCTGAGCTCAAAGTTGAAGGATAGCGAATCCATTTACCTTCACGACTGGATTATACAACTGATTGGATCAAAGTTCAATGTGCACATCAAGCAGCCTCTTTTCCCGAAGGTACAAAAACTGATCCCTAAACTGAGGCTGGGAAGACATGCAATTTTATCCTCCCCAATTGTGAGTTCCTCTCATCACTTTCTAAAGATCACCAAGTTTCACAATATAGACCGGTTTCGTGTCTTCGCTTCGGGGAGGGATGATACTTGCCATATACTTAGTTGAGTTTACGCCAAAGTGTGTTTCAGATTTTGAACGAACGAACCATCTCAGAATAACCGCAGACACAGTCAACACGATCTTCATTATAGGTGACGTAAACTTGGTCTACAAGCGTTTATCAGAAGTTCAGCAGAACTGGAAGTTAAACTTGGCCATCGATTCTAGGCTTAAATCAATTCCTGTTCTCGTGATAAATCAATGCTATGTATTCGATATGGATCAAATAGGCACTACGAAAGTCTTTCCATATGTATACAAGCATGAGAAGTTTCTCGAAATAGCTTTTGACAACTAAAGAGAATTGTTTACGTAGGCTTAAGTGAATATAGTACAATTCGATGGCCCTTATGGCATTTCGTTGCATATGACTAACTTTGGCAAACGAAGCTTCCATTTATGGGAGTTCTCACTTCAACTACATACGTATCGAAAACCACAGCCATGGCGTCCTGCATTTACTTTTGTGATAGCAAAGGGAGGTCTATTCTTTCGAGGCGGTATCGAGACGATATTTCTCCATCTGCAATTGAAAAGTTTCCATCTCTTTTGGTAGACAGCGAGCAAGAATCGAACGTTATTCCACCCTGTTTGACTCACAATGGAATTCAGTATCTGTTTATTCAGCATAACGATCTCTACGTTTTGACCATGACAAGGTCCCTATCTGTGAATGTTGCTCAGGTATTTGCCTTCCTTTACAAATTGGTTGATGTTTTGGCCGAATACGTCAAAACAGTAGAAGAAGAATCTATCAGAGATAACTTTGTTATCATTTATGAACTTCTCGATGAAATGATGGACTATGGTATTCCTCAAATAACGGAAACAAAGATGTTGAAGCAATATATTACACAAAAATCTTTCAAGCTCATTAAGTCTGCTAAGAAGTCTAAAAATGTCATGAGACCTCCTTCTCAATTGACGAAGTCTGTGAGTTGGAGACCGGAAGGCATCACATATAAGAAAAACGAAGCTTTCTTGGACGTCATAGAATCGATTAACATGCTCATTACAGCCCAGGGCCAGGTACTTAGGTCAGAAATTCTAGGGACCGTTAAAGTGAAATCACATTTATCGGGGATGCCCGATTTGAAACTAGGTTTAAATGATAAAGGAATATTTACTAGTGATGGAAATGCATCCCAGGTTGATTCTAGTACTCAAAAGCGATCAAACATTGAGTTGGAAGATCTAAAATTCCACCAGTGCGTTAGGTTGAGCAAATTCGAGAATGAGAAGATCATCACCTTCATTCCACCTGATGGTGATTTCGAATTGATGAATTACAGACTTTCAACCCCCATAAAGCCTTTAATTTGGTGTGATGTCAAAATTCAAGTGCATTCCAAGTCAAGAATTGAAATCCATTGCAGAGCAAAAGCTCAGATCAAGAAGAAGTCCACTGCAAACAATGTAGAAATTCTAATACCGATTCCAGATGATGCCGATTCTCCCAAATTCAAATATTCGCACGGATCCGTTAAGTGGGTTCCGGAGAAAAGCGCAATCATATGGAAATTAAAAAGTTTTCCGGGTGGTAAAGAGTACTCAATGGCTGCCCAGCTTGGGTTGCCTTCGATATCAGATCTTGAAATTCCAAAAGCCAAGAGACCAGTACAAGTAAAATTTCAAATTCCATACTTCACCACCTCTGGGATTCAGGTACGTTATCTCAAGATAAATGAGCCTAAACTTCAATATCAGAGCTACCCATGGGTCCGCTATATAACTGAGAGTGGAGATGATTATACCATAAGGACAGCTTAGGCATTTTTCCAGCATCGGTCTACTGTGAAAGAAACAGTTATAGTATAAATTTTGTACGCTACTTTAAATACGTTTCATTTTATTTGCTGTCTTGTTCATTTTTCAGCTATTCCTCGTCTTGCGCATCATCTTTGCCTTCAGCAGCGTCTTCGCCATTTTCGTCTTTGCCTCCATCCTCTTGATCACTTTTATTGTCAGTTTTTTCATCCTTTAAGGACTCAGCTAACTCTAATACCTCCTCTTTGGCGTCGTTAACTGAAACTTCTGGAGAAACTTTTACTCGCTTGAACTTCAGTTTGCCTTGTAGGAATATCCAGTGAGATCTAATCACTCCTGATACAGCGGTTTTATTGGCTCCCAGGACACCAATTAACTCACGTTTGGGATCAGACAACAGATCATAGGGTAATGATTGTTTGGTTTTGAAGTTCATCTGAGATTTAATTGGGTCTGCACTAAGTCCAAATACAGCAGCATGCTCTTTTAACACATTATAATTGTCACGAAATCCACAAGCTTGCCTGGTACATCCTGGCGTACTGGCTTTGGGGTACGAAAAGATAACGACAATGTCGTTCTCAGAGCAGACATCTCTAAGTGAAACATCCTCGCCGTCCTGGTTTTTTAAAACTATGTCAGGAATCTCGTCTCCTTCCTCAAGTTCCGTGCTTGCTTTCCCATCTTCCTCCTTGGGGACCCTTGGAGCCCTAGCTTTCTTAACGGGAGACTCTGTAGGGGACTCCACATCTTCTGCTGGTCTTTTAGCCCTGGTTTTCCGACTAGAACGACGCAATTCGACCATTTGACTTTGCCTTGTATTCTTTTGGCTTTTAGCAAAACTGTGTTGTTAGGATGACAAAGTGCCCCCTTTATTAACTTTTCCAACATCTAATAAAATGATATTTAAGGAATGAAATATAGACAAAAAAACGTGCACAATATGTACAATTGAATCATAAAGTTGAATGAGGCTATGTGGAAGACACAGATACCTAATCTTCGGCATGGCTTGTGGTAGTGTATTCATCGTCATCATCTTCGTAACTGTGCTCACTGTAGTTGGTCGTGTACTCTTCATCCTCTTCGTCATCTTCGTACGATTTCGTTGAGTTTAAGTATCGAGCCTTAGGTAGCGAGGGATTCGAACGGTCTTCTCCCACATCTCTTGTGCTAGGGTCCTTGGTTAGCTCGGTATTCGAGTCTTCGTCATCATCTGCGTTCGGACATTCTTCCTCGCGTTCTTCGGCCTCCATCTTTAACTCATGCAAAATATCAAAGCATTCTGCAAGAAGTGCATTGAGGGTACCTTGACCCTCGGGAATGTTACCATCGGAGTCATAGAACTTTCCGTCAACGCGCATGTTATCAAGGGAAGCCAACTTCATCTGGTATGGATATAGTTCTCTATCATTATTGACGCCACCCATTCTTTTTAATTCCAGTAGACACCTGCGTACCGTTGACAATTGATTGTGAACTCTTTGTAGGGCTTCAGAAACAGGTTCTGAACATTCAAGCAATTTGTAAATAATTGCGTAACATCTCCGCAACAAGTAGAGAAGAATAGCTTGGCCCTTGGAATCCCCAGTAGTTGTTGGGAACTTACCATTTACTCTCATTTGGTCAATTTCCGCCAATTTTTTTTGATATGTAAACAAATCTGTTTCTCTCAAAGTCCAACGACGAGTTACCAGTAAATTCTCAAGGGTTGTCTTTATTTCAATGAGATTGTCATAAATTGGTTGCAACATTGGGTCTAAAGAAATCCCACCACTTGCTTGATGGGATAAATCATGTATCAAATCGTGACAATCATCGAGTAGACCATTGAGTACATTTTGACCTTTTTCAACCACTTCGTCGGTCTCCAACGACTTGAACTTACCTGTAGAGTCTCTGTGAGATTCCAATTCACTTAGCTCTTTCTCTAATACATTCAACTTGTCGCTAACAGATTCTTGTGATAAAGTATGAGTGATGACTTTATCCTGTTTTGATATGGCATCTCTCTTTGTAGATGCTGCAAGTGAGAGGAGACCACGTCTGATCTGGAATAGTTTCTCAACAGTACTCTGGAGAGCAGGATCGATTTCCTCCAATTTTGACTCAATATGTTCGTACTCTTCTAGACAGTGTTTTAATTTGGCACGAAGTAATAAATCCTCCTCGATCTTGTTCTTGGTCTTCTCCTCATCAATGTCACCTATGACGCTCTCTTGTGGACTTGTTCCCCCATCATTTCGATCATTATTACGGTAGGAATTTTTCGCCACTATCTCCGAGATCTCATCCAAACGTTCCTTAATGGGTCTCAAGTCATGGTGTGTGAAGACGTTTGACTCATCTAAGTGCTCCAACAATCTTTGTACAGTGCTGAGTGAGGCGTAGGTAGCTGGGGCTGAGTTCTTGAGTCCGACTGTAAGAAAGCTCAATGACAGTAATTGGAATACATCATCCAACACCGAATCCACTCGATTGTGCAGTTCAACATTGTGAATAAGGGTAGTTGCACTGCTAGCTGGACTATTGTGGCTGGACTTACGGATTTCATCCAGTTCTCTGACTTTGGTTAGAACCTTTTGATACGTCGACATTACATCTTTGGAATTTAGGTACTGTTCTCTATTCTTTTTTAACCGCGACAGGAAGCTCCGCACCTCTAGAAAATAGTTTAAAATAGCCTCCTCCTCTTTTGGTACTTCTTGTGGGTGCCCTGACATCTTCTTAATGGGTCTTTTACTCTTGTTCCGGTGGCGAAGGAAAGGGGGGCTATTAAACTCACGCAAATTTCCCTCGGAGACAAGAGAGGATAGAAAGTGTTGATGTCACATTTAACGTATCGTCAAAATTTCTCATCTTCACACAAAAGCACCTTATTTAGCCTATTATACATTTATATATTTAACCGAGTTTGCGTTTATTCGTCAGGGTTCACAACCGTCAAAACATTATGGTTGTGTGGCGAAGGAACCACCGTGTCTTGTTCCAAAGATCCATTGCTAATACGGCGAGTGTCGTCGAATGGATTAACGCCACCTTTGCGTGACGAAACGGAAGATTGGTAAAGGGTATCGTCGAAGTCTACGGGTTTGATGGCTTCTTGGTATTCTTTCTCCATACGCTCTTGCTCGCGTTTTATATTGATGTGACGTATCACAAGCAGGATGCCCACAGCTACTGCCGCAGCCCCGCAAACGCCTCCCACTACACCTCCAATGATAGCCCCGAGGTTCTTGGGTTTAGACGATTTTTTCGTAGACGACGTTTCTGATGCGCTAGACGCGCTTTGCGTTATACTTTGCGTCACGTAAACCGTGGAGCCCCCCATTGTCTGAACAGACGTCGATATGACGACGTGGTCATCGCCTGAGGAGCTTGAAGGACTGGCTGCGGTTGTAGATTCTGCTGTGCTTGACGCAGCCGCTGTGGTGGAAGAGGATGGAGTCGTGGATGTCGTTTCACTTGACGATATCGAGCTCGACAAATACGTGCTAGACGAGCCGGAAGCGCTGCTACCGGAGTTAGAACTTGATGCAGTCGAGCTAGATGCGTCAGAGCCACTGCTGGAACTCGATTCCGAACCTGAAGCACTGCTAGATTGAGATCCGGTATCTGCGTCTCCGATCGCGTATAGAGAATAAGCTGAAGTCCCACCGCACATCTCGGAGTCATAGCCGAAACAATAAGCCGTACAAGAGTCAGAGGTACTCACCACTCCGTTAGGATTTGTATTTCCACAATAACAACTGCTGTGATTGAATAAAGCGAAATAGTTCGCGTTTTGAGCGACACACTTGCTGTAGCAGTATGCACTGGCCTGATACTCGTACGTATCATCCAGCGAGAAACCTGATGGTAAGCTTGCGAAACAGTTGATCAGGGTGTAATCTGCAGCAATACAAACTGCTGCAAACAGCGGCCATACCTGGAAGAAGCGCATTTTCTGTCGGGGCCTTTACGTGTTTCTCGAAAAGTGGGCTAATAAGATTGTTGTAAGTTTTTCGGATCGACAAGAATGGAGATCAATCTTTCTTCTCGCAGTCACATGACAAAGCACTACCCCAAGGAATGTGCAACTGCTAAAATGAACTACATGGAGTTGAGACCTAAAGCTAGCATGGTTGAGGCCGAAAGCGGGCCTCAGAAGTTACAGGTATCCAAGGAATGGATGCTTCCTCCAAAGACGAGGCCGGGAAGAAGACCAAAGCTAGTGACAAAACGGGAACAGGAAGAGATGTCCACAGGCGAGGCTTGCGAAGTAATCAAGAAGAAGAAGAATAGAGAGGCTCAGCGTGCTTATCGAGAGAGAAGAGCTAGTCAGTTTCAAGAACTACAAGATTTAGTGGATAAGTGGAAAAAGAGATGCCAGGAGTTAAAACTGGAACTTAAGAAGAGTGAAGAAAGGGCCAACCAATTTGAACAACAGAACGCTGAGCTAACTGCCAAACTGAAAAAGTATGAGACTGTGGATAAAACATCTAAGTGTGGAATGTGCGTCAAAGACATGTGCATTTGTGAAGAGATGGGTTTTAACTCATCGTCGACGTCGCTTTTGGATCCAGCGCTGCAGCAAAGGATAGATAACTTCAAGCCCATGGATGCAGTCTCATTGAAACCTAAACCTAAGAAGCGCAAGTTGGCAACAACTGGCCTACCGGTGTTTAAAAGGGTTGAACAGTTGCCAGTTTCATTGGAACCTTCGCCAGGTGTAGTTAATGAGGCGCTGCGCTATCAAGTAGGCAGCCAAGGTTGTGGATTCTGTTCTGACAGTTCGACCTGTGTTTGTAAGGAACTTGACACACAGGTCCTCGCCGGCTCTTCTGCGAGGGAGCAGCCCAATAATGCCGACTCTTGCAATACACAACCGGGTTCTTGTGAGCAGTGCCAGCGCGATCCTCATCGCAAGCAGTTTTGTCAGAGTGTAAACGAAATTGGCTCACTGAAAAGCGATTACTACAGTGGTGAACTTATACCGATCAATGATGCGTATCAAAGGATACGCAAGCACATGGAGAATAATGCTATGTTGAAGGACAACCACCTGCTCAACAGTGAAGCACCGACACCATCGCATTTCAGTATAGTCAGTCAACTCAACATACGGGGCGGTCAAGTGGAACTGAAAAGCGTAATCGATGTTTTAAGGCAAATGGATAGGAATCTTTTCACCTAAACATGGACCGACCATTGGTATCAAACAGCTGTACAAAATATATATCAAAAACGTTTAAAAAATATGTAGCTACCTTAGGATAGGTAATCAAAGAACATAGTTCCAGATATGAACGATAGCCTGGAACACTAGAGGAACGCGAACTGCATGTGCACCATCCTTTGCTTTAGATGAGGAGGCAGATGTGCTACTAGCAGTTGTAGAAGATGAAGAGCTGGCGCTGAGTGTAGAAGATGACGCGGCAGAGCTAGAAGAAGAGCTGGAGGCAGATGAAGATTTGGATTCAGAACTAGAGCTGACATTGTCTGAATTTGTGTCATCTCCGTAACACAATTCTTGAGTGGATAAACTAGTTCCCATAGGTTCGCCAGCACCACTGGAGAAGTAAGCGGAAGCAGCACTTGGCATAGCGGGTAAGGTGTTGTTGGCTTCCCAAGTACCTTCTTCGTAGCTTGGGCAAGAAGAGTAATCGTTGGTAGTAGAGTAACCGCCATCACCGGAAGGATCGGACACAGAGCTGTATTCCTTTTGTAAGTTGTAGTAATCTTGCAATTTAGTCACAGAGGTGTCGTTGTCAATCTGGACAAGACCATAGTTATTGGTCTCGTTGGAGTATTCGTAAACTAAACCACCCGAGAATACAGATGACATTCTGTCTGAGTAAATCGCAGTAATTTCAGTGAATGGTCTGGAGCCTGGGACCTCGTTACAACCGAACTCACTCAAGAAAATTGGGATTGAGTAATTAGCGTAAAGTTTCATTTTGGTAGCATAACCAGAGGTCTGGAAAGAGGACTGACCGCACCAAGAATAGTCATTTACACCAAACATGTCGATTCTAGCGTCATCGTCGCTACCACAGTTGAAATACTCGGCAGCAAGCTGTCTGTTGGAGCTCACGTCAGCGGCTGAGTAACCCACAGGGATCTGTCTGTACCCTCTAGCTTTGATGTACTTCTTCATATCTCTGACAACAGCCTTGACATATGTGGCAGTGTTGGTTGTATTGACACTGTTGATGACTTCGTTACCTGCGAAGAAACCCAAAACATTATCATAGGAGGCAAAAGCGTCAACGGTTGCAAACACATTTTGTAAGTAGTCTGCGTTGTAAGAGCAAGCAGGATCATATCTAGAAATCGAGCTGTCAGGAGTGTTCACGTCCAAAATAACGTAAATGTTGGCATCAGTGAGCATTTGCATACAATCTGAGTGATCCTGTGAGTTATCGACTGTGTACACTCTGATCGTGTTGACACCCAAGTCCTTGAAAACAGCAACGTCTCTCTTACATGTTGTGGCATCAGCGAGAGGGTCACTTAAGTTAGAAGACCCACCTGGCTGGTAGTCAACGCCTCGAATGTAAAATCTTTCACCTGTTTCAGAGTTGAAAAAGGCATTACCGGTAATATTAATGGTAGGTAGGCTCGTGGAATTTGCTGCTTTAGCAAATGGTAGCGCCAGCCATGACAGAGAAGCGAGTGTATAACCTAAGCGCATATTAATTGCCTTAGTTGTTGCCTAGACAAAGCCTTTTTTTGTTTGTGTTTGAATCACTCGCAGAACGAAAACTTTTGTCCCGTGAGACATTTTTCTAAAGTCGCGGCCAGGCTCGAAGACATAAATAAACACAACAGTCCATAAAAACACGACGCGGAAAAAAAACTAAAAAACTCAAAAAATGCTTCCAACCAGAGTCGAACTGATGATCTCCACATTACTAGTGTGGCGCCTTACCAACTTGGCCATAGAAGCTCTTATTTGATGGCTGATAACGATGAATACACGTCATTTGACGATCAGTTAAACCCGCCGCCAACACACAGATTCAGTCGGGAACATCAGAAGGTGCTGGACAGAAATTGAATCATCCTTCACATGTCAGAGAGATTTCGGTGAGCTTTTAATTGTGTAAGCAAAGGCCTTATTTCTTATATTTTAATTTCACTCCCTAGCTTTAAAGTATGCCGTTGTTTGTATCGCTTCCATTCTGATACCTTGCTCTTACTGCCGTTCGTCATTAAGAAAAGTGGTGCAATGTCTTCCCTGCAATGCATTAAGATGAGGTATGTGTTGGAACGAAATACAACTATCGGCCATCGACTAGTATTCGTGTTACTAGTATATTATCATACACGGTGTTTTAAGATGACATAAAGAATGAGAAACGGTCATCGAAGTTAGTGGAAGCTGAAACGCAAGGATTGATAATGTAATAGGACAATGAATGAAAATGTATAAAAGGAACAGAAAGAGCAAGAATATTTGTAAGTAAAATTATCAACTCCTCTTTCTGGATTCTTAGAAAGAGGAGGAGAACTTCTAGTATAACCATATACCAATTATTATAGCCTTAATAAAAAATGGAGTCCCAACAATTATTTCAATATTCACCCATTTCTCAATATGTTGGAACTAAGAGTAAGTAGCTAATATTTTTCTTCATTGCCCCTCATTTAAAAGTCAAAGTTGATCGAGTGCAGGTGACACACCAAATAGGAGTGTAGGAGTTGCACCTCTAGGTATGTCATCTATTTCAGTATAGCGCCGTGGCGCAGTGGAAGCGCGCAGGGCTCATAACCCTGATGTCCTTGGATCGAAACCAAGCGGCGCTATTTGTTTTTGCATTTTCGTGATTTTTTCAGTTTTCAGTTGGCCTTACTCGTGACATTTTTTCCCCTGGAAATCTGATTCGATGAGTTTTTACTCCAAGTGTGATAGCGTTGCATCAGCGAGGCTCGAAAGATCCTCGAGGCAGTAAATAATGATGGACACATCTTCGTACGGTGACTTTTACACTTCTCAAAAATTAGTCAACGAGTTCCACATGTTGCAAGATAGTTTGCCGATTACGATGGAAGACAAAGATGGTCACGACGACGACAACCATGAGGAGGCGGAAGAAGTAACTAGGGCTGTCGCGTTGGAGGTAGCGGACGCAAACAAGACTGTAGAGCAAAAGGTGTTAGTAAGGAATATCGACATTTTAAAGCGCATATTCGACACGCTTGGTGGAAAAGACCGTATAGCTAAGATTATCAAGTATGTTCTCGACCTACTGAAGCTGTGCGTGGCACGCAGCAGGAAGAGCATCACAAGCTGGGATCCTGAAGTTCTGCAGTACTACTCAAAGGTGCTCAAACAGCTGAACTTCCGCATGGCCCTGCGTCACCCGGTTACGATCGCTAAGATCCTAACTGTGGCGATGTTGCGCAACTTCGAGTCTAAAGCGACCCTGGTGAGCACTAATCTCAGTCTATTCAGGCAGATTCTCCGGTTTGGAGGCACACCGTTCCGTGTGGCAGCCCTTTGGAAGAAATTGCTTCTTACAACACAGCAGCTGTCGTCGCAGAAGGGCGACGACATAAGTGCTCTTGCGACCATGAACAAAATATGGCTCAATGAGGCATCTCTGGGGGACTTCATAGACCTCTACTACGGCATTATGGATGAGCTCATGCTAATGCATAAGTTTAAACTATGGTCACACACGGGCGTGCATAAGTGGGTCGCCAAGCATGAGGCCTTGTCGTGGTACTACGATATCTTGCTAGGTTTGAAGAAGAATTGGTGCACTTTGCAAAACTTAAAACATGCTCAGTTGGAGTTGGAAATTCAGGCTCAGGTCAAGCGGCGCGCCTTGGAGATATCTTCCAGGTTGCACGGGCGTGGCACTTCCCCAATAAAGAGACAATTACTGCAAGATTTACACGTCGAAAACAGCACTGACTCCGAACTCGCTGAAAGACTTGCTTCGCTGCAACGTGAGAAAACTGTGGTGTACTGTGACCTGGTCAGATTGTCGTTTGACTTCCTGGCTGATACAACAGACGTGTTTAACATGAAAACGCCGCCGGGCACCTACGCCATTTTATCGCTAGCGTCTGGTCTCACTGGTTTTGTAAAACTCTGGATTAACGCCAAACAAGACCTATCTAGCCCTGCTGCATGAACTATCTGTGTGTTGCCCTTTTAGATTCTTTTTGGCGTCAGAGTTTTGCTTTTCGTCAACGAGCTAGCGAAGGTAGCTCGTTTGCGCTTTCACAAGCGGAAGCTTACAAGGGCAGGATGGAAAAATATCAATGGTACTTCGAAGCTCTCGTCAGACCACAAGCTCTTCATATGGTATTGTTGACTTTTCGGTTTCGTTTTCCTCAATTGACCCCGTGACGTCTTCGAATCAAGAAACCGGAAAGCTGAGGACGCGATGAGTATGAACCTATAGCTACGAGAACATGTGTAATCTAATTAATTCCCGAAAGAAGATTCAATAACCAACAACTTAAGACACTTCACACGTTCATGACTCTTGAACAATTCCAATTTAAGCATCAAAAGCGTTGAAAGTTGTTCGACCAATTATTAATGTGTGAACGCTGATGCAAAGGGGTACGCACCAAAACCTACAATTGCGGCCGGAAAATCTTCATATGATTGTAAAAATACCGATATTACATTTGACTAGACCTTTGGCCGACGGCCAGACCGTCTATGACTAAAAAGCGATCTTCAAATTCAATACTTTGGCATAACGGTTAAAATTACAAGTCACGTGTTGTCGTATCTCTCTTAGGCGCGGTTGTTGGCCGCTTTTAGCGTATCCCCAAGGATATTAAGATCGGAAATGGACATGACTGCAAAAACGAAGACGAGCTAAATGAGTATAAATATGGTAGCAGGTTACGTTTATTAAACATCTTAATGGCAATTAACAATTGACAATTGACTGATTGAGAAAGCAATCAATGCAAAAACCAAAAGTTCTATTACCATACAAATCGCGCCAGGATTTCGCGGATGATACGGCCGAATGGAAAAGGATGGAGGAATTGGTCGAATTCGTGAAATATCAATTGACAAGCGAAGAGGATTTTAAAAGGTATTTACCAGACTCCGATATTTCTGCATTGTGGATAACTGAAGATCTCTTCATTTATGCAGGCGGCCCTGCAAAGTATATTGACTTTTTCCCCAGGTCGTTACGCACAATTGTAGTTCCATGGGTTGGAACCGATTTTATCGATGGGAGTAAGCTAAGGGGGGAAAAAGACATTGTCCTGTGTAATATCGGTCCAAATGCGGCTGAGAATGTAGCAGATCTGGCACTATATCTGACATTAAGTTGCTTCCGCATGACATCCTTTTGGGAGCATAGTTTCAGGTTTGTCAACGGGGGGAAAGTGGGGCCCTGCAGAGAGTATATCGGCGGAAAGAAGAACAGTGTAATCAAGGGAGCGGCATTGGACCCTGAAACAGGCAATCTCGAGATACAAGAACATGTGTTTCCAGAAAGGCTCAGCCATGAACAGGCCGAAAAAGTGAACTTCGCCAAAGATTTCACACTAGCAGGTAAAACTGTCGAATCACCTACCGGTAAAAATGCGCTAGTTTTGGGATTTGGGGCCATAGGGCAGACAATTGGCAAAAAATTGCATTATGGCCTAGGTATGAACATCCACTATTATAAGAGGTCAGGTCCACTTCCAAAAGAGTATTTGGGATATCCGGCATGCTATCACGGTTCTTTGGTCGACAGAGAAACATGGGGCGCTATAGATTTGATCGTGATGGCTCTTCCTGGGAATAACTCTACAGAAAACCTATTAAATAAAGAAGTGTTAAACATGTGCAAGGAGGGTGTTCGTGTAGTAAACGTCGGACGTGGATCCTGCGTAGACGAGGACGCTTTACTAGAAGCATTGGACTCCGGAAAAGTTAGTAGTGCAGGATTAGATGTCTTCAAAGATGAGCAAACTGGAATAGACGAAAGGTTCCTCAAAAGATGGGATGTCACCTTGTTGCCTCACATTGGAAGTGCTGTAGCTGACATAATTAAAAGGCAGACGATCATTACCTTGCAAAACTTGGAAAGTGTCCTAATCAAAGGAGAGGGTGGCATATATCCAGTTAACTAGCAAGAGTCACTCAAAAATCAACATTTTGATAGTTTTAACTTTAATAATTCACCATCAAGTCGATACCCTAAAATACAACTAAGAGGTTTTCATTGAATTAGTTACTCTATGTACTTTTCTGATTTGCAGCTCATAAAAATTTCTCGCCGCCTCCTCTCGACTTCGACCTTACCATTCTGTTTCACCTTGTGCCCTCTGAAAGGCATAGTCTTTATGATTGATGGTCGCCAGACCATCTTTTAGATTACATTTCCACTTGTTCTTGACTCTCAGCACCTTTTCGTATAGACACAAAACTATGTTCTCATCCTGACCTTCATCTTCGCCGGATGAATTTAGATAATCATCTTCAGAATCATCTAAATCTGAGTTAATCTCATCTGTTTCCAAAAGTGCACTCTTTTTGGCCTGCTTGGCTTGTAATTTCAGCTGTTCAGCAATTTGCCCATCTGGATCGTCCATGCTCAGCTCTATCTCTTGTTTCGGATGTTCTTCGTATTTTTTTTGAGTCATAGGGCTTTGATGTTGTCCTAATTCACTCTTGCCGTCGGCAGGAGAGAGACTTGGCAGAGACAGACCCTGCGAATCCATTATATCGTGACCTATCGCCGAATTGCGCATCTGCGCCTGCACTGCAGATTCCTCTTCCGGATCCCACATGAATTTTGCCACCCGACTATCGGACAGCTTAGATTGCCATACGGCTTTTAAATCTTGAAGTGTTTGCTCATCGATGCCTGCACTTTCAAAATCTTCCCTTACCTCATTGATGACATTTTCTACTACGATTTCGTAAACTCTTGCCGACTCCAGGTTTGACATCGTAAATAGGGGCCTCTAAGTTCTTCTTCTTATCCTTCCTGTCAACTTCAACGCTTAGTCAATTGTCGGCATGCTCCCTGGCTCATTTTTTTTTTCAGTCGTTTCGAAAATCTTACCAATTTATGAATAAAAAGTACAGGAATCTCAATAGAACTGCAAGGAAATGCCATCTCAGTGATTGAAAATCCCTCTAGATTCAAAGTTCGATACTATGATCTTGCTTATACGTTTTGTCTCCGCGTAACGCCTGCAAACATCGATACTTTAATAATTTCGTATAAGACGACATTAAAATTCCGGCAATGTAGCTGGTATGGTCTTATTTACTGTCCAATCCATCATCTTCTTGTCTGTTTGATCATCAGCAATCAGCTAGCGTCTTGATAAACGCGTCCATTTTTTGAAGCGCTTGAGATGGGTTATATTTTTTCGTGGATATCTTTACGTAAAAGATAGGAGTTACGATTTACGACCTATCGACAGCATGGCTACAAACGGTGCGAAACGCACTCTCTCTATCAACAGTTCAAGCATACTTATTTGCCAAAAAGCTAGAGGTTGATCTTATAGTGGAGATTCGTGTTTTCTTCCAACAAAACAGCAAGAGCTGAATTAACTTCCACCGAAAATACAAGGCTTACGAAAGGAGTTCGGATACGGTCTTACGGTGTAAATTACCGCATCACAGTACATTGTGCGGAGGCGTTACCTGATTAGTTGGTTATTCTATTCCGCTCTTTCCTAGGACAATTGGGTTTCAAGTAGGGTAAACAGAGCAGCGCCGTATGAGACGCGTACCAAGAAAGAAAACATATAGTTACGTTCATATAATCAAAGGCCGCCCAACCAACCAAAGAAATGGATCCTGGTAGTATCGCCAATCAAAGCGATCTCTCTGAACAATGCCCTCAATTAAGTTCTCATCTTGGCTCGGCCGAAGAATCCAGCTCATCGGATTTATCTCTGGACTGTGTAACCAGAACATCAAATAAAAGAAAATCTGGAGAACATCCACTCATTAAGCTAGACACAAACAGCTTGATTGATGGCCATGATAACAAAGATGAACCAGAAGATTTAGTTACCGAGATTCAAAACGAACAACAGCATCTGGATGTAAAGCTCACACCGCAATCTGTCAAGGAAACTACATCCATAGGGACCAACACTTCACCTGCCGTAATAGAAATGGTTGATAGCAACCATGATGAGAATGGCTTCGGGGGACAAAACGAAGATCTGCTAGAAATTCAAGAAGAACTGTCAGAGGCTATCAGCAGTGCGGTGCGGGAAACAGACGAAGGTAATAATCAAGATGTTAGCTACGAAGAACAACATTCCATATCAGTATCTGAGCCAACAAAGTCAATTATGCACATCAACCGAAATGATACAGAAGAGGATGGAAACCTGATAACAACGAAGAAAAGAAAGGTGACTCCCGATCTGGCTGTCGAAACAAAATTTTCGAACTGTGAACAGATGACGCCAGTAATAAATTCACTGGAGAGCGAGCGAACGGATGTTTTCCAGCATCTTCAGGAGGTGTTTCACAAAGAATTAAAGAATTATGAGCAATACATCAACAGCAAAAATGAGCAATTGGAAGAATACCGGAAGCTGGCTTCAAAAACGAACGAGAAACTCAGAGTCTTCAATGAATCATTAGATGAACAAAAACTAAAATATTCAAATTTGTTAGAAGAGTTCGAAGTGTTCAAGGCTACTCAAGCAACTCGTGACTTACAATTGAAGCATCAAAAGTCCCATGTTGAGAAGTTATCGCTTGAAAAGACGAATTTGGAAGAAAAAGCGTCCAAATTCAAAGCACGACTATCAGAAACTCGTAATGAAGTTAAGATGCTAAATCAAAATTCGAGAATTCTTCAAGAAAAGTTCCAATCTCAAATTGAGGAAAATGAGAGTTTAAAGAAGGAGGTCAATGACCTCAAGCAAAAAAGCCAGCAACTGCAATATCGTCTCAACGAAATATCAAAAAATGACACTATGTTAAAGGAAAAGTTGGAAGATCTGCAGAAGGATTACACGACGCTCAATGAGGAGAACAGGGACTTAAACGAAGAATGCAAACATAAGAATGAA
Source organism: Lachancea fermentati (assembly GCA_900074765.1). Taxonomy (NCBI): domain Eukaryota; kingdom Fungi; phylum Ascomycota; class Saccharomycetes; order Saccharomycetales; family Saccharomycetaceae; genus Lachancea; species Lachancea fermentati. The sequence goes on along the minus strand of LT598486.1, from coordinate 912,216 downwards.
GAACTATCTAGGCTACGGACGGCACTTGAGGAAAAAGATGCGGTAGCTGCTGAACTTCAGGCGAATATACGAATATTTCAGGATGCAAGACAGCAATCATCAAAATATTTGGAAGAACGAGTCGAGGAGCTAACAAATGATAAGCAAAAACTTATAGAAGATCTTGATAAGAGCAAAGAATATGAAAACAAATTCAAAGAAAATGATCAAAAGCTTAGAGGTACTCTCGACGAGATAACGATCCTGAACAATAGGATGGATTCACTTCAAAACGAGATATTTAGGCTTCAAAAGGAAAAGGATGAAGTCAAAGAGAAATTAGAAGCGTCTCAACAAACTGTGGAATCAGTGAACGATCAGTTGGCTATCAAATCGGCGGAAGTTGTGGAGCTCACACATGACATAGAGGAATTGAAACAGGCCAAGTCATATATTGAGGATTCCATCAAAGCAAGAGAGAACACCGTATTAGAATGGAAAACAAAATACGACGAGAAATGTGATGAAAATAAAAGGCTCTCTGTAGAGCTTGAAAGTGTTCAATTCAAAAACACAAATATAGAAGCGGAACATCTTGCAGACTTAGAACAACTTCATCAAGAAATGACATCTCTCAAAGACAACTTAAAGGTTTCTTCTGACCAGATAAAATCTTTAAGCGATGAAAAGCATATACTAACGGAACGTATTGTAGAGATGACTGCTAAAGAACAGGCTCTACAGGGCCAACTAATGGAGGTTGGGAGTTCAGCCCCAGAAGAAAACTTGCATAAGAAGATAGAAGAATTGCAGCAAAAAATACAGCAAAATGAGGCTGAAACCAACCAGAAGTTACAACTTCTCGCAGAGGATCTATACATACAGTATTCCTCCAAACATGAGCAAAAAGTCAAGATGCTGAAACGCGGATATGAGTCAAAGTACCAAGAGAAAATGGAAAAGCTTGAATTAGAGAGTGCTGGCTTGAAGGATGAGTTGGCACTGTTAAAAAATCAATTACAGGCTGAGAGGAATGAGAAACAAGAGCTACTAAAGTTGTTAAATAGCTAGATAATTAGCAACACACGTAGTAAGTGATTAATGACCGTTGTCGCGTTTTTTCTTCTTTTCGCGACTAGCGAAGGAGTAAATGATATTCTCGATTAAGCGCACCATTCGAAGAAAGTACCAACTTAAAGTTGTGCTAGGTACGGAATTAGATTCCTGAGAAAGGGAAGGATTTCGGATTTTTTTGAAGTTCCCTGTGACTTGCCAAACTTTTGCTGTATAGTGGTTTTCCACAACACTTGCTCACGATTTAGGGGCACCAGATAAACGTAATCTTCCGGAACTACGTGATGGAATCGAGTCAGGAAGGTGATGGAGGCTTCTCCACTACTTTGCAGCTTTTGTCCCAGTACAATGATCATACCTTAGAGAGAGATAGAACGTTGGAATACATCGAAAAGAAGAACGAAACGGCCGACAGATTATCCTACGATGATTTGTTCAAAGAGAACATCAAATTAAAACTTCAATTACATGAATACGAGATAGAGATTAGTAGTCTCAAGAAAATGGTAGAACATTTGAAATCATCCAGAAGTCCCGACGCAGATCTGAAACAACAAATAGTTGTGGAAGAGAAAGCGAATCCAATTTTACCTCCGAGATCCGCAGAAAGAAATCGCAATACTAAGAATCTTACTCTTCCTTTGAGCGATGGTTCTAAACAGTTTAATGCGTTACAATCACCTGGTTCGACAATTTCTCAGACAAAAAAGCCAGAACATGTTCTGCAACCAGCATTGGCTACCAGTTTCAACCAACAGCATATTTTATCCCCCACTGAAATTGATAGAATCAGACGATCCAGCTCATCTTACTCAAATGTGATTATTGCTAGCCCTGCTACGTCTGTTGCTTACACAACATCGCGGATTTCGCCATCGAGGAGTAATAAAACGACCGTCAAAGAAGTTGGAACACCAATAGTTGAAAAACAGTGCTCACCAGGCCGGATAAACAGAGTCACTGCTCTTATAAATGACGAATTGCACTCTCCTTTAAAACAGCCAATCAAAGAGGAGGAGCGGAACGTAGTCCCTCAGGAAGAATCCAAAACGTATCCAAAGAGTCCGCTCCCCCAACTACTGCTACAAAATGAAGAGGGCGCTGAAATTTCACCTTCTTCAAGACAAAAAATCGATACTTTTGCCAACATGTTAGACTCCACTTTCGGTGAGGAAAAAGTACCCGCTTCTCCTCTTTCGAAAGCCTCGACGAATGAGAGTAAAAAGGACCCTGATCCAGTACGAATCTTGGGATCTCCAGTAACGCTTAAAAAGCCAAATTCCTTTCCAAAGTTACTTGCAGACTCAGATCAACAAAATGAAGCAATGATAACAAATGATGTTAGCACATTGGAGAAAAGTTCAGAGACCTCACCAACATTTTCCACACACGCCAGCCTTCAAGGTCCATTTTCCCCCAAACAAAACAAGCAACGGCCTTCCTTTGGTAAGGCCCATAGTGCATCAAGAATGAGATCATCAAGTATAAATACTACCGTATCGACAGGAATATTGAGCATACAATCAGATATTCCATTGTTTATCCAGCCTAGTGAGTTTGATACTGTGAGAATAGAAATTATCAGCACACTATACCGAGATGTTGAGAATCATCACAATGATGAAAACTCAGTTTTGTTCAGCATTATAGATAGAAAGTCCGACAAAGAAATTTTCAAGTTTTCCAAGACAGTCGATGGCATCATCGAATTGGACACTTTTCTAAAAAGTCGTATGGATCCTCTTCTCCTGAATCCGTTGCCCGACAGGCATCTCTTCAATTCAAATATACCAATTAGAGTTGATTATAGACGAGAGAAACTCAATGACTACTTTACATCATTGTTCATCTTAAAAGAGCTCCCACTTGATGTGTCCTTGCGCCTAGCGAAGTTTATTAGTACTGATACTGTAATGGCCCCACTGGCAGGAGACACATTGAAAGAGGGCTCACTATTGGTCAGAAAGAACAAGACACTAGGTAGCGCAAACAATTGGAGAGCAAGATATGCGATTTTGGAAGGCCAAACTCTTCAATTATTAGATAGAGGAATAACTACAGACACGATTAAGATTCCACTTTCCACCATAGAGCTCCAAGCGAATCTTCCTGATGACAAATATGGTACAAAAAATGGTTTTGTCATTAATGAGCATAAGAAAAGTGGATTATCAAGTGTCACGAGGTACTACTTCTGTTCAGAAACTTCGAAAGAAAGAGAGAGCTGGGTGTCAATTCTTAACGAATTGGTGGAAAATAGTGCGCAGTCTGGTGCATCCCTCAACAGCAAATCTGAAAGCTCTAGTATTATGGACCATTCTATAATCAACGAAACACTTCCTGATACAGGTGCCAGTTTTATTGGTCCTATGGCAAATCTACAAAGCTCTGCTGTTTCATCGCCTTCTCAGCACTCAGAGGGCATAACCCCTGAAGATGAGAGAGAAAGCAAGAGAAGCAGGATGAGAAGTTTTTTCCCATTTAAAAAATTGAATTTATCCCAAATATCTTCACAGGAAGGGGAAACTTCTACGAGCCCAGAGGAAAGTGGATTGGGAACATCACTCAACACGCATGAGCTGACCATCGCGAAATCTTTACAGGCGCTGAATCTCTCTACTGAACCTCTATCAAATGTCGTTTTTGGCTCAGATCTTCATACCTCTCTGTCACTGAGCTCTCAAAGATACCAAGGCAAGTATTCAATACCGAGTGTGGTGTACCGCTGCTTGGAATTTTTGTATCGCCATCATGGTATTGAAGAAGAGGGTATATTTAGAATCAGTGGCTCGAGTGTTTTGATCAAATCTTTACAAGAACAGTTCGATTCAAAATATGACATCGATCTATGCACCTACAATGAAAAAATTGCCTCTAATGATGATCAGCACCCTAGTGGATACATTGATGTTAACACAATTGCTGGGCTGTTAAAGTTATATTTTAGAAAACTCCCTCACCTGATATTTGGTGATCAGATGTTTCTAGATTTTAAAGATGCTGCGGACAGAAGCATGGGTAACGACCGTGAAACAGCCCTGAGGTTCCGCGATCTTATCAAATCTAGTCGCTTGCTTCCAGAAAATCTGTCATTGATGTTTGCATTGTTTGAATTGCTGGTGAATATCAACAAGAAGAGTCGAATAAACAAGATGAATTTAAGGAACTTATGCATAGTATTTTCTCCCACTCTGAATATCCCAGTCAATGTGCTCCAACCTTTCATTGTGGATTTCAATTGCATCTTTAATGGCGAAAATCCTGTCGACGATTCTCAACGGAAACAGCTGGATATCCACATCCCACAAATGTAACATTATAGTACCTACGTAAGATTCTAATGTGGAATGATTAACGAAATATAAATAACTTCAACATGTATGATAGTTGGCTTCTTTTAGGGGGAATCTAACGTAACTCATTTCGATGCATTGCGTCCCTTTAGAACATTCTCAATAAATGCTTCTCCTGCTTTATAAGATGAGCGAACCAAAGGCCCGGACGCACAATACAAAAAGCCAAGTTCCAATGCTTTTTGTTTCCAATAATCAAACTTCTCAGGCTTCACATACTCAACGACTTTCATGTGACGTTTAGTTGGCCTCATATATTGGCCGAAAGTTACGACATCACACTGAATACTCCGCAAGTCTTTTAGTGTGTTCATCACTTGTTCATCGGTTTCACCGAGTCCTAACATCAATGAAGTTTTTGTGATTAAAGTGGGCACAGCCTTCTTGGCCTGGTCTAGCACGCGTAGAGATTGCCTGTATGTCGCGCGTCTGTCTCTTACATGAGGAGTCAGGGCCTCTACTGTTTCTAAATTATGGGCATACACGTCCAGGCCACTTTCGGCCATAACCTTAACCATATCAAGGTCACCTCTAAAGTCACCTGAGAGTGTTTCCACCAGTATGTGCGGAGCTTTTTGTTTGATCTTTTGAACAGTTTCTGCTAGGTGATGAGCACCACCATCTGGGAGATCGTCTCTGTCTACTGTCGTCAGAACAACGTAACCAAGGCCCCATCGTGAAATGGCCTCAGCTGTATTTTCAGGCTCCATGGGATCCGGTTTGGAAGGATTTCTATTGGTTTTAACAGAGCAGAATCGACAACCACGCGTACATGTGTCACCTAGCAGCATAATTGTCGCCGTGGCCTTCGATTTATCATGACCTCCCCAGCACTCACTGATATTCGGGCATTTGGCTTCCTCACACACAGTGCTGAGTTTGAGTTCTCTTACGTCTTTTTTCAGCTTGCTGAAGCTTGATCCCTTTGGGATAGGCACTTTCAGCCAACGAGGGAGTTTCTTAGCTTCGTCCACATTTCTCCTCGCCTGTTCGAGTGGATCTATGGTTATCTGAGCGGCCTTCCCACTCACGAAGTCTTCAAATGATGGTCCTTTGTTCAACGCATCGGTGAATGTTGTGGAACGTCTCCGTTTTGTCTGTGATGCAACCGACACCGCAGTTCTGACACCAGTCATACATATCCTCCGAAATGGGAGCCCCGAAGATTGTGAATATACAAGCATACCGACAGAGTACAAGCTCTAGCAGTGGGCTTCAAAGTTCACTCAGGCATCTCATTTTGACTCGGATTGGCTTCAACCTTTTCAGGTCTCCACGTACGACAAGTTTGAATTCCGAGGACAGCTTCTGACGCCTGGCGCGCTGCATAAATGCAATTACGAGGGCACTCAAGATGCCGTGGGCTGGACAGATTTGCAGCCAACAGGCGACCAAAGGTCCAGAGACAGTTCGGTGAGATCGGTTAAGCATGCCAAAGTGTTACCGATTGCTTTGACTTGTCAGGAGAAATTCAATACTTGCTTTCTAATGTTAAAATAAGTATTTTTATAAGCTCATTGAAATATTTAATAGCTATGAATATATGCAGGAAACGAATTACTCGTCTCTGACAATGACGTCCTTTAGACCTACAAAGTTACCGTCCTCGACCACGGCGACTTGGTGCAGGAAGCGGTCATTTAAGGAAATCTCTCCGTTTTGAATACCATTAAAGCTGCATTGACCGCCGAATTTGTGCAAAGGTTGGATGTCGATGACCTTGTGTTGCCAAGGGGAAATGATAATGGCCTTGTTACCGGCTTGAATGGCGTGAGAGTTAGTGCTAGCGGCTTTTCCCATTTTTCTTTTCGTGTTAGGTTTAAATTATTGTTTGACGAGTACAGAGTAAGAGAGTTGATTAGGATGAGAAAAGCACAGCTGCGAATATATATACGTGAACATTAACCTAATATTTTGCTTATACATCTAGCACGTATGGGTTGCGCTATTCGTGAATGTTCCATCATATACGTATTTGCGTGCTAGGTTTGCTTTGCTAACGTAAACTCTTAAGCAAGCCCATGCACCAGTTAAGGTCAGACAAACTAAGAGAGTTGCGGAGGGTCAGGTACATAGACGTAAATACGGCAAAAACTGGCGCAGATGACGATTCCCAGCAGTTGACATTACTTTTGCAAACATTAGACATGTATTCTCCCATCTCGCGGGAAATTCCGTAGTACATACATACGATTACTTAGCACTAAGGAGGCAAACTGAATGAAGGCCGTGAAAATGCACATGGAGGGTCATAGACGCACGTTCTTGACCATCGGCCAAATTCCTGGCTCTTTACTGGGTTCATCCATTACCTATGGCTCCTAAATTGAAAAAAGATTCATTAAACACCCAACGCGCTCTATTTGCATCCACACTTGCCACTGCATGAACCGCCAGTGGTAGATGAGCACGATGTCTTACCGCATGCACAGCTTGTCTCCTTCTTTGGCTTAGAACAGGTACATGATGGGCCACCTTCGCACGACGTAGCGCATGCTGTGGTGTCTCCACAGACGCACTGAGACCCGCACGACTTGCATTTGCCCTCACAACCGAAGTTAACTAATTCAACAATCATTTCTCTCCTTTGAATTTGATATGAATGTATTCAACACTCTTGATCTTCCTAGCAAGTTTTTGCACATCAAGAGTTCTAAACATCACCATACTTCAATTTATACCCAACCAAGCCTCGCGGCGCTCCCTGTGTTTCCCTAAGAAAACTCCGCATTCGGGAAAGTTCCAGCATCTTCCGAGAGAGAACTTTGAACGATTCCAATGCCTTACGTTTCAAACATGGCCAGAAAGCTTGAAGTACTGAAATCTTGCACTCGCAATAGAACGGTAAGGGAGGAACGAAAAGTTACTAATCACCCAGTTTTGGAGGTATATATACATATGTACAGAGCTTGACCTTGAAGGTTACTTCAAAGATGGGGTTTGGGTGAAAAATTAGAAAACACCAATGCAAAGTCACATGGCGATGCCCTTCTCTACGCTCATTTCATGGCCTTAATCAAGATAGGCCGTGACTTCAGGCTAGTCACGAATCACCACTGTGTCTTGCTGTGTCTTGTAATATGAAACCTGGCTGTGGAAATGGTGATCTTTGAAATTCTTTTTTGGATGAGTACCTGGTGATGCGATCACTCTTGTGGGTAAGCCCTGGCCCTGAGCGGCTGGTAGGCTGTAGGCAATCGATCAAAGGCGCACCGTGGCAGCAAGTACTACAGTAATGACGAGTATAGCGCCGCACTTCGCTTGCGAAAGATCCGAGACACGATCGTTAATCTTCAAGAGTTGCGTAGCATACACACAATTACACACGAATAAGAGTAAAAGAGGCGTGAGGTTCTGTGAATGCGAACAAGCCGCGTTTGCAAAGGACAGGTGGTTGCCGTCAACTAGAATAGCGTTGCCCAAACGACGCAAAACTCGACAGCACGCTTTAAAGAACTCAAACTATCAGAAGCGAAGAGCAGCCCATTACGCATCATTTATTGGTGCAGGAATCACAATCTAGGGCACAGCAAAGTGCTTCACCACATTCGCAGGTTTCGCCCTTCTTTGGCGCGGTGCACTCACACGATGGACTAGCAGTGCACGAGGCGCAACAAGCACTAGAAGCACAGCAGACGCAATTACGACCACAGGACTCACAGTTGACCTCGCAGCCGTAGTTCAAAAATTCGGATCTCATTTATTTCGTTTCGAAATTTGTATTGGTCAAGCTGACGCTTTGCTTCAACACCAGACAACGAAGAAAAGTATTGGTTAGGGACGGCAGATCAAAACTTATTATTTTGATTTATACCCAGTTGAGTTCCATAGGGTAGTACTTTATCTTATCTACGTTAAAAAGTGCTTAGCCCCACGGCGAAACCTAATTCAGGTAGTAACCGTGAAACGAGCAACGAGCGAATTGCGAGACGATAATGACTTTGGAAAAGCTAGTTAAGAAACGGAAAGGCGGCTTGGTGGGGTGCAGATATAATTTTAAAGAAGAATGGCGTAATATTATGCAAGAAAATGCTGCAATTAGTGTTATCAAGTCTGAAAGCGCCTAAGGTGCCCGGGAACTGAGTTTACAGATATATATACATATGAATGGGTTGTCCTTGAAGGATAGCTCAAGGGGAAGGTTCGAGTGAACGATTCAAATAACCGCACTTGCAGCTACACGACTACGGCTATTCGTGCGCCACTCTTCCTCCAGGTTATATGCAGTTTTGCCCTTAGGTACTTGGCTAATTATGGCTCACCACTTTGTCTTGCCACTTCTTGTGGTATGACCTCTTGCGGTGGAGATGTGGGATATCATGGAAATGTCACTGTCGTCAAAATTCATGAGCCGCGACGTGCGACTGTTACGCAAATGCCGCGTAGTGGTTCCTGAGGGTATCTTGTAGCCGTTTCTGTCCGAAGAAGAGGTTGATTGGCGGCCAGATTCGGTATCGGCAGGATCCGCTTCGTCCTCGTCTAACTGCACTATCTCTAAAGTTTCTAGATGGCGCGATATGTCGTCAATGGTAATGTCCTCCACAGTACGGTTGAAGGTCTTATTAAGCTCTTCGTCGTATACGTAGTCTTCATCTTCTTCATCCTCCCCATCACTGGGTAGCTCCTGTTCCAAAAACGGTACTGCATCGGACGTAGCGTGGTTTCTGGCAGGCTTACGTCCTTTCGGCGTCGGAGTCTCACTGCGAGGCAGGCTTGACGCCGGTACCTTAGCGACTGGATTGGCGGGAGCAGGTGCCACTGGCTGTGGCTGCGTCCTCTTAGACCGCGTCACACGTGCAGAGGTTGTTTCCACTACACCAAGTGTCGCTTCCGGTTCAAACAGCACGTCTTGAAATTCTGGAATCATTGCGCGTCCCAATTTAATCACCTCTTCAGCCCATATTCTAATCACGTCGCGTGCGCGCTTTGTCTTATATGGTTTCCAATTGGGTTTGCAACCACGGGTAATTTCTTTAACCACCTGAGCTGACCCCCATTCATTGATCCAGTTCTGGTTTTGCAAACCTATCAGATGCGAAAACACTCCGGAAGCGATAGCACCGTCAGAATATCCACCTTCCATTATAGACAGAACTTTACCGTAGGTATGCATTTGAGCTAGCTTCAGAGCATCTTTAGTGAACATGTTATAGAAAAATGTTGGTACGTTAACACCATGTCGCTGCATGGATTGTTGTTCATATTCCGAAGCGTCAAAACCGGCACTGATTACCACTAAACCCTTGAAAGCTTTCCCCTCAGCTTTCATCGCATGCTTTGCGCTTCTTAAGAATTCGTCTGCCTTGGCGAAGAGTGTTCTGTACTTAGTCTGATAGAGCTTGGTGAACTCCTCGTCTGATGCATATTTCTGAAGATGTACGTTCCAAATGTTGATATCATGTGCGTTCATAACGCAAGTTGAGGCGTTTTTAATGTTTTCTTTGGTAGCATAACCTAGTTCCGTTGGAAAAGAATTAATGTCGTGAACCGAGAAATATCCAACTTTGGGGAAAGGTGCAAATTTCTTGCCAAACTCGTCGTAGCCCGGGGAATCTTCCGGTTCTTCGTCGGGACGGAACCCAGCGCGCTTCCAACAAATGTCCTGAGTTCCGTCGCCATGATGCAAGTCAAAATCAAGTACAACCGCGTGTGTGATACCGTATGTGTCGGCTGCATACTCGATGGCAATATGTGCATTGTTAAGCAGACAGAAACCTGAGGGTGTGGCCGTGTGTGAGTGATGACCGGGGGGACGTACCGCCACGAATGCACGATTGCTGGTTTGTTCCACGGATGGACCGCTAAAAATCGAGTCTACGCCTGTCTCCAGGGCACCTATCGAACCCTGAAGCGCCTCGATCGTCTGCCTGGAAAGATAAATGTCGCCAACGTTCCAGTCGGCAGGCACCTCGACCTTGTGCTGCTCAAGCAACTCCTGCGAGTCCCGGCATAGCTTTAAAAGTTCTTGAGGCCAATCACGACCATGAACCTTCAACACATGGTCCGAGAGAAGTGATGCCTTGCGCTTGTGCGACGACTTGAGGGTAAACAGCGCAGGATACATTGTGATCGCCGCCGCGATTCCCATTGAACATGCCAGTAGCCGCTCTGGCCGTTCTACAATCGTCTTTTTGTAGGATTTCGATACCCAGTGTCGTGGAAACTGGTGATTCAACGATAGCGGCGACAGTACTACCACGGCCTTTGCTGATTCAGGAATCCCCGAGGCCGATTGCGCCGCGGACACCACGTTCGGGTTGTTCTTCACGAATATTTGAAACTGCTGTTCGAAATTATACAGCGGATCCCCTTTAGACATGCCCTTGATATAGATAACTAGCCAAAAGTCTCACTTACACCTGTCAATTGATCTTGATCTAATATATATTTATATAGCAAACCACAACAAAATTTCCCTGATTGAAAAACCAAAACATAAACACCCGTTAATAATGATATACAGATCAGATCACATGATTCACAAAACACGTGATAGTGCGGCTGTAGCACAAAGATTTTTGGATTTCCGTTTTGGGAAGTCGTTCTAGAAACGAGGGCAAAATTGCAGCACGGAAGCTATGCTAAGAATCTTTGAGCCACGACATCAAGATTAGATCAGAAACTTCACATCCGTAGTCTTCGAGTGCTCCAAACATGTTTCCAGGTAACGGTGGTCAGACTTATCACAACCAACAACAAGCCAATGGGTTTTCAAGGCCCGGAGCTCCCCCTCCAGGGTACTCAGGCTCTTCGTCGCAGCAGTACTCGAGGCCTGCCGTTCCACCTCCTTCAGGGAGTAGCCAGAGCAGTTACTCGCGTCCAGCTGCACCACCAGCTGGTCCACCGCCAGGATATGGTGGCCAAGGGTATGCGCGTCCTCCTGCGGGTCCTCCACCTGGCCAAAGTAGCCAAGGGTCGTATTCACGTCCCTCTGCCCCTCCGCCATCTGGTCGCAACGACATTCAACAGAACCATAATAGCGGTGGCAATATTCAAGGTCCTAGTGGATATCAACAGCCTAACATGCTAGCAGCACCTCCACAGCAGACGCAATACGTGGACCAAACTCAAAACCAGGTTGCGTACCAGTATTCGCAATGTACTGGTAGACGCAAGGCTTTACTGATCGGTATTAATTACATTGGATCTCAAAACGAGCTACGAGGGTGCATTAATGACGCGCATAACATGTTCAACTTTTTAACTTCCCGCTATGGCTATCGTAAAGAGGACATCGTGATCCTCACTGATGATCAACAACAGCCTGCTGCTATTCCCACGAAGGCTAACATGCTACGTGCCATGCAATGGCTTGTAAATGGAGCACAGCCTAACGACGCGCTATTTTTCCATTACTCAGGCCACGGAGGGCAGACTGAAGATCTTGACGGGGACGAAGAGGATGGCATGGATGACGTTATATACCCCGTGGACTTTCAATCCCAAGGTCCAATCATTGACGATGATATGCACAATATAATGGTCAAGCAATTACCTGCGGGGGTAAGATTGACTGCGTTATTCGATTCCTGTCACTCTGGTACTGTATTAGACTTACCTTACACGTATTCCACCAAAGGTGTGATCAAGGAACCAAATTTGTGGAAAAACGTTGGACAAGATGGTCTGCAAGCCGCAATGGCCTATGTAACTGGTAATGGAACGGATTTGGCGAGTTCCCTGGGTTCAATGTTTACCACTGTAACCAAGCGTGTGGGACGTGGTGATGTTGACCGCGAACGTATTAAACAAATCAAGTTCTCGGCCGCCGATGTGATCATGTTCAGTGGATCAAAGGATAATCAGACTTCGGCAGATGCTGTGGAAAATGGACTTGCTACTGGTGCAATGTCCTATGCATTTGTCAAAGTACTATCTACGCAGCCACAACAAAGCTATTTGAGCATGCTACAGAACATGAGATACGAGTTGAGCAGCAAATACACGCAAAAGCCACAGCTTTCAAGTTCTCATCCTATCAATGTGAACCTACAATTTTTGATGTAAATACACAACTTTTTTCAGCATACCATTCGAATAAATGAACTTCATATTTTGATGAAAATGTGGACAAGTTTTATATAAATCACTGGTTTATGTAGCGTAGATAGCGCTAAATACAAGAAAAAAAGATGCTAAGGAATGACTACTTACAAGGCATTAACTCCAAATTTTTTTTTTAATTTTCATCTTGTTCTTGTTCTTGTTGATCCTTGATTCTCTTCTCTTCAAGTTCCTTCTTGACCTGTTCCTCCTTTTGAGCATATTCCAGTTCCAATTTCTTCAAATCTTCTTCAGCAGCAGCAATGTTCTTTTCAGTTTGCTCGTCTTGCTTGGAGAGGAATTCTTCATGTTTAGCCTTCAATTGCTCAACGGTCTTTGGAACGTCCTCCTTACCTAATGGCACGGTAACGTCAAGTTCGGCCAAGGTGGCAATCATGGTTGGCTCCAAAGAAAACTTGCTAGAGGCAGCAGAGGCAGAAGATGCGTTCTTCTTTTTGTTCTTCTTGGACTTTGGAGTGGTTGAGAAGAACTCCTCCTTCTCCTTGACAATAGGAACCAAGTCGTCGGCTTCAACTTTTCTGATTTGGGCCTTTGGAGTGGAAGCAGTTGCTGGAACATCTAGCACGTGCTTGGCGGGCTTGACGTAAGTAGGATCCAAAACACACAAGACATTCTCGATGGCCTCGATTTCAAATGTGAAGGCAGGTTGACGTGCATGGGTTAGTTTCTCTTGCAATTTGCCCATAGCGTTGTCCTTTTCCTCCAAAAGCTTGGACAACTTTTGTTCCTCTTCGCGCTTTAAACGCTCCTTTTCTAGTTTGCTTCTGAAAGCTTGGAACTCATTGTCAAAATCAGACCTGATCTGTGTAATCTGAGCGTAAACCTCATCACGCTTCTTGTACAAGGCGGAACGCTTGTTGAAGAGGGTTTGACGTTTGTCGTACACAACTTGATTCTTGCCCTGCAAGTCATTCAACTTCTTCTGCGTAGCTTCAAACTTGGCAGACACCTCTCTTGGGTTGAGCTCGTTTAGCTCCTGCTTAAGGGCGTTAATGGTTTCACGGTCCTTATCCATGGACTTCTTAACGGGCTCCACAGCCTGGAAGTCTCTTGTAAGCTTGTTCAAAGCTTGCATTTCTTTAACAAGCAGCTTTTCCTGAACAAGCGACAAGTCACCAGATGAGATGTCTCTGTCAATCTCAGAAAGACGTGCCTTGATGTCGTCAACTGATTGGTACTGCGCCTTGCTGCCGACCTTAGCTGCGATCTCGCCCTTCTTACGCTTCAGCGCGTTGTCTAGCTCTTTGATCTTGTCATGAATAGCCTGTCTACGCGACTTCAAGTCACTCTGGGTCTTAATTATGTCGCGAAGCTGCTGTTGCAACTTAGAGCGTTCATCTTGAGCGCCAGATGACACCTGGTTTTGATCGATCTGCTTTCTGATCGCTTGGACCTCGGTATCAATCTTCTTCAATTGTGCGTTCAATACCTCCAATTTCTTGTCACGAACGCCCACATCTGGTCGCTTGATGTTTCCACGTCTATTTGGTGCTTGGCCACTTGACATAACTCAGCTCTCGATCTTGTAATGTCTATTACTACAATGACTCTTTCGAGGGTCACAGAACAATCGTCGACGTGTCCAAATTTTTCACTTGTTTGTTGGTGGCGGGAAGCCGGGTAATATCACGCGACGTTAATGCGACCCGAAAAATCATTCAGATTAAGTAATACAAAAAATTTCAACTTACAAGTTACCCGCACAAAGCATCGCTTATGATTTCTTTTCGGTCTTTATAGCTTTATCGTTCAAGAGCGTTGCAGTAAACTAACTACTAGTATCCCCAAGCCGCAATGTCATCTTATGCCAAGTTAGTCGAGAGTTTGAGTGACCAGAAGGTGCTAGAACTATTTCCAGAAGTTATTCCGCTAAGCAAGCGTCCAAATTCTGCATCATCGTCGAGTTCTGCAGAGGAAACCGGTGACACGGTCTTCAAGGGCCACGACGAGGAACAAATTCGTCTCATGAGCGAGAACTGTATAGTTCTGGACTGGAATGACAATGCTATCGGAGCTGGTACAAAAAAACTGTGCCATTTGATGACCAACATTGACCAAGGACTTTTACACCGTGCGTTCTCGGTATTCGCATTCAACGAGCGTGGGGAGCTTCTTTTGCAGCAACGTGCGTCAGAGAAGATCACGTTCCCTGATCTGTGGACTAACACATGTTGTTCACATCCTCTTTGCGTTGACGATGAACTTGGATTGAGTGGTAGCTTGGAAGACAAAGTCAATGGTGCTCGTACAGCTGCTGTTCGCAAACTGGAGCAGGAATTGGGTATTCCAATGGACGAGACCGTCGCCAAGGGAAAATTTCACTTTTTGAATAGAATTCATTACATGGCCCCTAGCAACGGGCCTTGGGGTGAGCACGAAATTGATTACATATTCTTTTACCGTGTCACTCAGGGCGAGCAGCTGACAGTCGCTCCAAACCCAAATGAAGTGCGTGATTTCAAATGGGTTACTGCAGACCAATTGAAGCAAATGTTCAAGGACCCTGCTTTAAAATTCACTCCTTGGTTCAAACTTATTTGCGAGAGTTACTTGTTCCAATGGTGGGAGCAACTACAGGACTTGTCCCAAGTTGAAAATGACTCTAAAATTCACAGAATGTTATAGATGATTCTGGTATCATCTGCATACACAGCTCAAGATTTAAAAATAAGTGGCCAAAAGACCTTTAATGAGTGTATATTGAGTATTTATTAGAAAATGTGTTAATGCTGATAATGCTGATCCTATTTACAATGATCCTATTTACAATATATTGACCTTTCAATTAAGTAATGCATTCAGTAAAATTGCAGTAGCTACGCTAACATTGAGTGAGTCGACCCCTCCAGTCCCTAATTCTCCCCTACCTGCTGGTATCTCAACTAAGAAATCGCTTCTCATTTGTAGATTTGTTCGCACTCCAGTGCCCTCGTTCCCCACCACTAACATGACTGGCAATTCTTGCAACATACCATGCAAATCTTCAACGCTTAATTTCTTGTCGCGTGTGTATTTGCTATCCTTTACTAAGCCGCTGGTGACGAAACTCCATGCACCTTCTTGTTGAGATTTAGAGAAAAATTCCAGAGGTTTATCAGTAACAAAAATAGGCAGCAGTTCAATAGCCCCGCTGCTAGTCTTATTAGCTACTGGTGATAGCGGGGCACAGTTTCTGCGCGACATTACTAGGAAATCAACTCCCAAGAAGTAGGCTGTTCTTGCTATGGCGCCAACGTTGTGTGGGTCAACAACTTCATCTAAATACAACCCTAACGGGAAGTGTTTGCCACTTTTAGTTACGAAAGGCATTGTACGCGGTAGCTGTTCGTCGAAATAGACCTCAGAATACTGCAAATTCTTAGTTTCATCGTCGCATGCTCCTAGATGGGATATTTCGATCGGTTGCAGAGGTTTGGTTTCTAAAACAACATTATTATGAACACCATAGTTTGTTAAAAGATTAAGTCTATGCTTATCAACTTCCTCAATCTTTGTTCCTCTATCTTTTGCCAGCGCTTTCAACGTTTCTGGCAAGGGCGAGTAGTGAAGTAATCTAGAGAAGTAGTCTCTCTTATTGACTTGCAAAGCAGCAGTAACGCTATTTATCCCATAAACGTATTCCATCAAGGGATTCCTTTTGAGTGCTAACGTGGTGGGGTTTCTTTGAAACTTCGATTTATGCTCTCGATGTTGCTCCCGAAGGTTTTCTTGTTCTTTCCTCACTTTCCTCTCATGCGCTTCTCGTTTCCCAAAAGGATCTTGCCTATTCTTATCTTTGGTGTGAACATGCGCATATTTTCTCCGGAACCACGTATCCTTGTCTTCACCATCTCTCTCCCACGCCTTGACTCGGCGATGCTGCGGAAAGTTCTTATTGAAATTCGTAGGGCTAGCCTTCTGCCTCTCGTTCGGAATTTTGACCGCAGGCTTCACAGCTCTGCTCAAATACCGTCTCCCAGCTACTAGTAGAAGCTGAAAATTCATGGCTTCAAGTATTCTTCTCACTTTCGTCAAACTTAGCCAAATGCGATGATTCACTTTTCAAATTTTTTTCAATAATAAGAAATAAATTTGATACCTAGCTTCTTGCATTTGAACAAGATTCTGAGGGAGCCAACCTATAATGTCTAATTCGCAGGCTAAACCAGTACGCAAAGCGTTCATATCTAGAATTACTAATGAAACCCAAATTCAGATTGCTATATCTTTAAATGGAGGTCACATCGAGATCGAGAACTCAATTCTGCCAAAAAAAGACGCAGACGATGTAGCTTCTCAGGCTACCAACTCCCAAATCATTGACATCCACACAGGTGTCGGGTTTCTCGACCATATGATACACGCGCTTGCCAAGCATTCCGGATGGTCACTAATTGTGGAGTGTATCGGTGACTTGCATATCGATGATCACCATACTACCGAGGATTGTGGTATTGCACTTGGTCAAGCTTTCAAAGACGCCCTTGGCGCTGTACGTGGAGTGAAGAGGTTCGGATTTGGCTATGCTCCCCTTGACGAAGCTCTTTCGCGTGCTGTCGTAGATCTATCCAACAGACCATTCGCAGTGATCGACTTAGGCTTGAAGAGAGAAAAGATCGGTGATCTCTCTACAGAAATGATTCCACATTTTTTGGAGAGTTTTGCAGAAGCTGCTAGAATCACACTTCACGTTGATTGTATAAGAGGTTTTAACGATCACCACAGGAGTGAAAGTGCATTTAAAGCGCTGGCCGTTGCCATAAGGGAAGCTATGTCTAGCAACGGCACTAACGATGTTCCATCTACCAAGGGTGTTTTAATGTAATAGATCTTATATATTTATACAATAAAGACGTAATCAAAAAAGTCGATTATTTTCTCGAATACTATATTCTGTTTTAGTTAGCCTATTTACAAGTACCGGCATCAACACTACGAAATGCTGCAACTTTATTTTAGTTTCTTACCCTTGCCACTGTCAAAGTTGGTTAAAATGTTTAGAAGCTCTTCAGCGTGCTTCGTGGAGTCTTCAGAGCTCATGGGTGGCACTGGAGTCCTTTTCAGTGGGCGCTGTTGATAATTCCTTCCGGTCATTTGCATTCTTGCTTTGGAACTGATTCCACTTACAACCTTAGCACGCAATACGACTTTGCCATTCTCTTGAACAGAAGCGTGATTAACAGCAAATGGGAATTTCAACTCTCTGACAAAATCGCCCATGCTATAATCCGCTTGAGATGTGTTTACAGAAGAAGAGCCTGCATTGGCGACAAAACCACCGATGGCAGCCAACCTATCATTACTTTCAACATTCAAAAATCTACCTGGAACAACAGTCTTGGAAATAACACCGTTAGGCGATTGCTTTAATCTTCCCGTCAAATTATATGAAAGCCCACCAGTACCAACAACTCTCTGTAACGTAGAGGACTGCGCGTCTGCGGCAGGATTCAAGGTTTCTGTCAAAAATTCAACAGCATTCTCACTCATATCCTTCATGTTGAAAGACTTGTTCTTAAGAGCCTCAGGGTCTCGGTCCAAAAGCCATTTTTTGAAAGCGCCCCGAAGACCTCTCATTTGAGCAAGTTTCTTTTCTACATCCCGTCTAGAGGTGGATGCATTGATGTTCAGCAGAGAGCTTAGAGGAATTAACTGATTTTTCGTAGAAGAACTCATCTCAAACAAAGGATTTGCTTTTCCTGGATTGTATCTGGGCGCAACGCCAAGCTCTTGAAACCTCAACCTGTTCCATTGAGCTCCGCCATTAGTTTCGAAAGTTGTGAGCCTTTCCAAAGTATCTAGGTCATTGTAGACAATGTATTTGGTTTTGATCTTAGATGGAAGTGATGCCTTTAAACCCCATTCTTGACGATGTAGCGTGGATGGTTTCGTCTCGATAATCTGATGAGTCGGCGCATATTTTGGCCCAGCAGAGGTCAAAGGTTTTGTAGACCTAGGCACCTGTGCGATCTTCGAATTTCTTAACAGCTGTGAAAGGTTAGAAGACATTCTTTGTTATGTCTTTCAATCTTCAACGCTAACAGACAGATGCATGTATTGGGCATGATTTGTAAAAAAAATTTTTTGAACACTTGTAAGGGTAACGGAAAACGATTAAATGAAATATAGCCAGTTAGTCAACTCAAAGTCCTATAGATCCTATGTATAATACCTTTTTCATCAGTAATATTCCTCTCCGTCCGAATACTCGGTAGAAAGTAATTTTGGCTGTCATTTTCGACTACATGTCTGATCAACATGGATTCGTCGTTGGTAAACCAAATTGTTAAGCCATTCAGATTGACATTAGTTAACTTGGACAAAACCAGGCCATTGAAGTTTTCTTAATGAAATGCCTCGTAGTCGTATGAATACAAAAATACTTGTCTTTACGACATGCAGATCTTATGAAATATAGTTATTCCTGCGGCAACTTTGTGCTTAGATATCTTTGTTAAGCAATGTAGATCAAATTGGACTGTCTTAACTCGATGTATATTTGTGTACATTGATTCGCGCACCTGCGCACCAACGATACTTATATATATATTAATTAATCAGAGAAGAATAGTACAACTTGATGCTCAGGGATTAGCATAAAATAAATACTATCCTCGATTAATATTCTTGTTAGATCTAGGCTTGGAAACAAATAAGTCGACTTTTAAATTTATGATAAATATGTCGCTTATACGTATGACATAAAAATCATTTAAAGAATATAGTCGAAATATTGTCAAAAAAAATCTCTCTATTGCTTCAATTCCTGATCACTCCGCAATCTTCTGCGCAATCCTTCTTCTTTGAACTCATCTGCGACAAAGGTCTTTGGCCTTAGTCCCGCATAAAACCAATCAATTAAAGTTACGACATCATACACAGGGAGACCCGTAGACTTTTGAATCGCCTTCGCAGATGGCGGCATTTGAGTGCACTCCAACAGAAACACCTTCACTTGCGGATCAATTTTGAGCAATTCTTCTGCACAATTCACGATTTCCGCCTCTAGGTCCTCATGAACGTAAGGATCACCATTTTTGATTATCCCTCTTAGCACCCCGTCCGGTGGACAGCCGATTACCGAAACTCTTTCTTTCATCTCTGGTGTTACACCGGCACCACGGAAATGCGCGTCGCCCAAGGTGCTACTATCGAAAGTAATGACTCCAATGTGCTCACTTTGGTGACGCACATTTAGTAGAAACGGAATTTGTAGCAGACTACTCGTCACAATTGGAATTCTAATTCGGGCGGCGAGCCGTTGTTGCACCTGGGCGAGGAATCCACAAGACGTAATGATTCCCAAGGCCCCACGATCCGCCAACTTATCACAGGCATTCACAAACTTTTGTAGAAATTCTTCGGTGTACTCTTCGGATGCAACAACATTCCACAAAGATGCATTTTCTACCATCTCGTGGATTATAGGAAATTGAAAAGATAGCTCATTCAATGGATCGCCTGGTGGCCGATGAATATCATCGGTGTAATCGAGGCAGAGAGCACCTAAAGGAGGCAATTCTTCCCTATCTGGATAATATGACATTTAGTGAGGTATTGACAACCATTAGACATGATTGCTTAGTTTGATCGTGGTTTTGGTATTATATGCTAAATTTACAAATAAGCTTCCACTCCACTATCAGCTTTAAGATGATCGCATCTCACGAGTGCTATCTTATCTACCGGAAATTTACGCTCTCTTATCAGAAAATATTCTGGAGAGCACAGTAATCTGCTGAATTTAGTCTTGCATTTAAGGAAATGGTTCAAGGAGAAATACGACTTGAGATGTTCCGCACAATCGGCGAGTTACTAAAAGTTCGAGTAGCTAGCCTATTTTCTTAGCGATTTATTGAGAATTAACTTCATTGCACGATACCTCTTAAATTCCATGGCGAAGAATACATTTGAAGAGCAAAGATATCAACTTAACATAAAAAATAACCCACTGTTGATGGAAGTTTCCGCTTCTAAAAAGCCATGCAGTGACCTAGTGAACAGTGGGGCTGAAGAGCTATCGGCTGTGAAAACGCTTACTAACATGGTAAATACAAAAAATAAAGCGTCTGACAGTGGAAATGGGAAAGTTAAAAAGACCAGGGTACATGGAAAGCATCAGATGGCAGCTTGCTGCCATTGTAAGAAAAAAAGAAAGAAATGCGACGGAGGATATCCTTCTTGCTCCCCATGCGTAGCTGCAAAAGTGGTGTGTACAACGATTGACATCCCTACAGGAAGAGAAATTCCCAGAAACTATTTGCAAATATTGGAATCAAAAATAAATGAGCTGGACGATGCTTTAAAAAATGCAAGCTCTTCGATTACTATTCGCGATGAAGATAGGGCAACAGAGTCCCCCGATAGTTTGGGAAAGGATCAAGATCTTGCCGAAGAAAATATGGAGAATGCTAGGGATAAGGGCCTTCCACTAGAGATGGGATATATTACCCTCGCTGCTGCCGCAGAGCCTAGATTTATCGGGGCAAGCAGCGCGTATTCGATAGCGAAAGCCATCCATCACGCTATTCACTACTATGAACAACAAAAGCAAATACCAGATGAAGTGGAGACGGAGTCGAGGTTTGATTTACAGCCATCTACAGATAATCAGCTTTCCGAATCAAGCTTCGTAAAGCCAGCAAGATCAGAAGGCTATCGTCTTCTTAAAGCGTATCACTATGGCGTTCAATGTCAATATCCTTTTCTTGACTGGCACTGGATAGTCGATTGCTTTCAGAAAGTAATGAATGATGAAACAGAAGAGGATGAACCACTTTTTTTCATTTATATGATTTTTGCTGTCGGAAGCCAACTTCTCGAGCACGCAGCAGGGAGTTCTTCTGTACGCTTCACGAGAGCTTACTATAATAAAGCATTTGATTATATCTCAATAATTGTGGAAAATACAAACTTGCGGTTGGTGCAAGCCTATCTGCTTCTCAGCGTTTTCTCTCAAAAAATGCCTTATGGTAGCTCAATTTGGCAAACTACCGGGCTGGCGATCCGCACATCTGTTGCTCTGGGGCTACATCGAGAACCATATCAGAAGAAAATGCACAGGCTGCCGAAAAGCCCAGAGACCGCGCAAGAGCTGAGATCAAGAGTCTTTTGGTGTGCTTACAGTATGGAAAGAATCAATGGATTAGTTCTTGGCCGACCATTTAGTATCGCTGATGTGGACATCGATACTCCTTTACCTCAATCTGAGGAATATTCTGTCGCAACACATGTTTTTAAGCTTAGAATATTGCAATCAAGCATTTGTTCGTTCGTTTACAAACCAAGAAAGTATTTGCTAGATGTGGATGACACTGATTCAACGCGCCATCAAATTATGTTGGAGTTGAATGATTGGAAAAGAACCTTCCCGTACAAAAAGGATGCAAAGACGACTTGGGAAACTGATAACTGGTGTACAATCTCTTATCATAATTCAGTTCTGCTACTTCTACGACCTGTGGTGTTAGAAGTTGCGGAGAAGAAGAAAGATACGCCTACAACTACAATCGAATGGTTTAGAATATTTACGCAGTCTGCCTCAGCCATATGTTTGAATTACAAACAGCTACATACCAAGCAAAAATTAAGCTACACCTGGTTGGCAATCCAATGTGTGTATGTGGCTGGTGTAACATTTCTGTATTGCATATGGTTGGACTCATCTCTTAGTTTTCTTGAATGGTCGAGGAGGAGCATAATTTATGATACTATTTCTGCCTGTTCAAACATTCTTTATGTTCTAGCCGAGAGATGGGATGCTGCAAAGATGTTTAGGAATTCTTTCGAACGTATCTCTAGAGCAGTTTTGGCAAGTATCGACGAGGCAACTGATTTAGAAGAAAAATCCAAGGAGCAAACAGTGACATTTAATGACAAGGAAAATACTACATTTAGACCAGGAATCAAGAAAATCCTCAGTCCTTATCATCAAGAAGCATTGGATTACGAAATTGAGGTCAACGAACCACACTCCTTTCACAAAAATGTTGCTACTGACGGCCTGTCTTTTGCAGTTCCGTTGTCTCCCTCAAATGGTTCTTCGCCACCAATCAACGATAAAACTAATGGAGAAAATATTGTCGGAGAGGGGCTGAATTCGTTATGGGATTTCTTGAACAGCACTGCTGATAACTTTCTGAAAGATATGTTTTACGATTTAGAAGAAAAATTCGACACATTTTAGTGAATGATCGTGAATGGTATATTAGTAGTGTATTTATACGCTCATATGTACGAATTTTTCGTTCCTGTAACAGCTCAGACGGTTTTCACTTCAGGAAATCGCCTTTAGTCATTTTTAATATTTCATCATAATAACCTTGAAAATTTAGCCATCCCTTGAAAGAGCTTCCAATGCTCTCATGTGTATATTCTGCCTCCTTATTACCTATTTCAATTGGTTCAAATCCGGCTCTTCTACTTTGCTCTATCTGCAATTGTGTTTCGCACAGGTCCTCAAATGTCATGAACCAAAAAGCGGCCTCATCGACAGATTTCCCCACCGAAACAATGCCGTGATTTTGAAGTATCAATATTTTATTCTGCTGACCAAGAGACTTGGAGATATTCACACCTTCCTCTTCAGTAAACACGACGCCACCAAATTGGCGATAAACTCCGTGTGATTTGTAAAATCTGCAACAGTCTTGATTGTACATCTTCAGTTCCTTTCCGAAGGCCGAAAAGGCTCTTGCGTGTTTGGAATGAGTATGACAAATGGCCGTAACGTGACTATGATGCTTGTGGATAGCCCCATGGATTTGAAAGGCTGCCCGGTTCACGGGTCGATCACCTTCGAGAATTTCCCCAGTTTCGTCCACCAGAATTAGATCTGAAGCTTTGATCGTCGAGAAGTGCTGCGCCAAGGGATTGAGCCAAAATCTCGAGGGGTCCTCGGGATCACGTACTGATATATGGCCAGCCACGCCTTCATCATATCCTCTTTTTGCAAACACCCGAAACGCGGCTGCCATTCTTTCCTTCCTATGCTGCCTTTCCTCTTCAACTGACCCGAACGTTGGGTAAGTTAAAGGCTTGATGGCATGCTTACTTTTGGAGATACCTGCCAAGTCTTGTGCTGCGATAATAGTGGCGGCCGCAGAGTATCTGCGGGTTGCTCTTATAAATAACGCTTTAGTACACTGTATCATAGCTATGATTTAAAAGATGGTAATCAAAGCTGATATAACGACATAATACTCTCAAAGAGATAACTGAGCTTAACCTTTTTAAAGCTTAACATGTTTTCCAGTCGCAGCGATTGCGTTTGTTCATTACAAGCGTAAATCTCCGATCCTGATAAGTTTAGAGGCCTTGCACGAAAATATACGATCTACATTTGCAAAAACGCGATGAGGCGTGTGGCTGCTATTTTCCGGTGATATCGTTGAATAATAGATAAGATTACTTTTTTAACGTACTGTGCCTGTAAGTTTTATTTTCGATTCGAGATAGCGGAAGTTTCCTTTGACAAAGCCAAGTATTGATCGGGAATTTGCGAATCTTACGTTTAGGATGACCAGCAGATAACGGAAGTAATCCCTGATTGACACTCATTTCGTGTAGGAAGGTTTTGATCACCGGTTGTCATGGTATTCAACACAAATATGATGCGAATTATGTTATCCCTTATCATGGAGAGCAATTTGGTATATAAGAGGCAACCTCAGCGTCAAGGAACGTAATGGATCATTCATGATCGGTAGACCATCAATGGCCCATTCACTCAGTCAACAGGAAGAGAAAGACACTAAAACTTCTATCACAGAAGTCAAGAGTCCCGTGCTCACAACCGTTCTCTCATTGGAGGGGGAACTTATTGAAATCAACGAGAAAGACGCTGACCAAGCATTTCAGTATGCATTGGACACCATAAATCTAGAATTAGATCCAGACGTTGAGCGTAAGCTGATTCGCAAAATCGACTGGATGATTCTACCAATCGTGGTTGCGCTTATGTCTTGTCAGCTGATGGACAAGACGACCAACTCTTATGCTTCCATCATGGGCCTTCAATCAGATCTTAAAATGACGGGACAGGTGTACTCGTGGGTTGGTAGTTCGTTCTATTTCGGGTATTTGGTTTTCGAATTTCCAGCTAATCTTCTTCTGCAGCGTTTTCCATTATCGAAGACGCTAGGTACTGCTGTTATCATCTGGGGAATTATATTAATGTGTCATGCAGCGTGTTTCTCTTCTGCGCCCTTCCTTCTTTGCCGTGTTCTGCTTGGTGTTTTCGAGGGTTTTATGAACCCAGCTTACATCCTTCTAACTAGTCAATGGTACAAGAAAAGCGAACAATTTATGAGATCGTGTATTTGGTTTGGATTCCAAGGATTCGGTACAATTCTCGGTGCAGGCATTGCCTACGCCTTGGCCAAATACGATAACTACGCTCTCGCTTCGTGGAGACTTCTTTACGTTATTACAGGTTCCATCACAATTTTCTTGGGCATTTTGTCTATTGTCCACGTTCCTGACATCCCAGTTAAGGCATGGTTCCTTAATGAAACCGAAAAGAAATACTGTGTGGAGAGAATTAGAGGTAATCAACAAGGTTTCGGTAATCAGCGTTTCAAAAAGAATCAGGTTATTGAGGCCTTCACTGATCTCAGAACCCTACTGTTCTTCATCTACGGTATGTCCTATGCTATTCCTAATGGTGGATTCACCAATTTTGGCTCTATCCTATTGAAGGGAGACTTCGGCTTTTCCACCTACGAAGCTCTATTAATGAACATGCCAGGTGGTGGTATTGATATTGTTATTCCATTCTTGGTTGCCTGGTTAAGCTTAAAATTCTTCAAAGGAGATAGACTTATCATCTGTTTTATCGTTAATACGCTGGTCATAGTTGGTATGTGTCTCTTGAACTTTACTAACAATAAGGGTTCTAAGTTGACTGGTTATTTAACTTTCTACGCAGCAACAGCTGTTGTGTCTGGGATGGTTTCTTGTATCTCTTCAAACACTGCTGGACACACTAAGAAAGTGACAGTCAATACACTTTTCTTAGTGGGATACTGTGTGGGTAACATTATTGGTCCTCAAAGTTTTCGTGCAAACCAAGCTCCTAACTACGCTGGAGCAAAAATTGCCATGTTGGTTTCTTTCTGCGCGGGAGATGTTTGTATTGCCCTGATGTACTGGTTGAACAAAAGAGATAATAAGATTCGCGACGCTAAGCGCGAGGCTCTTGGAAGCGAATACACTCCAGCTGAAAACGTTGAGTTTTCAGACTTGACAGATAAGGAAAATCCGGAATTCAGGTATTCCTTGTAGAATGTGTTTCGCCTCAATAATACGCGGACTATCTTATATAATTATATATTCTAATGAGTCAACCTTGGTGTAGTCAGTACATGGCTGAGAAAGGGTTTTTATTTATTACAGTATGATTTAAATTTCTGAGATAGAATAACCATCAAATACTTTCAGTCTTGTAACAGAATACTGGGTTTTCAGATTGATTTTTGGAATAATCTGTGTGAACCACATTAATCAGTAAAATAGAACCTTGAAACTATCTTCAATTCGAAATTCTCCATTTTAAAGTCATCCCACAATTTCTCTTGTGCGGCTGAATTTTCGAGGGAGTTAAACACAGTCTTGCTTATCAGTGCTCCACTTATTGGCGCCCCACTTTGTTTTACTGAACCTAGTAAAAATCCGACGCTGTGAATATTTCCGCTTTCGTTGCGAGGCCAAAAAGGAGATAGGAATGATACGCAAAAACACCGTTGATACTGATAGAATGCAAAAAAGTAGATCCAGGAGGAAAAGTGGGTTGGATATAGCCACTGATATGATCCTCATATAAAGAGGCGTTATGTTGAGATCCACTAAGCTTCCTATGTGTAGAAAGCGTCAAATAAGATGCCATCACAGCTTACAAAGTCTGATCCCATAATAATCGTCGGTGCCGGTGTCTCTGGTCTTTCAACGGCCTATTCACTTCTCAGGAAAGGCTTCAAAAATGTTCATATCTTTGATAAGAGGGACTATATCACAAAGGGCTATAGTTATTTTGAAGGATGTGATAGTCCTTCTTCCGATATGAATAAAATATTCAGGGCCGCTTATGGAGAGCAAACGCACTACCAGAAAATGTCACTTGACAGCCGAGAGGTATTCCTAAGATGGAACCAGATGATAAAAGAAACAAATTTCGAGGGTGGCAAACCGATCTATTTGAATACAGGAAATATTCACTTGACTGATCAGCAGAAATTACCTATTTTTGAAGAGACAACGTTGAAAAATATGAGCAACCTTCAGGCTATTTGTGTCTCGGACCCCGATGCTGAGATAAGAGCGCAAAAGTCTGGCCTTCCAGCGTCAGCTGTTGATCCATTTGAAATGAAAAAGCGGGCGAAACATCACCAAGGTGTTCTTGACACAACTGGTGGGATGATCATTGCTGATAAGTGTTGTAGATGGGTGCTACACCTCTGTAGAACCGAGTTTCCAAACACGTTTCACTACCACTTTGGACCCAAGATTGGGGAAACTGACCATTTGCTTCTCGAATACTCTAAGAAGACCGGCAAGAAGAGATGCGTAGGCATCAAAACAAAAGATGGGAAGTTACACTTTGCAAAACTAGTCATTACGGCGTGTGGACCATGGACTGTTGAAGTCCCAGAGGCAGCTGAGAGACTCGAAGCAACCGGCGGGACCGTTGCTCTTATCAAAGTTACGGATCCGAAAGCTCTAAAAAAATATCACGAAGACGTATTTCCAACTTGGACCTACAAGGTTAGAGACGGCGCTATGGGAGGACTATATGGTTTTCCGATAAAGCATGGCTACATGAAAATTGGTTATCGTGGGTTGAAATGGACTAACCCCCAGCCTAAAGTAAATTCTAAGGTGAAGACTGCCTTTAGTGATGACCCAGAAACAAATGTTCCCATCTTTGGTCTTAACTTGATTAAACAATTTATCAAAGAGCACGTACCAGAAGTTAGCAAGATAGACAAAACGAGATTGTGCTGGTACTCTGATTCGGAAGATAACGACTTTTTGATATCTTATTCTCCTCATTACGAGGATAAATCGCTCTTCACCATTGCGGGTGACTCAGGACACGCCTTTATGATGTTTGGCAGCATTGGCGATGTGATCGTTGACATCATTCTGGATAACAAGGGTGACACTTTTTTGAAGCACTTATTCTCGTGGGAAAGGAAGAGAGAAAAGCTAAATGCAATCAATATGGGCCTCGAAGATCCTCGCGCGCTACCAAACCTAGTAATGGCTACCGAAAATGACTGGGTCATTAGAGAAGTTGCCAAATTATGATTGCAGAGGGTAATCGATCACTCTCAAAAATCAATTAATCCTGCTTCTAGGTCATCTGAGAGGTAAACGCCTCCCTCGCCGGATGATAAAATGACAAAACAAATATCTTCAAACTAAACACATCTACATTTATAAACTACGATATAATTTGACTAATATGAATCTCATTAACCTTTTAAAAGAAATTTCATATATTGGTGAACGAACGACTCGATTGTTACAGCGGATATCTTCAGCAAGAGAATCTTTCGAAAAATATGTTTGAGGCTGAAAGAGTCTTACATAAAATTGACAGCTCACTTTTTATATTAAACATGCCTATAGGGGAGATTGGCCAACTTGAGATTACGTACTAATTAATTATTTGTAAAACTTATCAGATATTGGACGCTCCTCAGGGAGGGTAAACATGCCTTGTCCCTCTTTCAGACGATATTGTACAACCTTGAGAAGATTATAAACTACCGTTAAGATTGGAGTTTCGACATCCAGCTCTTTTGCAACCTTCAAAAGATTACCCAGGATAACTTCCAATTCAATGGGGTTTCCCTTTTTCACATCCACACGCATAGATGGTTCGAACCAGTCGCCATCGTCAGAATGAACCACCGCATTAATGACGTCCTCAGGAAGTTCGACGCCATCGGCTTTCGCAACTGCGATCACTTCACGCATTGCAGGTATGGAGATAGATTCCAAACCACCTGAAAACTCAAGACGACCAGTGTCAACACCGGTTAATGCACACACGGTGTTCAATGTGGCATTATAGACTAATTTTCTGTATCTATACCATTTAGCGTTTTCAAAGTAGTTGCATTCGTTTTTTTCATTGCTGTAGATGGATATGAACTCCTTTGTCTTAGCCTCCTGGACTTCTTTAGAGAGCGTCGGACTCTCAAAGTAACTCACGAAAGACTTGTCTTTTTGAGTTTGATGAATTGCACCATTAGAGTTATGGGAACCAATGTGTGAAACTCCGGAAATAATCACATTCTCTGGGTATTTGGCGAAGAAGGGCCGACCAAGGTCGAAACCATTCTGCATGAGCACAACAGCTGTTACGCCCGGCGTAATAACAGGCTCCACAAGATCTTCCACCTTGACTATATCAGGCAGATTCTTTGTCGTAATAATAACATAGTCGTAGACAACTTTTGGAGTTGCGGCTGCTTCAACAGAAGGATAGATGTTTTGAGGCTTCCAACCTTCAATTGTTCCATAATCAATTGAGTCAATGTTATAGCCAGTATCTTTGACTTTTTCATAG
The DNA here is from genome assembly GCA_900074765.1 of Lachancea fermentati. NCBI lineage: Eukaryota > Fungi > Ascomycota > Saccharomycetes > Saccharomycetales > Saccharomycetaceae > Lachancea > Lachancea fermentati. The sequence continues at coordinate 883,191 of LT598486.1, read as the reverse complement.
TCTCTTCTCACAACAATTGACAAATTCGATTTACCCACGTAATCGATACCATATGCGACGATGGTACCGACACCACCAGCACCAATTAAAAGTACGTTATATTTGGAGGACATTTTTATAATTAAGAATCTTTATTCTATGAAGATTAATTGATGGAAATTTAATAGATCTGATATTCACGCTATTTAAATTGTTTGGCCTAATATAAAGACACCATTCCTTCCATTAGTGATCGAGTCGGAATGTTACTTCAATTTCCAGCTTATCGCTATGTCACCTGCCTGTTGTAAAATTTACGTGATAAGATAAGGAAAACCGGAAACTCACGGAGAGAAAAAAACAGATCGGGCTGCGTTTTTACCAAACTTGGGAAGTGGAAACTTACGACAGTTCGACAATCTTTCCTGGACTTTAGATCATAGATTAACACTCTTACAGCAATGGCTGGACTTGACGACAGGCGCTGGATGTGGTTGTAATCCGGGGGCATTTCAATATAGAAACTAGGAATGAATATGCTACTTAAATGAAGATAGGGAAGAGGTGGTGATCTTCTATGAGCAGTAGCCTGTTTTATTTTACTAATCGGTGATTTATGGTGGCTAAGTGAGTTAAGATATGGTTGATTCTGAAACTGCAGGGAAGGATGTTCTTTGTGAAACTTATACAAGTGAGCTGTCAGATCAAGAAACGAGCATCGAGCAATTTACTGAACGGAAGAAAAAATTTATCGTCGCTATTTCTTCTGCAGCATGTTTTCTAACGCCAATGGCTGGTTTGGCGTTTTTACCAGCCGTCAGTACCATTGCGGAGAGATTCCACACTACTGGATCTATCATTAATGTATCTAACGCCATTTACAATGTTTTCATGGCTCTATCGTGTTTTTGGGCTCCGTTCAGTGATTCTTATGGCAGAAAACCAACCTTTTTGCTGTGCATGACCTTTTGCGTGATTTCTACCGTTCTCGTTGCATGTTCTCAAAACTTGGCGATGTTTTTTGTATTTCGAGCTAGTACAGCCTTTTTTGGTACAGCTTTTTTCTCGATTGGAGCACAGATAATTGGTGACATTTATCCCCCAGAGAGGAGAGGAGGTGCAATGGGATGGAATATTGCTGGTAGTCAAATAGGCCCGCCACTTGGTCCAACATTCGGCGCGATAATAGTTACATATACGACATGGCGTTGGATATTTTTTATCCTAGCTATTCTCGGTGGAATTGTTTTGGTGTTGGCATTTTTATTTCTACCTGAAACCTTGCCAGAATCAAAACATCAGATTGCGCTTCGGAACTATAATCAGAGTGAGGAAGTTCTGAATAATCCAGAGAAAAGAAAGAAATTCATATTCGTTCCCTTCAACATTACACGACCTATTACATCTCTGAGGTATCCAACTTTGCTTCTGGCTGGAATTGCCTCTTCAGCATTAATGTACAATATGTACTGCCTTCTAACTCCTATAAGGTACGTGATTGATCCTCGATTCAACATAACACTCCCTCTTTATGGTGGCTTATTTTATTTGGCACCCGGCACCGGATATCTGCTAGGTTCATTCGTTGGAGGTCGCCTCTCTGATTATCAAGTTAGAAAAAGCATAGCTAAACGTGGCAGAAGAGTGCCGGAGGACCGGCTTAGAATTACTTTGATATTTTATGGTCTTCTGAGTCCTGCATCTGTCATCATTTATGGTTGGTCATTGTATTATAAAAAAGGAGGGTATCCTCTCCCTATTATTTGCATGTTCATCAATGGATTTTGCCAAACGAGCGCTTTCCCCTCCATCAACAGCTACTGTATCGACTCTATGGCCAGCAAAATTGGAGGAGGGGCCGTCGGTGGAAATTACATGATCAGATTTTTTGCATCGGCGGTGGCCTCCGCAACCTGTTTAATTGCCATTGAAGATATTGGTATTGGTTGGACTTCTACAATATCAGGCCTGGTTTTGATAGTTGGATTTATTTGTATGCTCGTTCTGGTTTTTCATGGGGAAAAAATGAGACTAGGAGGTGAAGAGTAATCTCAGTTAATTTTTAAGATTTGTCACTGAATTTGGTGATTTAAGATTAATGTTAAGTAGAAATGTTGAAAACTTACTTGAAACAGTAACTTTTTTGTGAACATAGTTTAATGGAGCTTCTAAATTCAGGAAAAGTTGCAACCGTGTAGCATCAACCGCGCAAAATTGCTTATCATCAGGTCCCTTCTTCATTTTGTGACATAAACTATTCTAAATTCCACTCCATCATAAAGTGCACAACATATATGCAAAAACTTTATATATACGACTTCATCTCTACAATTCATAAAATCAGAGTATTTTTCTAAATAATCATGAGGCAAGTTTTCAGTAAGCGTATATGTTTCAATCTGCGTGGGTTGACACGTCAGACGTGAAACACGTGAATGCAAATCTTGTGGGATTTCTCTATTGCGGGAAGAAATGACTAGATTAGAGTATCTGATACCTAGATGGAAGCTTAAAAAAGCAGGATCCACATCTTATTCGGAGTTTGATTGAAACTATGCAGTTTTCTTAGCAATATTGAACATTTTTTTGGTGAATTTTCGAGAATTCTTGAAACTACTTTAATTGTAGCATTGATAAACATTCATTACGGGCAAAGAGCTGTATCCAAAAGACAGAAGAACAACAATTAGTATTTAATAGATATGAATTACTAAACTGTCACATCTGCACGTGACTTTGATATAATATTAAAAAGAAACAAAACACGTGACTGAACAAGGGCCAGATTGCTGTCAGACACCCAGACACAGGATCTTCTTTTTCGGTGGCGAAAAATTTTCACATTAAAAACTCTATAAGACAAGGTCATCACCACAAGCAAAGACAATTCATCACTGATATATTTGAAATACAGAATGTCTGATTTAGCTAATAATATGGAGAATTTGAACATAGGCGGTAAGCCTAAGAGTTCGTACGTCCCACCTCACATGAGAGGCAAACGTGGAGGGGGCCAACAACAATCCTTCGACGGAGGTTTCGAAGACAATGACAGAGGGTCTTTCTCATACTTTGGCGGTAGAGGTGGAAGAGGCAACAGAGGCTCTTCCTTCTTCGGTGGAAGCGGTGGAAGATATGGCAAGAACGGCAGTGGAAACGGCTTTGGAGGCTCTGGCCAAGGTAGAGCTCCCCGCGGTGTCGGTAAGTGGGTTAACGGAAAACACGTCCCAGCTGCGAAGAACGAGCAACTAGAAGTGCAACTTTTTGGTACACCTGAAGATCCTGGCTTCCAATCTTCCGGTATCAACTTTGACAACTACGACGATATCCCTGTGGAGGCCACCGGTAATGATGTCCCAGATCCTATCACGGAATTCACATCCCCTCCTCTAGATGCTTTGCTTTTGGAAAACATTCAAAAGGCTCGTTTCACCAAGCCAACACCTGTGCAGAAGTACTCAGTTCCTATCATTGCAGCTGGAAGAGACTTGATGGCCTGTGCTCAAACTGGTTCCGGTAAGACTGGTGGTTTCTTATTCCCAGTTCTTTCGGAGTCCTTCGCAAATGGTCCAGCTCCTATTCCAGAGCAAGCATCTTCTTTTTACGTTAAGAAAGCCTTCCCAACTGCGGTTGTGCTAGCTCCAACCAGAGAATTGGCTACCCAAATTTTCGAAGAAGCAAGAAAGTTCACTTACAGATCTTGGGTTAGACCATGCGTCGTGTACGGTGGTGCTGACATCGGAAGTCAGATCAAAGAATTGAACCGCGGTTGCGATCTATTGGTTGCCACACCAGGTCGTCTTTCCGATCTTTTGGAACGTGGTAGAATTTCTTTGTGCAACATCAAATATCTCGTTCTAGATGAAGCCGACAGAATGTTGGATATGGGTTTCGAACCTCAAATTAGACACATCGTTGATGGTTGTGACATGCCTTCAGTGGAAAACAGACAAACTTTAATGTTTTCCGCTACTTTCCCAATGGATATTCAGCACTTGGCCCGTGATTTCTTGAAGGATTACGTGTTTTTGTCCGTTGGTAGAGTTGGTTCCACTTCTGAAAACATTACCCAAAACGTGCTTTACGTTGAAGATGCCGACAAGAGATCCGCTCTGCTAGATTTGTTGGCCGCTTCTGACGACGGCTTGACCCTAATTTTCGTCGAAACCAAGAGAATGGCAGATGCTTTAACTGATTTCTTGATCATGCAAGACTTAAAGGCTACAGCTATTCACGGTGATCGTTCTCAGGGTGAGCGTGAACGTGCTCTAAATGCCTTTAGAACTGGTAGAGCCAACCTCTTGGTCGCAACTGCCGTTGCAGCTAGAGGTTTGGATATTCCAAACGTTACTCACGTTATCAATTACGACTTACCAAGCGACATTGACGATTACGTCCACAGAATTGGTAGAACTGGTCGTGCTGGTAACACTGGTGTTGCCACAGCCTTCCTAAACAGAGGTAACAAGAATGTCGTCAAGGATTTGGTCGATATCTTAACTGAAGCCAAGCAGGAAGTTCCACCTTTCTTGACGCAACTCGCTAGAGAATCCTCCGGTGGTAGAGGTGGCAGAGGCGGCTATCACTCCAGTCGCAGCAATAACACCCGTGATTACCGTCGTGTCGGCGGAGGTGGCTCTGGTAGCAGAGGTGGCTCCTCTTGGGGCAGTGGCAACGGTGGCAGCAGAGGTGGTTCCTCTTGGGGTAATTCCTGGGGTAACTCCGGTTCTGGTTCGTGGGGTAACACAAGTACCTCCTCCGCAGGTAATTCGTGGTGGTAAGTGCAACTGAATAGAATTCTTTTTCAAAGAATAAAGATTTTTTTCCAAATTTTTTTTATATCGCACTTTGTTTTCATGATTTATTCCTGTCTATTTGGTGTTTTTTCTGATTGATATTTTATTTTTCTACAAGAGAATCGTTTTGTTGCATTTTCCGTTTCACTAAGGTATTATACAATTGTGCATTATTAATGATTTGTTCACGAAGAGATGGACAAACGCTAAATTAAAGGTCAAGATTGCATGAGGAGTCATTAATTTGAAAATTCTTTTGTCTAGGCCAAATTCTTTTCTTCTTTTTGTTTATTTTTTGCTGACGTTAATTCCATGTCGTCCGAATAACATTCATGAGTCATATATGATGGTGTCGTCCTTGCATTGATATCTTTTTTTTTAATAAGGGTTTCTTCAATGTTGAGCATTGAAACATCCCTCAAACAATTGCATATGAAGACACGTTTACATCAGATTATTTTTTTTTTCAAACTTGCGTTTCGATGTTTTTCATTTCTTACTGGTTCCTTATCCAAAATATCACCTATTTGTCTGCATCGAAATTCAAGTTTGATTCCGTCGCCGCTTTAGCTCCAATTCATTGCCAACTTATTGAAAGTTTAAAATACATAAAAATGGATCAGTAACGGAGTGCTTGGATGGAGTTAAGAAGAAAAGGGGTATGAGGTATTATTAACATATCTCAAGATATTTGCTAAAGGTACAGTTGTATGATAGTTGATGATAGACAAAACATTAAATAGATTAAGGTAGTATCCTTATTTGTATGTTTTAAAAGGATTATTTTCTAAACTTTTTATGTATGTATAACTAATAGCATCTTATTGTGTGTTTAAATTCTCTTCAAATAACTCTGTAATACACGAAATTACCCTTTCAATGCCCACCCTAAGAAGCTTAGTATCTGCTGCACTTGCATTAGTCAACCTTAAGAAACAACTTCTTTCGCTTTCTGCGATCTTGGGATCAAAAGCCATATTCAATCCTAAAACAACATGAACACCCTTTTCGAGGGTTTTAATGTTGAAAATATGCATCAGGTCACGGTATCTAGTAGAATCATTTGTGATTTTTGACAAATTCAAACGTATAACCATGAACATACCAAATTGAGGCTCCAATACAGTAGCATATCCTTTTTTAGTAAAAATTTCGTGGGAATATAACATGTCCAGCATGAGATTCCTTTTCTCGGTGTACGCCCTCGATATCTTCATACCCCAAGTTAACCAATTATTGACCGCCCCCTTTACAGATAAGGCTTTCTCAGAAGCGCTCGAATCTTCGATCCCTTGCCAGCGTTTTGAGTAAAGCATACTCGCTAACACAGTTTGAGAGACGCCTGAGGCAGCTCTTGTTGATGCGTTAGTGTGCTTGGCGATCTGACTGATGAATAAATTATTAGCTACAATAAATCCCAATCTTAAACCTGGAGCAAACAATTTCGAGAATGTCTCCAATCTAATCACCCTCCCTTCAGTATCCAAAGTTAAATATGACTTGTAGAGCATTTCTTCCATATATTTTGCCGCATTTCTATTTTCCTCTTTCTCATAAAAATCCTTGTTAGTAGAATAATCTGGATATGCGATGTTGCCATACGGATCATCCTCTAAAATAACAAAGTTGTGAGTCTTAGCTATTTCTAAGATTTTTTTTCTATCACTCATTGATTGCACAAGACCAGTTGGATTTTGACCCGTTGGAATTGTGTAAAGGAATTTTGGTTTTCTTAAGCCTTTGTAAGGACCCGTTTCCCAAGAATCCAAGAGATTAGCCAGTTCAGGGACATCAATGCAACCACTGGGTCTTTTCTCTCCTTTTTCCCTCTGCGGGTCCAAGTTGAGCTTCACAGGCACAGCGTATCCGCCATAATTCCTAATCAGAGCGACAACAGGTACAAAAGTGTATTCTTCTACCAAAACAGTATCTCCTGGATTAATTAACAAATTACAAACCTTATGCAAAGAATCTCCTGATCCGCAGCTTATGATGACATCCCAATTATCATATTTTGGGGGATTGACCTCCTCAATAAGCTCTCTGGAGAATTCCAGCAATGGTGTATGCCCGATCTCCTTTGCGTACTGAAGTCCTCTCTCTAGGGATAACAGTCTGTCTTGATCTCCTTCTATATCTGCTTCGTAGCGCTCTATTACAATTTCGTCACTATTTTCAATGTCAAAAGGTGTCTCAGAATACACGAGCTTTATTTGCTTGATCGGAAATAAACCTACATTTGGCATACCTCCGGCTAAAGAAACCGGCTCAGGATGAGGAACGACACCTTCACATGCCAATCCGGTAAAGTGAATGTTAACACGCGATTTTGCTCTCTCAGACAGTAATTCTCCTAACGGAGTTGTAGATGCAGTTGAAACTGGCATGCAGATGTCAGTGAATATTTAAAGCATAAAGATCCTCAAGACAGAGGGAGCCCTCTTCTTTTGTATTATCATCTTGGAGTAAAGAATTGGCTGCAAGGTATGATGTGAGATAAGAGTCACCTTCAGCCAACCTATCTTTCCCTTTCCCTTGGCTAAAGATATAAGTCCGAGCCTCGAGATTTGATTTTCTTTTTTTGATCTCCCAGGAATTTCTAAGCCGTCGCTGGACGGCCTTTTGATAAGAACCTTTCGACGCATGAGCTGTTGCAAGTAGCAGTATTTGTAGCGATCTATATCGCCGCACGCACACACGCACGCTTGATCTGATATGTGATAAATTAGCTGCATCATTCTTTTGAAGATATGAGCGCGGTTCCATAAAACTTCTTGACGATACAATCAAAACTACTTCTGGCGCGTGACAACTGGTAGATCTAGATCCTGAAGTCTTTGAGAAAATCAGTAGGCAATAGATTGCTAATCTTAGACATTCGTTTCAAAATAAGCACGCTATATAGTGCCAATGCTGTTGCTAAGTACGCCTAGTAGACTAATAAAGCAATACACAGTGTAGGGATCCATTCCAATTTCCTGTGATTGGCCTACTGCAAAATATTACAAATATTTACGCAAAGCTGTTCAACCGGAGCTCGTATGGCGCAGTGGTAGCGCAGCAGATTGCAAATCTGTTGGTCCTTAGTTCGAACCTGAGTGCGAGCTTGTTTTATTTTTGCATCCCAGTGTTAATCGTACTGCAGAACCTGCGCTCCATTAGATGAGTGAAGAGGATGATACATTATTCATCCTAAAGTATCTGTGTCGATTATGCGCTAAATCTATGTTCTACACAGTGTCTATTTTGAACCACGTAAAATTTCTGTAAATGGCTATCGTCCAATGAAGAGTTGCTCGAAAAATCCGTTTCAACCTATTTCTTCTTCAACTTCCTCTTGGCATAATCGATGACCTGTGCGTTACCTTCTTGAGAGACAAAAAACCTCCTTTTCTTTTCATCTTTCCACAATAAAACACCAATATCGCTGGCGTACGTGCTCAGTAGATGATATTCGTGGAAATCTTCGAAATCTGAGAATAGGTAACCATCATAACTTATAATTCTGTCGAGCTCCAACTGCCATAACTTGATTTGATCAACAACAGTTGGGGGTAAGATTTGAAGGCCGTCTTTGCAGTTCTGGTCCAGTTCTAATTTCTTCTCCAGGTTTATTTCAGCGAGACGCCTCATCTGCGGATGCGCATGTGTCTCGAGGTATGCGATGATTTGGTCAGCGGTGATACCATTATACAAGGCCCTCCTGATTGATTCCCTCGTGATTTGACCGGTGACCATATTGGTGAACCGAGACTTAAGATGGACAAACAAACTCAGTATGGCAATCTGCAACGGCGAATTCGAATAAGAATAAAGTTTGAAATTTGTTTCTAAAATTAAAGCACCATCTGGAATATTTTGAGTTGTCCCTCCGACCTGAGCTGCCTCCTCCTCCGCCGCGAGGGCCGCACTTGCGTCTTCTTTCACGCTATTTCCCTGTTTCAATACACTGTTCATTGCACCAGAAGCCGTTCGAATGTTCATTGTATCAGAGGTTAACATAGTGGCCAGTCTGGTTGGATAGAATTTCTTCGCGTTCGATGCCTTCTGAAAAACCAGCCCATAATCCCTCATATCTTGTAGCATGACCTTCTGAGTTTCACTTAGACCAACGTCAGAATATGCTTTACCTAATTCAAGGGCACCTAGCATGAATATGAAATTCAGGACGTCAACTGGATCCATTTGTAACGTTTCGGCCATTCTCAAATACTGTAATAATAATGTCCAAATTTGAGCATTGACGTCTTGTAGAAGAAACTGGAAACCTTCATTAGTAATTTGCAATTCTCCTGAAGAACTATTCTCCATAAGTTTGCTATGGGTCAATAAATTTAAAACATTACGGGAAGGCGTTTTCGTCAAAGGCGTCCCCACCATGAAATGAAGAATTGTTTCCCATTTATCTGCTGCGTACTGATCCAACATCGCCATTGAAACAATATCGCTTTCACTATCAATGACATTACCGAATGAATTATTAACTTCTCCACCGGTAAGTGCATTACGGAAACTAGACCTGAAGATGGGGTTGAGGTTGATCATAAAGGGCTGCCCCGTCTTACCCTCTATCAACAAATGCAGTGATTTCATAGATTTTATAGCCTCATTAAATTGAAACTTACCTTCAGATTTGACCCACCGGTCCAAATCTCGGAGAGAAATATCACTCTCATTAAATACCATAGACATGATAAAGAACTTCGCTAGTTTTGGGAGCAATCTGTATATGGCCAAACATGTTGCAGGTGACGCATACAACCTCGACTGGACTTGAGGAGGAAGGTCCTCTAAGTACTCATTGACTGTCGCCTTGAAAAGCGTGGCTGACATACGTAATGTAGCCCTTGACCTTGTTTTTGGTGGAATTGGTTCATCAAGGTAGTGGAACTTTTTCTAAGCAAAAGCAGGGCTGAAATAAAAAAACACAGACTGACTGCAAAATATGCACCAATTGAGAGCTACAAATTTCAAATAAAATGTAAAATCTGGTAAATATACTACATATTATGAATTTATTCTGCACTTACAAGCTATAATTGGCTCACTAGCCTAGTTGATACATCACGTGACCAAAGTTTGGATTCATCTCATTTCTTTTTAGAAAATTTTTCGATGCCATTGATGAGTTGAATAGTAAGCATTTAAACAAGCGCGAACTTTGATTTAAGGAAGCTGAAACTACGATATCTGCAATGTCCAAGGTTGAGAATGCTTCATCTCACAAACACCCGGCAAGAGATTCAACCTTCGAGGATTTGCTAAAGCCAGTTTACAAGGGCAGGAAGTTAACCGATGAGATCAATACTGCGGAGGACAAGTGGAATCTTTTACCGGCATTCCTGAAGGTTAAGGGTCTGGTAAAGCAGCATTTAGACTCTTTTAACTACTTTGTCGATGTTGATTTAAAAAAGATCATACGAGCTAATCAGTTAATTTTAAGTGATGTGGATCCTGAGTTCTACCTCAAGTACGTCGATATTAGGGTGGGCCATAGATCCAATTCCTCATCAAAAGATTACATTGTCCCGCCACATGAATGTAGATTGCGTGATATGACATACTCTGCACCAATTTATGTGGACATAGAATACACTAGAGGAAGGAACATTATAATGCATAGGGACGTAGAGATTGGCCGAATGCCGATCATGTTGAGGTCAAACAAATGTATTTTAAATGGTGTTTCCGAGAAAGTTATGGCAAAGCTCAACGAATGCCCATTGGATCCAGGTGGGTATTTCATTGTTAACGGTACAGAGAAGGTCATTTTGGTGCAGGAGCAGCTTTCCAAAAATCGTATCATTGTTGAAGCTGACGAGAAGAAAGCCATAGTACAGGCTTCTGTAACATCTTCTACTCACGAAAGAAAATCTAAAACATACGTTGTGACCAAGAATGGTAAGATATACCTGAAGCATAACTCCATTGCAGAGGAAGTACCTATCGTGATTGTTCTAAAGGCTTGTGGTGTTGTCTCTGATTTAGAAGTAATGCAATTAGTTTGTGGAAACGATAGTAGCTACCAAGATCTTTTCGCCATTAATTTCGAAGAAGCTGCCAAGCTAAAAATCTACACTCAACAACAGGCGCTTGAATACATAGGTGCAAAGGTTAAAACCGTTAGAAGACAAAAACTTTCTATTTTACAAGAAGGTATAGAGGCAATTGCAACTACCGTCATTGCACATTTAACTGTTGAAGCTCTTGATTTCAGGGAAAAAGCTTTGTATATTGCTGTGATGACACGTAGAGTAGTAATGGCAATGCAAAATCCAAAGATGGTTGATGATAGAGATTATGTTGGTAATAAGCGTCTAGAATTGGCTGGTCAATTGATGTCACTGTTGTTTGAAGATTTGTTCAAGAAGTTCAACAATGATTTCAAGGCAAATATTGATAAAGTATTAAAGAAACCCAATAGGGCAATGGAATATGATGCGCTACTTTCCATCAATGTGCATTCCAATAACATTACAAGCGGTTTAAACAGAGCCATTTCCACTGGTAATTGGTCTTTAAAAAGATTTAAGATGGAAAGGGCTGGTGTTACTCATGTTCTTAGCCGGCTCTCATATATCTCTGCCTTAGGTATGATGACTCGTATTTCATCCCAGTTTGAAAAGTCGAGAAAAGTTTCAGGCCCAAGAGCTTTGCAACCATCACAGTTTGGTATGCTTTGTACTTCTGATACACCCGAAGGTGAGGCATGTGGTCTTGTGAAGAACTTAGCCCTAATGACCCACATTACTACCGATGATGAGGAAGAGCCCATCAAAAAATTATGCTATTTACTAGGTGTTGAAGACATCACTTTAGTCGATAGCAACTCCTTACATCTGAATTATTGTGTTTACCTGAATGGTACAATAGTTGGTACCATCAGGTTTCCCACGAAGTTCGTGTCTCTGTTTAGAAATTTGAGGAGGTCAGGTAAGATTTCAGAATTCATCTCAATCTACACCAATATACACCAGAAAGCCGTGCACATTGCTACGGATGGAGGAAGAATTTGCCGTCCATTAATTATTGTTAGTGATGGCAAGTCCGGTGTAACTGCCGATCATCTCAGACAACTTCTAGATGGTAAGCTTCAATTTGATGACTTTTTGAAGCTTGGATTAGTGGAATATTTGGATGTGAATGAGGAAAATGATTCTTTCATTGCGCTATACGAAAAGGACATCGATATTAATATCACTCACTTAGAAATCGAGCCTTTCACCGTACTAGGTGCCGTTGCAGGTCTGATCCCTTACCCTCATCATAACCAATCTCCTCGTAATACTTACCAATGTGCAATGGGTAAGCAAGCAATTGGTGCTATTGCATATAATCAATTCAAAAGAATTGATACTCTCTTATATTTAATGATTTATCCACAACAACCAATGGTCAAAACAAAGACAATTGAACTAATTGATTACGATAAATTGCCTGCAGGTCAAAATGCCACGGTTGCCGTTATGTCCTATTCAGGTTACGATATCGAAGATGCTTTGGTTTTGAATAAATCTTCGATTGACAGGGGATTTGGTCGATGCGAAACACGCCGTAAGACCACTACTGTCCTTAAAAGATATCCTAACCATACGCAAGATATAATTGGTGGTATGAGAGTCGATGAGAATGGAGAGCCAATTTGGCAACACAAGCCATTAGGTCCTGATGGTTTGGGCGAAGTTGGGATGAAAGTTGAAAGTGGACAAATTTATATCAACAAATCTGTTCCTACCAATGCATCTGACAGCGTCTTAACTCAGACTCAAGCTCAGTATAGAGAAACGCCTGTGATATATAGGGCTCCTGAACCATCCCATATTGACCAGGTAATGATGTCTGTATCAGAAAATGACCAAGCGCTTATCAAAGTACTATTAAGGCAGAATAGAAGACCAGAGCTTGGTGACAAGTTTTCCTCTAGACACGGTCAGAAAGGTGTTTGTGGTATCATTGTTAAACAAGAGGACATGCCATTTAACGACCAGGGTGTTGTGCCAGATATAATTATGAATCCTCACGGTTTTCCATCTCGTATGACTGTTGGAAAAATGATTGAACTTATTTCTGGTAAAGCTGGTGTTTTGAATGGTAGCTTAGAATATGGTACTTGTTTCGGCGGATCAAAGCTTGAAGAAATGTCTCAAATTCTAGTTGACAAAGGCTTCAACTACTCCGGTAAAGATATGCTGTACTCTGGTATCACAGGTGAATGTCTGCAGGCGTACATTTTCTTCGGTCCCATTTACTATCAAAAGTTGAAGCATATGGTATTGGACAAGATGCATGCAAGAGCAAGAGGCCCTAGAGCTGTGCTTACGCGTCAACCTACTGAAGGTAGATCTAGGGATGGTGGTTTGAGATTAGGTGAAATGGAAAGAGATTGTGTTATTGCATATGGTGCCTCTCAACTATTACTAGAGAGATTGATGATAAGCTCAGATGCCTTTGAAGTGGATGTGTGTGATAAGTGCGGTCTAATGGGATACAGTGGTTGGTGTACTAGTTGTAGAAGCGCTGAGAATGTTATTAAAATGACAATTCCATATGCGGCCAAATTATTGTTCCAGGAATTGCTGTCAATGAACATCGCTCCGAGGTTGAAATTGGAAGACGTCTTTGAACAATGAAATGTATTCAACTACATCTTGTATAGATTCAGTAATGGAAAATATATAATAGCATAATATTAGCGAAACATAAAATAGGTTAAGCCGTGTTTGCACTACAAGGGAAATACCATCGAATAATCGATCTTCAATCTCTTAGAGAGCTCTTCCATTGTCATTTCACGATTAGAGGATCCAAGAAGCTTTTGTTCCAATAATTCCAATTGCTTCTCCTGCCATTTTTGTGTTTCTACAAGTCTCTCATTCAATCGATCTTTGATTTCAGCCTGTTCTCCAGGAGACAATACTTTAAATTGATCCGATTCTAATATACCATCTATTTCATCTTGAATTCCATCAGCACACTGGTACTCGATTTTCCTCTTTTCCGCTTCTATCTCTCTTCTTCTTAACTCCTCATATCCGCCCATTTTGCCAATTTTGATCATGGTGGAATTAAACATGTAAGACATCCCTGCCTGGCAAACACCTCTCCACTTGTCGATCAGCTTCAATACCTCTTTTTCCTTATCATATTTTGCAAGTATGTCCAAAGCTGATTTTAGGGAGTCAATTTCTTTATGAAGAGCCCTCAAATCATTATCAATGGCTAGTGTTTTCTTTCTCAATTGGCCGTCCTGCTTACTTGATTTTAAGTTGTCGGCGGCTACGTTTTGTTTATCAGCGATGCTGATGAAAGACGCCGGATTTGACGAGCGCAAGGGAGCTTTAAAAGGTTTTATTTGACGTTTCAAGGTTCCCATGAATTTAAAAGATAGCTTTGTGATTATATTTTTTGAATGCACGGTGAAGTGTTTGTACATTGTAATCATGCCCTTGATAAAAATAAAGGGTTTCCGAATGATCACTATATAAAGTCAAACTTTGGGCTAAAAAAAAAAAATTCGAACTTCGACAAGCTGTATTTGCTCAGAAATGATATGACACCATTGCTTTGAGAATAAATTTACAGAAGTAGTTTACATTTTATTTTACTACATAGAATTTCAGTCCTCGGCATCTTCAGATGCATCAGACATTTCGACGTCCATATCGCTTACATCCCCCCTATTTGTGTTTTTCTCTTCTTCGTCTTCTTCCTCTGCCATACTCTCTCTTAGAATTCTAGCCTTCTCTTCCCTGACTTCTCTTTGAACGCTAACAAAAGAACCTAGAGGGGTCTTTTCCCAGGACAAATCGCTCAAAAATTGATCCACTTGCGCTCTATTGGTAGGACCAAAGTCAAGCTCAGATCTCTTGTTCTCTATGAATTGGGCATTTTGAGTCAATTTCTCAATGGTGTTTGAAAGTTGTTTGTTAAATTTGACATTTTTTGATGATTTGATATATCTGCGCAAAGCAATAATAGCTGGGCTAGTCAATTCTGGGAAAGACACATTCTTGCAATAAAGAACATAGAATTCCCCAAGCAATTCCACAAATTGCTCTGCCAAACCATCTTGATAGACTCTGGTACCCAAGTAAGCCTGATTACACTTGATGTTATGATCAAAATCGAAAGCTGGCAAAGTAGATTTCTTCTTTGGTTGCTTAGTGAATGCAGTTGAGGACAGAATTTCAGACAACAGCGGGTAAATTGGAATAAATACTCCGGTGTTCTGAGAAAGTCTGATAAGAGATCTAATCAAGTAAAACCTGAGAGGGAAAAATTGAGCGGTTGGAATAAGTCTTATGACACCAATAGTAACTTGGACTAAAGGATATATCAACTGCCTCAAAGCAGATTCTTTTCCATTTTCCTTTTCAGGATTACATTGAATGGACAAGACACGAGACCAGAAGTCTAAAGAGTGACAAAACTGCCAATTGTAAACGACTTTGTAAGCCTCTGCAGGATTCGTCTTCGAAGACTGTTTGGTCGAAGTAGTGATACTGTTTCTCAAATGGATGGCTAATTGTCTGATATACTCAAAACCTATCTGATAACCCAAAACTTCATCCACCCCGAAGAGTTCTGCGGATGAGTTCTTCTGAAAATTGATTAAAGGCATCGTGCGAATATTTGTCTTACGACAACTCTTAATGAAACTGGAATAAGTTGTTTTGAGTACCAAATCTAGAATCGACTTCTTAAACTCTCTTGATACGTTGTTTAGAAATGCAAAAGTTGCAATTTGAGTTTCAATGTCTTTTGTGGTTGCCCATACCTCAACGACATTCTTGATGAGTTCTTTCAAAATTCTTCTGTGAGAGATGAAGTATGGAAGGACTTGGTCAATAGAGTGCAAAACAAGTGCAGCTGTTTCGGTATTAGTGATATCATGTAGCAAAGTTATTAAAGTTGATGCATGCGACTTCAAAATGCCAGCAATTTTAGTAACAGTAGGATTGGAAGGTAATACCCTCACACCTTTAGAGATTTTGTAGGGAAATTTCTTCTGGATGGCCTCTGGCAAATCTTTCAACGCTACAAACATAAGTTCATGAAATGCTTTTTCATCGAGGACAGCATATTTGTACTCATCCACCAGACCTTCTTTGTTCACATTAACAGCTGCTTTAAATGCAGAGGTAATGTTTCTTATCAACTTTATACTCAAAGAGTTCAAGTCTTTCTTCCAGGCCTTAACAAGCTTCAAGTCTACTTCAACCTTTTCAGATTCAGACAATTTATTACCATCAACACGTTCCCTCTCCTCAGCGATGTCATTTTGATTTCCATCATCATCGCTCTTGGACCCATCTTCGTCATCATCGCTGATTCCATCCAGCGGATTACTCGATTTGAATTCCAAGAGCTCTTTATCATTGTCTTGCAAATAGTTATAAAATTCAGGATCCTTTTCTGCCAATTGAGCCATGTTAGCCTCCATGTCTTCTTCCTCAGACGAAGACGCAGATTCTTCCTCGTCCTCCGTCTTCTTTCTAAGCTTCTTTGCAGCTTTCGTCTCTTTTGGCACATCAAATCCTCCAGCAAAGAAATCTTCTACACTCATGTCCTTGAAAACCTCCTCTTTCGCAGATTTCAGCATCTTCTGTTCTTCCTTGGTGAGTGAAGCATTTCTCTTTTCTTCTTCAGACTTATTGCCTCTGCGTCCTTGGATCTTTTTGTTGTGGTCCTTAACTTTCCTCCTGTGATCTAGAGTGTGTTTCAAATGTTTCGACTGAAACTTTTTAGTAGCTTTAGATACCTTACCCATGGTACTCTACGCTGTTTATAATACTGCTTGTATGAAGTTGAGAGCTCATCTCATCGCTTCCTGTAAAATTTTCTTAGAGGCTTTCTTTTTGTGGGGCACTTTCAACGAAATGACCTACGTTGATCATAAATGAATGCGTCTCACAATCCATTTTAATAGGAAAAGCTAACTTCATCTTCAAATTGGATGCTGACTCAGAAACTTCTGGGTATTAAAACCAGACTTTTGTTTACGAGATTTGTCTCTTGCAAATCCTGTGGCATAGAGCTCCAAAACAAGAATCCTAATGAACAAGGTTATTATACTGAGCCGAAGAAAGAGCCTTTAATCAGATCTCCGAATCTTCAAGACGTGAAATATCTTCTTTTTACACAGAATCCACGGAACGTCAGTCACGAAAATTCAATCCCAACTGATTCGGAAGTGAGAAATAAGCTGCAAATATTAAATTGCAAACGATGCTGCGATGCTCTTCATAGAAACCACTACATAAAGGAAGAGTTCCCCAGGTATTCTTTGAAGCAGGTTTCAAATTCTATACCAGAGAAGTCTGCGGTATTTCATGTCGTGCCCCTAACAGATTTTCCTCTGCACTTAGATAAATCTGTGATAACAGATGAACAATTTGAGACCTCACTTTTACTTACAAAGGGAGACCAGATTACGCCAAATAAGTCACTATTACAGCGTAAAGCCCCATTATTCTTCAAGGAATTTTGCAAGCTATACCTGGGCATTAACAGCAATAAAACGGTAGCACTCTCTGCCCTAAGTAGTTGGAATGTGCAGTCAGTTTACTCCATGCTTGCTGCCTCCTCATACCTAGTAGGTGCTCCTAATGTAGGAAAATCTACGCTCATTAATGCTCTTCTTCAGAAATATTCTGGTCGTAAGCTGAAGAATGAGAAGAGCTTTGGGAATGCAAATTCAACGAGCGAATTAGAAGCACTTATTGACTCAAAAAGATTTCTACACCTACAGACGGCAGGTGTGTCTCACATCCCGAATATGACTAGAGCAGTACAACCATATAAAATTGGTGAGAAAGTTTTATATGACCTGCCAGGTTATTCGAAGAACATGAACTCCATTGATCTTGATTCATTTATTGACAAAAAACTACTGGAACGGATAAGGAAGACTGATCTTTTTAAGAAAAAGAAACTAGCGAAGCAAAGTTATGCTTCGATCAAGGGTAGTGATAGTGGTCGATGCTATACAGTTAGTGGGCTTTTTTATTTGATTCCACCTCCCGGTACAATCAATCAAGTTGTTAACTACATCCCTGGGGAAGAAAAACAATATAGAAATATAGACAAAGCACTAACAGTGATTAAGGAAACTTACCAAAATTCCGAAACCGCACCGCTAAAGAAATATGTTGGTGTTTCTGAAGAGATGAGCTCAAAAGAAAAATATGTGAGACATGTTATTCCACCATTCCAAGGAACGATTGAAATTGCATTGAAAGACATAGGCTTTTTTCAGTTGCGATGCACGGGGAAGTACTCCTTTAAAGGTCTATATGAGATATGGGTACCAAAGGGAATCGAGGTCTGCGTTCGCGAACCACTGTCACGTTTGATAGAAGAGGGTTTCGAAAAAAGCATAATCACAAAAAGGCACTCGGTTGCTTGTCCAAAAGACAGATCCGTCTTCAGCTCCACATATCCAATGGCATTCGATGAGCAGGACGTTTTGTCAAAAATGAGGGAAATGTTTTTACAGAGAACGAGCGGCCATATTCTATCACGTAGATCTGTCCAAAACGATCCAATGGATATTTTGAACAAATTGCATCAAGAACCACCCAATCTTTATTGGTTTTATTGTTGGTAAATAATGACACTTGTAAATATTTAACGTTGTTTTCACAAAAAAAATACCTTACAGCTTTAGCTGGTTATCAAGATCAAGCCCAGAAAAGACGTAATGTCAGACCCGAATGTCATGAAGTGCCAGAATTGCAACCTGCCTATTGAAATGGATAGCTCGCTTATGGACTTGAGTCTGGCCCAGCGTAACTTACTGGTAAACACTGTAAGTGAACCTAGCGCGCCCAACTACAGAATCCCGCAAGATAGATTACAAAGACTAGCACAAATCAAAAAGCCTAGTGAACTAAGCTTACAAAAGTCATTAGTAAATAATTCAGATTCATATGTTTTTCTTCAAGGAGATTCAAGCTCACTGCAACAAACTCGAACGGACGACGAATCTGGCGATGACCTAGACGAAGATATAACGTCGAAAACGCTTTCATCTAGAATTGGCACACTGACCAATATATTCAATATTTTGTCTTCTAAAAGCAACATAGACTACCCAGTCTGTCAAGAATGCTGTGAGCATTTGATTCAGAAGTTGAAGAGTGATTATGACGAAGCTTTAAAGGAGCGAGATACCTACGTCGACTTTTTGTCAAGGCTGAGCAAGCAAAAGGACTTAGAAGAGAAAAAGCCCAAGGGGAAGCAAGATTTATGTGAGGATGAGAAATCAATCGCGGAGAAAGAGCAAGATCAACTATTGCAGGAATTGATTTCCTTGGAGAAGACAGACTCTGAATTAGATAAAAAGATAGAAGAGTTGGAAGGAAAATTGAAAGCTCAAAAGGAAAAGGAAGACCAAGCTTTGAGGGTGCGGAACCTAGAGGATCTCTCAAAGCTAGAATTTGCAAAGGAACTTCAATCACTCCAAAATCAATACGAGTTCACGTTAACTAACCTCGACAATCTACGAAAGACTAATATTTTCAACGAGACCTTCCGCATATCACATGATGGACCTTTTGGAACTATTAATGGTCTACGTCTCGGTAGTTTGGACGAAGTACGAGTTTCTTGGCAAGAAATCAACGCTGCTCTCGGCCAGCTTGTGTTGTTATTGGCAAGCATATGCACTCGACTACAGTTTAAATTGGATGGTTATATTCTGAAGCCTATGGGTTCATATTCGAAAATAGAACACTTTGACCCAGAAACGCAACAATGGTACAATTATGACGCATTTAATAACGACAGCTTCAAACTAGGCAGATTGTTTCATAAAGAAACAAGTTTTGATAAGGCTTTAGAGTGCCTTTTGTCAATAGTCAAACTCATGACATTAAGGATGTGTGACTGTGCAGATCGAGGGGCTGACGAACTAGAGCTTCCTTATGAAATGCATGGTCATAAGATCAACGGAATATCAATCAAACTATTCGGCAACAAGCCTAATATCGAATGGACAACTGCATGTAAGTTTCTCTTGACCAACTGTAAATGGCTTTTGGCTTTTTCGTCTAGCATGATGACAGGGACTTGATGCAATAAATTAAATGGCCTACTAGAAATGCTAAACTGAGCCATCAAATCTGTGATTCAATTACTTGAGATATATAGGCTACAGAATAGAAGTTTGTCTGCATATTCGCATTTTAGATACAAGTTCAGGCTAGAAATTATTCCGGACAGCTTGCCTCAATTCAAGTAATATAAACGCTTCACTGGTAGTACTGTCTTTCGAGATGACTAAGATTACAATATTGGACGATGATGAGAGCACAGAGGAATTTCAAGCTGCAAAACTAGAAAAGGCACTGAGGACTCTTTCGTATGGTCTAGATTTGCAAAACTGTGATATTAGCGAGGCAGTAACTAAAATTAGTAACGGAGTGCCATCGACCGTACGGAAATCTGAATTAATCAACTTTATCGGCGAGACGTTAGCGGTGCTGGTAACGATCCATCCCGACTTCTCCATTTTGGCAGCTCGTGTGGAAATAAAGCTACTGCACAAGAAATTAGAGGGCATATCGTTCACGAGTAATCTGGGAATTCTACGAAATTTGAAGGTTAATGAGGCATCGGTGTCATCCCATTCCAAACGTCGAAAACTTCAAGAAAAACAGTTTACAAAAAGCCTAATATCAAATGATTTTTATGCTATGGCCCTTAAGCATAGAGATGTGTTGGATAATGCCATCAAATACGATCGAGATTTTGACTTTACGTATTTTGGATGGAAGACCTTATGCAAATCGTATTTGATCAAGCGCGATAACAAAAATGTTCATGAAACTCCGCAGTTTTTGTTTATGAGGGTTGCCTTAGCGATTCACGGTCCAAATGGCTCTGTTGATGATGTGCTGGAAACTTACGACTTGATGTCCAGAAAGTTTTTTATTCATGCCTCTCCTACGTTATTCAACGCAGGAACCGTCAATCAATACTTATCCTCATGCTTTCTCCTTGGAATGTTAGAGGATTCAATTGATGGGATATACCGTACTCTACATAAAACTGCGATGATATCAAAAGCTTCTGGCGGTGTTGGTATTCATGTATCAAATATAAGGGGAAGCGGTGCGTTTATTTCAGGTTCAAATGGCACTTCGAATGGTCTGGTTCCTATGCTACGTGTTTTCAACAACACAGCTCGCTACGTTGATCAAGGTGGGAATAAGAGGCCGGGTGCCTTTTGCATATACCTAGAGCCTTGGCATTGTGACATTTTTGACTTTTTACAACTTCGGAAGAACCATGGAAAAGAAGAATTGAGAGCACGGGATCTTTTCTATGCTCTCTGGATTCC
Source organism: Lachancea fermentati (assembly GCA_900074765.1). Classification (NCBI taxonomy): domain Eukaryota; kingdom Fungi; phylum Ascomycota; class Saccharomycetes; order Saccharomycetales; family Saccharomycetaceae; genus Lachancea; species Lachancea fermentati. The sequence continues at coordinate 862,071 of LT598486.1, read as the reverse complement.
TGACTTATTTATGAAGCGCGTTGAGAATAATGAAGACTGGAGTCTTTTTTCCCCGGACGAAGCACCTGGTTTACAAGATTGCTACGGTGAAGAGTTCGAAAGATTATATGAATCTTATGAGCAAAAGTTGATACCGGTCAAGACAGTTAAGGCGCAGGAGCTTTGGAGCGAAATTTTACAAAGTCAAGTTGAGACCGGCGGTCCTTTCATGCTATATAAGGATTCCTGCAATAAAAAATCAAATCAAAAAAACCTCGGTACTATTAAGTCATCCAACCTCTGCTGCGAGATTGTTCAATACAGCTCACCAGATGAGATAGCTGTGTGCAATCTTGCATCAGTTGCTCTCCCTAGTTTTGTGAAGATCGAAGGTACAGTAGCAAAGTTTGATTTCAAGATGCTCCACCATGTTGTAAAGCTTGTTACGAGAAATTTGGACCTTGTCATTGATATTTGTGACTATCCTGTTGAAGAAGCTGAATACAGCAACATGAGAAATAGACCTTTGGCAATTGGTGTGCAAGGATTAGCTGATTTGTTCATGATTTTGAAGATTCCATTCGAATCTATAGAGGCATCGATACTCAATAAACAAATCTTCGAGACGATTTACCATGCAGCTATCGAACAATCTTTGGAAAGCGCAAAGAAACGCGGTTGCTACAAAACGTTCCAGGACTCACCTATCTCCAAGGGTCAATTTCAATTTGACTTGTGGGGTCTTGGATCAGACAACTACAAGTTCCTTTATAACGATTGGGATGAAAAGAGAGTGGATATTGTAAAAAACGGAATTAGAAATTCTTTGTTGGTGGGCCCTATGCCTACTGCTTCGACGTCGCAGATATTAGGTTTTACCGAATCTTTTGAGCCTTTGACATCAAATATTTATACAAGAAGAGTCTTGAGTGGCGAATTCATGATTGTAAACCACTATATGGTCCGGGACTTTTGCAAATTGGGAATTTGGAATGAGAAATTGAAAAATCGAATAATCTCTGAAAATGGTTCTATTCAACATATTGACGGTATTCCCAAGAGTTTGAAAGACATTTACAAGACGGTTTGGGAAATTCCACAGCGCAAGCTGATCGACCTGGCTGCCGAAAGATCACCCTTTATTGACCAATCACAAAGTATAAATCTGTTTTTGAAGCAACCGACAATGGGTAAGCTCACCAGCATGCATTTTTATGGGTGGAAGAAAGGCTTGAAAACTGGAATGTACTATTTAAGAACTCAAGCAGCCTCGAGTGCCATACGATTTACTATCAATGAAGAAAACACATTACAAGGTGGAGTCGAAATTGTCAAGGATTTGAACTGCGTCTTTCCAAAGTTGTCTGGAAGTTATTTATCGTCTAGCAACAAAAGCGTTTTGCTGGGAGATAAGAAAGAAGATGAGACAACATCACTATCGGTAGCAGAACAAAAAACGGCTGTCCTCGACCAAGATGATATCTACGGAATTCATGATTCCACACCATTATCATGTACAATAGTTGATGGAGAGGCTCATTGCGAAAGCTGCTCAGGATAGAGAGCGCTCAAGACATAACTGCGGGACGGTCATCATTGGTATTCTAAGCATGTAAATAGTAAACTATACTTAGATCTCCTTGAAAGAAAACATCTTTTACGGGAAAGCATACATATACGATATGCTGGTAACGTCAGGACGTGCTAAGAACTTGTACGAGCAGCCATTTAATGTGAAAACAACACACGCCGTTGTGTTGATAATGCAACAAGCTTCCGTATTTATCTCTTATTTAACCACCCACACACTTCTGTATGATTATGTACTCAGTGGGAGCGCCAAACTTGCCCCCTTCAAAAAAGGGATTTCTATACTAACGGAGATAGCCAAAGAACGGGTTTACCAACTACATTTGCTGAGCCAAACAAGGTTTATACGCATTTTATTAGTGCAACGAAATGAGATTGCCCTTTGAACAGCTATCAGTAGGTGGCTTGTCTCTCACAAATCAATTATTAAGGTTTCATGGTAATTACGCGCCATCGTGCCCAATTGACCAGCCCTTATCTTGCTCGAATGATACAAGTGTGGAAGATTCATGCTGCTTTGAATATCCTGGTGGCGTGTTTCTTCAAACTCAATTCTGGGATTATATTCCACCCCGAGGCTCAAAGTCCGACGGTTGGGACGACGAGCTTGAAAAACATCTGGGACCCAATACTACATTTACCAATCACGGCTTATGGCCTGATAACTGCGATGGAGGCTATGAACAGTTTTGTGATGGATCTTTAAATATAGATGATGCATTCCACTTATTAAGTTCTGAACAGTTTAACCGCGATGGCATGGAAATTAAGGGTAAAGACCTACTTGACCAAATGGGTAAGTTGTGGAAGAGTAATACTGGAGACGACGAGTCATTATGGATTCATGAATACAACAAGCATGGTACATGCATTAAAACATTGCGGCCCAACTGTTACGCGCGCTGGGATGGGGACAAAGACGTTGAAGCCCTCGAGGAAGAATACAAAAAGCAAGCTGTCTACGACTACTTCCGCTTAGCTATGAAATTATATCATAGCTTAGATACTTACAAAATCTTGGAAGAAAACGGAATAGTCCCATCTTTAACCAAGACTTACTCAAGGGATGAAATTTCAGCTGCATTGAAGAGTGGCTTTAAAGGAAGATCGGTCTTCTTTAAGTGTGATAGTCATCAGGCGTTAAATGAGATTTGGTACTTTCATTTACTTCAAGGAAGTATTCTAGGTGAGGAATTTGAACCAATCGATTCTTTCCGGTCATATTCAAATTGTCCAATTGACACAATCCATTTCTATCCAAAGGGACATACTCCAAGCAACGGGAGAAGGCCAAATCCGGGGAAGGGTGGCACCAGGGGTATTATAAGGATAAGCGGGTATAACGGGTTTATCATCCGCAATGGACACTGGATGTCGAAAGGTACCCCGGCCAATTTCGATTTAATTAAAGCACCATTCGGCAACTATTATTTAAAGTCTCGTACCGGTTACTGTGGGGTAGACGGTAACAATGCTTTGACTTGTAACAAAGGGATTGGTAATGCTGCTCAATTTGAATACGATACTGCAAAGGGCTATATCGGATATGCTGGCGGTTATGAATGGCACGCCAAGGAATATCCTCAAGGCTATAAACAATCATCCGTGTTTCCTGGTGGAACACAAGAAGATACGGAATACAACATGAAACTGAAATTTGTGAAGTTATAATTGTCAATGTCCAAAAAGTTCGAAAATACTAAATGTTAAAAGTTTAGAGAAATATAAAGACCAATAAGATACAATTTTTTTTCTATATTACCCTTTGTGACTTATTTCGATGGATTATGTGCGTTCTGCGCTAATTGCAGAAGTCTTGTAGTGCTGTCGTCTAAATTAGAGAAATCCCTGTGTTGAATTTTGCCCGGCGTCAAGTCAAGCAAATAGTTTGTATTGTCGAGTTCCGGTCCTGTGTAAGCATCATAGCTTTCTGAGGGGGCAGTGGATCTTCCCAGACTACTGGAACTGCTAAGGGCGCTTTTAGTGTAATTGTAGTTGTATTTGCGGGTTTGGCGGTTGGAAGCCTCCATTTGCGAAACGTAGTCCTCCAACATGGTAACTCGATCTTGCAGTGCCTTGTTGGAGACGCTTTGGGAATGCAAGCGGCGTGTCAGGTCGTCAATTTGCCTCTGTTGGTCGCGCATGAGCTGCCGGAGATATGCTAGATCTGCAGAGGAGGTCATGTGCTGAAGAGACGCCTGGGGGGATCGGAGAGGCGGCTCGTCTTTCTGGAGACCCTGTCTTATCTGCTGTCGCAGTTTCTCATCGCTTAGTGCCTCACTCGACTGAAGAGGAGGAGTTGGAAGTGGACCAATGCGCGCAGAATTGCCCGACAACCTGGTGGAACTCGCAGTGAGTAGTTCTTGCAGATTTTTCTTGGACATCAGATAATCTCTTCTTATTTTATGGAGCGTGTCATCTGCCTCAGGCATATTTCGAAGGCCTCTGGCACTCGAATGATTCATGTTAACAGGGAAAGATACGATTTGAGATGCTAATCCAACGCGGTTCACAAAAGTCCTCGCGTTTACGTTGTCGCGTTTTTGATGTTGACAAAATAAACGTCGCGCGGGAGAGAGAAAGCACGAAACTCACCGCAGAGGGTTAGCACCTAAACCCCGCTGAGGAAACCTCATCCGCGAGACTTGTACGATGAGCAGATGCACAGAGCGCGGCTGCACGCTCTTGCAATGAGCTTAGAGAGGGTTTTGTAAAGAAGTCCGCGCACGTGACTTGAAACAACATTTCCGTATATAGCGACACATAAAACCCAACAAGATCACCATCCACGACGATCCTACAATTAAGCTTTTCCCGCTCGTGCAGCTTCTATGACGTCATTCGACGCATCGCGACTTTTTTTAGAAGCAAAACCGCATTGTGCTATCACGTTATACGTGATACACCCAAGTGGCTGTCTGCCAAGCTGCCCTCAGCGGCGCAGGACAAAGGACCATTTCCTCCTTTTCCAGGAACTCACGACAATTGCAATGCCAACTGGCAATCTGGGTCGCTTTGCCAACAATGACCCGTTGAATCAGAAGTGGCTGGATGTAGACGAGGTGTGCATACCAATTAGCTAGTCTTTTAGAGCTTTTTTTCTTAGACACCGGCACTGGAGATGTACGCAGCCATGCAGGCAACACGACTTAAACCAATTGGTAATTCCACGAGTAAGCCCTCAATTGACAATTGAAGCAGTGCTTCAAAACCAGTGGCCAGCAGGATACCGGTCGAAGCTCTTCACGGCTCGCAAGCGGCGATCTATCGCCGGAAACGCCGGAAACGCCGGCGCGCAGCGATGATGCCACGGAGGCACGTGACGTGAAAAGCTCGAAGAATGAGGCGTTGGTTCCAGAACGAATCCCTAATTATAGAAATTCCTGCTGTGCAAAGTGAATAGAATCGGCTCCTTGGCCAACAAGTGACCCAAGTGCAAACTCGCAATATCTGAAGGTCACAGTGAGCAAGCTGGACATTAATTAAAGTGAGTATTCTGATATTCCGTCGCACCTCATTCAGCCTCAGGACTCAACGTGGAAGTAGGATCGGCATATCCCGCTTCAGTGGTGGATCAAGGATTAAAGACAGCGAGCGTAACCAAGTCATACGCGCGAAATAGCACAGCGCAACGAAAACACCCCTTGATGAGCAAAACTAATCTAGGAGCCACCAATCAGCCAGCAGCGTTGGCTAACATTTATAGCGCGGTACGCCGGCCAGGACTCGCGACGGGTGTCGCAGGCGGGTCAGGATACATACGAAAAGCGGAGGTCGTGGACTTGGCCTGCCAGCGGGCGCAGATAGGCGACCTGGCACCTTGCAACTCGCTTGATGGCATTGCAGACAAGCGCAAAACGCTGTTTGTCGACTTGTCCGCCTGTGGCAAGCCGCTGCCCCTAGAGGACTGCAACTGCGTGCATCTTTCGTTTCCCAGCACGTTGCTCAGGCGGCCCAAGTTCCAGTTCGTGCAACTCGCAAGAACGCTCGACCAAGATAGCCAGAATACACTGGCGGTGCAAATCCAGAAGTGCGACACTTTTGTGTTTTACGACGATGCCAGCACCATGCATGAATGTTCGATTCACACGTACCAGGCCCTCACCAAAATAATCCCATACCTCGAAGACCGTAAGAACTTCCATCCGCGCTACTTTCTATTGCAACTCAAAAACGACAGTGGTGGCCCTTCTCGTAGTGGCATTAATGAACCAGTGTCCACCAGTTTAAAGCGAGACGGCATAGAAAGCAAGCCGGAAAAACGCCCGGTATTGAACCAAAAACCCTGTGGCGCCAAAAACAAACTCAAGGTGAATTTAAAGATCACGATACCCTGCAGAAACTCCAAGAATGATAATTCCAATACGATGTTTGTTCAATCTTTGAAGAAAGACTCCATACACTACTCTCCCGACAGCCTACGAAAATATTTCACATTTCACATCCCGGACGAGCTGACCATTGACAATTCTGTGTTGCCCCAATGGCTTAAACCATTCTCTCATGTTGGTGACAAGAATCTTCTGCGCATATTGGATTCATTTGAGTTACTTGAGAAGATGGAAGTGAACCGATTGGAACGTTGTTTGCAATCCTCCATGGGAAACGAGGCCAATGAGGAGGCACAACAAAATAATCAGACCGTGGTCAGAGCTCACAGAGAGCCCATGGCGCGAAGAATTTACTCTTTCCGACAATTACAACGTCAGTTTAGGCCCAATAGGCATGACTACGACTCAGATAACGATAGTTATCATCAACCTGAAAATTGTAAGCTGAAAATGGATATTCATGAAGAAATTCACGATGGCCAAAATATAGAAATCTTGTCAAAACTGAAACATGCTAATAACGAAATCATGTCAAGAGCTGCAAAAAATGGTGAAACCTTGAATGGTTATAAAAGTGGGTCGCATATGCTGTCGGTGGAGAATCACCCAACTGGATGCTCTGCTAAAGAGGAATTTGATGTCAAAATTGACGAAGATGAAGATGAAGATGAAGTGGCTGAGACACCCTTGGATGATTATTTGATGACCCGAGGCATTCAATCGTTCACCAAGAACCGCTATTCTAATATTCTACCCTATGAACATTCACGCGTCAAACTCGAACCTTCACCAGTATGGCCTGATTCAAGCGGCAAGACACTTTCTAAAAAATCATCATCTGGCTCTTCAGCATCAAATAGCGCTATTCGCAAAAGGCGCAATTCTTACTTTTCTCAAGATTTTCGGCCCAAAGAACGAGAGTCGGACAGCATCGATTCGCAGAGTTCCAACAAGCCTTCCACAACACAATCATTCAATAGTCCTTCTAATCAATTGAAAGGCAACTCAGCGGAAAATGACTCTTTCAATGACTATTTCAATGCAAACTATTTGAAGATTCCACAAATTAACCCAGATTATAACTACATCGCAACACAAGCTCCACTTCCATCAACTTTGGATGATTTTTGGAAAGTGGTGATTTCCAATGGAGTACGCGTAATTATTTCACTCAACTCTGACGATGAGCTGAGCATGAGAAAGTGGGATATATATTGGAACTGCAAGACCTTGAAGAAATTTGACGTTCAAGTGAAGCAGTCTTACGATAATGTTGGAGGTGTTAAGGGTTGTATTCTTAGGGTGTTTAATGTGCAGAGAAAATTGGAAGACATGTTGGAAAAACCTGTGACCGATGCCGCCAATAAATGCGAGGGGAGTGATTCAAAATACGATTTTGGCGTCTTGAAAAGAAAGAAAACAGCTCCAGGTGAACAAGAAGATCGTACTGATGAACCATTGAAAAGTGGTAGCTATACCGTTTATCAGTTGCAATATACTAAGTGGTTGGATTCTTGTGGTATTGTGATGGCAGATGTTTTAAAATTACATCGTATGAAAGCCTTGCTTCAGAAACGACCAGAAGAGTTCCTCGAAAATTTGGAACATGGTAAGGCTTACCATGATATTATGAGGAATGATTCTACTGTATGTCTTCAAGAGAGTAAAAGTGATACTGACCTGAAGTCACAGCAATCGCCTGTATTGGTGCATTGCTCTGCAGGATGTGGACGTACAGGAGTATTCATAACTTTGGATTTTCTCTTAAGTGTATTGGAATCCCCATTCGACAAATCTAATCGAATCGACGTGTGGAACATGTCACAAGACTTAATTTTCATCATTGTTAATGAGTTGAGGAAGCAGAGAATCTCAATGGTTCAGAATCTTACACAGTACATTACGTGCTACGAAGGAATACTGGAGTATTTTGCTCTGCGAAAGAATGTTGATGTGAACAAACTTGTATGTTAGTTAAGTGACATTTATAGAATATAGCATCGAGCACTTACGTCTTTTTTGGGAAAGACTTCAGATTAAGTGCACAAAGGAAATAATAAAACGTAATGACCTATGGTCAAGTTCAAAGTTTTAGAAGTATTTCTATTCAAATGTTAGCTATGATTCGTGCCTATCGACATAAATTGCTCTAAGTTATCTAGGACAACATTGTTCACAGATCTCAGAAGCACTTGATATTGCGATCCTAGCTCGGTTTCAAGGAATTTCATAATTTGAGTGATGAATCCCTTGAAGCTAACGTTATGTGCAGGATCAGCCGTTTTGCACAACTGATGGTATTTCAACTGCTCGCAAGAGGGAATGAAGTCAGTACCTCTCTCAGTATCAATTTCATCGTTCAAATGATACTTTTCGCAGTCACCATTGTTAGTCTCATTAATTTCTTCTAATATTTCAACCCATATGGATGCGACACTCTCAAATTCTGATAGGATTGAAACTAATCCTGTCTTTAACATGCATGAGAGTCCCAAAATGTGTACTTTTTTCAATTTGGGATCATATATATCCCGGAAACAAATAATCCAAATAGTGATAAACTTGTTAACAATTACCTCGAACTCCATATCGCTAGTAACCAATTTTCTTTCAATCAAGGGCAAGCGAGAATTTTCTACGCCTGATGGTAATGATTTAGAATACTCTGCGATAAATTGTACGATGGACTGAGGATTAAAGAATGCTATTCTCGCTACAGTTTGCAAGAGTTGTGCGCATTGATAGCCTGAAATAGCCTCTTCCCGAAAAACTGAGTCAAAGATGCAGGACAGTACGCCGCTCTGAAAGAAGACATCAAGTAATAGGGCTTCTGAATCCTGCTCGTTGGTGAGGGTTAATATATCCCATATGCGAAGTAATATATCGAATGAATCGTCTCTAAGCTTGAGAATGTGCTTACTGAGATGGGCAAAAATCCTTGAGAATTCAGCATGCGCAAAGAGCTCCCGTGATGACAATATCAAACAATAGCTTCGAACTATCTCGAGAAGAGTTGGAAGTATTTCAGTCTGATTTTGAACGCCATTCTCCAGAAAAGGTATGATGTTCAGAAGCCTTTCGTCAAGTGCTTGCTGTTCTGAAGAATAATATTGTAATAAATTTTGCCACAATTCAAAGCCATCTTCATAGAGGAGAGAATAGTGAGGTGATGTAGGATCACATGCAGCGCTAACTATAGGCAGTGCAATTTGCCATGTGGCGGAAGAATATTGTCCCAGCGATACGACCGAATGTCTCAATAGCCTTAGTAACGCATTGGCCAAGATTGATTCAGAGGGGTCATTGATAGAGAGTTCCCACAATTCTGGCACAATTTGTAATATTTCCATTAATAATTCTCTTGTAAACAACGGTTTTGTTTGTAAAATAATATCACTCATCGTATTCAAAACATACAGTCGTGTCTCCGTCAAGGATACACAAGGTAAGATTTTCCTTAACAGGACGGTAACAAAATCATCGAGATAAGGTTGGAATGTTGTTTTGCTGAAATTCCAATCATCAATTAATGTTCTCAAAGTTTGAACCGCGGTTAGCAAAATTACCTTGTCGTCCTCTTGGGTAAGCAATTGTAGGAAAAATTGATAGCATAATTGCCGACTTTCCTCCGAGCATTTAACTGTACACCACTCATTGATAACCAAAGAAACTCTTCTTTTGATAATTTTAGATTCATCCAATGAATTACTTGCATTCGTCGCCTCAGGTAAGAAGACCCGGGATAATAAAGAATCAAAATCGACCATGTCGCTTATGGACGCAGCACTCAACTGGAAGCTGGCAAATATGGCGTCCTTTTTTAGCAGGTCTTGCAAACTATTCGTCAATTGACTTGCTTCGTTTTCAATTTTATTGAGTAAATAAGGAGCCAACTTATCCTGAAAGCAGCTCATCAAATCCTGAAAAAAATTCTCAGCACAGGGTCTAATTTGATATTCGTAACTAACTGCCATCTGCTCGTTGATCCATTCCTCGGGATCGATGCTCCAATTCTCTAATTCGGCGGGTCTTAGCTTCAAGTACCATTCCATAAGCAAATCAACCAATTTGATTATTAGTTGATCGTTCAGAAAATCGGCAGAAATTCTCTTCACTGCCGTATCAACCTCAGCTTTGTCATTACGAGCTTTTATTGTTAGCGCTCCTTTCTTGTGAATAAAATTAATTATCCTTTTCAATATTAAAAACCCTCTGATTGCCAGTTGCTCCCAAAAATCCCCATTGAGCTCTGCATTTTCATTGTAAACGTCAGAAGCTCTATTGATTAAAATTCTGGTAAACTCAATCAAAACTTGAGGAGAGCATGGTATAAGTATAAAATTTGACGGTGAGGTTGTGATCAAGTTGTAATACAATTTCCCATAACACTTTACAAATTTTTCATAGAAGTCAAACTTGTTGAAATTGTCATAGTGTGAAATCAGAAGTTCAAAATGGCCAACTGATATTTGCATGAATTCTTTCACAGGTTCATTTTTTTGTGGAGATTCGTAGCCATCGGCCACTATTCTTCTCAGGACTTTAAGCGCTAAGTACGCGATCTGCATATTTGCAAGACTATCTTCGTCAACGCTAACAGAGTTAGTCCATTCATTGAATGACTTGAGGTATACCCTCACAATCAGGGGAAAGATTAAAGGAACTTTACTTTGCATCGCTGGCCTGCATCTACCAATTCGAGCAGACGCCAAAATTTTTATGATCTGGTTTGTATGCAAAAGCAAGTTATGAATTTTCACACAATCTTTCCATATGCTCTCATTCGTGAGCAATTGTTCCAAAAGTTCAAATAGATTTGGCCATTCGCTTGGGAAGTCCAGCCTTGAAATTCGGGCTACAGCCTGAGAGTTTTGAATGCAAAGTTGGTTATTTTTCTCATCAATCATGTCAAACAGCCTTGATCTGATAGAGGTCTTTTCATCTTTTGATATTGCATGCACTCTACTCGAGCGCCAATACTTTTCTACTCCGTTCTTGAACTGAATGATTGCGAGCCATCTTATTTGTAAGGAGCAAGAAAGATCCAGATAGATTGATTGCAGGAGGAAATGAAAACCTGGCTGGATTTCCCAGCTTTTCAATTGCTGCTCTGCTAGCTTTTGAACTTGTGAGCCTGCATGTTGTGGATTGCTTGCTTGCTCCAATACCTGCACTAGGCTTAATTCGCTCAAATCTGTGCTGCTTCCAGGCATATTTGGATGTAGATTTTGACACTTAGAAGTGCAACAATCACAGAATTATTATAAACTTAAACAAACACCGATGTTACAATTTCATAAGGAAGACGTACATCGAAAGAAGGATCGAATAGTAGGTAGGCATCGGTCCCCTGACAAAAATTTTCTATCACGTTAAACGACATGTAAAAGTCCAAAAGGATCACGGACTTCCGCAGAGAAGATAAATCAACAATCACTATGCTGCCCATCTGTGTGCCTCATTGTCACCGGACCATGTAGCCTCTGTATAGCCTAGTTCTCTCTTCACCTTGCGAACTGTCTCTGGATCACCCATATTTTTCCCCAAGTTGTCTGAAATTTTGATTGCGTGATTCCCATTAACTTCTACTAGTTTAATCACAATATTCAAAGGCTCACTTTTCTGCGATGGGTTGGATTTTTTCACAAAATCATTCGTGAAATTGGTACCAATCCCGAAGGTCGCTTTTAGTCCTTTATCGTTAGCAACTTTCGCATATTCTATAGCTTTGTCTGGATTAAGAGAGTCGGAGTAACATATCATTTTGGAAAACTTTGGATATTTTAAAACGTCATAGTAGTGGTGTGCAATCTTTTCGGTGTATTTTACCGGATCACCAGAATCTTGTCTTACACCGATGTAGCAGTCCGAATATGGTGGTTTAAAAGCTTTTAGGAAGTCATCGGTCCCAAAAGTATCCGTTAAAGCTAGACCAGCGTGCTCCTTACCAAATGTTTTTATCCAGTAGTCCATGGCATTCTTATTGGCACTCAAATAATCACCCGTGATGGAAGCAATGCCCATCATCCACTCGTGAGCAACTGTACCAATTGGTTTAACGCCATATTTCTTTGAGAATAGAACGTTGGAAGAACCTAGAAACAATTTCTTGCCTTCGTCCCCATATTCTTCAACAGCTTTCATGATACCCTGCATTACCAAATCTTGTGTATTAAGAGATCTTCTACGTCTGCTGCCGAACTCACTGAAAACAATTCCATTGCTTAAAAGTTTTTTGGCCTTCTCATATGCATTCTCTAACTGACCATCATAAGTCCAGTCCGTGTCAACAAATTTGAAGTATGCCTCAGATACTAGGGCAAGAACAGGGATTTCATATAGTATCATATCTTTCCATAGGCCCTTGATATGAATATCCAAATCATAATGGCCCGGTTGCGAACTTTCTTTGACTGAGAGATTAATCTCATCTCCAGGGGAGAGCTTGAAATCTTCACCCGAGATATAATTGAAATAGGTTTCAGGAAGGTACGGAATGGCCTTTCTCAAATATTTGATTTCTTCCTGAGTGAAAGTCAATGTCCGAAACGTTTTAAATTGTGCATAGAGCCAATCTACAGCATCCTGGTTGAAAGTCATTTGGGAAGATCTATTGGTATATTTGTAAACAACTTCTGCATCAGGAAAATTCGTAAATACTGCAGCATGCATGGTAATTTTATACATGTCAGTGTCCAATAAGGACGTGATGACAGGTTCTGCCATTTTTGTTTATTTGTCACTTGTTCGGTGAAGATTGGGTGAAGATTATTTAAACGAATTTTAACTTTTTTTTAAACAAAATGCTACACCCCTCGATAAAGGCTGAGCTAATTTTTTCGGTAGTAGCTTCTACTGAGTCATCATAATGGCAATGTAACCACCAGATTCTCTTGAAGTTGCTTTTAATATACAAGTAATGACGGATATATAGTTCAAGTAATAACTCTCATGACACGGTCAAAAAGAGTATCCATTTGAACGTTATCTATATTTTCGAACATGCTGGTGAAGCTATTCATATTGATTAGCTTATCGCTGTTATCACCATTAATGAATTCAAATACAGCGTCTTCCTCACCAATCTCGCCCATTGCATGGTCTCGCTCCCTTTGGCCTCCTGACAATTTCTTTAATTGGGCTTCGAACTCATTGCTTTGCAGGGCATCTAGTGCTCCCTCTCTGTTCAATTCATCAAGCATTTCTGTACTCGTAGTTGTACTCACCACACCCAGTCTGCATTGAATATCCACAAATATGAAATCTGTGTCATAATTCCAGCGAATGCAAGATATGTATTCATCGTGTTGGAAAATACCAAGCTTTGTCGTCAGGTCCGAATCGAACACCACTACAGACGATGAGTATTGTAGTGCTGGTTTCCCCTTTTCTCCTTGTGGTAGTTGGTTGACTACCAATGCTACCCTTCCGCTACTTTCGTCGTAACTAATTAATCTGCTTAGATCACCATTCTTGTAGACCCCGTTGACGAAAGGATACAAATCAAAACTATTCTCAACCTTGTAGGATAATAAATTCACCGAATTCAACGTAGTCTGAGTGGCAATAATTAGATTTCTATCGTTAACAAGAATCAATGATTGCACTGCAGAATCTAAAGTTATTTCATTCAGGATGCTAGGGCTGTCATTATCCAGTTTGGAGAAAGTGTTGAAATCTAGAACAGAAACCTTTTCATCAAAAGCATGAAAAATCAAACTCCCATCCAAAGACCAGGCTAACGCAACTGAATTGCTGAAGTGATTGACGTTTGGTAGGGAAACTCTAGTTAGAGACCAGCTTTTCGTAACATTATTAAATGACCAATACTTTAGACCCCCATTATTGTCAGCAGTTAAGCATCCATATGAATTGTTAATGACTCTTGGAGCCATTAAAATCTCGGTAATTGGAGCATGCACACCGTGAGGATTTATTACTTTTGTTTTCAGGGTCCACTCTGAGTTGGAATTCATGGTCCAGAATTTTAAAACGTAGACCAAATCGTTAGATGACAGCAAATCCTCAGGAGGATACTCAATCTCAGAGGTAATCATCCATTTTCCGTCTTTGGTAAATTTAACTTCAGATATCATTGGATCTCTGAGGTTGAGTTCAAGTCTAACTTTACCCATAGAATTATTGATACCAGAGGCTAGATATTGATATGACACTTGCTCGTTCTTGTAAAAGTCGTATACTTGGACAGCAGATATATGTGGAAAGTAGAGGTGCTTTGATAATGGATTTATCTCCATGTTACAGGTGAAATCTTGTCTTTTTCTTTTTAACAGTTTTCTTTGTTGTTTCTTTCTCAATTTGTGTAAATTATTTGAAGATGTGGAAAGTTTTGAGTTGACAGCTGACATCGGTTGAATAACATCTTTGACCATTGTACGAAACACACATAAAGGACCGTTAATACACAACCTTGAAGTGAGATCCGAGGAGTTGAGTAATAGCAACTGATAATCACAGTTTGTCTGGTTCTCAGCTAATTGTAAACTCAAAGAATAATACTTGTCTTCAACAACATCGACATCCACAATTACACCATTCAAACGAGGAAGAAATTGCTGCATGTTTGTTGATAATTGCCAAAAACTCAAGACCTTTTCCCAACCACCGGACAGAAGGTAAGATCCATCAGAAGTAAAACACAACGAAAGTACTGAATCGATGTGCCACTTAAGAATTCTGCTTGACAGATCTTCCAAATTGATGACGTTGATGACACCAGAGGCAAACCCGATAGCCAAATTCATACAGCTGTTGTCAAGAGCCATAACATTCACAAAATGTGTGTTCGATGAGCCCGAAGCATTACCCGATAGTGGTAAAGGAAATGATCTGTGAAAGTTGTCTCCAAATATCGAGTCCACATAAAGTGTTTTCTTCTTTTCTTGATCCTTAGACAAAACACATAAGAACTGTTCGTTAAGGGACCAGCAAGATATCACTACATTTGAGTAACTCTTGATGGAAGTCAATTTTTTCTCTGAGTACTGGTAAAGTTCATAAGAACAACTTGGGGAAAACTTGTTTTTCGAAGTCAAAACATTCACCTGGTCCTTATTTCGAAATACCTTCAAAACTTCTTCATCCACTTCAAGCTCATTGAACTTCCATGTCTTGGGCTCTTCTATCAGTTTGCCTTTATAATTTAAAACCACAATATCACCGATGTTCGTTATAACTGTAATCTTATCATATTTTTCATCCTCCGGATCGGACAAATCGCCTAATGAAATATGGCTTACCATGACCTCGTTCGAGTGAAAAATCTTGGAAAGTGTCTCATTGTTAGCAAATTTGATAGTTTTTACACATTGCCTTGTCTCAATCGAGTATATTTTGATCTGGTTGTTGAAGGGAACAATGTAGTTAGCCTTGTCATGAGTTAAACATGTGACTGTCTTGCTGCTGCTGGATCGGTTAGAAACACGAGGGAGTACAGGTTTACCACCTGAAACTACGGCAAGCTTGTACTTTTGATGAACCAGCGCCTGAGTCATTGCTTAGCCTTGTTAGTTATTCACCGTTCTTCTCACTCTGCTCATCTCATCTCAAAAATTTTTCAAATTTTTTCTTAGTAAAAAGAAAAGAACATAACTATTGACGGTATTCTAAGATGTGCTTCATAAGAAAATTTTCAATTCATCTCTAATGATCATTTAAAGACAGAGGTGGACGAGGATGATTGTGCCAGTTAGATGTTTCTCTTGTGGGAAAGTGGTAGGTGACAAATGGGAAGCCTATTTGAATATGTTACAAGAAGATGAGTTGGATGAGGGAACTGCCTTGTCCAGACTAGGCTTGAAGAGATACTGTTGCAGACGTATGATCTTAACGCATGTGGATTTGATTGAAAAATTCCTAAGATACAACCCATTGGAGAAAAGAGATTGAGTTTGTTCATCATATAGCACTACTGTATAATAATAAAATCTGCGAAACCTGTTAAAAGAATCTATTTACATAATCATTACGCCTTGGACACGCCTTTATAACTTTTCCTAAATACTAGAATGGAATCGATCTTCTCAAGCGCCAATTCCAGGAGTTCTTTCCGCTTCTGGAGTTCGATGTGGCGTGCAATACGAGAATCCTCTTTAGCAAAGAGTTCAATCTGCTCATCAGACAGGGTTCCCAGTTTCTTATCCAGCTCTATTGGAAAATTATAGAAGAAATCGCTTAGTAGCTCAACGTTAAGAAATAATACAGCCGTTGAGGTCAGCTTATCACTAACGGCATTAAGAAAGACTTCGGGACACATATCCTTATCTGCTGTTGATTGGCACTTGTTTCTTAAAGTTTTCAATCTGAAGTTTAACAACTGTGATCTTTTCTCTAAAAAGAGCGCCTCTCTTCCGCGCTCTAATAGCAAAGCTGAGAAGCCCAAGCTTTCTTCACGGTTGGGATCTTGCTGCAGATAACTGAGCACTTGCTGTAGCTTACGACCACCAGTTGTATGTTTGATCATTTGTAATCGTTCATTGCATTGTCTCAACTCTTCCCTCATCAGTTTAACTGAGTGATCGTGTGCAATCGACCAATCCCTATCTTCGAGATCAATTTCATACTTGAACGGTTTGATACAATTTTCAACTTGATCGGCAGTAGCATAATATTTCGAGTTTAAGACGTTTACCGCTGTATTATTTACCAGTTCTTTAATCAAATCATGATTTCTTAGCTGTGTAGAATCCAAAATGTTATTCAGTTCCTTTAATATTGCGTTTGTTACAAGTGTGGTAGACAACCGACCTATTCCGATTTTTGTCAAACTGGATGATGCTAATTCGAGTTTTTTGTGCCAATACAGCGCCGAAGACTCATCTTTTATGCTCTTTTTTGAGGAGAGTTCTTCTAAATTTTCGTCCTTCCAGTAACGAGAGGCAAGCAAATCAAGCACTCTCTGGTCAAGATCAGCCTTTAGAATAGATTTCAGTTCAATTCTACTGAACTTTTCTTGAAAGTTTTTAATTGCGAGCTTTAAGACATCCACGTTATTCAAAAGGTATGACTTAGGAGTTAACTGACGATCGTTGAACTCTACCTTAAAGAGGTAAGATGTATCATCTAATTCCTGCTGAATTAATCGTGAAGTAGGCTCCAATGCACTTGACATGGAAACTTCTAAAATCTTTATTAGTTTTTCTCTCAGCTTCTTCGTTGAAACTTGTGAGTTATTGAAAAACCGTTTGTTCTCTCGGAAGTAGTTTCTTTCAAAATCTTTCGTTTGATCAGCATCAGTTTCCTTATTTTGCTTGCCAAATAAGCCTGTGCTCTTTGTGGAAGAATCGAATAGTTTATGAGACTTACCAGGTGCTTTAGTAATTACACCAACGTAACCCATTTTCAAAGGATACTTTTTACTGCTCAATATCTCTTTAGCTTTCTGCGGATCTACTAAGTCAAGTTTGGTAATCACACCAATCGTTCTCTCCCCTTTTGGATCGGCTACTTTGCTTGCTCTCAAAGCACTGCTGTTCGCCAAGTCAACATCTGCAGCAGAAATTGCCAGGATAATATTCGGCTCAGCTAGATATTTCTCACAAAGTTGGCGAATTTTTGATTTAAGCTCCAATGGTTGATCGGCTGCTTCAACCTGAATGTATCCAGGTAAGTCCACAAGTGATAAATCAGGAACTCTCGATGATTTGATCGTTAGCTGAATAGGCTCCGCTGACACAGCTTCGGAAGTAGGGACGGCCATATTTAATTCCATAAGAATTCGCTTTACCTCAGTGAAATCCTTCAAATTATAGACCCGTAGAGCAGGGAAATCAGCGGTGGTGTCATTTGTACCGGAGGTATTTACCAGAGTTAGTTCAATTGGCCTTCTTGTAACCATGTTTGAGCCTTTTGGTAGAAACTCTTTACCAACAATTGATTCTAAGACGGAGGATTTACCAGATGACTGAGATCCTATCACAACGATAGAAGGCAAGGTCAAGTTCGCCGATGATGAGTCCACTTTATTCAATATGCTCCGGATCTCGATCATTTGCTTTGTCAAATTCAGCATTTCGTTTTCGGTGTTATCTTCGTCGGATTCATCCTCTTCTAAATCTGTGTCGTCCGTGTCTTTTTCCTTTGATGCCATCTCTTCATCACCAGACAAAGATGAGAGTAGAGCTCCGGCCGCCACAGTGTCGCCATCACCGCCATTGTCGCCATTACTATCATTGGTCTTATTGCCGTCTTGTTCGTGAAAAAATCCTCCGATTTTATCTTTCACAGATTGTGAAAAGTCCTTGAGCTGCGCTAGCCGGTCTTGAGTGTAATTTCCTGCCTCCTCCATCTTGTACGCAATGTATGAACTGACTGCCGCTGCTCCCCCACCGATGTAAACCGGCAATTTCACCACGCGTGCAACTATTTTGGGGAAGAAGGAAATGAATCGCCTGTTGTTAACTGGATTGATCACAAAGTTGGCGAAGTAGAGGAAGGGTGATGGCCTCACAAAAGAATGGTAATAGGATGTCGGATGTAATCTCCTTAGTGGGCTGGTATAGAATCTTCTGACCACCATCGGCCTTAGGATTGATCGATGAACTAATACCATTTTTGCCCTTGACTTATCTATAGATTTCATGATACAAAGGTTGAGGTGATCTACTAAAATGTTTTTCGGCCTGATATCGTAGAACGGGCTAACATGAACATAAAAAAAGTCATTGCACAGACTTTATTGAATTTCAAGTTAAGATTTGAAGCAACTGATCAACTTTCAGCTTTATCTAAATTCGCCGTAAATGAAGTATTTGGTAAACAGCAATGTTATAATTGGAATGTCCAATTTTATCAGGGTTTATAGGAGTACTTGAATAATTCTAATCCCTTAATTGGTGACCAAAACCATTCAATGACTCGCCTTTCAAACGCATATACAGCTTGGTCGTGCCGAAGGTAAATCAAGGAGTGTTTAAAATTCTCCGAGTGCTATGATACTAAAATTTAGCGTACTAGTTTTAAAACGCGCGCGGCACTTGACTAATTTGTTCTGAATCAGAAAACTGAGTATATTTGAAAAGAGCGGATAGTGATAACTTGATGCCGCTAGCTGAGTCTTCTGTCTTTGGCATATATTACGTTCCATTTACCGGCCATTTCGCAGCGGATTGATATTCTCAATCATATGATGTACCGTTTGGGTAAGAGGCGAGTACGCATAACATTTGCATGCTATATGGGTTTGTGCGTATCAAATCACTTGGATGCAATGAGATTATGTTCTTAAATTTCGTGCGGAGTTGAGCTAATTTTGTTCGGTTTCAATGTTGTTCATGAAGTAATCTCCTGTTGCCTTAACGATGAATTGGCGATTATTTGTACTGGGTTTCCCTCTAACAAGGAAGATTGAAATTAAACACAAATGCTCTCTCGTTTAGAAGTTCATGCCTCATTCATTTTTTGTTACTGTTGCTACTTTAGAAACTTTTATAGGCTACAGAAATCAAGAATATTCTGGGAATACGGAAAGTAATATGATAATCCGGTAAAGATGGGGATTCGAACGGTTACTAGTACAACCCTTTTACCTCTCAACGAGACTTAAGGAACTTTTATGATTACTGGATACTGATAAAATCACAATTCACAGAAACTCACAGAGAAACAGACGAAACCTTTCCGTTGAATTCAATCCGTGAGGTAGAACTGATTTGTCAATGTACGCTTCGACCTCTCCTGGGCGTTCTGAGAGCGCTATCTACCTCTATAATTCGCGACTTTTTTATGGCGAATCTGGATGGTACCTGTCGCGAAAATAAAGGGAGGAGGATTTAGAGCTTGTTTACACCCATCATAACAACATTTACACCAAACCAGAGGGATGGTATCCAAGGTCAAAGAGGCATTCAAAAAAGAGAAAATTGGCGTCAAAGCTAAAAAGCCAATGGTAAAGAGTACTAGTAAGAGTGATTCAAAAAACTCATCAAAAAAAGTCGGAAAGTCAATCTCCAAGACAAAAGTTGTTCCCCCTACTTACAAAAGTATGTTTTATTTTGAGATTAAGTGTCAAAACCAACCTTGATGGGAAAACTAACTTGCAAATAGGCATGATTATCGAAGGTATTCTTGTTTTGAAGGAGCGCAATGGCTCAAGTCGTCAAGCTTTGAAGAAGTATATCTTGGAAAAATATCCTGTTGGAGATACTTTTGATTCCAGATTTAATTTGGCAATTAGAAAAGGTATTGACTCAGGAGAGTTTGCTCAACCTAAGGGTCCTTCTGGCCCCGTCAAAGTCGTGAAAGCCAAGCTCGCTACGAAAGCTGATGAGGAGAAAGTTGAAGCAAAGAAAAAGGTTCAAACGTCGCAGACAAAAGACGAGAAACTAAACGGTAAATCAAACTTATCCAAGAGGGCAAAAGCAGAGGAAGTAGAGAAGAAGGAGCCCAAAAAGAAGGTAATCAAAAAGAAAGATCCATCTAAAAGTATCAAAGAAACACAAGCTGCATCTTCTAAAAAAATTGCTAAGAAGACCGTGGCAAAATCAGCTAAGAAGGATACAAGGATTTCGAATCGAAAAAGGGCTGTGAAAGTCGACAAGTAGTAATTTCCTCCTAGTTGACTTTTTTTATCCGAGGTCCTGAAATAACTACAACTCAATCAAGAATCTTACCATCCCTGAGCAGTTCTTTTTTTATTTGTGTTCATCTGTATCTCCTATCCTCAATCATCACCGTTTTCTAACTGGTCTATTTTGTATCCCAGGTGTGTAACTACATGGCTCGATTTGTATTTAATGTTTCTATAATAATCAATAAGGAATGTCAGCAGTGCTGATGGAAAGGTCTGATCGATCGGTGATTCTTAGCTCTTGAGGTACGCATAAATACTTCAAGTCGATTTGTGTTAGTGAGCTGTCTCTATCCAATGGGAATCAAATATATGGAGGTGTGCACACCTACGATCTCCAACAGTGTACCATTGCCCAACGATGAGGTATACTTAATGCTTGACTTCATATGTAAGTAGAACTTCATTCTGATTGGAGTCTCTTTTTAAGGCCATAAGATGAATTTTTGAGTGGAATATAAATTTAATCGTTTTCTAATCTGTTTTAAGATGAAATTCACTTATAGATTATTCATTCATTTTACTATCACCGTTATCTAAGTAAAAGGTAATCAGGATTATATAATAATATGTCACACATTCCGTATAAAATGCATGGAAGCACAGTGGTTTAAAATTTTTTTTTTCAATATGCCCTAATCCTAGGGCTCATTTCTTCAAAAGTTTCGTAACACATCTGATTACTGACATCTCTTTCCAGGACTCCGGTAATGCCCGAAAACACTAGTTTTGAAAACTTGGATAATCCGTGTGAGGATATTCTACGCTTCGGAAAGTTAATCGAGGGCTTACCTCTTAAAACTCAACTAAGACTTAATTCGATTGGGTTGCTAGACAATGTGTCGACGCAGCTTTTAAAGTTACTGGCTACCAACTCAGTTGAGAACTTGATAAACTTGACAACAATTTCACCCGATACTTTAGAGAAAGACGCGTTCAATACCCTATTCGTTCTTTTTAAGCAAGTCAAACTAATTTACACGAGCTCTCCTTTACTGCATGTCGATGATATCGCACCAGGTCTGTGGCTACCTGGAGAACATAGCCCCTACATTTTGAGAGGTCATGAAACTTACATACATTGTGTCATGCGCAAAAGCAATTTGATAACCTTTCTTCTTTCCTTATTGGGTTTATTTCAATACGGATTCTCTTTCCTTGATGATTCATTCATGGAAGTATTCTGTCCAGTTGCAAATGAATCGCTATTAGAACCTGATAAAACGCCTGGAATTCAATGTGGGAAACTGCTGAAGGCACAAGCAGTACTTTATCTCGATTTGAAAACGCAAGCATTTATATCGGCCATGGAATCGTTAGGTGAAGGGTATACGGGCATTCCCTCCTCTAAACAAGATATATTAGACAGAATATTTCCGAAAAATATGAAAGCCTTCCTGTGCTCCAAGAAAGGGTTACAGATCGCGCAGTTGACACCTAGCGAAGAAGACTTTGTAACAAGATGCGCACATCGGAGAGAAAAGCTTCTCAATCAAGATAATTTGACGCAGTTGATGGAGGAATACGATTGGATAGAGTTCTTTAAAGAATTATTTGAATATACGCGTAAAAATTTGGGTTTTTTAATCTGGGTTAAGAAAGATAAAGGAATGGCTTCTTTGTACAGCGACATTTCGAATGGTGAAAGTGTTCGCGGCACTGTGAGAAATTTGAGTGAAAAAGACAGCTCATCTAATTTAGCGTCAACCACGAGCTTAACAGACGAGAAAGCTTCTACTCCAGCCAAAAATAAACGAAAGCAGCAGAATGGGAGTGAACGCACTGATGTCGTACCCAAGAAGCCGAAACAAAAAAGACTGTGGACTAAGGAAGAGGAAGAAATGTTAATAACAGCTTTAAAAGAATACGGGCCTTCGTGGTCAAAAATTCTCGAACGTCACGGAGCCGGAGGGAGCATCTCAGAAATTCTTAAGAATAGATCACAAGTGCAACTGAAGGACAAGGCACGTAATTGGAAAATGTACTTTCTCAAAAGTGGCTTACCTGTGCCAGATTACCTGAATAAGGTTACAGGTGATCTAGAAAGAGACGAAAAATCTAAACAACGTTCGAGAGCCAAGAAGAAAAACGCAATGAAGCCTACGGTAGTCCAAAAGCCAGACATAACTGCTACTGCAACATATCTACCTACCACAGAAGACACTACATTGCGTGTACAAACTACGACAGCTACCAATGGATCCGGTGTCGATCCTCAATTGCATTCGAATTAATGAGAATAAAGTGATTTAGACAATTCTACCGTTGAAATAGATGATACTAAGATTAGTTCATCGTACAAAGCATGCTGATTTGTTCACTGAAACAAGCTATTAAATTAACCTTACGTCAAGTTTATGTTTTGAGGCTTCAATCACAGAGCACGATACAAGTGAGAAGGGGAATCTCATATTGACATATAGAAAGCCTAGCATGGTCAATTACCTGCACCAGTTTTCATTCTTTGGCATTCTGCTCATTCTGCTCATTCTGCTGGATTTTTGCAAAAGATTTTCTTAAGTTGAGTTTTGGGTAAAGAATTCAAACACCTTTTCAAGCAATTGCGGTTCTATCAGAGCTCTGTGCACGCCATCCATTCTATTTAATTTGTCGGGAAGGTTCGTTTCTTCTTCTACTTGACATTTAGAGGGAGGATATAATCATGGATGGTACTTGGGAGTACCATACAAAAAGTCTTTCGAATAAATATGAATTGTCGCCTGTGGTCAGTGATGTTGAGGAAGACATCCGTCATAAAATATCGATTGCACGAAATGAAACTAAGCAGCTGCAACTTCTAATAGATCGTATCAAGAGTAAAACCAAGGATGCCAATCTTGTTCAGATGTCTAATGGGATTGCGAGCATCATCAAAAACAGAATCAATTTGTCATCTCCCCTTAGCTTAAGTGGTCATCATAACAAAATAGCAGATTTTCGATGGTCTTCAGATTCAAGCAGTATTTTAAGCGCTAGTCAAGATGGATTTCTAATTTTGTGGGATGCCACATCGGGACTAAAAAAAAATGCAGTTCCTCTGGATTCGCAGTGGGTTTTAACTTGCGCAATCAATAATAGCGGTCATCTCGTTGCAAGCGCGGGGCTTACTAACAATTGCACTATTTACCGAATATCTCACGAGAATAGAATACAGCAACAAATTGTTTCCATTTTCAAAGGCCATACTTGCTACATATCGTGTGTTGAATTCATGGGTAATAATCGAATTATTACTGGAAGTGGAGATATGACATGCGCTCTGTGGGACATACCACGAGCCAAAAGAATAACAGAATATGTAGATCACCTAGGGGACGTATTATCTGTCGCAATCCCACCCAACAGAATAGACTCCAATGAGACTATTTTCATCAGTGGAGGCTCCGACGGATATGTTCGTGTTTGGGATACGCGCATGTTATCTGCGGCCCAGAGTTTTTTCGTCAGTGAAAGTGATATCAGTACGGTGAGATTTTTTAATAATGGCGAGACGATTATTACAGGAAGTGATGATGGCGTTGCTCGTATGTTTGATCTCAGGTCGGATTGCTTGATTGGAACATACTCTCTGACGCAGCAATTGCAGCAGCAAGGGATTCAAAAAGGCCGGCAGTACTCTGTATCTCACATGGATTATGCAGTATCATCTGGCCTCAACTCATATTCACCTACCGCGCGATCAGTTGGATCCAGTCATCTGGATAGTCAAGGGATCGTATCGCTGGACTTCAGTGCATCAGGACGTTTGATGTATGCATGTTACACGGATTTTGGATGTGTCATCTGGGACACCTTGAAAGGTGACATAGTTGGTAAATTGAACGGGCATGCCGGCCGTATTTCGGGTGTTCGAAGTAGTCCCAATGGTATGGCAGTCTGTACAGGATCATGGGACTCGACTATGAAAGTTTGGTCGCCAAACTATCTATAGTTTGTTTTATTATGAATAATTAAAGTACAGCATTTGACTAAGTCACTGTGTTAATTGCCAACTGACTGATATTATCCTTTCTGCTCCTTTATATAATCGGATATTTCGTCTAAGAGTTCGTCAGGCAGTTGTCGAGTATCCATAACAATCTCTTCATCTTTATTGAATTTTTGAAGCTGTGATTGTACCGCGGGATGTCGCAGTATTTTTGCAGTTACCGTCGTTACAACATCCTCGTCCATAGCCACAAGCTCATTCATCCATTTATCATTTCTTTCATTCGGTAAAATGTTTGAAGGCGGTATTGTTTCTACAGGCACCGTTCCGCTTTTTAGAAGCATTTCACGTAGTAAAGGTATATGGCATGGTACTCTAATGATGTAATCAGTGTCGTATGAGGGTTGCTGAAAGGTCAATTCATGTTGAAGTTCAACTTCACCGGCATCTTCCTTAAGGAAACAATTGATAACGAGACTAAATTCGCCCCAACCTTGCTCTTCTAATGTGAAAGGGCACTCGTCTAATATCCTTACAGGCTTAGCGAAAGTTGGGTGTAGATGATAAACGCACCGACTGAAAATATTTGCTAAAACCTCTTGCTCATTGTTATCGAGAAGCCAGATATCCATTTTCCACCTTCTTTGAGGGAAGCCATTAACTTGTGAGGCTGTTGGAATGATCTCTTGCTGTGTTTTCACCCTTACGATTCTTTGGACAGAAGGCTATTAACGTCATGTTAGTAGATTCATAGCGATTTAGAACGTGAGCTGAGCATACTATTTCCATGGCGCCTTTTAGGCTTTGGCGAATCAATTATTGAACAAAACAATGTGTGGACAAGATCAAGAATTAGAGAGGAATTAAAGGTCGTACTACATGCCTTGCAGTGAAAGGAATCTATATACTTGGATGCAGTACGTTACCCAAAATTACATACGAGACGGTCACATTATAGGAGCCGCTGTTACATTCGACTTTCGTCTAATCATTTATTTGACACGATTGTTGGAGGCCATACATAACTGTACAGAAGAAAATATCCAAATCTCTCATTATTCGATGTTTTTTTTGACGTACTCCCACAAACTCTTCAATAGGCCTTCAGGTAAGCTGTATAGATCAATTATGAATTCGCCTTCCTCGATGTTGTTGGTAATGTTCATTTCAGGTGTTCTGTTATCTGTAACCATTTGAACGACCCCAACCAAATCGTCCTCATTCAATTTTGTTAACCCAAATGCCAGTTTCTCAAGATCAACACTGCCCTTTACAGCACTGGCTGTACCAGTTTTTGCTTTTTTGGTTTTTGGCTCACCATTGGTAGCTGCTTTGCGCTTTTCCACAGTTCCAGAAGGCGTTGTCGCAGCAGGAGTGGTCGCGACTTCATCTACCGGCCCACTTTTCAGTAGCTCCGCCTTAAGTAGTGGCTTGTTAATAGGTACTTGAATTACGTGATCAATCTGGTAAGAGTCTTTCATAAAATGCAAGTCATGCGTTAGCTTTCTTTCACCTGCTTTTTCTAGCAAATGGCCACTTATTAAAAGCTCAAATCCACCCCAGCCTTGCTCTTCTATCTTGAAAGGTGGGTCGGTGAAAGTTCTTGTGGGATTAGCAAATGTAGGATGCAAATGGTATACAACCTTGTCAAAAATGGTAGCTGGGATCTCATTTCCTTGTTCATCTAACAGTACTATTTCAATGCTCCATTTACGCATAGGAAAATTTTCCACAGGAGGAGGGACATCTGGTAAGATGGCTTGTTGAGTCTTAATTCTTACAGTTCGCTTGACAGTCTAGATTTTACAACAGTTAGTACAGATTTTTCGATAGAAAATGTAGCAGTTGCAATAGGCTACCAAATCTTGTCCCCATTAAAAACATACGGCTACCATTGGCTTGATCCGTTTAAAAACCCCCGATTATTCTTTGCCCTGAAGTAACACTTGTTCAGCTCAATGAGGAGGTTGTGTATCTGAAAATTGTGTTATTACGTATATAGTGATATTCTGTAGTACTTAACGCACCATCGCTAGATGTTCTTTCATAGCTGAATCTAGCGGACATACTACAATTTCTTTCTAGTTGTTATGATATATTACCTTGTCGATTGATTAGTGATTTTAATCAAATATCCGAATTGTTTTTATGTAGCCCTTTCAACAGCACATTTTGTGGTTGTTTCCGTCAAAGGGACATCGAGTTTAGTAACAACGTCGTTGCCGAATATTGGCTATATCCGAGCAGTCAGAATGCGAATGGAATAAGTGTGCCGAGTAAAGTCAGAAATGGTACAATGTTTCGTGGGGATGAATTATACTGCTTAAACGAATCATAGGATGCGGTCGCGTTTGTGGACGTGTTAGAGCGGTTTCTTGTAGAAGAACTTGTGTCAATCTCTTGCGAAATCAAGGAGCTATGAACATCTCCTGAGCTTATGCTAGGTGTAGCTTTTGAATTGGAAGTATCCTCCCGTTCAGGCGCAGTTATATTCGCATTGGCCCTAAGGAAGCTCACTAGTTCTAAAAACCTTGGATCATTCTTTACCGCCTCGGGACTCACAATATTTCCGCTTGCAATTTGATCTACAAGATTTCCATTGGGTTCTGAGGCATGGAACTCGAGTGGATTTATAAATTCTGGCAAATCCAGTAAGTTTGGAACAATAATATTTGAAGTACGCGAAAGATGTTGTATCATGTCAGGAGTTAGTGATTCTCGGTCTACGTGAACCACAAGGGGTTTATTCTGCACATCTTTTGTATGTGAGTCACCTTGTAGTTCTTCTGTGGTTAATGTAACAGTAACCCTTTCAGCTGCTACAAATTGAATTGCTTGCAAGAGAAAACACGCATTGAAAAAAAGACCCACTGTTCTCATCGTTCGTTGAAGCTTGAATAGGGAGCTAATTAATCTGCACGTATGCAATCGACTCTGTGTTTTAAATATCTATTTTCTGACGCACTTTGAAACCTCATCGATTACCACAAAGGCAGGATTCACAAAGAACGGTGTGATTATGTCACATTTATTTACAAGGGCGTATATACAGGCGGCGACGTTGATAACCAAATTAATGATCAAAGACGCTCTTAAATTGAGCAACAATACTACTTTTAATGACATTTGGAGACGCTTTCCATTCAATTGGCATAATGGTCCAGTCTACCTTTCCAAACACTTGCTTCATCTTGATATCAGGAGCTGCTTCTTTGAGGTTTTTCAAAAATGTCAAGACATTAGCATCAACCTCTTCCTTAGAAGCTACTGGCAGAGCATTGAGATAGTTTTTGATAATTTTAATTTCTTTCTGTTCTTTCTCCACTAGTTCGGGCCTGTTGTTCTTAACAAACTCCAAGATAGAGTCTTGTCTTTGATGGATAAGCTTCGAGTAAAGATCAAACAGGCCAAATTCATCTAATTCTTTCCCCTTATTGTCTATCTCCTTGTTTTTTATGGTGGACAACAAGCTTCTGATGGTGGTTTTCTTAATATCATCCTTGGCAATCATCGCCTCTTTCAGATCCTTCTTTAACTTTGAAAGAGAATCCGCATAAGATTGTGTACTAAAGAGCACAGCACTTCTCAAGTTTGGAACGAGAGTTCTTTTAAAGGCTACTGAATGGCTCAAAGTTCTGATCATGTCTCAGTAAATGAGGATTGGATTGTTGGCAGCCTGTCGAAGAGATAATTTTATGAAATAATGAATCTTCAACCATCACGTGGCATTCGATGGAGGAGCGTAATTAAGCTCCAAGATTCTATACAACAAGTAATAAACGTATATGCAGATACAAAAGGTTGATTCCAGTGTAAATTTGCTTTTTACCTTGAGCAAAGAGTACAAATAGCAAGTCGCAATGTAATGGGCATTCTATTGCGCGCTATTTCTCGCTCTCCTTTTCAAGAAATTCAGTCCATAAAGAAACGAAGTTCTCGGTCCTTGAATTAGTTTTGCTAACTCGCAAACCATTGGCAGAGTGAATCAATCCGGCCTGCTGTTTTTTATCATCATCCCAGCTCAAGAAGCTAGAAATCAATTCCAACACCTCGAATTTTTTGGGATCACCACGAGGAATTGATACAAAGGAAATGAGTAGATTGGATATCAATTCCTTATCAACGTTTTCAGAATCATTACTCTGTTTCAGCATTGCTAGGGCCTTGGTTAAATGTTCATTAAGAATGATCGCCTCATGGCGTAGCTTTCCAATCTGTAGGACCCGTTCTTTACACTCTTGTTCAAGTGCCTTCTTTTTATCCAAGTCTTCGCTCATCGACTGAACCCGTTCATCTAATTCTGCAATCGTCCTACTATCACTTAAATGCTTTTCTTCAGCGTTTTTTAGTTCATTTTGAAGTTCCCTTATTTTGGTATCTCTGGCGTTAATTGTTTCGGCATTTTTGATCGTGTCTGCTTGCAGCTGATCTTCTATTTCTTTCAAACTTTTCTCAAGCTGTACTTTCTGTTCCTGGCTGCTTTCTAACTGTTGCTGATAGTCCTCCACTTCTTGGGACAAAGCACTCATGTCCTGCTTACTATTATCTAACAGAATGGTAAGTTCTCGTATCTTTTCTTGTAAAATATGGGTCTCTGAAAGATGTACCTCTTTTTCATTGTCACGATCAGATTTGGATCTCTCAAGTTGTTCTTCTAGAGCTTCGACTCTGTGTTTAGCCTGTGAATACTGATCTGACAAGGTCTCACATTCCCTGTTCAAACTTGAGATTTCTTGATTTAATGTGCTAACTGTGCTTTGAAGCTGATGATTTTCTCTTTTAATTGAATCAAGTTTGTTATTCAATTTCAGGTTCTGTGATTCATATTCTCTTAATTGTTCCTGGCATGTTTCTAATTCCGCCTGCGATTCTTTCATCTTGCTGAACACCGTCTTCATTGAAGATAACCGGCTGAGCAGTGTATTGTATTGAAGTTCAAACTGATCGCGTTCTTCTTGTACTCTAGCCAAATCGGCGACAAGGGCTTTGTTATCATTTTGTTCTGGATTTGAAGACACCGAATCATCGGTTTTGAAAGCTGCTTTATCAGCTATATCATTTTCTTCAGTTAAAGTATCAGACCGTAGTTGATTACCATGTTCTTCTGGCACTTGCGGCGAACATTGGTTACTATTTGGATCTGTTTCCTTTTGAAGCAGTCCTTCAGTTTCAAGTGAATCCTCAAGTTCTTTTGAAGGAGTATCATTGGTGTGAATCACTTCGTCCGTAGGAATTTCATGACTACTCGCCTTGTTTTTACTGCTTTTCTTCTTATTTTTCCCCATAACTCAGGTCAATGGAGCTCTTGATGTTTGTTTAATAGTTTTCATTTTACACAATTTTCTTGACGCGAGTAATGAAATTACAATGCCAACAAAATACGGATTTCAACTAAAACTTTTCAACTCAAAAGTACAATGGTTGACATAAGAGAGTTCTTTGGGAAAGGCCAGGAAACTGGTCGCCCCAATTCAAAGAGCTCGAATGCAAGTACGAAGAGAGAGAGCGCGCGGCCGACCATACGGAACAACAGCGCCCTAAATCCTATCGAAATCAACGATTTGGATGAAGATACAAATTGCAACTCAAACATGGCTAAGAATGAGCAAACAGGCGAGGCAGACCTACTTGAAATAAAATTGCCAAATCAAGCTTCCAGTAAGCGGGTTTCAACGATGGAAACGTCTTCAAAAGCTCAGCAGCAAGCCGCCCCCTCCGTAAAGCAGAAAAAGGAACCTCCACAAAGAGCATCGAAATCTAAGAAGGCGAGTGTGAATGAAGCGATTTCGGCTGATGAGATTCTGTCACAAATCCCATCGGTTGATTTATCTGCCGTACACGTTAAAGAAAATGTAACGTTTGATTTTAGAGGAAAATCACAAGCAGGCAACGACGCAGAATCAGCCGCTGATGAGGCAGATTTCCCGGAAGGGAGACCCAATTGTTTATTGGGTCTCACTATTGTATTTACTGGCTTACTTCCAACTTTAGAGCGCGGAGCAGCCGAGGCCATAGCGAAAAGATATGGCGCAAGAGTAACGAAATCTATTTCCAGCAAGACATCAGTTGTTGTTCTTGGCGATGAAGCCGGTCCCAAAAAGTTAGAGAAGATAAAACAGTTGGGGATAAAAGCTATTGATGAAGATGGCTTTAGACAATTGATTACTGGCATGCCTGCAGAGGGTGGGGCTGGTACAGCTGCCGAAAAGGCTCGCCAAAAACTTAAAGATCAAGAAGATCAGGCTCAGAGAGATGCTGCAGAAATGGTCAGAAAAGAGGCCGAAGAATTAAAAAAGTTGGATACTTCGAGAGCTGCCGGAGCGGATGTTAATGAAATAGATAGGCTGAGAGAAGAGCACAAACTTTGGACAGTCAAATATGCGCCAACAAATCTTAACCAAATTTGTGGGAACAAAACCAGCGTTAATAAGCTCAAAAATTGGCTAAGTAATTGGTCGTCCTATCAAAAGCAAGGCTTCAAGCAACCGGGAAGAGATGGTCTGGGCGTGTACAGAGCAGCAATGCTGTATGGTCCCCCGGGAATTGGCAAAACCACAGCAGCGCATTTAGTTGCAAAAGAACTCGGATACGACGTACTTGAACAAAATGCATCGGACGTGCGTTCAAAGTCTTTACTGAATGCAGGAGTAAAGAATGCCCTCGACAACACATCTGTAGTTGGCTTTTTCAAGCAACGCGTGGACAGAACTGCAAATGGACAGAATTTTGTGATAGTTATGGATGAGGTTGACGGGATGAGTGGTGGTGATCGTGGGGGCGTTGGTCAACTTGCGCAGTTTTGCAGGAAAACTTCAATGCCGATGATTTTGATTTGCAATGAACGTAATCTACCCAAGATGCGTCCATTTGATAGAGTGTGTTTGGACATTCAGTTTAGACGTCCTGATGCTAATAGCATAAAAGCTCGGTTGATGACCATTGCAGTACGAGAGAAATTCAGATTGGATCCAAATGTTGTCGAAAAGTTAGTTCA
Source organism: Lachancea fermentati (assembly GCA_900074765.1). NCBI lineage: Eukaryota > Fungi > Ascomycota > Saccharomycetes > Saccharomycetales > Saccharomycetaceae > Lachancea > Lachancea fermentati. The sequence goes on along the minus strand of LT598486.1, from coordinate 830,662 downwards.
GTCAACAAGAGGTGACATAAGGCAGATCATTAACCTTTTGTCCACGGTAACGACAACAACTAAGCAGATTGATCATGATAATGCTTACGATATAGCACTCTCTTGGGAAAAGAACGTGGCGTTGAAACCGTTTGATATTGCCCATAAGTTATTTGAAGGAAGGAATTACACTGAATCAGGTGCCAAAAGCTTTCCTTTATATAAAAAGATGGAGCTTTACTTTGATGACTTTGACTTTGCTCCGTTGATGGTGCAGGAGAATTACTTGAATACAAAACCCACAGTACTGAAGCCAGGCCAAACTCATTTAGAGGCCGTTGCTGAGGCTGCGGATAGCATCTCTGAGGGTGATTTAGTCGAACGCAAAATACGGAGTAGTGAGCAATTATGGAGTCTCCTACCCTTCCATGCAATCATGTCCTCAGTAAGACCAGCTTCACGAGTTGCTGGCCAAATGGCGGGACGTATCAATTTCACTTCCTGGCTAGGACAAAATTCAAAAATGGGAAAATATTACCGTATTCTCCAAGAACTTCAATATCATACCCGATTGAGCACTTCGACGGATAAACTGGGGTTTCGGATGGATTATATGCCAACTTTGAAGAGGAGACTGCTGGATCCCTTAGTAAAGGAGGGAGCAGATGGCATCAGCGAGGTTATTAGAATCATGGATCAGTATTACCTTTCAAAGGACGACTGGGATTCAATTATGGAATTTATGATAGGGCCCGACAAGACCGATAGTATTTTGAAAAAGATACCCACGGCTGTGAAAAGTGGGTTTACGCGCAAATATAATGCGGCAATGCATCCGGTTTCTATCTACAAAACCGGCTCCACTACAGCTGTTGGGGGGAAAGGACCTTCAAGCACTCCAGATTTTGAAGATATTGTTGATGCAGATGATGATGTCCCACCTGCAGACGATGAAAATGAGAGCAAGGACGATGAAATAGATTTTAAAAAAGATAAATTGATCAAGCAAGGGAAGCCCAAGGCAAAGAAGAGGGCAGCTGGTGCGACCAAGAAGGTGCCAGCCAAGAAAAGAAAGACTTGAAGTTCACGAATGCTACCAATTGCAACAATCATGTTCGTCTATGTGGAACCTTGAGCTGATGCACGTAAAGTATTTAAGTTGAATTACAATTGCTTGCGTTGACAAGAATTTTTGATATGGTAGCTTTTTAATCTTTCTTGTCTTTTTGCGATGCCCTGCTTTGTACATCGGCGTATTTATCTGTGAAGCGACTTGTAGCGATGTATGATACAATTAGTAAATTGCCCCAAGATATAGTTCACCAGTTTCTTTTATCAGCAGTGAGCATTTCATGAGCAGTGAGTTTAGTTGTACAGTTCATTTTTATCGTACGTATACCTTGTGTATGTAGAGTTTTGGAGAAGAACGACGAAGTAATTAGGTCGTAATCTATTAGGGTGTTTATATGTACAGAAGATGTCGCTCTGAATTGATCTGAGTATCGAACATCACGCCTTATCATAATCAAGATTAATTGTCAACAAAATCATATTTACCATTGAAAGCGTCTTTGATCCATTCGGACAACTTACCGTAAATTACTCTCCCAGCATTGTGAAAACTGATGGAATGATCTGAATCGGGAAACAACTGCATGTCATAATTTCTTATATTATTCAAATTGAGTCTATCAATCAATTGAAGCGAATTTTGTAAATGTACATTATCGTCGGCAGTACCATGCATAATTAGAAGCCTTTGTAGTTTTGAAAAGCCATCTATGTCTTTGATAAGGGAAATCTCATTGTATCCTTTTTCGTTTTCGTCTAACAGCCCCATGTATCTTTCTGTATAAATAGAGTTATAATATCTCCAATCAGTAACAGGAGCGACAGCAATTCCATATTTAAATGTCCTTCCCTGATCATATTCGAGAGACTTTAAAGTTACAAATCCCCCATATGACCAACCCCAGATTGCAACCCGATCTGGGTCGATATTATCAATATTCGTTTCGATAAATTTCTGGGTAACCTCAGTGACATCTCTCGGTTCCCAATATCCAATTTGACCCTTAACCCAACTTCTGAAGGACCATCCTCTTCCTGCGGTTCCTCGGGGCTCTATTCTAAGGACAATGGCATCTAAACTTGAAACAATACTCTCCTCAAACATAACGTTAAATTTAGTGTCTACTGTTTGGGAACCAGGGCCACCATATACCTGTACGAGTAAAGGATATTTTCTTTTCGTATCCATTTTTCGGGGCTTAATTTCAATGAAATTAATCTCAAGTCCATCTTCCAAGGATATTTTTTGATATGAAGTTATAGGGAACTCGTATTTTTCTAGTGCCGCCCGAAGTTCTTCGTTTTGAGTCAACTGTAGTATTTCGTTGGACTTATTGTTTTCTAAGAGGGCTGTTAAAGGTCCTGCTTCAGTCATTGGTTTATTGGGGCCTAAATACTTTTTGGTTGCAAATCTACAGCTAAAGCTCATCTCAAAATCATAAAAATCGTCCTTATTGGGATCTTGACGAGTTTCAACGCCGCTGTTATGGTTAACAAGAGATACCGAATAGAGATGTTGAGACAAAGTCCCTACCATATTGGCTAGAAAAAAAACGGTATCGCTATCGAGGTCATACCCCACAACGCCTTTTCCAGTTACTTCCCAAGCGCCATTGGTGATCTGCCGACAAGATCCTGACAAGGCAGACGGAAAATAGAATAGGTGAGGAAAACCGTCAGCGTCCACGAGAATGTCAACGTAACCGAATTCTTCTCTTCCAAGAGATGGTTTTGGCGGTATGATTTGCACATTTCTGACCTTATCAATCCAACCGTTGTAGGATGTCGCATTAACGACTTTAATGGTATTAAGCATCGACTTTTTCAAATCGAAAGTTTTCACAGTCATTACTTTCGAAGAGCGATCAGCCTGTTTGAACATAAATATGTCGGGACTTATCCATTGAGCGGCATATAGAATGTCATCAGTGGGTTTTTGTGATGGGCCAACCTCATACAGAGTCCCTACGTGGATGTCAAACATGTAAATTTTAATTTGGGGATTAGGAGTGCCTGGCTTAGGATACAAAATTGATTCAAGCTTGGTGTATTGCCCAGCATCCGTATATTTTGGATACTCATATTTGCCGACATTCGTATCATTAAATTTAGCAAAAACGAATTTTGAATCATCGGGGGCCCACCATATTGCTTCATCGCTCGCTAAAACGTCCTCTTCGTATACCCAATCTGGCTTGGCATTGAATATTGTACTAGACCCATCAAATGTTATTTGTTGTGGTGGATATATCTCATTGATATATTGAATGTATAAGTTATTCTCATGCACGAAGTAGATGAAATTATAGCACGGCGAGAAACGTACAAAAGAAAGCTGGAACAATGAATCGCTATCCGGATAAGGAGTTATGGGTCTCATGGTATTTGCTTTGATGTCTCTCAGCCAATAATATGCATGCGACGAGTGTCTGCGCTCTCTTTCCAAATTTGTGGCTACAATCGCTCTTTTGAGGTTGTATGAGGGTTTGAACGATGACACAGTGTAGTCGATGCCATTGTACTCAAAAGACGTCTCTCCTAATTCCTCGTAATAATTTACGTCGGCAAGTTTTTTGGCAACAAACCTGTGAACACTGGAAGACTTGTCTACACCTAGGTAAAGACCTGAGTCGACATCTTTTGAGTTAAATACATCAGCAGGCTTGATAAATTCGAATGTAATATCGTGATAATCAAATTCTCCATCGAGAACGTTATCGATTGTGAACGATCGTCTGGGCGCAGGAGAGTGTCGCGAAGAGGGTTCTGAGATTGTTTTCTCCGAGTGGAATGCTGTAACGGCAAGGTAAATTCCTATCCAAGAGGCCAGTATGCATACGGCTAGTATGATGTGTTTCTTTCTGGTCATTCTTTTCTTCCACCCACCTGAGAACGTTCCCGAGCCTTCAAATCGCGGTTGGTTTTCAATGTCTATTGTGCCTTCGGAAGATTCTTCTCCCATTGGCTCAAGGGGATAAGACTGCGGTGGCATGAATTGGACACTTGAATTTGTCTTTTGGAGGTAGATCGAAGGATTTCTCCTTTTTCGCGATCCTTCCATATGCCTGATTTTAAATATTGTGCATTTGAGGGTCCATTGCGCGTCAAACAAGGAAATTCATGATCCTCTTGGCAATTACATAGCCACTATCCACGTGATACATGCTTTCTTTCGGGAAACTACCCTCTTCGCACTCGCTTGAGCTGTCAGAGGAGTCCAGAAGTGGCTATCGTTTTGATTATTGCAGGAAGGTCAATTCAAATTACTTGGTATATATGTGGATGAAAATATTCTTATATAGTGAAGTAAGTTGTTTATTGAGAACCAGCCAAAGCAGCGATCTTGGCAGCAACACGAGCCTTTCTCTCTTCCTTGGACAACTTGGTTTGTCTGTACTTCTTGGATTCGGCAGCGTATTGTTCCTTGGTGAACTTCTTTTCAGTTGGCTTGAAAGATGGGTCAGCTCTGATTTTTTCGTGAGCTTCCATGTAGATGTCTTCAACGGAGTCAGCATCGATGTCGTCGGCCAAGTAACCCTTGAACAATTCTCTGAATCTTTCTTCATCATCGTCAGCCAATTCTTCCATGTATTGAGAGACGTGACCACCGAAGATGTAAGTTCTCAACAAGTCTGGGTCCAATTCCTCGGCTTCGAAATCCCAACCTGGGAATCTGCTTTCGGAGTGAGGAACGTACAAACCACCGTCAGAAGCACCCTTTAGAGCACCGAAGACACGGGCACCAGTGGTGGTTCTTTGCAAACCGATGTCCAAGAAGACCTTGAATGGACGTGGACCATCTTCGACGGCTTCAGTCAATTCGTATTCACCTTCTGGCTCTTCAACACCTGGGTAGGTTTCGTCCAAGCCCAACTTTTGCAAAGTTCTTCTGGCAATCAACAAACCAGTAGCGTAAGCAGCGGCCCAGTTGGTCAAACCATGGGTGATACCGTACTTTGGCAATTCGTGAGAGTAAGCAGCAGCTAGGACAATGTCACCAGTGATAGTGGAGGAAACAATTTGGCAGATAATGTCCTTGTTAGTGAATCTAACGACCAATCTGTACTTTGGAGTGTTGTACTTAGCCTTGTGTTGGGCGACCAATCTCTTTCTTTGGTAGTAGTCGGTCTTACCCTCTCTTCTTCTCCTGAAAGGAGTTTGGAAACGGGAGTGGTAGGCAGAGGACTTCAAGTTTAGTTCAAAAGCCATTTTGATGCTGATCTTATTCTAACGTCTTTACAAATGAGCTAGCTGCAGAATTGTTCAACTTTCTTTCACGATGAGTGTGACGGTGATTCCCGTCACGATGCGTGCCGTGCGTGGGTAGCTCACTTCGATTAGCGATATTGTGTTCGTAATATATGATATTATTATCTTTCGAATTCTACGAAAGTTTTTAAATTGTATGGGTTTATGTATCTTTTTTTGACAAATTACTTCACCTGTACACCACGTAATGAATTTTTTAGCAGTCCTCGGTGCCATGGTTGTGGGGGCTCGTATTTAGGGCACCGTAAGGAAACGATAAGCGATCAGAAGGCAACATTCGGGGCTTAGAATTCCAAGGGAGACCCGTACCAACTCATGGCTCAATCGCCATTTAATTTACCTTAAATATACCGTAAATTGACTATAATACACTTCTTTGCCTATATTCAACATTAAAGTGATCCTCTATGTCACTCACTTCGCAGCAAAAGACACAGATCTTAATCACGGATGTACCAAGAGAAGATTTCGTGAAGGGCTGGTCGCAGCAGTTGGAAAAAGAGCTGTTCGAGGTAAAGTTTCCTGATCTGAAGAGTAAATGTGAATACTACACTCCACTTGCATTTCTCAGCCGTATTGTGATCATATTTGAGGATGAAGCGTCGACTCTGCAGGTATATGAGTACTTAAATCAGGAACTGAAGTCCCGGGGCGTGAAGCTGTATTTGACGGAGTCATTACTGGCACGGCCACGCTCGAAATCAATGGACGATCCTGTGCCAAGCAAATCAGAAAAACCTATCTTGGCTATTGATACTGGTAGTTCAGTTATCAGCTCGCCTACGTTGTCTCCGGAAAGAGCTTGCGGGCAGTCTCCCACCGCCATGCGGTTTCCTGAAGATGGTAAAGTGCATTATTACCAAGAGCCAGCTCCGCGGCCGGAAATGGCAGAAGAGCCAAAGCCACAATCAGGTAAAACCACCTATTTATATAAGCCTGACTTAAAACTCGACGTGGCGGGTGTGCGTGGTGGCAGCTATGGAAATTCCCCTCCCATGAGCCCCAGTATTACACTCAACGAATTTACACACTGAAATCGCATTGCATCGCTTATGTACTATATAGTATCTTAAATAAGGAGTAGATTATTAGGAAAAGAGGAAAACTAACCAACATATTCATTCATCATTTTAGCCTTTTTATTGATAAATTAACTTATATACACGTTTGTAATGACTACTGACGGTCCTCTGGTACTGGTTGATCAAATTCTGCTTTTGCAGCTTCACTCACAGCTTCACCGTTTGCGTAGTGAGCTCTAAAGAAAGTGTAATGCAGTATAATATCGTCTATATTTCTCATGCTTGGATCTGACGCAAAATCTGGGTCAATGAAGAAGAAAACAGGCATATCTATCTCTTCTCCAGCGGCTAATCTCTGTTCCTCGAAGCAGAAACACTGTATTTTGTTGAAATATTGGGCAGCCTCGCCGGGAGTGATACTGTAGGTCGCCATTCCTATGATATCCTTGTCACTGACGTTCTTGGCCTTATAGAATGCCAACGCAGTTTCCCCTGGGAGTACATATACTTCACGCTGTTGTGGTATGAATTTCCAAGGCAGAATTTGTGATACTTCACTTGTAAAAGCCACCCTGATTCGCTTATCTGTGTCCACGGGTATCAACTTGTCATCCGTAAATTTACGTCTGTCTGTGATAGGCACACCACCAAAACCAGTTCTAGCGCAAATCGCTCTATAAAGAGGAACGGCTGCATATGCTAGACCTAAAAATACAACAGCGACACTGCTGAAGTAAAATGCAGCAGTGCGATCCTTATAATTTCGATCTTTCTGCAGTTTGAGCTCACGAAGCTGTTTGATCTCTCGTTGAGTGAGCTTAGAAAAATCTATCTTATTCTGAGAATATAGGCGACGGGGATTGAGGCTCCGGGTTGCCGCTCTGAAAAGTAACCTCTGCAGCATCATTGCCATTCAAGTTATGCGCTTGCCAATGAAGTTTGTTACGGTATACCTTGTTGAAAAAAAAAAAAAAACGGACCCTCCCCACGTCCATCATTCAAAGAATAATATACTTTGTCATTCCTAGACAGATGAGTGAAACGGGTCCCAGAAAGCGCAAAAAGGTTTCTCGAGCATGCATTTACTGTAGACGATCACATATGATTTGTGACGAGCAGCGTCCTTGTTCAAGATGCGTAAAAAGAGATATCGGACATTTATGTCACGATGAGGAAGCCAAATCGCAACTAGATGTGCAACCCGTTCCCGAACACCTAGCATCTGCACTACCGATAGGCAAAATTTCACAACCTAATACTAACTCGGTGGGCAAGATGTCAAGTTTCCTGGCGCAGCACCCTACCTTTGTGTCCGAGCATGTAGGCTCCGAGTTTTCTTCTCTGAATGAATTTCTATCAATGCTCGAGGATCCGCTACTACTTGACCCCGTTCCATCACTGTCTAGTACATTATCTAACGATCAAAAACCTCTCCAAGATCAACCGACACTAAAGGAGAATTTCTTCCTCACAGCGGCAGACCCTTCTACTGAGATGACCCCGGAGGATCGGTTAAAGTCCGTCATCAACGCAAAGTTAGAAGCAGGACTTTTACAACCATACAATTATGCACAGGGCTATGCTCGATTACAAGCTTACATGGATAAATATATGAATTTGTCGTCAAAACAACGGATATTAAAACCGTTGTCTATTATTCGCCCGGAGTTTCGCGCGATAGCGCGATCTTTGAAGGACGTAGATTTGGTGCTGGTAGAAGAAAGTTTTGAAAGGATGCTTCTATCCTACGACAGAGTATTTACATCTATGAGCATGCCAGCCTGTTTGTGGAGAAGAACTGGGGAGATATATCGTGGAAATAAGGAATTCGCCTCTTTGGTGGATTGTACCGTTGATGATTTGCGGGACGGGAAATTGGCAATTTATGAATTAATGACAGAGGAAAGTGCCGTAAATTTCTGGGAGAAATATGGTTCAATTGCTTTCGACAAGGGTCAAAAAGCTGTCCTAACAAGTTGTAATCTTAGGACGATTGACGGCAGGAGAAAAAGATCCTGCTGCTTCAGTTTCACCATACGGAGAGACCGTTATAATATACCCATCTGTATTGTCGGTAATTTCATACCGTTATCATGATGATCTAATGAGCATTTAATTTACACTTTTTATAAGGGTACATCTTAGAACCATCTTAACTTAAAATCGATTCAACCGAATTCCATTCCTTGTATTTAAGGTTTGGAAGGTTTTTTTTAACCAAACCACTTATCACTGTTCCTGGGCCTATGTGAACAGTCTCCTCAACTTCAATCTTGTCAAGAGTTTCGCAGCAGTGTACGAACTGTACGGTATCGCTGCTGCATTTTACAAAATTCTCTAGAGCTTCATCCACATTATAGACAATTCGCCCATTGAAATTGGATATTATTGGATGGTCCAGTTCACGCTTGACGTGAAGGCCTTGTTCCTTGAGCTTTGTCCACATAAAATCATGCAATGGTTCCTGAATTTGTCTCAGAACACATTTGTTATGAAATGCAATGCCGGCGGGATTTGTCAAAGGCACTATACGGCAGCGGGGTACCAGTTTGCTTAATTTGTGCTTTAATTCTTTCAACTTTTTCTCCGGGCCAGTGATAACGCATTGTTTTGGTGTGTTTATATTTGCTAGACAAATATCGGGGAAATCCAAGAATATAGCCTCTAGCTCTAGTTTTAAATTTGTAGAGCGTGGAGCAGATATCGCCCACATTTCAAATCGACTTCCAAAATCCTTATCGGCTTGAATATACTTGTTTGTAGCTTGTATCATTAATTCGTTACGACGCCCGGCGATAGCAACGACATCATTGACATCGTAAAGCCTGTTTCCTGAGGCTAAACACGATAATTCACCAAGCGAGTGTCCGAGGAAGCACATTTCGTCTATACGAGGGTGAAATTCTCGGTATAATTTATACAGTAAGTTTGAACATGCCGCTATCGACGAAGGATTCGATGGTTTGGCTTCGATAAGCCTCAAGAGATCGGCGTGCCTCGCATCATGAAAGATATTGCGAAATTGCTTAGAAGATTGTGATAAATATGTATAAAACACGTCTAATGCAATTGGCGTTCCTTGGCCCGGAAACGTGATAACTCTCATCTGGATTAAGACCGCTTTTTTATCAATGACTCCTCACGACCATGCAAATTTTTTTTGTAATTCCTTCGCAACTATAAAAAAACAGAAAGTAATCGGCCTCGGTAATTTCAAGGTACACTTCGAATTAACTTAAGGTATACTCAATGTCGGACGTCAGGCCCTTGCCCTTCATTTATCAGTTTGCAGCAGGTGCGGTGGCCGGGATCTCGGAAATCCTGGTTATGTACCCACTAGATGTGGTGAAAACCAGAATGCAGTTGCAGGTTTCCGGTGGTGCCGGTCCCCAATATCATGGTGTTGTGGACTGTATCAAACAAATTGTTGCTAAAGAAGGTGCATCTCGTCTGTACAAAGGTATTTCTTCTCCAGTGCTAATGGAAGCGCCTAAGAGAGCAACCAAATTTGCATGTAACGATGAGTTCCAAAAGATCTACAAGCGCGAATTTGGTAACGGAAAATTAACTCAATCCTTGAGTATTTTGAGTGGTGCTTCTGCTGGTTGTTGTGAGGCTTTTGTTGTTGTGCCTTTTGAATTAGTTAAGATCAGATTACAAGACGCCTCTTCGAGTTACAAGGGCCCTATCGATGTGGTCAGAAAGATCATCGCCAAAGAAGGTGTGCTTGCAATGTACAATGGCTTAGAGTCCACCCTTTGGAGACATGGTGTTTGGAACTCTGGTTATTTCGGTTTGATTTTCCAAGTTAGGAACCTCTTGCCAAAGGCTCAATCAAAAACAGAACAAACAAGAAACGATTTGATTGCTGGTACGATTGGTGGTACCTTTGGTTCATTGTTGAGCACTCCATTCGATGTTGTTAAATCGAGAGTTCAAAACACGGCTGTCGTGCCTGGAGCAGTCAGAAAATATAACTGGTCGTGTCCCGCTCTCTTAACCATCTACAAGGAAGAAGGTTTCAAAGCTCTTTACAAGGGTTTCGTTCCTAAAGTATTGAGACTCGGTCCTGGTGGTGGTATCTTGCTGGTAGTCTTCACTGGTGTTATGGACTTTTTCAGAGCCTCCTACTACAAGTAACCCCGCTGGTGAGGCTTTTGCTACTACAATATATATACTACTGTCTGATATAACTTTCCATAGACTGTACGTTCTACCGGCCCTTGCAAATGGGTTCATAAATATTCCAAAAACAAAAGGGCGCTAAGACGAACGAAAATGTTCTCTCCGATGGACTTGACGCTAGAAAGTAAACCACTGATAGGTAAACTAGCAACACGGTTTTATAGTCCTGGTTTGATAATCCGCACGATTATTGGCTTTCAGAAAATTTGATATAAGCTAAATTTTTCAGAGCGTCGCTTTTATAGTTGTTATTATGTAGTGGTTACCCTGACCTGCGCTCTTTCAAATATGCCCTACTTTAAATCACTATACTGCCTACGATATGATAAGGGCATCCCATTAACCGGTAAATAAGATAGCAGTTACAACGAAGAATGAGCGATTCAGCTTTACCTAGTAGCGAATCACAAGACCACTATATTGTGGTGCGGTTTTCAGATGTACAAATAGATGATCTTCCGCTATGCATTACGAATGTGCCCACACAAGAAATTAACACAAAATGGTTACGTCAAATGTGTCGTCAGCTTCGGGGAAGGTGGACTCAAGGGAAACGACTCAAATTTATAAGGAATGGACGTTTGTTAAACAGTCACTCTGATTTAGGACTTCAGCAATTCTTTCAACAAGGAGAGAATGACAAATATTATGTGCATTGCATTGTAGGGGAGACGTTGTCAGCGAATGATCTGGCAAACGAGGATGTTATGGATGATGTAAGTCCCGCAACTGAGGGAACGACTTCCCAGGCCATAGGTTTCGATAGACTGAGGTCGGTAGGGTTTAGCGATGAGGAGATTGAACTGTTGAGACAACAGTTTCGCTCAACATATGGTGACTTGGAAGAGCTCTCGCGAGCCAATAATGAGGCCAGGGATATCCGGCAATTGGAAGAACAGTGGATGGAGACCGGTGCCACGGAGGATGCAGAGCAATTCAATTCCGTAGGCATTGCAAATTACAAGCATAACATCGACCTTTTGATAGGCTTGATAATAGGTTGCGTGCTTGGGGTGTTCAGTCTTTTACTCTTCAAGCAAGAGGGGCTTTTCAACAAGCGTCAGAAAATGGCCATTGTGGCCGGTCTGCTTTTCAATTTCACGTTTGGCATTCTGCGGAGGTCTTAGATACAAGTACATAATTAGGGTGCTTTCAAAGTATCTACTTCTACTCTTGCTTGGGCTTTGGATGGAAGATTTGCTCCAGCAGGTTTTCAATGGGCTTGTCAAATAGGTATGGTAACGCTGGGACGATACTGAGACCAAGGCCAATGGGACCCCAGGTACGTAGAGCCGCATTCTTTGGGAATTGGGCATTGAACCATTTCCCAGAATACTTGACGGTAGAGTGGATGGTGAAGGCAGGCAACCCCATCGAAGCAATGCTCTGGAAAAGCATTCTCTCCACTCCAACCATTTTCCAGTCAGGCAGCTCTTCAAGCGCGCCTGAACTGGCCAGCTCTTCATTCACTGGGGGAAGTGGGTCCCAGGGCTTTAAGCCGTGTCTGTATCTCCCTTCTTTTTGTAACTTAGCCACCCAAGCGACGTAGGACACGTCACCAAGGATGTATAGCCACGATATACCATAACCCAACTTCACCGTAGCTGGTGGAAAAACAGGTCTGAAAGACTCTCCGATATCTGACGTGTAAGCGACGTATCGATGCGATGCCAAAGCGATCGTCCGTAATCGACTGGCGTACGCAGCATAACGCACGCTAGAATCGGTACTGTCAGGGATATTCTCTTCGGCGCTTTTTGTAAATGGGGCAGATTCGTTCCCAGACATGATTGAGTTGGCAGAATGAAATATGGTGGCAAACGTATTCGTGATGGAAGTTTATGTTCCCTCGGGGCGTTATCACCGCGCAGGAATTCCGACCACGGGCTTGAACGCCCAATGTCGAGACCCGAACTACGTCCGCGCATATCCATACAAAAAGCGTAGTGCAGACGGTCGAGGGTCCCCTACGAGACGCTGCTACCATGGCATGTGCAAAGTTGTCAAATTTTTAGTGTGTATTATACAGTATATATACGCCTCACAGTCCACGCTTGCTTGTCTAACGACGCACCAGCAAGTACGCGTTTTCCTGCTTGAGGTTGCTCAAACCACGGTAGTTGCCCTCTAGTCTCATCAGCAGCCCGCCGAACGAGTAGTAAACTGCGATCAAGTCCTTCTTGCCCGCGACTTCTTCGAATCGGTACGCCGTCCCGTACATGACGTAGTCGTAGTCGTCGGCCAACGATCTTTCGCCCGGTTGGGATGCTCTCCAAGAGCCCTGAGCACTTTCAGTGCCGTCCAGCGACAACGTTGATGACAACATCACCGTCAAGTTGTCGTTGGTGTGAACTGGGAAAAGCTCTGTGTTCAAGTCGAGGGTGAGCTGGAACTCCTGTGAGGTAGAATGGGCCTCAATGCGCGAGACCTTGTTGTAACGGCCCGGATCCACATCGGTCACCTGAAAGATATCGTCGAAAAGAGTCGTCGACATCGCCCACTGTATGCTTTCGTCCCTGTGCAGGCTTTCGACCTCATCGCGGGAGAAAATTTTTTTGACAATTTTTCAACTTTGGTGAAAGGTGTTGAGGGCAATCTGGTGACGTGCGCCGTGACCAACCGAAACGGCCAAGAGAGAGACACCGCTTGAGTCATCCAACAACGATTCAACGAGCGCCAACCGCGAGAACCAGCGCCGTAGAGATCGAGTGGATGCCGAGTGCGGCCTCTTGCGAACTTCAATGGCTGCAAAAGCTGCAAAGTTCGCCTACATGCGCGCATCGGCCGTGCAACGCATATGACTAATGCACACCCCAAATTCTAAAAGCACATTCAATTACAGAGAAAACTACATGTGAAAAAACCCTAGCTATATGATTGATCGTAACCGGCGGGGCGAGCCCGAGACGCGCTGTGCGTGCAGCCGCGCCCTCACCTCAACACGGTGGTCTTCCTCTTGGCTCTGTAGTCCTTGATGGCGGCCTTGATGGCGTCCTCCGCGAGCATGCTGCAATGCAGCTTGACTGGGGGTAGACTGAGCTCTCTGGCAATCTCTGTGTTTTTGATCTTGGCAGCATCGTCCAGCGTTTTACCACGCACGAGCTCCGTCATGTACGAGCTGGACGCGATGGCCGACCCGCACCCGAACGTCTTGAACTTGACGTTTTCGATCACACCGGTGTCGTCGTTGACCTGGATTTGTAGTTTCATCACGTCACCGCACGCGGGGGCCCCAACGAGACCCGTACCGACGTTGTTGAGTGTCTTATCGAGAGACCCGACGTTTCTGGGGTTTGTGTAATGATCAATAACTTTTGGATGGTAGAGCCGTCTGGCGATGCTGATTGTGGTTGCGCTTACGGGCCTGGCAGTGTTGGAGACCAAACTACTGTTGCACGTCCTGAGTATTCCGATCCTGGAAGGTGCTATTATGCTTCTTAACATGTGTGATGCGATTAAATGCTTGTAGTCTTTTAAAATTCCGATGTCTTTCAGATGTTGAGATGCTGTTGTCCGACCTTATATATATGCGAGAAGTCAAAAATATCTTGCACGCCGGAGCCGGTGAAAGCGGCGGGGTTCGGAAATTGAGGGGGATTACATCACTCGCCGTGTACGGGCGGTGCCGGGCCGGCGCCGGGGGCGGGTAACGGGGAGGAGGAGGATGGGACGGGGCGGCGATAGGGCGGCGATAGGGCGGCGATATGGCGGCGTTTGCACGGCCCGCGCGCACGTGGCCAGGCGCATATCCGTGCTAAACCCGCTCCTCCGGGTAACACTCCCCGCTTTTTTAGGGGACGGCCGGGTAACGCCGTTTCTTTTTTACCCCTCTTTTTATTCGTTTCTTTTTCTGGGCCGCGGGGCCGGGTAACCTCCCCCCACTCTCCGCGGGTCGCCCGCTTCGCGAGTTACCCGGTGCCCCTTTGGCGTTGCCCCTGCTGGCGCTCAAAATGTAACAAACCCGGCCGGATGGCATTCGTCAGCAGAGTTGGCCAGCGGTGATGTCCAACTCACTAGACGTTGATGTTGACGTAGACTGGCTCTACAAAGGGAAGAAGAAGCATAAGCTGCAGCGCAAGGAGCGGTCGTCATCCGTGTCCAATGGGTCGCTTAGCCACGTTATGACCAAGGCGAACGGCGAGCCGGCAAAGTCCGGAGAGCAGGCGGTGGCGTCGGAGGCGTCGGCGGCTTCGACGGCAGCGGGCGCGTCGCTGGCGCCAAGCTCGTCGAATGAGCCGCTAGCAGCGTCGTCAGGTAGGTCGGCGGCAACGGGCGCGTCCAAATCCGCTTCCAGCGCGGCCGCCAAGCCGCCGGCCGCCGTGAGCGCTAAAGAGCTCAAACGGTCCGGTTCGCTGAACGAAAAGCCCAAGAAGTCGCTGCTGGGGTCGCTGTTCCGCAGAAATAGCCATGGTGCCACCGACAAGCCTGCCGACAAGCCTGGCGAGAAAGCCGGCGCGAGCGGGGCGGCCACGGCCGCGCCCACGCCCGTCCCCGTGGCCCCTCGAACCCGGCTGCGCTCCAGTTCCAGCGCGCAACAGCCCATGGCCATGGGCATAACGCAGGTTCTCAAGGAGCCCTCGTCGCCCGAGGTCAAAGACACCGCGCCCATCCACGAGGAGCGCATCGTGCTCAACAAAAACCCACGCAAACAGGCGCTGCCCATCGAGTCGTTGGCCAAGCTTTCGCTCAAGCGTGTGACGTTTGCAGTCGACCAATTCGGCATGGACCCTCCCCAGCAGATTCCCAGCCGTAAGCCGCGCCGCGGAGACGTGCTGGTCCCCGACGACATGATAAGCCGCACGCCGTCGATCTCGCTCGGGATCACCAACACCCAGGGTAGCATCGAGCAAGGCTCCTCGCAATTCACACCAGATTCCAAAGAATACAAGTTTGCTCTCGAAAACCATCGTCGCGCCCTGCGCGAGTCTGACAAACATCAGCAGGAAGCGCACTACGCTGCGCAGCGCATTGCGCACGAGGTCCAAAGCTTCCGTGCCAAGACTGGTGCTGCTGGTGCAGCTGCTGCCAACGCTTCCGGTGGTGCAAATAACCCACCTGCAAGTGTCCCCATGGCTGCAAGCACCTCCACCAACGAGCCTGATGAAAAGGTCAAGAACCTTGAAATCGACAAACCCATTCACATGCACGAGAACCACTTTGAACGCGACGGGGTTCCAACCGTCGACAATGTCAATGAAAAGCTAACGCTCGACAAAATATACACCCGGTGTTGCCATTTGCGTGAAATTCTGCCCATACCATCTACTTTGAAGCAAGTACGAGGCAAGTCTGCTCCTTTGCAAACTTTGAAATTCCTCAATCCGCGTCCCACACTTATCGATATCCTATCTTTTTGTGATTTCATCGCCATTGTCCCCATCCATAATGTTATTTTCGACAATGTGAGCCTCACTCCTGAAATGTTCAAGATCGTCATTGCCTCATTGGTCAACTCGCGTATAGTTGAGAAAATCGGTTTTAGAAACGTGGTCATCGACGCAGAAGGTTGGAAACTCCTCTGTAAGTTCCTCATGCGCAATGATTCCTTGCTTAAGATCGACATCTCTCAAACAAAGATAAAGCCTGACTTGGATGTATCTTTGCATCGTGCCAGTATGGACTGGAACCTATTCATTGATGTCCTACAACGGCGTCCCGGAAGACCACTTGAGGAATTGCTCATCAATGGTATCAAATTCGAAAACTTTGATGTCTTTGCCAACTTGCTGACCGCCTTTGCAAGTGCAAGCACCTCTACGCGTAAGCGTTTGGGTGTTGCTCAATCCGAGCTTTCGGCAGAACACTTGAAGTTCTTGATGACATGGATCAGTGAGTACAAGATTCAAGGTGTGGATATGGCCTTTAATGACCTTGGCGATCTTGTCAAGCCAATGGTGAGCAAGTTCTCTAGTATGGATTACTCCAATTTACAGTACTTTACTCTGAACAACACAGGTATCCAAACTGCCTACGATGCAGCTCTTATATTGCGTGCACTTTCGAAACTCCCCCACCTATACTTCCTTGATCTAAGCAATTTGCCCCAAATATTCCCAGATGTGTTCCCATATTTGAACAAATACCTTCCTCGTTTCCCGATGCTTAAGAGATTACACTTGGACAGTAATGAATTCTCTCCGCGAGAACTAGCTATGGTTGCCACCATACTCATGAAGTGCAAGCAACTCCTTCACTTGTCGCTTCTCAACATACCTAAAGATGCTTTCACCACGGGATCTTGTGCAGGTATTTACGACTGTGTCACGCAATCGGACAAATTGACTAATTTAGACATTAATTATAACTATATGCCTGAGGAAATATCTTCTCGTGTTGCGCTCTGTCTTATGCGCAGAATGCAACGTGATTTTGAATTTGATGAGATGACTTCGCAGGACGATTTGTTGTTTGATGGTTCACTCTTGTCTGAAACAGCCGAAAATGTTCTTGAGAGGCTAAACAACATTGACGATTTGGAAACTGATACTACTAGACGTTACCTTTTCAAGAAATATTGGGAGAAATTCAATCGTGTGCATGATAATGTCCAGAAAACCATCGATGAGATGTTTGAAAAGAGAAGCACAGGGGAGCTCACTCTCCAAAGTAAAGAGAATTTACTTCGCTTATTGTTTTTGGAGAACAACTTGTCCAAGATTTTGGAAATTTTGAAAGCGCATCCTCTAGTTGCGGGTGTTGTGGGGGTGGATACTAGTTCACAACCGGCCAACTCTGAACAACTCCTTGTAGGAAATATTAGTGACGTCGACAACGCTACCCAAGTACGGCCCCATTTAATGGCAACTGATTCGGGCAGAACTATCGACGTTGCAACTGGTAAACCCGTC
The DNA here is from genome assembly GCA_900074765.1 of Lachancea fermentati. Taxonomy (NCBI): domain Eukaryota; kingdom Fungi; phylum Ascomycota; class Saccharomycetes; order Saccharomycetales; family Saccharomycetaceae; genus Lachancea; species Lachancea fermentati. The sequence goes on along the minus strand of LT598486.1, from coordinate 813,288 downwards.
TTCTGTAAATCCTCGTCGCACGTTTCTCTTGTAGGTAAGAGGCAAGAAGAAGAAGAAGGTGAATTTCATAAATGGGGGTTTTTTGTTCAACAACAACGATCAATATATCCAGAACATGATTTTAGACACCCAAGTCAGGGAAGGGGCGGATCAACAGGCAGCGATCCCCTCCATGTTGATGTTAAGCTCCCTCCTCTTCGCACAAAACCTCCCAATCCTATCGTTCCCCCATCACAGGCGTTTTCTAGTGAGTCTCATGGACCTGTGAACGCTCAACAGACTTTACCACAAGCGGATTCACCATCTCAGGTGTCGAGCTCCGCGGCTTCTTCCCAACCTTCAGTGGCCAGCCCAACTTCACACACTCTCATTCCAAAGATTCCATCTGGTGCAGAATTAAGAGATGCAGTCATGCGTGCCAAAGGTATAAACTCTATCGAGGACCTAATTTACAATGTCAATAGCAACCGTGTGACATTGGATAAAATTTATGGACTTCCATTGCATCCTATGTCATCAGCATCTGATGAGGCCACCATCAGATCATCTCCGAAGGCTATGGCATTAAAATCGAGCATCAGTGTGTCGGACACCTCTTCCGACGAAGAAGATGCGGAAAAAGTTGATGAAACCTATGATAAGTTATTAAATAACTTGAGTAAGGTGAGGTCAAATAAGTGACAGATTTACATAACGCTTAAAAAGAAGATGATGGACTGTGCTTATTCATATTTATAAACAGCTTGATATATACGAAAGTAAATTATGATAAATTTATCCGAAAGGAGAATGAGGTGGATTATTTTGCCAATTCGCGTTAGATTGTCAATCAATTCAAGCACAGATAGAATTTCTTTCACTTCCTTTAATGCTGATTCAGCGTTTATACACAGAGATGTTTGCGACCAACCTCGTCTGGCCCCTGATATGATAATAAATGCGACGCAAATATGCCTTCAAAACACTATGGATATATAAATGAATAAATAATACACTGCTCCTCAGCAATGTGCTCTTCTTGAATAATAACAGGCATACCAAATTACCTTAAAAACATTCTCGTTACCACTAGTTTGTAACCATCTATCCCAACAACTGGAGAGCTTCTTGCCAATCGCCAAATGCCAAGTAATCCACTCATTGTCATGGCAAATATTAGTGTTGAAATCTTTTTCCTTGTTTCAAGCTTTTTCACCTTGGCATACTGGCATAGGCCAGCAATTATATGATAGGTACTGAATGCAATCAGGGCCGACAATGGGACGATCCCACCAACCCACTTTACACTCCATTTGTTGTTCTGTAGAATCCATTTGACAAATGTGAAATCGACATCAACACCAACTTTTTTAGGCATCCACTTCATTAGAGTCATATGATACAATATTATCGGTGTTAGTATATAGCCTGATAAGACCTGTGGAGAGTACGAAAAATTTCGATTAATCCCAATAAAATAACCTGAAAACCCTCCAATAAGCCCAATTGATCTTTGAGACTGGCGCTGCTTATCATCAGTCACCTTCATTTTACGCCTTTTCGGTACGTTCCATTTGTTCACCAAATCCCAGATGCGTATTATTAAACCGCATCCGACGTGTAGCCCAATTGCACTTGCTAATATACTGTTTGTATATGAGGGTAGTAGTTCTCGAACCATCATGAGAACATCATCAGGTGCTCCCTCTGGCGATATCGTTGGAACGATAAGGGTATTAACGGCATGCAGTGGAAAGTAGACAGTCAGGGGCCAAATAGAATGCTTTTGAACTTTCCGCAGAGCTTTTCTTATGAATCTACTTGACAAAATATATGGAACACCTTTAGGTAGTTCATCCTCTTCAAATGGCTTGAAATCGTGAATTGGTTCCGGTGGTATCTCTTGTAGTTCCATTATGTACACTTTTTCCTGCGCGATGACTTTAAAAAGTTGAAATTTACAAAACTTTATATAGTTAAGCAACATAACTAGTGTCAGAGGGAAATTTATCGCACTCCTGAACAAGGCATGAACGAACTGCCAGAATGGTGTCCTCCCTATAGCTCACAAAAGAGAGATATCTCTACTAATGAAGAGGTTTATTGTATCTGTAAAAAGCCAGATGGTGGCGAGCTCATGGTGGGTTGTGATGGATGCGATGATTGGTTTCATTTTTCATGTCTCAAGATATCGTCAAACTACAAGGAGCTGGTTTTTTCCTTTTTCTGTCCTTATTGTCAGGCAGGCATCACCGGACCAGGATCTTTATCTAGTGGCAACCTGCCCAAAACAATATGGAAACGGAAATGCCGACTTCATAGTTGCTACAAGCCTTGCTCAGAAAACAGCAAATATTGCAGTGAGCAGCATGCAGAGGAATACATTGGAGGCGTTTTGCGCCGTGTTGAAAGTAAAGAACGCAATTCTGTCTCGTTAACCAGGCAAATGTTGGAAGCGGGTGATCTTTCCAAGATTCAGCTGCTTGGTAAGCAGGGAATACCGCCGGCGACCCGTGAACAAAATTCCGATTTGTATGATAGCTTAATTGGCAGAGATAAGAAGTTGAAAGAACTGCGGGAAGAACAGGAGATTATTGCGAAGAAGGAGATGCCTCGAATCGAGCAAGAAATGAAGGCTCTCAAGGAATACTCAGAATGGCTTAAAGCTGTTAATTCAAGACTATTTGATTCTGTGGAGGAAGCTGTTTCACGCAAAAGTCAAAAAAAGAAGAAAGCCTTGAAACGGAAGAGTATTTGTGGTTATAGATCGCAGTTGACAATACCATGCAGCGTTGAAGATTTTAGCGCACAGTTTCAAGAAGACGTTGAGGAGCTACACGATATATGTTGCAGAATGAGGTGTTCTAGACACCAAGATTGGGCTGGAACCATGCAAGACGCTTTACAATTTCAAATCGAAAGTTTTGAAACCTCGTCTCAGCGTCTAGCGCTGCTCGTAAAGATACGAGAAGACCAACTCAATAGTCAGTTTCATGAACAGATGCAACGCACAGCTGATTTGCAACATGCACCTCGAACCGAAGAACGTGTGCAGGTAGCCCAGCTGACATGAGGCGTTCAGAATATTGGATCCAGTTGCTTGCGCCGATTACGGTATCTTCTTGATTTCCCCACGTGCTGGGAAAACTTGATCAAATACCTCCATTATAACGGGTTTACTGATGTTGTCGTCTCAGGAACCTTCCACCTGGCAATTTGCGAATACTAGTTGATTCTCTCTGTATCGAGATTGAAAGCTCGATTAGCAACAGGTGTATGGAAAAATGAATAACTGTGAAACGTTAGTCACAACGGTGTGGCCGTTGGTTTCCTACGAGCAGGTCAGGGATGCCAATGTACCTAATGATTTACAAAAAAACAGACCCCTGCCCGGCTCCACATCATTTCCTGCATTCTCAATGGCCGCATGATGAATAATATTGAAACGGAAATTTGACGGCTCTCAGATCACCTGTTTTTCGAGGCCATTATCGCATTACTATGGCCGGAGTTAATGGTCTTTGGTGTGGCTGAGAAACAAAGCAATTCAACGGCTGTTATGCTTATCAATCAGTGTAAGTGAGATCATGGCGTGGAGATAGTTTATCACATACTTTTGAAATCTTACTTACGCTCCTTTCTAAGATGCTCTCGGACATATATATCATTTCACGTGATGTCTGCCGAATAATCGGTTCTCGGTTTTTTAAGCCGGGTAAATTTCTTTTGGGATATCGTCTGATGATTTGTCGTTTACCTAAGAATATAAAGTATAAAAACGGTTGCTGACCCTTAAACGTGCGGCTAAAGTAACATTTATCATTGTTTAGCAAGATGAGTGGTATGTTGACTAGTAGGATGAAATAGGGCAGTACTGTTGAACTGTACTAACCTAATTGTAGACATAACAACTAATAAAATTCATAATGAAGAGTTCAAGATCTGGAAGAAATCAATTCCCTCGTTGTATCAACACATATCGACCTTCAAGCCTTCTTTTACATCTCGAATTGAGGGGATAGAAAAAATCCCTAAGAACGTGGTATTTACACATAAGGTTGTCCCGGACAAAGAAAAAGGCACACTAACGACATCGCTGCTGTGCACTCAGGGGAGCGATGTCTACGAGGTGGATTGCCAACTACCTCTAGGTCTGCACACCACATCTGAGAAACTGCCAGAGCCTCACTACGATACCGCTTTCTCTTCCCTCACTTCGACGACGTTGGTGCCAAAATGGACTTACCAAGGAGAGACCATCACAAAATTGGAATATGTGGGTTCTCCGGACTGTGAGTTTATTGCAATGGCATCCAACGGGTCATTGGCATGGTTCAAGGAAGGATGCAAAGTTCCTGTGCATGTCATGGCTGAAATGATGGGTCCATCTACTAGTTTTTCTATGATCCATCTTCAGAAGAAGCGTAATGAGATAATCGCCGATTTCGCTGTCTCACAAGACACAGAAACTGTCGTGAAGTCACAACAGAGTATGATGAATGGTGGGAGTGGCGAGCACAGCATCTTAAAAATTGTTGACAACTGTCAATCACCCGGTGATCTACTACGTACCATTCCCGTGGAAGGAACTACCGTCACGCACACTGTTAAGTTCCACGACAACCATATGTTCAGCACGTGTTCAGATGACAACAGGTTGAGGTTTTATGACACAAGAGGCAATGGAAAACCGATCTGGAGTGTTTGTGATCCCAATGACGGAAGATTGACTTGTTTTGATGTTTCCCCTGTTATGGAGACGATGTTCATAACCGGTTCTAGCACAGGTTTCTTGAAGCTGTGGGATTTGCGTTCTATTGCAGCTGCTACTGCTGAACAAGAGGAACCTACAGAGATTGTCAGCCTCTACCATTCTGGTGGTGATTCCGTCGAGGATGTAAAGTTTGGCGTCTCATCACCCACGGAGTTTTTATCAGTTGGAGGTAGTGGCAATGTCTACCACTGGGACCTCGAATATTTATTCGCTCGTGAAAATGAGAATGATGACGATGTGGCCGACTCTGAGGAATTGCAACAGCAATGCCTGAAATTTATGCACACCGGCGGTGGGAGGAGATCCATCGGAGACTTAAATAAGAGGGGCACAGCTACTTGGCATCCAATCATTGATGGAGTTGTCGGTTGCGTCGATGCAGACGGTTTGTTGACCGTCTATAAGGGTTTCATTGGAAGAGAAGATGACGATGAACAATCACAAGGCGATGCGGAGGAATTACAGGAATAATCATCAGCCTTCTAATCAATGGATATGTTTCGGTCTTTTCTATTTAAGAAAATAAATAATATATATATACACCAGTGACACACAAATAATAGGCTTAATTGTCATGAGGTACTTCAGGTAATTTTAAAGTGATGTTATTTTATTAATAGATGAATTGCTTGTGAAATTCACGCAATGTCGCAAAGAATTGTAAAAATAATAAATACAGTTTCAGAGAAAATCCATTGCAAAACCTCCGTCATATTTATTGAGTTTGGAATAAGCCCAAATCCTATAATTGGCATTTGATCATTATTCTACAATTTCAAGAGAAGTTCCTCTTCACAGACTAAAATGTAAATACTATTATTTTGGTATATATGTATTACGACAAGATCGATCTGCAAATTTGAAAAGATACATTAAACTGCTCGATATCCAGCTTATGATTACGGACTGACCTCTACACGAGACTTTTGTTTCATTTCTTCACTTGTCACGTTGATGGTCTGGTGGTTCTGACCCGTGCCTCGCTCCGCCTCGATGTTTCAATTTTTCGTTCCGAGCAGTTAGCCGGACCGAACTACTTCCCATTAAAACAGAAAGTTCAGGTAAACAATAGAAGGACTTAGAATCGCATGCTTCACGTACAATTTTTAGTGTAGCTGCGTGAATTGTACCGTCTATTTTGATTACTCGCCTTCTGCCTGTTTTTATATTGTTCCGTTGGACAGAAACCTTAACACTAAAACTACATCGGTCTAAGTGCATAAAAAATGGCGTCTATGTTTAAACCTCCTGAGTCGACTAGGCGCAATTCTAAGTCTCCGCGTCTGACACTGCCGTCTGCATTGAAGTATAACAGTTCTGATTTTATTCAGCCAATGGGAACGACTTCCACACTTAGCACCCCATGCTCAACTGCCTCTGCAAAGACTCTTACATTAAACCATCCTAGCCAATCATCATCATCATCTTCTTCATTGACAACCCTGAAAAAAAGACCTGTCCCACCACCTATTCCCAATCTAGCTGTTCCTCAAAATGTCAGCGCAGGCGCCAAAACTCCAGAGACAGACAAACTTGTTGAATCATTGGAGAGCATGAAGTTGAGTGATGCAAATTTACCGTACAGCACTAAGGAATTCAGCAGCTCTATTGACTCCTATCCATCCACAGTGGTTGCTGCTTATGATAGTGCGGAGAGCGAAATTGCTTCGCCGGGCAAGACTTTACCTTCGCCCGGTTTGATCAAAAATGTCGACGAACTGGAGGAACAAATGTGGCAATCTGTTAACTTGAAAGATGAGATAGTAACCATAGGTGTGATAGGAGAAGGTGCTGGTGGATCTGTGAGTAAATGCAGATTGAAAAATAACTCAACCATTTTCGCTCTCAAGACAATCACAACTTTGGACTTCGAACCTAATGCCCAGAAGCAGATTTTCAGAGAATTACAATTCAACAAAAGTTGCAAATCAGAATACATTGTACAATATTATGGAATGTTTACTGATGAGAACAGCTCGTCAATATACATAGCAATGGAGTACATGGGTGGTAAGTCATTGGATGCTGTTTACAAGCATTTACTAGAACGTGGAGGGAGAATTGGCGAAAAAGTTCTCGGTAAAATTGCTGAGAGTGTACTCAGAGGTTTATCATACTTGCATGAGCGCAAAATTATTCACCGCGACATTAAACCTCAGAACATTTTGTTGAACGAAGCGGGGCAAGTCAAGCTTTGTGACTTTGGTGTGAGTGGTGAGGCTGTTAATTCTCTAGCGACTACTTTTACTGGAACATCTTACTACATGGCACCAGAGAGAATACAAGGACAGCCATACAGTGTAACCAGTGATGTGTGGTCACTGGGACTAACACTACTAGAAGTGGCTCAAGGACAATTCCCCTTTAACAGCGACAAAATGGCTGCCAATATGCCTCCAATAGAGCTGCTTATGCTTATACTGACTTTTACTCCGGAGCTGAAAGATGAGCCGGAGTTGAATATTGTTTGGAGCAAATCGTTCAAGTCCTTTGTAGAGTACTGTCTGAAGAAAGAATCGCGCGAAAGGCCATCACCACGACAAATACTACAACACCCTTGGATCCAAGGGCAAATGAAGAAAAAAGTTAATATGCAGAAGTTTATCAAACGATGCTGGGAGGAATGAGAACATTTACATAGTTATTACACCACGGAATAGAATTAGAGGTATATTAATCGCTAGGAACGACTTCAAAAAATTTTAATAAGTGACCATTTTAAATGTTTGCCACTTCTGATATTTCGAATTTTACTTCACAAAAAGCACAGTTTACTCACACTCAACATGAGACTTCTCACTTCTAGTTTGACTAGAAATGCCACTAGAGCAGCTACTAGAAAGCCAATGATTATGGCTAGCATGATCCAACCCTCCTTCACGGCGGCCAATACTTCGAAGTTCATTGGATCTTGGAGATGCTATTCCAACGCGGCCAAAGAAGAGGGCAAGACTGGCGAGGATGCTGAATCAGAACAGAATACCAAGGAGGGCGAAAGCCTCAGTGAGGAAGCAAAAAAGATCAAGGACTTGGAAGGTAAATTGACTGCCAAGGACAAGGAACTAGCAGAGTACAAGGACCGCCTGCTCAGATCAGTTGCTGACTTCAGGAATTTGCAAGAGGTCACAAAGAAAGACGTGCAGAAGGCGAAGGATTTTGCTTTACAGAAATTCGCCAAGGACCTTTTGGATTCTGTTGACAACTTTGGTCATGCTCTGAACGCTTTCAAGCCAGAAACATTGGAACAATCTAAAGAGATTTCTGACCTCTACACTGGTGTGAAGATGACAAGAGACGTTTTTGAGAAGACCCTTAAGAAGCACGGTATCGAAAGGATGGACCCAATGGGCGAGACTTTCGATCCTCACAAGCACGAAGCCACTTTTGAGATTCCAAACCCTGAAAAGGAGCCAGGAACCGTTTTCCACGTCCAACAGTGCGGCTTCACTTTGAACAATAGAGTAATTAGACCAGCCAAAGTGGGTGTTGTAAAGGACCCTGAGAATTAGGCACCTTAATCTGCTCGCTAGAGAATGATAACAGAGATACCTATCTCCTATAATGACCCGCACTCCAATGCTCCATGAAATAGTACCCTTTTCTGACATATCGTGTATATATTTTAAAGTCTTGAGTTAAGTGCGCCCCTTGAGCGTCCCACTCATCGCGTACTATTGTTTACTCGTATTACATCCTACGCTCTTGCAAATCTCCAACTCCCCTGAGATGATCTGGCTGGAGCAATTCTAGGAGTGGTATCTTTGATCTAGTATAATACCTGATAGCTGTTTAAGGGTATGTAGTTGACGCTTGACGTATATAATGACAACAATCTGAAACGAGGAAATGTAAACAAACGAGATGTTATTATTACACATTCGATATATATCTAGGAAGATCACTTGAAAACACCAAAAGGTCGGAGATCTAAAGGAGGGATAGCGAGGTATCTGTTTTTGGGACTACTAAGTTTGCAAGTCAAGGAAAGCTTAGGTGAACCTCGCGAAAGCAGCAGGTCAACCGTCAGTAATAGGGTTTTTTCGAGGCGAAGAGCTAATTTCTCAAGCGGAACGGATAAGCAGAAGCAACCTTTGCGTTAGAAATACAAATAACAAACAGTCTGGTCAATAGGGGCAAATAAGCATGACAACAGTTCCACAACGGCATACTTACTACGGAGGGTCGACCGCAGCCTACACGTCTCCGAGGCCTGCTCTCAACTATAAGCCCAAACGCAAGCAAGTTACCTTTGGACCCTATATAGTAGGTTCGACGCTTGGGGAAGGTGAATTTGGAAAGGTAAAGCTAGGATGGTCGAAGGTCCCGGCACAGACAACAGAGGTGCCAAAACAGGTGGCCATCAAACTTGTAAGAAGAGATAGTATTCCCAAGAATTCCGAGAAGGAAGTCAAGATTTATCGTGAAATAAACGCACTGAAGCATTTAAACCATCCCAATATTGTACGTCTTGAAGAGGTTCTACAGAACTCCAAGTACATTGGAATCGTCCTGGAATACGCATCCGGTGGTGAGTTCTATAAATACATTCAGAAGAAACGCAGGCTGAAAGAGCCTGCTGCATGCCGATTATTCGCCCAACTAATTAGTGGTGTGCAATATATGCATTCCAAAGGGCTTGTTCATAGGGATCTGAAGTTAGAGAATCTGTTGCTTGATAAACATGAGAATCTATTAATCACGGATTTCGGATTTGTCAACGAATTCAGCCCCAAGAGCGAATTAATGAAAACCTCATGTGGCTCGCCCTGCTATGCTGCTCCTGAGTTGGTTTTGACGACAAAGCCTTATGAAGCGCGCAAAGCAGATGTGTGGTCATGCGGTGTAATAATGTATGCCATGCTTGCTGGTTATTTACCGTGGGATGACGATCCAGACAATCCAGATGGTGATGATATTGCAAAGTTGTATCGCTACATTACTAGAACTTCGCTAAAATTTCCAGAATACATTGCACCAGTACCAAGGGATTTGTTGAGAAGAATTTTAGTCTCTGATCCTAAGAAAAGATTATCTGTCAAACAAATCGAGCAACATCGTTGGTTGCAACCACACGCGCCATTCTTATCCGTTACACCAGAGGAATGGGACAAAGTAGTTCAAAACAAACAAATTTTCAGACCGCCTCCTAGTAAAGCTGGAAATCAGAATTCCGACAGACCGAGATCCAATTGTTCAACTTCATCCACGAACTCAAAGGGGGAAAAACGCAATTCTCTGATTATGGACTCTTCCTTATATTCGCAGCCAGTTCCCCCACAAGAATCTCAATCTCATGCAATCGCCACTCAATCTTCGCCATCGTCTGAATTAAGGCAATCGCCAGTAAAGAGATTCAATCGCCATAGTAGAAGTAATTCTGCCGCTTCAATTGCTCTTCAAGCAGTTGTTGATGCGGAAAGAGATTACCATGCTCATCACTCACCACTGCCTGTACCCGCATCCACCTCTTTTCAATACGATCATCAATCACAGAATGCCTCGGGATCATCACCCCGAATGCAAACGTTTTCTGCTCCTAAAGCTGTCAATAGTGCCATTTCCTCTCTAAGAGACACCATTATAATAGAAACCAGCCCACAAAAAGGTGCCGTTATGGTACAGTCACAGAGGGACTCTACGATTGTTTTGACTGCTCCACTGACAATATCTCCCGGGTCATCACCTGTAAATGGAGGATTTAAATCCCAATTGGTAAACATCTCATCTGCTAATCACCAGACCACGCACAATTTGGGACATCATAGGAGACCTAGGCCAACTTCTTACCATCCAACGTCTTATGCAACATTTACGGAAACAAATAATAGCCATACTACAATATCAGGCGTTGTGTCACCTGCAGAGTCTCCACCAACGGGTGAGAAAATTATATCTCCCGATCCTTCCTCCACCAAAAAAGGCTCTCCACAGGTCGTGAAGCGTGGTTCTTTCAGTCTAAGCATGCCATCAGTTGATTTGCAAATTGTGGCTGGTGATTTGATCAAGAGTGATGAACATGGAGATACAGTGACCAAGAAAATACATGACCAGGTAGAAGACGCCAATAATAGAAGCGAAACTACGCGGTCACGTCGACTAAGCCAACGATACAGTGTTGCATATGACAACTTGTTTGGAGTTGTCGCAGAGGAAAGTGAAGAAAGCGCAATACAGGAAACGGATAGACAAGCTAGAGAGCAAAAATTAGGTGGAGTTACAGATACCAAGAAAAACAACAGCCCAGTAGAGAAACGCGAAAAGAAGAGATTCAGTCTCCTATCATTTTATTCATCTTACAATGCCTCTAAATCAAGCATCGAGTCAGGCACTATGAAAGATGCGCCTGCAAGAAACGTGTCCGGCTCAACAGATTCCCGGCAGGCCTCCAATTCCATACAAAAGACTGATTCGCAGGGAAATTCACAAAACGATCATAGAAACGTCTCCGTTTCTTCCCCCATACAGAAAGCCGATTCGCAGACGCGATCACAAACACAAATTCGAAACACATCCGCAGGCCAAAAACCTGCCTCACGAGCCAGTAGCCAGTCAAAATCTGAAGCAAGAACAGCGTCCCAGTCTTCAAGGGGAAGTGCAGGTGTACAACGTCATTCATCAGTTACAGGACGCAAGAGCAATAAGCCACCTCCTGAAACCAATAAGAGAAATAATCGTGCTTCAGTAATGGTGTCCTCTTTGCAAGACCAGAACCAACCTCAATTACGCGCTAGAGAACAATCAACGGCCAAAAAGGTATTAGACTTCTTCAAGAGAAGAAGCATGAGGTTATGAACAGTCACGTAAATGTCATGGATATAGCTGTATATTAAATAGGTAATGCTAATATCCTAAAAGCGATAAATTTAGCTAAAACGTGACCTGCCGACAACACATAAACCAAGTAGATTTTATAATTGCATTATACTTATAAAAGTGGGTACTTATACAGAACTAACATGCTTAGATGCTAGATGGGTACAAGAAGATTCTGACGGAGGCACCGAAAGTCTTGGCTGGTAGGTTAGATCTGAAAGTGGCTCTGACAACACCGGAGTTACCGTGAGTTCTTGTAACCTTACCCCAGATAACTCTGATCTTGGAACCTCTGACCTCCTTGGAGCATCTGTAGACGTAAGCAACACGCTTACCCAAGTAGAACTTGGCGTCCTCTGGAGAGGCAACACCCTCGATCTTGACCAAAGAGACGTTTGGGTTGTTGGTTCTCTTGGATCTTTGGTAGGATAAGTGCTTACCTTTGACGTACACTGTTGGAAAACGTTAGTAACCTTGAATTTTCTTTGCTATGCGATAGTGATATGATTAGACGGAAATGCAATAGATTCTATAATCTCTCTGAATGCTTGTTGCTAACTTCTCCTTTTTCTGAGTTTGAGTTCTTCATGACATTTGGGACAACCATCGTACTCCTAGTTGATTCCATTTTCCTTGATTAACCCTAAATTATAACATCTGTGCTATCACTCATGGGGTTTGAAACATGTCGTTCAGCTTTCATGTCAATTAGGAAGTTTGTACACATGCCAACTCTTGCGGAAATACCTCCATAACGTCCATCGAATTTCCACGTATCATTCACTATTCGCATTTCGTCTTGTTTACTTCGAATTTCACATACATCTGTGGGATTCAGCCATTGTTGAGTTCTTGGATTATCTGTAACAACTCTTCAGAATGGTGTCGTGAAGAAACCTGTTATTTTGTTGAAAGTACAGTGCCCGAGCGAGGCGAGGGGGTGAGCCGCGTGGCGGCATCTCCCAGGCCGGGAGTACTGCCGGCATAGGCTGCCTACGCTACGCAGCGGGAAGCGTCTCGGCCTGGCACAGTGCGGCGCCCTGCCGGCCTGCGTAGAACCAGAGGCACGGTACCGGTCCTACCGCGGTAGCAGCGCTAGGGGGGGCACCAGGTGGGGAGCGCGATCTCAACTGTACTCAAAAAAATTACAGAAGTGCATATGTAAGGGTGCAAAGCAAAGGAATGAAATTTGAGAGATGTTTGGATGTAGCAGTCAATAGAAATGCAAAGAGATACAACCAGACACCACAAAGAACCCATACCCTTGTCGACTTAGGGCTGGAATTAGTTACCCGACTCACTATATACAGAATTTTGCATTTTCGTAGGGCTGATCCTCGCTGGCCGCTGAGAAAAGTATATATAGGGAAGTTATTTCGAAGTTTCTTACCATTTGGATTCTGAAATTTTTTTATAAAATCTGTCGACGTACTTCAGTATGTGCTATACCCTATACTATTCTTCTGAATGGTACTTGGCAACCAGTGGTGCGAACCAATAGTACCACAAGCCGTTCCAAGTTGGATTCAAAAATTCGCAAGCAACAGAGATTTAACTAACACATTCCACAGTAGGATCATTTCTATAGGAATCGTCACTCTTTGACTCTTCAAAAGAGCCACTGAATCCAACTTGGTTGATGAGTCGCAGAACCTTCGTACCCTAGAGTGAGACCGAAGATGTAAACTAGCTTGGTCCACAACCCTTAGCGGTTTGGCCATCTACGCAGCTCTTTGTTTTGCCTTTTGCATAGGATGCAAGAACACTTGTGTTTGCGCATCTGCTCAAAAAGGCGCGATGATCTTGGCCCAGTTTATGCACTTCTTCGTGAAGGGATAAACACTACTGGGTGGGTATGAATGGCAGTCTGACAAGTTATTTTTTTATTTTTTTCTAGTTTCTGTCTCAAAGGTTTGAGACTGAATTTAGAAGATTTTGAAAAGTAAGGTTTGTACGTAGTTTGGAAGAGGTTTGATCTACTTTGAAGAGGGTCCCCAGGGTGTTGCGAAGAATATCGATTTAGTTAAAAAGTGCATACACATCACATAAATAATGATTGTAAATACGTTATGGTTTTCATAAGAGTCATAAATATGTATCGTTCAGTAAGTTAGGCCTCTCTCTTGCGCAATGATACGCAAGGCTAGTCTCTTGGAGTAATATCTGGAAATGGCGAGGTTACCGCCCATATACCAGAAGTTGGGGTGACCGGAGTCTCTCCACATGGTTCTGAACTCACCTTCTTCGTCAAGCCCCCACACTTCGTTAAGCCTGTCGGCGATCTTGTCACCGAACAAACGGCGAGCAGTTTCCTTCATATTGGTGAAACCAGTCGCCAATACAACCACGTCAAGACCTTCGAGGCGAGTGCCGTCCGTGAATTCGACACCGTTGGTCAAGAACCTCTTGATACCCTGGCCCTGCTTAACCTTGACTTTGCCGTCTGCAATCAATTTGGAACAACCGACATCGATGTAGTAACCAGAACCTTGACGGAAGTATAGCCCAAAGAGGCCGGTAGCGTTGTAGCCTGCATTGGTCTTGAAACCGGCCTTCTTGAGAGATGCCAACGACTCGTGATCCTGAATACACGACTTACGGTATTGTTGTTGCATGACCGCATTCAACAACGACAAAGGCATGGAGTGGAATATGTGATCGGCAGTTTCGGTCTTGGGACCAGTTTCGTCGTAAAGCCCCTCGATATTGTTGACGGTGCCGTGGTCTGAGGTGATCACGCAAGTGGAGGAGCGTTGTAACATGGTTACTTCGACACCTTGTTCATAGAAATCTTGGCAAATGTCGTGCGCAGAATTGCAGCCGCCCACGACAAGCGCTTTCCCGCCAGTGAAGTCAGAGCCCGAAGTGTGTTTGGAAGAGTGGACAATCTTACCTTGGAACTTGTCCTCGTCTGGGAAGTGAGGCACGCGGGGCTCACCGGAGTGACCCGTGGCCATGACAACGTGATGAGGGTGATATTCGATGGTGTTACCGGTCTCAATGTCGACCACCTGGACGGTCCAGATGCCCGAGGCTTCATCGAAATCGGCGTCTGTGACAAGAGCGCCGGTTTGGACGTTGAGGTCCATGGTTTTGGCGTACGCGTCAAACCAGTCTCCCAACTTGTCCTTGGGGGTGTAAATGGGCCAGGTGGGTGGGAAGTTTAGGTAGGGCAGATGGTCGTACCAGACGGGATCGTGTAGCACCAAGAACTTGTAACGCAAACGCCAGTTGTCACCAATGCGGTTGTTCTTCTCGACAATGAGCGAGTCGACGCCGAATTGCTTGAGACGTGCAGCCACGGTGAGGCCGCCTTGGCCGCCACCCACGATCAACACGGTGGGTTGGTGGTCGCCGCCAAATTGAGACTCACGCTGGCGGCGCTCGAGCCACGACTCACGGTTCACGTGCTGGCCGTGGTCCACGCCCTCTGGCCGGTGCTCGAACACGGTCTCTGGGGTGTCGCGCAAATCCTCGAGTGAGGTGTAGAAAGTGAAGCACTTGAGGGCAGCGGCGCCGGTGCGCGCGTCGCGCACCGCGCACAAACGCGCAACACCTTTTCCGGAGCCCACCTTGTTGTCGAAGTTGTAGTAAAGCTGGACCCACTCGATGGGGACGCCCGCGCGGGCGGCCACGGCGTCGTCGGCGGCCTGGTCGTCGGCGGACGCGTCGGCCTCGTGGAACACGACCTTGCCGAACCCGCGCGTGTAGCGGTAGTCGGCGTGCGGGTCGAGCCGCAGGTTGCTGAGCTTGGCGCGCTGCAACTGGGGGAGCACGTCGCCGGCGATGCGCTCGACGCCCAGGAACGAGTGCAGGTCCCACGTGACCGCCAGGTGGTCACGCCACACGGCGTGGTCCGCGAACAGCGCGCGCAGCGCGCTGTTGGTGTCCGCGGTAGCGCCGCGCGCGGCGGCCGCGTCGAGCAGCGCGTTGAAGTTGGCGACCCACTTGTCGACGAGCGGCTGCAACGCGTTCTCGTCGGCCACCAGCGCGGGCCAGGGAGCGTGCTTGCCGTACACCTTGGCGGCAGGCATGTCGCCGGCGAAATGCTCGTGAGAGATGGGCGGATACACCTCGGTGCGGTAGAAATCCGACTTGATGTCGTGGGCTAGGTTCTTTTTGAGGTCATGTGCGACGTTGGTTCTTGCGACAGCAGCTACCGGAGCCATGCTTGTAGAGTTAGAAGTAGAGATAGAAGTTGCTAGAAGCTGCTGCTTTTAGATTTCTGACAACAACGAGAGACGCTTTTTGCCGCCAATGCCACCGTCTTATATACCTGTTGCGACCTTGCGACGTTACGACGCACAAAACGCGGCCGCCACTTTCACGCGCCGCCAGCCCCTCTTCGAAGCTCCGAGGACCGGGCCACCATTGCGGGGCAGACGCTCATCGACAAAGCGTGGCCTTGCATTCGGCCATCCACGCCGAGAACTGGAAACCAACAACGACACGAACCGCGTCAGCCGCCAGCCAGCCAACTACAATTCAACAATACGAAACCACCCGCACCGGCGATGGGCGGCTGTGGCCGCCCATTGCGGCGAACCCCGAGCCTTGCTCGGGACCAAGTCCGAGCACCGCGGCGGGACGTTACCCCAATCGAGGCTCAGAAGCCCGGGTAGCGCAAGGGGCGGGCCCCCTTCTCGGCAAGTTACGCGCCGAGGTCAGCGACGAACCCCAAAGTTTGCTTGCATATGAGCAGCGCCTCCGTGTCGAGTGACGCGCCGGCGGCGGCGCCGCCGGCGCTGGCGAACGACAAGTAGCACGGACGGTGCAGCTTGGAGGTGCACAACTTGCACAGACGAGTGGCAGTTTCGCGGATTGCGTCGTCTGGAGTGTCGAGGAGCACGGTCGACAGCACACGGCCGTCACGTGCGGCGATCGCGTACACGTAGGCCGTGAGCGGCTGCGGCTGGGATGGGGGCCCGGCTGATATCACGAGCGAGATTGGGGTAGCGCGATCCGCATGCGACTCTGCGGGGACCGTTGCGAGCAGCGAGAAGGTTGCGCCCAGGGGCGAGGAGAATTGGTGCTGGAACGTGCGGCAGGACATGGGGATGCAGCTGGGAGGGTTGCGGGGAGAGCAGCGGGGGGCGAGGCGGGAGAAAAAGCGGATGACTGGCGGGAGGCCGGGTGACCGGCGGAGGGCCGGGTAAGCCGGGTAAGTGTGCGTGCGGAATGACGCAGGGCGGGCGGCGGCGGAGCCGCGGAGGCGACGGAGGCGACGGAAGCGCAACGTGCGGGGCGGGCCCGGCGGTGTAAGGGCGTAGCTGACAGGTACGTGAGACGTGACGTAGCCGCGGTTGGGCACGCGGAGCGCGGGGTGCCCGACCGAGCGGCCACAAACAGAGGGAAGTTTGGATGGCGTCCACCTGGGAGAAACCACGTCGTTTTGTGTCAGCCCAAAACAACGGTATAAGCGCGGTGTTTGAGCAGCAGATGCCAGCGACAGAGCCGGCGCAGCCGCGGTCGCGTTCGGAATCAGAGGATTGCTGCGATTCGCAGACACGGGCTCGGCCCGATGACGAGGGAGCAGGTTTTAGCCGCCGAGCCCCGGGCGCTAAATCGAGCGCGTCCGGCTCGTGCCCCAGTGGGTGGATGCTCAAGTCGTCGCTTCGGTCGTTCTTCGATGTCAGAGTGGTCGACGCGCGCAAGGAGGCGCGCTGCATCTACTGCGGCAAGCGGTATCCGGAGCGCGAATCCACAGGGAACATGGCCAAACATGTGAGGGCGCTGCATCCGGCGGCGTGGAGTGCGAAAAATGCCGGGGTATCAAAACGACAGGAAGCGGGCGCCCCTAGAACAGCACCACCCAAACACCCCGCGCAGTCACTGCAGGTGTCCGGCTGGATCCGGGGTCAGCGCGAGCACAACGCCGGGGTTTTCCACACCGCAACGCTGGCGGCAGAGCAGTTTTTGCCGCTGAGCTTTGTGCAGTCCGTCTCATGGACCAGATTGAGCGACAGCAGCGCCCTGCGTCCGAGCGTCAAGTCGACGGCCACGCTGGTGCAGAAATTGGGCCTTTTCTCCCAGCACATGAACGAAACTCTCGCGTCAAACCTGGAGAACTCCCAGTTTGCCAATATTCTCGTGAAAACCTGGACCGCCCCCCATGGAGAGGCACTTTTCGCGGTCATGGTGTCCTTCGCGCCGAATATCTGGAGCGACCCGGCCCTGGAAGCGGCAAACGATCCCCGCATCCTTTTCAACAACTCCGGCGCCGCTCAAAATACGCACCTTCTTGATTTTTCGAGTTTCGGCGCCAAAATGCCCAATGGGGAATATCTATGCGAGGTGCTGATCTCGCTTTTGCATCGCTACAACCTGGCAGGCAAAGTTTCGACGATAACCATGGATAGCGCCGTCAGAAACGGCTCACTGTTCACCTCTCTGGTTTTTGATCATTTCGGCGCTTCGAATCCGTTCGCGCACCGATTGTTCGGCAGAGTACGATACATCAGGTGCGCGGCTCATGTTCTCGATCTGCAATTCGAAAGAATCGCCGCGGTTCTGCTCAAGTACGCCGTCTTTTCCAAACCATACCGAAAAATCCAGCGGTTTGCAGAATCCACGAGATCATCTCCACGCCTCAGCGCGTGCTTGAGGGAACAAAATATACCCCCGATGCCGGCAGAATCCTTGTGCCAGTGGACCTCCGCTTGGTCTCAACTAAGCGCTTTCCTTGCCAATTTTAGGGCCTATCGCACGCTGTGCGAACAATTGCTGGAGAACGGCCACCAAGATCTTGCTCGCGAAATCCAAGAAAACATCGAGGTTGATAAAAGGGCCCTAGAGCTCTTCAAGTATTTCGTGGGGGTCTTTGAACTGTTCAACGACATGAGCATGAAGCTGCGACAGGACGATTTTAATCACCTAGCCAACGGTGTTCCGATATTCTATTTGCTGGACCATTTCTACAAAATATGCGCAAAGGCCTCCAATGGTTCCCGGATTTCGAAAAGTCGAGCAGGCTTTGATTTTTCGTGTATAAATGGATCTTCAGATCTGCAGGCAGAGGATAGGGAAGTCGTTTTTGATGCTATCAAGCTCGCAGATGCGACCCACCAGGAGTACATGTGCTACTTTCGAGCTAACTCTTTGTACTATGTGGCGTTCCTGCTTGACCCCGCAGCGAAAGAGGATGCCATGTACAAGATGATGAGCGCAGAAGAAGCTGCTGGAAAAATGCTTGACGCTCGTCTTTTCATTGAAGCGTTCCTGAAAGAGAGCGGAGAAGCAGACAAGCACCATGGCCCGACAGCGATAGAAAAGCCTTTCAGCCTACGATTGGCGCCCAGTTTGCATTTTGATCTCAACGATTTATCCACGGACGAAAACCCACACGGAGATACCAATCATTCCGGAAATGTAGAGGCAGGCGAAAACAGCCATGTCCGAGAGTGGATCACTTATCTAAGAGCATCAAAACCACCTTTAAGAACCAAGGACGAAGCTATCAAGTGGTGGTACGCCCATCGTCAAAATTATCCACAGCTTTTTAAGCTTGCTATATCACTGTTCTACACAAAATTGAGCACACACGACTTAGAAATGTGCTTCTCCTTACCCGGGAGAGTAATGCGAAGGAATGGTACCGGGCACAAGACTTTCAAAACTCTGGTGTTGCTAAGAGACAGGTTTTCTAAGTTTGGGTTCTTTGACCAGGCCCCCGAAAGCCCAGACGGAGTTACTGACCATTTCGACGATTTGATGGAGTCAGAGGCACTCGTCTCTGACGGGACCGATCATCTGGAACTCGATTATGATGAAGAAATTTATCACGACAACATAACGGACGAGGATGCCATTGAAGATGAGGAAAACAGTGCAAGAATTGACTAGGTCGAAAGTGGGAGCTCAGAAGATGCAGGAGAAGCTCGAATTTTCATGGTCCAATTCTCTAGTTCAATACAAAAAACGCAGGATATTAATAAGGGAGGGTAAAATACACAGAGTTCTCATTACGCGGTCAGAGTCCAACACAGTTGTCGTCAGTCACAGTTAGTAATTCGTGATAGTTTGGTGTGCTTGAGTAATTTAGATCCACTTTACATTTATTGATTAGCGTTGTATGCCTATTGCTCAAAGATCTAGCGTGGGGAAAGGTTAATTTTACAAGTCAAAGTAAGATAACTCGATCCTGATAAAGAATGGTAAAAGATTTATACTCATTACCACCGGACTAAACTCTCCTGTAGAATCTATAATGCAATAATGACGCGAAAGTTTGTGTTTTACGTGACTGTTTCGAAAGCCTTCTTTGGTTTGCTGTTATGGATGAGCATAAACAATGGCGTGGTTTTTCTATATTTTCTATTTCTTCAATCTTATCATATGGGAACTCGTTCATGTTTATAAGTGGTCTTGGTACCGACAGATTGGATCGAACTTTAATCATGGCCAAAGTATCTTGGCTACGTTTTTAAAAGAGAACGAGCATTTTTAGATCCATTTATGTATTTGGTAAAATATCTTTTATAGGCGACAAATAGTGTTCGATGCAACTTTTCCTAAATAGCAGTCTAATTACTGCAAGATTTCTACGATGCCAAGGAAAAAAAAATGCAGTGCGCCAATTTCAATACTTTGTTAGTTACACGAGAGATTTGATCCACAGTTTCCAACGAGTTCATATGAAAATCCTATACGAGACAGCTACATTCCTTTACATAACAT
Source organism: Lachancea fermentati (assembly GCA_900074765.1). Taxonomy (NCBI): domain Eukaryota; kingdom Fungi; phylum Ascomycota; class Saccharomycetes; order Saccharomycetales; family Saccharomycetaceae; genus Lachancea; species Lachancea fermentati. The sequence goes on along the minus strand of LT598486.1, from coordinate 793,046 downwards.
ACATTTCTGGAAATCGCTCAGGCAGATAAAGAAGTTTATCTGTGACCCCTTCGGTATATGACTTTACACAGCCGATCCCAACGGAAGATACGTCGTTAGAGAGGTGAAGAAAATTCTATGAGTTAAAATGGATACGAATTAAGTTCTCATAGGCAATTACCTTAAAAGTATAAATTTGAAGGTATTTTTCAAGTTGAAGTGCAGGAAGTTCGCATATGAAACTCAAAGTATCTCTGAAACGTACTCATATTTTGATGATTCGTCCATTACCTTACCTTTTAACTATTTTGTCCTGCTTTTTATTTCACTTATCCTCTGCCTATAAAGAGCTTGATCATGATATGATTGAGCTAATTTTTGAGCAGTACCCTTCTTAAGTAGCCGATGTCCTCACAAATGCAGCTAATGATACGGGAATGATAGTTATTGGAACAAATGACACGAGGTTAATCTATGACATGCTGCTGCTCGAGGAGAAAAACTTGGGAATGCATTCCGTCGAAGAGTGGGCCTGCGGCATTTTAGTGGGTAACCACTCAAAGAACTGCCTAGATGAAGATGAAACAGCTAATTAGTCAAGAGAGACTTGGACAGGAGGGCTGCTTCTGTTATCTGTAGTACGGCACATGCCGTTACTGTTACTGTGTGTGAATCCCTCCTTAGCTATCTCGGCAAAAACACTAATGTTGTAATTCAGACTTCACCTAGAAGTGTCTGCAAGGGCGATTGTTGTGCATCCTGGAGTAAGAAGGTCAACAGTTTTACAATTGGTGGATAAGGATACTATTCAGAGCTCTGTGAAAACGCGTGCGATGATAACAGCGATGACCATAAATGGAGCTGTCAAGTTTATGGTGCCAACGTCAATAGTGTAGTCTTGGATGTTTGCGTTAGCAATAGACCCAATGGTTGTACTTAGTATGTAGTTTTTGGACGGGCAGGCGCAGTATTATCTTGACGAGTGCTTTGGATTTAGATAAATGTTATCCTAGCTCTCATGAGCTCATGAGTACATGACGCCCGCAAATAGCCATAAAATTCATTTAGATCCTATGTCCTTACCGTATTTACTAGCCAAAACAATCACAAGGGCTGTCACTCTGTTAAGAATCATCCATCATTGCTGTCATTCTTCATTAAGATCAAGTTTTATCATTTTAGCGTATTTTTAACGAGGCTTTTATCCTTTAATATTTCTCTACTAATTCGAGAAGCTTAATGAAGTTTATAAAACCAGCGCATTAAGCTGTGAATACGAACATGAATGCCTGTTTAAATCACCACTATCTCGGTTGTCGTCAGAACATAGTCTGTCTGATAAACAACATATCAAAGCTCAATGGGCAATCTGATATGGATTTTGACGGATTGTCAATTGCTCGATCTTTTGCATATACATACGTTAAATAGGCATCAACTCATTCTTCATCATTCGATTCCAACGATAATTCGTGCAGAGGTAGTAATATGTTAGGCTCGCAAATCCCTTAACGTATAGAGTTACTAGACTCTCTAATCCATTGATTGATTCATCATGACTAAAAGAGTCCAACTGGTAAGACTAGTCCCAGTACTGGCTGGAGGTAAGTGTACTCAACACAAATAGTCGCACCAAGAAAAAGATTACGTTAGAAGTCAAAGTAAAGTAAAGGTATTCTATCCACATAGAGAATGGTAAAGGATTTAAATTTGTTATCACCCGATAAGCTCTCCTGTAGGATTTATCATACAATCATCACGCGAAAGCTGATGGTTTACGTGGTCATTTTGGAAATGTGCTTTTGTTGTTGGCTTATATGGGCGAGCATAAAGAATGGCATGTATCCTGCTATAGTTGCGATTATACTGAATGGGATTCCCATCATTTTTGTAAGTGGTTTCGGAGCTAATAGATTAGAGCAGACTTTGATAATGACCAGAATAAACAAACTGTACTTTTTGAGGGAGGTAGTTGTGATGCGACCAGGCCTTGAAATGGAGAAGTGGGATCGTATTGCCAAGAAACTAAATCCAGTTTTCTTCGAGAATAGCTCTTGGGCCTCACGGAACTTCTTTTTAGATGGAAAATCTTGTGAAGCAAGATTTAGATATTATTTTGTGAATCCTTACCTGAAAAGAAAAAGATCTGAACTTACACTGACTACCAATGAGTTGGATCCCTTCATCGAAGAGGCTGTCAAAGCTTATCAGGAGAGTTTACACGAATCTTGGAAGCAAATGATAAAAGAGCAAACCATAAGACCGAAATCGAACTGAGATAATTGATGCATGAGTGAAACTGATGTTATATTGATCATTCAGGAATTAGCTATACCACGAAGGGCGATGCCACTGTCCGTATCTTACAGCAAATGAGGCCCATCGCGCTCACAAGGTAATTTGACCATTAGATTAAGAAACATTCATTCGAAAATTCAAAATAATATAACTATCCAGAGTCAAAATATGCTTCCTGTGACGCAAGACCGCACTCATTTCTTGTTTCAATTGTAACTACCCTTGCGCAAATTAAATGACTAATTGGTCAAGTTCCTCTGATAAGATATTTTAACCACGTTCTTTACGAAAATCAATGTAACGTGGCTTCTCTGTGGGTGTAAGAAAACATACACTGTGCACTTTCCAGGAATGGAAATTTAGATATCGTCACCGTCTAGAGCAATCCTAAATCAAGTCATGTATTCGGTTGAATATCTTTTGTAGTCGGTAGATAGTGTTTGATGTAATCTATCTATGAGAACAGTTCAATTACTGTCAAATTTCCACGGTGCCAAGAAAAAAAAATGCAGCGCGGCAAATTCAATACCTTGCTAGTTATACGAGAGAATAATTCGCAGTTTCTAATCAGTTCACAAGAAAACCTTGTACGAGACATCTACATTCATTTCACATTACATACGTTTGTGAAGATCACTCGAGCAGTTAGAGACTCTAAACCAGTGCTCCTTTTGGTAGGTGATTTTAGGATTCTACCGCGGAGTTCACGTCGTTACAGAGATAACAAAAAATTTAGGGGTTAAAAAGTATACGAATTAAGATCCCGTAGGCAATTACCTTGAAAGTATAAATTTGAAGGTGCTTTTCTAACTGAAGTGCAGGAAGTCCTCATATGAAGGCCAAAGTATCAATGAAATTCACCTCCATTTCAACGATCCGTCCTTTAACTTATTTTTTAACTATTTTGTCCTGCTTTTTATTTCGCTTATCTTCCGCATATAAAGAGCTTGATCATGATATGATTGAGCTAACTTTTGAGCAGTACCCTTCGCAAGTGGCGGAGGTCCTCACAAATGCAGCTAATGATACGGGAATGATAGTTATTGGAATAAATGACACGAGGTTAATCTATGACATGCTACTGCTCGAGGAGAAAAACTTAGGAATGTATTCCGTCGAAGAGTGGGCCTGTGGCATTCTAGTGGGCAACCATTCCAAGCCTTGCCTCGATGCAGATGAACTTCCTACTTACTAGTGCTCATCTTACTTTTGCTTGGAGAATGCCGAAAACGGACCATTGTCAGAAGACATAATACTACGTGGAATTAATGTTTTAGTACCCCCAAAAAAAATTCAACATATAATTGAAACAACATCCTGATGGCGCCCTATTCGCCCCAGTACATTAACCCTTCGTCAAAACCTATGGCGAAACTGCACTTATCAGAGTACTTACAAGACATTTAAACGTCTGGCACGGAAAAAGGCATATTGATGGTGATTTCCCAATTACTCCATCGTACTGCTCAAAGAGAAGATGGTCCAATTTCTATTGAGAGAAATCCCCCATACGGCCACTAGTATGTGCTTCTATTAGAACTACATAGGACTTTAGTTATTATCATTGCCGCACATAGAAATAATACGTATTCAAGGTCGCGTAAGAAACGAGGCAAGTACGACTGTGTACGACTAACTACGTAATACACAATAAAAACACACGTTACTCAATTCGATATTTTAACCAAACTTCCGCTCGTAAAAGCTAAGCTGTCTTCTCCCTCGCTCACCTTACCAGAGAATGATTCCTTTCACGGAAGAAGATATGACAGTTTAGACTCGTTAGGGGAACACGTATACAATTACAATACACTTGCAATCAAATATCACTATAAACGTACTAGTTCCCGTGATGCACAGCCGCACCCGTTCGACACGATTTTGAAAAGTCCCTTCACGCGTCAGTTGCCCAGCTCTTTTACGCGGATGATTAGTGCTCCTCCTAACGTTCAGCACATCTCACCTGCTCAAAATAGACTTCTATAACCATTTCGATGACCCTATCCAAACCACCAATATCGTCCGTCCCCGTCGTGTGCGTCGTAGCGTGTCTCATGCCCGAACTGGGCATCGGTTGCAACGGCGCGCTACCCTGGCGCCTGCCCCGCGAGATGGCTAACTTCAAGCGCATCACCTCTGCCACTTTCGCTCCTGGAAACAGAAACGCAGTCGTTATGGGACGCAAGACCTGGCAGTCCATTCCTCCCAAGTTTCGCCCACTACCTGGCCGGGCCAATGTCGTAGTGTCACGCCAATTTCCTCACGCGCTCGCAGCTCAGGACTCAGATGCCGCTCTCTTTCACAGTAACTCGCTCACACGCTGCTTAGAACTGCTTCCGCAGCAAGTACCGGACCTCGAGCGCATCTACGTGATCGGTGGTGGTGAAGTCTACGCCCAAAGTTACACGCTATGCGACGCAATGCTCATCACCGAGATCGAACCAGAGCACCCTGAGTCGCGGCCACCAATGGACACCTTTCTCGACGTAGACACCGTCCACACTCATTTTGAGCGCGCCCAGAACATAGACGGATTCCTACCACCGGCCGTACACCTACCTACAGACGACTACTTGTCCGAGAACGGCTACCGCTACAAATATGCCCTCTACAAGCGCCCAACGGCAACCATGCCCAACAATAAAGCACTGTAGCCCTCTACATAGCGAATGATTTACAATCCACCTCCATGTACCTTTCCCTCCACCTCTGTCTTCCCGTGCCGCGCGACGTAAAATTTTTCCGACGCGCGGACCGTATCCCATACACTTGAAATTTTAGTCAACTCGACTCCCTAAAATTCTCGCAACTTTCCCGGTTAGATCAACACAGCGACACCAATTGGATTGCCTGAGCAGCCCATCCTACTATGTCCCAGTACGCGAGCTCTTCCACGTGGACGTCTTTCCTCAAATCAATTGCCTCCTTCAATGGTGACCTCTCTACCTTGACCGCGCCTCCTTTCATTCTTTCGCCAACGTCACTATCCGAGTACTCTCAGTACTGGGCGGAACATCCAGATTTGTTCTTGGCACCTGCGTTCGTTAGCGCTCCAGATGCTGACGGTACTTCCGCCGAGCAACTGCGTATGCTAGCTGTCACCAAGTGGTTCATATCCACTTTGAAATCTCAGTATTGCTCCCGTAACGAATCCATGGGTTCCGAAAAGAAGCCTCTAAACCCTTTCTTGGGTGAGCTCTTCGTGGGTAAATGGGAAAACAAAGAGCACCCAGATTTCGGCGAAACTGTTCTGCTCAGCGAGCAAGTTTCCCATCACCCTCCTGTTACTGCCTACACCATTTTTAATGACAAGAACCAGGTTAAACTGCAGGGTTACAACCAAGTTAAGGCATCCATTTCTACTGCCTCTCTCAGCGTGAAGCAGTTTGGTCACGCCTTGTTGGAGTTTGGTAAGCTAAACGAGGACTATTTGATCACACTGCCTCCTCTACACATCGAAGGTATGCTGGTAGCCTCTCCATTTGTCGAATTAGAGGGAAAGGCCTACATTCAGTCTTCCACTGGTCTTTTCTGCGTAGTTGAATTCTCAGGCCGCGGTTATTTCTCTGGTAAAAAGAACTCGTTCAAGGCCAGAATCTTCAAGAAAGCCGCTGACTCGCGTGATAAGGAAAAGGCCCTCTATACGATATCTGGCCAATGGTCAGGTGTCTCTCATATAAGCAAGGGCAAATCTAAAAGGGGAGAGGAAGTATTCTACGATGCTTCTCAAATACGTGCCGAACATCTTTTAGTCAAGCCCATCGAGAAGCAGCACCCACTTGAAAGTAGAAGAGCATGGGAGAAGGTTGCCGCCGCTATCAAGTCAGGGGATTTCGACCTCATCCACAACGAGAAATCTGCTCTAGAGGAAGCTCAAAGAGACCTCAGAAAGGCTGAAGAAGCCAAAGGCATAAACTGGCAAAGAAGATGGTTCCGTGACGAGGATTATACGAAGGGTCTTGAGGACAAGTTTACTAAACTGGCCTCCATGTTTAACCTGTCTACCAAGAATACCCCTAGCGGTACTCTAGCTGGCGAAAAGGAAGATAAAAAGGAAACTTCTGCCATGCATTGGAGATTTGTGAGAGAACAGTGGGATGAAGAGCAGGAAATAGTCCTATAAGCCTTGTGTGTGGCTATTTCTTCTCTCGGGTCATCCAATTCGCCCGATCCTGATTCTCTGTCACTACTGCATACCCTGACAACGACCCCATTTACTTTGATATATTTCTTTCAATAATCTCTTTTTTTTATTTAGAGGCGCCTTCGGATCCATCTTTAAATAAGGTATATCATGACTTTTTATCAGTACAGTTCATCCAACATCAAATGCATTGTACTCTTCGTTGTCGATATCTCGTAAATAAGCAACTATAAACTGCTTTTCTAAAGTGTGGAGCAGTGATTTTCATTGATAGAAGATGCACTTTTCGATGGTAAATCGCATTCAACGGGTTCAAAAGTTTTTCTTTTTCATGTGGAAAATTTTTTAGCCTGCGATGAGATGATGAGATGAGCTTTCAATAATAGACTTTGTTCCTTTAATTATCAATCTTTGGAATAACCCACAAAAAGATGGCATCTAACGGTCGTCCATCAACATATAAGCAATCCTCTCGGAAGGGCAAGAAATCTTGGAGAAAGAACATCGACTTATCCGATATCGAACAAGCAATCACTCGCAAGCATGAAGAGGAAATCACTCACGGTACTTCTGATTTGACCTCTTTAGTAGATGACAAACTGTTTCAAGTTGATACCGAAGGTGATGCTGAACTGAAATCAAAGCTTATCAAACGAAAGCAAATCAAGAAAAATCTGAAATCATCTGAAATTCTTGAGGCAGTCCGTACAAACTCCAAGGTAGCTGCCCTTAAGCATCCAAAAAGCTCATCTAAAAATGACCAGTACAAGGTCCAAGGTGTTTCCAAGAAGGAACTTAAACGTCTGATGGCGTTAGCGGGAAAAATCGACGGAGAAAGTAAACTCAAGACATCGGTAGCCAAAGATGGTATTGTCAAGGCAGCCAGTTCCGATTTGTGGGGTTCATCAGAAGAAATCAAGACACCATCGGGCCTTAAACTGAACGCTAAAACCAGGGAATCGGTGCCAACCGAACTGCTGAAACAATCCATTACTGGATGGTCCGTCGCAACGGTCGCGCCAGAAACAATGAACAGAGCACCTGTTGTAGTAAAAGAGATCGAAAAGACTCCACATGCTGGTAAATCGTATAATCCAAGTGCTTCGGACTGGTCTCACTTGGTTAGTAAGGAATATGACGAGGAAAAAGTGAAGGAGGAAAACAGAATAAAAATGGAGCAATATAAAGACAGAATTCAGCATTTGATCGAAACTCTGGATAATAACGAGGAGGATTCCTCAGGCTCTTCTGACGATGATTCAGAACAAGAAGATGATGATGAGGATGAGGAAGAAATCAAGTTATCTATTAACCGTCCTGTGGAGAATAAAAAGAAGACCAAGTATCAACGTAACAAACAAAGACGCCATTTGGAGAAGATTGCTCTACAAGAAGAACTTAAAAAGCTCAGGAAGCAAGTGCATGAGCTGGAAAAGCTTGAGGAAATCGAAAAAACAGTTACTGGTAATCACGAAGCTAAGCATGAGAAGAAAAAAGTTAGCAAAGAAAGGGCCAACAAGAAGCATAAGCTAGGGACAAAGCACGCGGTAATTGACGAAACATTAGAAGTCAAATTTTCGGATGAACTTTCGGATTCTCTGAGAAAGCTCAGGCCCGAGGGTAATCTCCTTTATGACTCGGTTAGAAACCTTCAAGGATCCGGTAAGATTGAGGCTCGGGTGCCAGTCAGAAAGGGCAGGAGGTACAAACCCAAAGTTACCGAAAAATGGACTTACAAAGACTATAAGTAGTTGTAACATCTTGTCATTTATGTATATTAATAAAAATCATCATGTTATTTCACCCAGATGTGACTGAAAAAACAACATTCTGCTATAAATTTTCGACGCGCATATTAACTTGGCAGAACAGAACCTCGATCAACCATGACAAAAGATTCGTTAATAATCGTGCCGTGCCATTCTGTATGGAATGTGCTTCATTCCGGGCAGGAACCTAATTATGGGCAAAATCCTGATCAATGGTTTCTTGCTCCGTTCCAACATGAGGGACAAGATCATCTCCTTTTTATAATGCATTCTCTCTTGGCCATTGAGCAATTATCAAAGAACATCTCAAACAGCATTCTGCTTTTTAGTGGATCACAAACCAAAAGAGGGGCTGGGATTATGTCAGAAGCGCAGAGTTACTACCTTCAAATCTATAAATTACTGAACGCCATCGATAATGATCTTGCCTTACCCGATTCTTTGCGTTCAGAAGAGATTATTATCACCCATTGCAGACGTATTATCTCTAACTTGTCTACTCAAAATGTTTCATTGAAGGAACTATTTGAAAATCACATATCTACGGAAGAATTTGCCTTGGATTCTTTTGAAAACCTCATTTACTCTATAGGTAGGTTCTATGAATTAGTGAAGCGTTACCCTAGCTTCATTAAGATCGTTGGATTTGGGTTCAAGAGAACGAGATTCTTAAATTGCCATGCTCCTGCAATTGACTTCCCGGAGCAAAATATTGAGTACATCCCAATGGATCCTATTCCAAACTTCACTGATTGTACTCGGCTTGATGACTACTATGATGACCTTTACTTGCAGGAAAAAAAAAATGCTTTGGATTTGTTCCAAGTTGACTGGTACGGCACAAAAGAATCGTTGTACAAGAAAAAGGTCCAGCGTAATCCTTTCAAAAGGTATCATCAATACCCTCTCCCAGTGTCTTTTCAAGGCCCAATTGAAAATGACCAAGAATTCTTTGAAACATATGTTAAAGGTAAAATGCCATGGTCGAGAGCTAAACATGAACTTTGAATGTTGGTTATATGCATTATATATGAGCTAGCTTGGTCATTAAAGTACTTCTCTCTTCTTCCCACTTCTGAACATTCTTCAATTTTTGCTCCAACGTTTCAATTTGCTTTTCAATAGATGTAATAGCTTCGTCTGTTCCTAATGTCTGTAAACGCCACGAATCATTTGGCCCGATTTCAAGCGCATAATCGTGATATTTAATCAGAGATGGTCGCTGTGAAATTGTGATGAAGTTGAAACGATATCTCTTCAATAAATTGAATAGATAATCTTCCATGTCGCCACTGATTGCATTCGTTGCTTCGTCAAGTACAACAAATCGAGGCTTATGGAACATAATTCTCGCAAAATTCATGCGCTGCTTTTCACCACCACTCAAGACATCCTTCCAATCTGCCAATGAATCCAGATATTTCCAACCTTTATCTCTTTTCAAAAGGTAGTCGAGCCGAACTTCTTGTAAGACCTGAACTAACTCTTTGTCCCTATGACCTCGATCAAAAAACTGATCCGTAGCCATGGGGTAAATAATCTGATCCCTGAAAGTACCTCCTTGAGTGAAATAAGGTTTCTGAGGAATACAAAAGAGTTCTGACTGAGAAGGAATCGAGAGTAATCCGTTCTTGTTATAAATTGGCCAGACTTCGGCGATAATTCTTTGAATAGAGCTCTTACCACAGCTATTAGAGCCCAGCACTAAGAGGCTACTTCCTGGACCATGGAAAATAAGTTTGTGATTAATTCCAAGCTGTGAATCCGAATTGGTCGCATCCAATGTGATGACTGGAGGAATTTGAAATGTAAGCTTATTGATTAATTTAACTCCATCCTTGCCATTCTTGGAGGGTATTATCACGTCAATATTCTCGAATCTAATTCCGTTGAAGTTCCTTTGAACTGTACCACGGATCGTTTCTTTATTCATAACCAAACTTTCGTTCTTAATTGACATTTCAGTGTTCTCAGTCGAAGCTCCATAATCAAAATCTTTCGAATGAACTCTGTGTAAAGCCGCCAGTAAAACAAAAATCCGGTTTGTATATCCCGTGAGTTGTGAAATATCCTTTATGGAATGCATCAGCCTACTACCCGCGTCCGCAAGTGACAACATTAGTCGTTTGTTTACAATGAATTCCCTCATGTTCACATCTTCATTATTGATTCCAGTTGTCATTGTAGTGATGACTATAGGAATAGACGCAAATACGTAGCCTAGAGCAGACCATGTATATTTCAAAACATAGTCTTCGAGAATCGAATAATTAACTTTCACTCGATCGACTAATAGCATTTGCTTCATGAGAAGGTCATATAATGCGTTGACTTTTGTCCTTTCAACCTTAGTACCGTGATAGAATGCAATCTCCTCACAATTATTGATGAGATTTAAATGATAACTGTAGTAATCCCCCTCTGCGTTGGATCTCTTGCTTACGAGTTTTCCCAGAGGTGGAGCCATCCTCTTCAGAATGTAGCCCGTTATGAAATAATTGACAAATATGCCTCCAATACCCAAAGTCCCCAAATTGTCACGTAGGTAAACTGAAAAGAAAACCAAATCTATGACAGGCTTGGCAATATTTGCAAAAACAGAACAGATTGCGTCACAGAACTTAGTAATGTCGTTAGTGATGGAATTGTCGATGTTAACTACAACGGAATTTGTTGACTGTTGGTCAAAAGCAAGCTTGTAGAACGCCAGCCTGTCATCGAGATACATGTCATGAATGTATCGTGTTAGATTTATTCTGAAGTTTAAACTTAGTTTTCGCTGCAAAAACTTGATGGCACTGTTAGTATAAGAAGCAGGAAATGCAATCAAAAACCAGCACATCAAATCAACGAGAAACTTTCTGCCATGACCGGATATGATGTCTTTCACAATTTGTCCATCTAAGCGAGCAACAAAAAGCGACAACCAAGTTCTCATAATGAGGAAGAACACTTGGAATATAAGTAGGAATGAGTTTCTGTCTGTAAGCTTAGGTACAAGTATCCGATATAAAATGCTGAGCTGATTTAGAAATCTGGAGTAAAAGAGTTGTGACGTTTTGTTCATGCCAAAGTATTTGAATCGGAATTTGTCATGCTCGTACAAGTCGTTATTCTTGGGCCGGATTAGGATCCTTTTCTTCTTTTCCAGACCGTCCTGGTATGGAACGTACATGACACGAGCACCGTTGTCGAGAAGAATCTGGGATCTTGTTCTTCTCATCAATGGCCGCTTTGTGAAGCCGCCTGACCTAATTTTTGAAAATAGCGAATAAACCCCATATGTAATCCCTGACGCTGCCGTCACAGAAGTGAATGCCAATGTTATGAGTATAATCTGTGCCCTTTTTCGATGCGTCAGAGAAGAATTTGAATTTCGTATCAATCTCCACAGATGCCTGATGAGGGTTTTGATATATGCCTTGCCTTTCGTCCCCTGAAGCTCCAACCCTAAACCTTCATTGTGAAGCTTGAGAAAAAGGTTCTTGACCTTTAAAGTGGTCTGTAAGCTGCTAGACATGCTTTTGAAAGTAACCCGAATTTTCTACCTTTCCAGTGCTTTCTGATACGATAACCTCCCCCTGTTAATGAGATGATATATATAGTTCAAATATTTGACTGACGCTGTCACAGCCTGACATCTCCAATTTTCAGGATTCTGAAACGTCACGTGATTTGTGTCACATGCGGAAACTTATATTTAAAGGCTGTAAATCGAATTAGCCTTCTTATCTTTCCATTTGGGAAAGTCAGCTGTAATTATCATTAATAGGCAATTGAAACATGTCTTATCCAGGGACTTTACATGAGTACATCAAGGGAAAAGTTGCCTTTGAATTTTGTCCTTCAGGCTCCAAGAAGACAATTATTTTCATAGGTGGGCTCGGTGACGGGCTTCTTACTGTGCCATACGTCCCACTACTTGCACGGCATTTGGAGAACAAGGGCTGGTCAGTCGTGCAAATTCAATTGAGTAGCAGTTTTAAGGGATTCGGGATATCCTCGCTGGACCAAGACATCAAGGAGATCAGTGCTCTTGTTGAGTACTTGAGATCGAATGAAGGGGGAAGCCGTGAGAAGATTATGCTATTCGGACACTCTACCGGTTCGCAAGACACTATTCACTACTTGCTGAACAACGGTAGTACAGTCGACGCAGGTATACTGCAAGCTTCAGTCTCAGACAGAGAAGCGCCGCTTGAGATGGATGAACAGACCAAGCAACGTCTGGACAGGAAAGCCAAAGAAATGGTCGCGAGGGGCCAGAAAAATGAGCTTTTATCTGCCGAGCACGCTAAGTATAGCTTTAACGCCCCAATTACTGCCTACAGATGGTGCTCCTTATTCCTACCGGGTGGAGATGATGATTATTTTTCGAGCGACTTGACTAGCGATGACCTCAAATCAACTTTTGGGCAAATCACAAAACCTTTCCTTATTGCATATGGTGAGAAGGATGAGTATACGCCGACCTACGTAGATAAAAAGAAGTTGTTAGATGCTTGGAAATCATGCAGTAATCCTGAATATTGGTCTAAGAACTCTGGCTTGATTGAAGGCGCTGATCATAGAGTCAGTCCGGAAGCATCGAGACGGTGTCTGTTTTCCATGGTCGACAATTTCCTCGAGGAGTTCAACCTTTGAGCAAGAAAGGATTGAGTAGCTTCGTTTATAGACAAATAAATAACCGCGCTTCAATTCAAGTGACTGTGGATAGATAAGCGAACGATCCGATTTCCGGTGACTAATTTGTTTTCCGTTTTCTCAACTTCATAATCTCGGTATAAAAATATGTCCCTTGGTTGCAAAAAGGTGCCAAAGAGGATTCAGCGCCATTGTATATTCTCAAACTATCAAACGCATTATGACAGTCAAAGAATTGAAGAATGGTCCTACTTTTTTTGAGCCACTGACGACTATTGAAGAGCCTATACAATTCAATTTACCCAAGTCGACGGCCGTGGCAACGGCCTTCCCCGTTTACTCACCAGAGCAATTACCTGCGAGTCTAGTTGATTATATGTGTTCAGAACTTAATTCAGAAATAGAAGCTGGTAATACTTATCCGCATTACGAAGTGCTGTCAAGAGAAGAGTTCGTCAAGATGTGGTTTCATTCGTTTTGCGTCGTTCTCCTAAAGACAGAAAAACTAGAAATAGATGATTCTATGAACAACTGGGATGAGCTTTTCTTGGGGACTTTTTACATAAAACCAAATTATCCTGGTCGTTGCTCCCACAATTGTAATGCCGGATTTCTTGTTGGCTCTAAACAACGAAACCAAAAGGTCGGTTATCGTCTGGGACAAGTTTATTTGAAGTGGGCGCCTCTTTTGGGATATAAATACTCTGTTTTCAATTTGGTATTTGTTTCCAACGTCGCAAGTTGGAAACTTTGGGACAAATTCAAGTTTGATCGTATTGGTTATGTCCCCAAGGTTGCTGTCCTAAAAGGACATACCGAGAGGGTTGACGCAATTATATTTGGGAAAGATCTTACTCAGATAGAACCTGAAATTTTTGACGATTTACAGTAATTAATGAATATATTCAGAATAAAACATACATATGTTGTAGTAGATATGGTAATTAAAACTTGGTCTTTTTACAGTTTTTCGGGGCGCGCAGCTAGCAATTTGTGAGGAAGTAATCCACCACATGCTCAAAAAAAAGCTGTGTCAACAGCTGTACAGACGATTTTTGCAGCCTGAGTTTTCATCCAATAAGTTCAATGTCATTGGTATTGGGGCTGATATCGTTTATGTGCCACGAATAAAGAGACTACTATCCAAAAACCTTGAACATGCTCCATTAAGATTTGATAAAATAGCCAGGAAATTCATGCACGAACAAGAAATCATCAAATTGCGTGAATTAATCAGTTCCCCAGGGCCAGAAAATACCTTGGCTTATTATGTTTCTGGGGTCTGGGCAGTCAAAGAGGCGATATATAAGAGTATGGCAAGCGAAATTCCATTGCAGGCTCTTCCACCGGCTCAGGTATTGTACACAAAACTTTGTTATAAGACAAACGATGAACAGGGAAGACCTCATGTCGAAATTGACTACCGTTCAATGGAAGGGTACGCAGATTTCATTTCACGGCACATCAAGGGTACGAGTTTCAAAGTGAGCATTTCCCATGACCGAGATTATGTAATGGCCTTCATTTGTCACGTTAAGAATTAGATTATTACGGCTAAGCTTAGGTTTTACAAGCTGAGCATGTAATTGATGCCATAAGAAAAGTATAAGGGGGGAAATATTTTACAGCAATAGTTTAATGATCCAACTCAGACTTCAGCAAAAGGTTTCGACGAAAAGTATAATGAAATGTTCACCATCATGTGACTGTGACTACTTATCCATAGAAGTGCACTGTTTGTTGATAGTTCAGATGAAAAATTTTTTTGAGAATAGAATCTTTGATTCGAAGAATTTGAGTGTGAAGAAGGTTATACAGGATCTTTTATAAGACTCAGACCTTGACATAACACATCATTCTATCAAATGGGCGTTGCTGATCTAATTAAAAAGTTCGAAAGCATTGGAAAAGAAGAAAAATCCGAGAAGGCTGTGGAGAACGAGAGTGATGTCGTACCAATGACTTCGAAGGAAACTGAATTATCCTCAAAAAGAAGCGAAGACGAGGAAGAAAGTCTAGAAGAAAGGAATACCGCAGATGAAGAAAGTGTAAAAGAGGAGACTGCAAATGAAGATAGTGAAAGGCAGATTTCCGTCACAGAGGAGGCAGAGAGCGGTGCAACACAGGTCGAAGTCAACATCGAAAATGATTTAAAACCAACGAACGCTACCCAGGATGAAGGCGAAACACCATCAAAGGATGTCTTTGAGCAGGAAACTACTGAAATTAACTCCATCGCGAAAAATGACGAAAAAACTGGGTCCGCGGTTGTTGAAGATGAGGTATCGAGCTCGAATGATTTAAAAGGTCAGAATGTCTCACCTGAGGAAGCAGAGAATGAAGTATCTCCTGAAACAGAGCAAGAAGGCTCTGTTGTCACGAAAAATGATGCTGATGCAACAAATGAGCCACAAGAGTCCATAGATAATGACGCCGTCGATTCGCTTAGGCCTCTCTAATTCGTCGACCATAACGCTTGAAGAAACAAATGAAGTTTTGGATGCTAATACAGTAGCTAAGGATGCCAATGAAAGTAAGAGCGAAAGCGATACGAAAGACACACGTATCGGAAGAGATGATCCCTTCCAGTTTGGACAGAGGCAACTAAGAGATGAAACAGACGTATGGAATCATAATGCTTGGGACAATGTAGAATGGGGCGAAGAGCAGGTTCGTGCTGCCGAAGAAAAGATCAGTGAACAGCATAAAAACCCTGTATCCGAATTTGATAAAAAGCTGTATAATGGAAACCCAGCTCGCTATTGGGATATTTTCTACAAGAATAATAGAGAGAACTTTTTCAAAGACCGCAAATGGCTACAGATTGAATTTCCTTCTTTATATGATGCCACCAAAGAGGACGCGGGTCCAGTTACTATCCTAGAAATAGGATGTGGCGCTGGTAATACCATGTTTCCCATTCTTAGTGAGAACGAAAATCCACATTTAAGAGTTATAGGTGCAGATTTTGCCCCAAAAGCTGTCGATCTAGTCAAGAATAGCGAGCATTTTGATAAAAGGTTTGCACACGCAGCAGTGTGGGATTTGGCTAATACTGATGGTTCTTTACCGGAAGGAGTAGATCCCCATTCGGTTGATATTGCTGTAATGATTTTCGTCTTCAGTGCATTATCACCCACTCAATGGGAACAAGCGATGGAAAATTTGCATAAGTTATTGAAGCCAGGCGGGCGTATTCTATTCAGAGATTATGGTCGATATGATTTGGCTCAAGTTAGATTCAAAAAGAACAGGCTGCTTGACGAAAACTTCTACATCAGAGGAGACGGTACTAGAGTATACTTCTTCACAGAGGAGGAACTCCGGCAGACATTCACTGAAAAGTACTTCAAGGAGATTAAAATTGGTACAGATAGAAGACTTCTTGTTAATAGAAAGAGGCAATTGAAAATGTACCGAGTGTGGTTGCAGGCAATTTTTGAAGTCCCATTAGCTTAGGATTAGAAATTATTTGAATTAATGCATTAACCTCTGTACCTCTATAATATATATACCATGTTGTTGATCCTTCTTATTTTTTCACTTGGGATACTGAGACGTGAAGAAACCCATCAAAACTCATGAAGCAATTGAAGAGGTTTAAGATTAATGAATCAAGTGGCACTTCGATACCCTGCACGATAGGTTTAGCGAAACAACTCGGCTCTTCTGCTGAAAATATTTGAGGACATGCCCTCCGAAGAATGTCGTTAAGAGTTAGTTTGGGATCGTATGTGGATGCGTTTGTTATGGATTCGATCAATTTGACCTCAGAGGATGCTACATGAATCTTCAATGGAATATTTTTTACGGTATCGCGGTTTTGCAATATCTTCTCCAAAATGCGGTCAAACGTCTTTTGATCTCTGTTTAAAATGCTGTACCAAAAGCTCATCGAATCTGCTTTCGCCAGTGACATTATCTGCTTTGAAGACCCGTTGAGAACAAAACAGGCTTGCTTCCATTGATGCATCCAATACTCTTGGATTTGTTTCATACCGTTTATTATGGGAATGATTCCCGGGGGCAGCTTTTCGTCGTGGTGTATCACTAATTTCCACACATTAACGGTGTCACTTGTCATTGTTGAATTTCTGAAGGACGGGTCCAACTGCACAAGGGAATCATAGAGCACGCCTATAGGATATGTCCAATCTAGAGGTACTTGGTCGAAGCTAAACCACCATCCTTTGTAGCGGTCTGTCACATTATTCTTCAATATCTCCTCCAGCCGCTCGAGGATGTAGGGTAAATATATTGTAAGGTATGTATCTCTCGGTATTCTGAAGGAGACACGGCACTTCTCTTCTTGCGTGCCCGCTAAAACTATTGCGGAATCAGTTAGAACCTCAATATTAAGAGAGCCATTCCACTGGTATCTTCTTATGCTTTCCATATTTTTGAGCTAGGATAGCGGCATGTTAGATTACAGGAACGGATTGAAATTTTCTGACCAGTTAAACTACTTTGACAATCTTGAATTTGATGTCGTTTGAAGAAGATTCATCCCTAAAAAAGGAAGAATGGCTTTGGCAGCCTGATATAGAATGTGAACTGAATGTTTTTGGCAGACCCGACAAGACTACGCTTGTATTTGGTGTGTTTTACCTTAATAGGCTCCTGCGAGATGAAAAGAAAGTGATAACCACCCTTTTCCATAAACTTAAAAGACTGCTCGATCCTTGGAATAAATATTATCCGTGGAATCAATTCAAGGGTGTTGAAATTGCGATTACAAAGATGGATGATGGTCTCCCATATATTTTTGGATCACTTTGCGTGGAAGATAATATCGAGCAAGAGGAATCGTTGCTGGTTGCAATTTTACATGAGTTTTCACGGTCAGAGGGAATGGATGTTTTCATCAAAATATGTGATACGGAAGGTGATTTCGTACTGATGGAGTGTAATGACGTTTTGCCAGATGAATATGAGAGCCCGATTGGAAACAACAGAGTCTGGTTGCAAGAAGGCAAATTTAAGATAATTCCCCACACGTTTCACCCTGAAAGGGGTCTACGAAGTGACGAGGCGTTGAATTTTCTCATGAATTCATACTATGCTTGCGTCATTCCAGCCTCAATAAATAAAAGGCTTGAAGAGAAAGTTCTATATGGGTTTCCTAAGAAAAATCTCAAAGATTTGGTTCAGCTACCACTTAAAATATCAAATGAAAAGCACATGAAAATCTTGAGAAATAATCCGCAGTTAATAAGCTTAATTTTAAAAAACTCCCTTGATGAAAGGATAACATTGGAAGGATGTGACTCCACTCCAAACTGCAAGTCTAAGGAATTCCGCATTTTAACTCCAATAAAACACTGTAAGATTATTTCTTTCTATCTTAATTGCCTTTCAACACCGTATGAGAAAAAAAGTCTTCCATCTTTATGCGGACAACTAATTTCAAAGTCATTAGACGACCTCATTGAAAAGCGCATCCTCGATACTTTACCATTGGAGTGGAAGGAAGATGTATCTAAAGATTCTCTACAAGAAGAGCTGTGTGCCTTGGATCTTTTGGATAAGCCATTTGAGCATGAAATGGTTCGCATGGATGCTCTCTCCAAAGACAGAACCTCATATTCTGACATAGGTAGTGAAGAAGAAGTTATGTCTCGTTTTCAGAAGTTTTTCTCCGAAGCTGGTAAGCTAGATAGCATTGATGAGGATAAAATAAATGATAGCGATTCTGAAAGTGGCGAAAGCGAGGTTGATGAAGAAGAGGAAATAAGAAAGTACTTTGAACGAGAGAATATCGATATTGATGAGGAGGACTTTTTCGAGTTTTTCTTGACCGAAGCTTTGAAGGTCAAAAAGGAAGACCTGAAGCACTATCAGAATACCGAGCCAGAAGTTCCAGTTGCGAAGTTCGACAAAGAATATGATCAGGAAGTACTAGAGCAGCTTGATGAGTTTTTTCAAAGTCGAGATGAAGACGGTGGTAATGAGGATGTGCTAGAACTTCTACAAGCATTGAGTGTGGACGGTTCAGTTAATGGTCCACTGGATATTTTAATGAGAAATTTGAGGGAATAGATATAATTTGAATCACCCAACCAAAAATAAAACTACATACCGAGTACTTAAATTTGATGTTTAAATTGTTTCGTTCTTTTCATTCTCTTGTTCATCCTCCAATGAATTATCCTCGTCGTCAGCAAATCCCACTTCCAGATGCTCGTCGGTATTCTGACTTGGTAGCATTTCAGAAGAGTGCGCATGTTCAGCGGCATAGTTATGAGACCAACCGCTCCCTCCGCTAAACGACCGGGCCATGTTGAGGATACCAGGTCTATTAACTTCTGATAAAATCGCTGGATTGGCAGGAGTACTGGCTTTTGAAGCAGTCCCGCTTTCGGATTTCAAATTATCCTCTTCCCCTGTTAAATTTGGATCGTCTGTATTTGGGAATTCTTCGCTAGGTCGCAGAACTTCAGGAGGTTCTTCTTCATCTTCGAATGAACTCTCCTCCTGTATTACAGACTGAGTGGCAGACGAATTCCTGTTGAGAAGTTTTCGGCTGATATTCCTTTTCGGCAGCCTTCCTCTCCTACTGATAGGAGATCTCCCTCTTTTTGCCAGCCATGACGATCCTACAGCAATACGAGGGGCCACAGTATCCGCTACCATGTTTCCATTAAGTGCTCTTATATCCATCGTTTTAGGAGAAGATGCTGTAGATATATCATAAAAGGAATCTGTTCTGGAACTTCGCTCAGATGCACTAGAGGCACTGGACATGATACTCATAGACCTTCGAGCTCCCCCGCGGGAGTAAACTGATGGTCCATCTGTATTAGTGGAATGTGCTGAAATGCTTACCGAGTTGGTTTGTCTAGTCGTTATATTGCCCACACTGCTAGGTTTAGAATTCGATTGATTGCCATCCGTCGAATATTCAGAATTATATGTGTCATTCGATATTTCGGAATGTTGTGAGAGCATGGAAAGGGGCCTTCCTTTCTGTGCGGGGCTAAACTTCTGCCCATCTGGAGCAGTTTGACGAGCACTTATCGTAGTCCTATTATCGAATTCGCTGTCGTAGTTACCCAAAGAAGTCTGATGTGATATTTCGCTTGATGTTGTTGATTTGAACTTCTTGAGCACTGGCTCCTCGATAGTCAACACTTCGGATTTTACAGGTGTGGAACTTGATCGAGCATCTTCTCTCTTGAGACTGTTATTGCGTTCTGGTTTCTTTGGTGAAACTTTGGGACTTATTCTCCGAGACTCACTTGAATTGGTCTTCCGCTTTCTTTTATCATTTGCCCTTATATTTAAAGGAGTATTAGTAACGCTAGGATTGTCACGGTATGTACTCTGCTTTTTGTTCTTGAAAAAATTGGTCATTTTCATAAATATGTTGTTCTTCTTTTGTCTACCGCTAAGTGAATCTTGTTCATTGTTGGATGAGGCATGCCTTAGTGAAGATTTACGACTTGGTTTGTTTATTGGTTGGTGAATGGATGCAGTGTCACTTTTTCTGCTTAAAATTCTTTTTACTGAAGAAGTAGCACAGGGTTCGTTAAATTCTAAAAGGTTATCGTCTTGTTGCTTCAATGGAGGTGTAGATTCGAATACTTTTCTGACGGACAGCACTGATCGACTTCGCTTCGGATATTTCGAATATTCGATCCTTCTCTCACGTTCCAATAATAGAAGCCACATACCTGATAAGGAGTCACATTTTCGTTTATTGACTGAATGTTTTATAGCCTGACTATCAAACCCGACTTGTTTTAGCCTCTTCAGCAATCTTCTTTCAAGCTTACCATGGAAATTCTTTGGTCCTTGTCTCTGCCGCTTTATGATCTTTTCAGTTCTCTCCAAAATCATCCCTCCGTTTGGTTGTAAAAAAGGGTGTAGCAGGACTTCATTAAGGGAAGGCCGCTGTATTGGGTCTTTTTGTAATAATTTCTCTACCAAATCCTTAGCGTCGCTGCTGATTAGACTTTCATTGTACGTGGGATTATCGTTTACGATTTTCCATTTCGTTTTTGTCTCATCATCTTCATCGAACGGCATCGTGCCATGAATCATGGTGTATAAAATTACGCCAAGTGACCATGTATCAATTTTGAATCCATCGTAGCATTTTCTTTCAATCAATTCGGGAGCCATATATACAGTAGTGCCGCATATTGTCTCGAGTAAGCTTTTTGTAGCACATTCCCTGGTAAATCCAAAATCCGTCAGCTTGGCTTGGCCCTTCTTGTCCAGTAAAATATTCTCCAATTTCAAATCTCGATGAACACATTGCAGTGAGTGAGCATAGAACACCGCCCCGACAACTTGCGAGAATAGACGTGCGCATTCGTCGAGGGGAATATGCTTCTTTGTGAGTAGATATTCATACAGTTCTTTGCCTGGGCAGTACTCTAGCGCCATCCATACATAATTTTCTGTGACAATAACCTCGTACAGCTTTGTGATATATGAGTAATCAAACTGGCGATGATAGAATACCTCCCGAACAACGTTAGGATCGTTTTTCGAACCCATCTTCAAAACAACTTTTATGTGTGTTAAACGGTGGCATGCTAAATATACCTTGCCAAAGCTGCCTTCACCAATCAGTTTGAGGATCTTATAGTTACCAACCTCCGACAGCTCTTTCGAGCTGAATTGACCATAAAGCTTATTATATGAAGCAGCGATGGTGGCCTTCAGATTATTCTGTTCAACTTTTGACGGAAACATCTCGTGTTAGGAAGTAAAGAAGCAGCAAAGTTAAACTTCAGCTCGCGATTGATGAAACTATGCCAATAAAGTAAGCTCGTCGAATAAAAATATGTATGTTAAGGTACCCTACCTGCAAGGAATCTCGGCAGCTGTTGATCCACTAAATTGGAATGTGCAAAATCACATCATTTTGAACGATGGATTATAATTTACCTCAATGCAGAGTTTAAGGTTCAGAATATTCATTCTTCCTCTCTTCGGCATCTAAGAGGCTGTGAAGAATTATGCGATGATGTTCTTTGGATGACACTTTCTTGAAAAACTGCAAAAGTGCTGTCGGCGCATTTTAAAGTCTCGCGCTTATAAGCATCTACCGAATATACGACGGTTATTTCAAATTCTCGGGAACAATGCTGAATGAGAATTATTGTTTGCATCTACTGTCAATCACAAAGAGAAAGCACTCAGGTCCTCTTTACATAGCAGCAGCGCAATTGTAAAGATTCATAAGGCCTTTATAAATAAGACATCTTTATTGTCGTGGAGGCAAATTTAAATATCTCTTGTCTGGTCCTCTGAAACTACCATTCCAGCCCCAAAAACGTACGATTATTCAAACCTCTCCGGATCATTAGATAAAGAGTAAATTCTCGTATTATAAAAGTTTAGAAGTCTCTTGTAATTTCAAAATAAGATGCCTTAGTGCTTGAATAAGTCAATGAACTACTATTGACTACCGCCAAGATATTAAGTCATTTCCACACAAACTCTAGAAGCGTTTAAGGTAGTTATTGAATTGTTTAACATGTGATTGTTTGAGTCGATAATAATGTCGTACAAGCAGCTGTATATTTCTCGAAATTCACGATCTAGGCAGTTATTGATTGTGCTTGACAGATATTTTGTCTTAAGCTTCTTATCGAAGCGTATTTTTTCGATACTTCGCCAATTGAACTGTGGCTCCTGAGTTTTTTCCGTCTAAAAAGAGCTGATACAACCATGTAATCTGAGAATAGACTCAACTCTTCCAATTAATTTCCTTTTGATGAGATTATCCTTTCCACTAAGAATGACTTTTAATTCATCTCGGTCTTATAACGATGCAGTCGCTGCTTTGAACTCCCTACAATCGAATTATGCTAATATCATGGCCATCAGGGCCTCCGGGGACCGGAAAAACATGATGAATATATGGGAAATGCAGGAATGGTCTCGTCGTATTGGTTATTCTACTTCCGACTACAATTCACTCAATATCATTCACATTACAGGTACAAAAGGCAAGGGCTCTACCGCGGCTTTTACTCAGGGAATTTTGCAACAATTTCAGAACGATATTAAGAAGATTGGTCTATACACATCGCCTCACTTGAAATCGGTAAGAGAGAGGATCCGAATCAATGGTGATCCGATCTCTGAGGAGAAGTTTTCTAAGTACTTTTTTGAGGTATGGGATAAATTGGACGCCACCACCTCGTCCGAAGAAAAATTTCCACATATGGTTCCTGGAAGTAAACCTGGCTATTTCAAGTATCTCACTCTGTTGTCGTTCCATGTCTTTATGCAAGAAGGTTGCAACACCTGCATATATGAAGTTGGTGTCGGTGGAGAATTCGACAGTACAAACATAATCGAGAAGCCAACTGCGTGCGGTGTCGCCTTGTTGGGAATTGATCATACATTTATGTTGGGTGATACAATTGAAGAAATTGCTTGGAATAAAGGGGGTATTTTCAAACCTGGTACTCCTGCTTTCACGATTGCAAACCAGCCAGAAGCCGGTCTTCGAGTTCTAAAGGAAAGGGCCCAGGAACGCCACACGACTTTGACAGAAGTGCCACATTTCGAGCAACTTAAGGATGTGAAACTGGGTATTGCCGGCGAATTCCAAATTGCCAATGCCTCTTTGGCTGTCGCGCTGGCTCAACAACACCTCCACCAATTGAACATTTTACAACAACCGGTAAATGCTAATGTAGGTGCTGTTATCCCAGATTCATTCAAAAAGGGCTTGAGCTTGACAAGATGGGACGGTAGGTGCCAAACAGTACATGATGGTGAGATTACCTGGTACATTGATGGCGCTCACACTAAAGAGAGTATAGAAGCTGCGTCAGGATGGTTCAAAGCTGAAGTTTCTTCCTCAACTCATAAAAAAATCCTGCTATTTAACCAACAGACAAGAAATGCAGAGGCTCTCATAAATTCTCTTTATGATGTTTTGAATACAGGTGTTACGTTTGATCGCGTAATATTCTCTACAAATGTGACTTGGAAATCGGGGACGTATAGTGCCGATTTGGTCTCTCTGAATACTTCAAAAGAGCAGGTTGACAAATTGGAGGTTCAAAAAGCGTTAAAAAATGTCTGGAAGAACTTGGATGCCAAGGCCAACGTCGACGTAGTCGCCAGTATTGAGTCCGCATGTGATTTGATCAAGGCATACGACGAACCTGTTGATGTTTTTGTGACAGGCTCATTGCACCTTGTTGGTGGTCTTTTAGTAGTTTTTGACGGGAAGAATGAAGAATAGATAGATTTCAAATATTCCTGAAATATCACTTTCGATTGAAGCATTATGTAAATATTTGTTATAGAATTATCAATTAGGTTTAACCTGTAAAACATGGCCTATCAGTAACATCTCTGCCGTAAGCCAAAGTCCAATCGCCGTGATACTTTCTGTTAAAATAAGTATTTGTTTGATTGTAATTTTCGATGACACTGATTGCACTACGCACGTCGTAGTAATGAATCGAGATGCACAGTTTTCTGGAAATCATCGGCGTAATTTCAACAATTTCACCAAATCTTTCGAAATCTTTTCTGAGCTCTTTAACATCTAGTGGGTGCAAGAATTGCTTGGATGAAGATAAATTACGTCTTGATCCGAGCGCTGTATCGTTAGCGCTATTTCTTTTCAAAATCACACAACGACGTGCCCCACGAACTTCACGTGCCTCGTTTTTCTTTGGATCAACAAAGGCTTTAATGCATTCAAAGTTTGCATTTGAGTTCACATTGATATTTTGTGGAGCCCATTCGACATTTATATGTTGACCATTCACTTCAAAGAGATTCGTCCTGCCATATTCAATAAATTTCCTAGCACCGTCATGCGTAGCAAAATGCAATTGGATACATTTAACGGAGCTCGTACTATCTTCATTTTTCAAAACACTAACTTTCTCTAGCGGTCCACCATATACTTGCGATAAGATACTATGGAGCCCAGTATTGGTAGGCATTTTATGAAGATGTATTACTCGCTTGCCGCTTATTCCTAATGAATCATTCATTCCGCAATCTGAAATCTGAGATTCCATCCTTTTGTTAGTCTCTGGAGAAGCATAAATACCGGGTTTTTCTTCATAGTTCTCTGTAAACTTGGGTTCGGTAACTAGTTTTCTCGTCGAAGCATCAATCACTGTTGGCATGGACAATTTTTCTGACACATTTCTTTCCTGTTCAGCTTGGGATGTGAAATGGTAGGAGTCATACTTACGTTTCCTTGGCAGCATATATCGCATCGTCTTATCATTGGTTTTAAGAGGCCTTTTCCCGAAAAGAATAACAGTACCACCCATAGAATGACTCTTTTCTGGATCATAATTCTTGCAGTTGGACTTTTCCGTAAAGCTGTCTTCATTTGAATCATTCTTTGCCGTATTGGTAGGCCAAAAATAGGCTCTCGCTAATTTTCTGAATCCGAAGAGCTCATGATCTTGCTTGGATTTATTTACCGATATATTAGACCCAATGACACTAGATCCAACAAAAGAGGACAACGATGGGAATCTGATATACCTTGATTTTGCACTGGACTTTTCGCTCAAGTTGTTTTGTCCGCTAATAAACCAATTATCCGATAGGCTTCCCCTGGCAACCATTGAATACAAAACTGACGCTTATTGATAGACGTTGATTTAATGAGTTGATATGTTTTTATTCAATAAAATAGTATAGTTATATTATATCCTTCTTTGAGGCTATGTTGATTTGTTATTTGCTTCAATTCTTTGTATGTTGTTAAGAAGATAAATTGATTGTAATATTAGCTTTAGTATTGTGTTTTGTGCGTCGTTTTTGTTTCGGTGTGAAAATGCTACTTCTATTCAAATGACTGAAAAAATTAATAATATATAATTGAGATACTTAACTTAAATGCATGAGACTTTCTATAAACTGACTTCGCACATGTCACCACGACGAGACGTTTCTATCTTCATTAATTCTCGTAACAGCATGGTTGCGTAAGCCGAAACTCCCAACTTGAATGTCAACAATACTGCAGTATTTTCACCTCCCTTGTCATCAGGGAAGCGTGTTAACTTTTCCTTCATATACTTTTGCCCATTTGCCTTGGCTCTCTGACTGTTCAGTATTTCTAGATCGGTGTTAATAAGCTGCTGAGTGGCTGTCGTGTAGTGAACAACTTTAAATTCCAGGTCCTTAGGTTTATGAATCACATTCCTATAAGAACCAGCTAAAGAAAAGTCACGCGATTTCCTCCTCATATCAAAGGGGTCCATACCATCTTTAGCTAAAGTATCGATATAAAGTTGACGAAGAACTTCATTAGTAGGATAAACGATATCAAAACCTGGAGTTGGCAAAACGACGTCATCAATTTTATAGGTGCCGGAATCAACTTCTTCTTGACTTACTGGGCGAGCACGAACATATTTAGCATCTCTCAGATCTTCCGTGAAGTTTTCAGAATCACCCTCTTCATCGTTTTCCTGAGATAGTGGATCACTAACGCTTTCGTCAAGAATCAAATCTCCGGCGACAATATTGAGGCCAAAAAGTTCAATTCGCTTACTGGCAACAGTATTCCACACATAACTTTGATAAGCATGGGCATACATGGTCCGTAAGTTTCTTGGGATCTTACTTATGCAAAAAAAGTACTCTTCGTTGGTCGGATCTTCTTTTCCTAGCTCGGCGAGAGCATTAAGAATTGCACATTCTGCAACACACTGCCTAGGCATTTTTTTCAAAGCAGCGATGGGATCTTTTGTTTCTGCCCAAATTTTTCTTGCCTCTGCAGACTTAGGCAAAACATTTTCTTGTTCTGCAAGAATCAAATTAGCTGCATTTTGCCAATTCTCAAGCAAAAGCTCTTTTCCAATTTCATGGGTTGAAACACTGAACGTTCCAAATCTTTGCATACCATAGTAATTAATGAAACCATTCTCTCTTAGCGATGTGCAACCTTCCTCAAGAATTTTCTCCAAAGAAAGTGTACTATTTGAAGCAACTTTGACGTCTCTAATAGCAATTGTAAATTCATTGCCTTCAAGATCACCTAGATTCAAGCTCTCAGGCTCAAATTTGTAACCACCTAAGACAATGCCCTTCAAGCCTTTATTCAAGGCATTTAACCTCTCTAAACTTATTTTCGAAATGCACATTCTTTGACAAGTAATTGCTCTTCTATCTTTAGTGCCTGCATATCTTATCATGCGACTAGGGATCCTTAAAAATTTTGACAAAACGTTTGCAACATCCATTGTATCTTTATTCTCCTTGTACGTAGTAAAATGAATAAAGTTCTGAGCTGGCCCATAGCCCCAATTCTCAACACCATTTTGATCTTTATTTCTTTCAACCAAATCTCTCTTATTCACCCTTGAGTTTCGATTTGCAAGGGCGATATGGAATGTGTTCTCGTCTGAGGTAACAGATTCAAGCTGATTGTTGAAAGCAGCACGCAAAAGTTGGTGAATTTTCGTTCTGGTAGCCTTTTCGTCGAAAGTTTTGGAAGTTTCCATCTTCTTGCCATTACGATACACATCCTCAATTTTTGCAACATCTTCTTCCCCTAATAGTCCCACTAATTCAGCCCTCAAAGCATGATCGACTTTAAATTCACTTCTTCTTTTAGCTTCTGCCTCCTGCTCCAGAGCAGCTTCCTCCTTGGATGGTTTTTTTGGTTTCGGCATATTAAAACCTCTGTCAACCAGATGAACTACATTGCCTTCTTTGTCTATTTCATTCACTAAGAAATCCGTATATCTTTGCTTGATCTGGCCACCAAAACCAGGTAGTTTCTCAGACAGAAAATGAGTTATACCTACATCTGCCTCCTGCAGATTCTCGGGCGTTGCAGGTTTGAACCTCTTCGATGAATGATCAATACCAGAAGATTTGGGATCTTGCTGACCATCACTTTCCTCTAATATTCGCTTGGCTACTTTTTCCTGACTCATCTTGTTAGTTATGGTTTATTCAATGGACAACGATCGATGTTGCTGTCTGTCCAGTAAGCGTGTCAGGCGAAGACATGCGATGAGCATCAGAAACAAAACTGAAAATTTTCCACTAGCCATCACAGAATACGTATTGATTGTTTTGCCTTGGCACCAACAAGTGAGTTACCTAAGGGAAGAGCAGTGATGTGTGCAGACCGAGCCAACCATGTGATGACGAGTGAAAAGGATGCAGATCAAACATATATCGACACACTTTGGAACAAGCAGTTTCACTTCCTTTCTTTTCTACCGAGCCATCTGCAGGAAGAAATTGACAAAAAGAAGACCGTATTCCAGAAACTCGAGGAGCTGCAAGATCAAAACAGTGGGGTTACCTCTTCGGAAGATTCAATGCTAGTGAGATATAAGGCTTCTAGTAGCAATGAGAGCAATCTTTCATTAACAACAGGCGTTTTCAGCAAAGAAGATAATTTTCATTCGCTAATGGGACGCCATGAGCAGCTCTTGTCCCATAAACCAAGGTGGCATGCACCCTGGAAACTAATAAGGGTAATAAATGGACACACAGGTTGGGTGAGATGCGTTTCTGTCGACCCTGTTGACAATGAATGGTTCGCGACGGGAAGTAATGATACTACAATAAAAATTTGGGATCTCGCAAGCGGAAAGTTGAAATTGACCCTAGCTGGTCATATAATGACTGTACGAGACTTGGCTATATCGAAAATTCACCCTTATATGTTTTCTGCAAGTGAGGACAAACTAGTGAAATGCTGGGATTTGGAAAGAAACAAATCAATTAAAGATTTCCATGGTCATCTTTCTGGAGTTCATACAGTCGACGTGCACCCCACTGTAAACATTATCGCGAGTGCAGGCAGAGATGCGGTAGTTAGAATATGGGATATTAGGACAAGACTGCCTGTAATGACTCTCTCAGGCCACAAAGGTCCCATCAGCAAGGTCAAATGCTTCCCTGTTGATCCTCAAATAGTTAGCTGCTCATCTGATAACACTGTCAGACTTTGGGATATTACTGCCGGAAAAGCCATGAAAGTCCTTACTCACCATAGCAAAACTGTTAGAGATATTGCTGCTCATCCCACCGAATATTCCATCGCAACAGCGTCGACAGATGACGTGCGTTCTTGGCGACTACGAGATGGCCATTTACTTACAAATTTTGAATCCGAAGGTTTAGGAATTATAAACAGTCTATCGATAAATCACGATGATGTTTTGTTTGCTGGAAATGACAGCGGAATGCTATCGTTTTTCGATTATAAAACCGGCCATAAATATCAGGAATTGCAGACAACGGAAATTCCAGGCTCGTTGGAAAGTGAGAGAGGAGTATTAGCGAGCTCATTCGACGAAACAGGGTTGAGACTAATCACAGGTGAGAGTGACAAGAGTATAAAGATGTGGAAACAGATTCCTGGTGCCAGCCCTGAGACACATCCAGGACTCCCATGGAATCCCAAATTATCGTCTCAAAGGTTTTAAGGGTATGTATTTTATAAAACAAAAATTGAATAATCATATTTCTGCATGATTTTAGTTAATCACGTTCATATATAAAATTCATCTCACGAAAAAAAGAGATAATGAGATAGAACATTCAACGAAACAAACTTGAACAGTTGCGACATGAGCCCTGAGGATGAGAAAGAACCGGCAATACCCAGGAAAATCAAAGACATTGATGAAATAGTAATAGGGTGTAAATGCTGGGTACATAAAGACGGTAAAGACAGGCTTGCAGAAATTCTTTCAATCAATGCTAGAAAGTCACCTCCGAAGTTTTATGTTCATTACGATGATTTCAACAAGCGTCTAGATGAATGGATATTAGCTGATAGAATCAATCTAGATGAGGAGGTACTTTTTCAAAAACCGAAGGATACGAAAGCTGATAGTGACAAAGCAAATAAGAAGAAGAAGCAAAAGAAGTCGACCTCTATACAAACACCTAAATCCGAAACTCCAGAAGGCACTGATATTATGGATCTGGATAACCTTAACGTTCAAGGATTAAAAGATGATGATATATCGAGAGACGATGAAATCAAAAAATTAAGGACGTCAGGTTCGATGATTCAAAACCCCCACGAAGTGGCCAGGGTCAGGAATTTGAACAAGATAATAATGGGCAAATTCGAAATTGAGCCTTGGTACTTCTCCCCATATCCTATAGAGCTTACAGACGAGGATATTATCTACATCGATGATTTCACTTTGCAATATTTCGGCTCCAAGAAACAATATGAGCGGTATAGACAAAAGTGCACTCTGCGCCACCCTCCAGGAAACGAGATCTATAGAGATGATTATGTCTCATTCTTTGAAATCGATGGAAGGAAACAAAGGACATGGTGTCGAAACTTATGTCTTTTCTCCAAACTTTTTTTAGATCACAAAACATTATACTACGATGTGGATCCTTTTTTATTTTACTGTATGACTAGAAGGGATGAATTAGGTCATCATTTGGTAGGCTATTTTTCAAAAGAAAAAGAATCGGCAGATGGTTATAATGTTGCATGTATTCTTACGCTTCCTCAGTATCAAAGGCATGGTTACGGTAGACTGCTGATAGAGTTTTCTTACGAATTGTCGAAAAAGGAGGGAAAGGTTGGCTCTCCTGAAAAACCTCTATCTGATTTGGGTCTGTTGTCCTACAGAGCATATTGGGCGGATACTTTGATTAAACTTTTAATGAATCATGGCAATGAAATCACCATTGATGAGATAAGTTCTCTTACTTCGATGACAACAACTGATATATTGCATACCGCCAAAGCTTTGAGCATCCTAAGATATTATAAGGGACAGCATATCATTTATCTTAATGAGGAAGTAGTTCAACGGTATGAAAAAATCAAGGAAAAGAAGGGAAGAACCATTGATCCAAATAAGCTGATATGGAAGCCACCAGTCTTTACAGCTTCACAGCTGCGGTTTGCGTGGTAGAATATTTAGTGCTTTTAAATAGTTTTGGCTAAAAGATCAATCAAAAGGTAAAGGTTTGTGACCCTTATTTGCTCCCGATGCTGCAACAGCGCTTGGAACTCTAATTCCACAGCAATCCCCCCATGTATTCTGCAATCCATGCGGGCAATGTTCGTGTCCGTCGTTTTCTGAGTGCTCTGATGGTGAAGAGACTCCACTGGGACATCTCAGCACATCGCCAAAGAAGAAATGCTGCATGATCGGTAGTTTTCCTAGTACTTCAGCCTTGTACATCTTGATCATCCCTTCCGCCACCTTACTCCATGTCTTTACACCGCTTATATCGTCAAGCATGGGCGAATGCCACCTTAACGACGCAGTAGTCTTGACCGAATTTATGAATGCAATACACCCAAAATACATGTATCTCTTCTCAAACATTTCCACCAAGTCAGGATTATGAATGGATTTAGGTTTTAAATGTTTGTGCTTGGATAATTGAAAGGCGCCGAAAAGGAAAGGTAAAAAATGGTAGTCATCAAGCCCCCAAACTCCATGAGATCCGGCTGGTTCTAGCCAGTAGATAGTCTCCAAGGATCTCATGACTGATAAGTATTGACTGAATATTTTAAGCACTATGTTGGTAGAGTCCCTTTTGGTATCAAGTATGCCAAACCGACATAAGCAGTATAGGAAGCAAATGAAATTTAACTCATGTCCTGAACCATAATCTATTCTACTGCGATTCCCCCATGATTCCTTGAAATATACTTTTAATTCAACAATCTGATCATCAGTTAAGTCAGGTGCCATCGCCAGTAACCACTCCCTTATATGTAACTCGATGTCATCATAAAAGTCCCTGAACTCCTTTTTACCGAATCTAGACACAGTAGCACCTTCTTTAACAGGATGCTGCTCGATAGCCTTTGAAACTTTTTCCAGTAGTTCGCATGCTTCTTTGACGGACGAGCTCACGGGTTCTTGGAAGTCAGTATTCTCTCGTCCCTGTACGGATTCTGCAAGTTCCGATATAAAACCAACGAGCTCGGTATAAGTAGCCGACTCTAACCACAGTTTCATATCATCCTGAGTTAATAACCGTTTCTCTGGGATCATTATTGCTATTGGGTTAGGGTTGATGATCACTTGTCTTACCAGAGAGGTCTTTTTCTTGTATAAAAAAAATTACGTAGGCGGGTATCGCTTATTCAGGCACATTGGGTGATATGTTAAATAAAGTAATGTTCCCCGTATAGACTAAGATCTAAACTTGTAAATATTTTTTGTGCTTATTCTACATAATTCAATTCCATTCCCTTATATCCAAATTGTTCCTTGTATTTGTGGAATATCCTCTCAAGCTCCTCGATGTATAACTTTTGATAGTAGTCAATGTCTTCAATGCTGGGATTTTCGTACTTCTTGTCCACGTAGATGGGCCTTCCAACTACTATGTTTATGGGCCTCCGGAAAGGGATCAAACCAAAATCGTAGTTGAAAACGCCCCTTGCAAAGAAAAATGGTATAGTAAAACCGTACGTCCGCTTAAACCAAAGCTGCATGCGGCGTAAGTATGATTTTTCATCGGTTTGCAAAATATTGTAACAGTCAGTTTCACCGAATGCAAAACATGGAACAATACCAACTTTTCCGGTTTCGAGAGCTAATTTTACAAATCCCTTTCTTCTCTTCAAAACAAGGTCAGCAGAACCGACTTTGCTTGTCAGGGCCTCCTGAGCACCTCCAACCACAATGCAAATTGAGAAATTTTGGTCCAACACCTTCAATGCGTTTTTCCTTGAGACCGATGTGATGCCCAAAGAGAGTAAGTAATCCCTGTAAAACGGAATTTGAAATTGATTGATCAAGGTCATCAAGCAAACGGGAATGCCTGGAAATAACTCAGACCAGTTACAGCCTTCAGTCGCAAACGCTCCAAATGCTCCTAGCGCTGCCACGCCGTGTGGGTGATACCCAAAAATATAACGAGGACCAGTGGCTTCTTTCTCCACTGCATCGGACTTCTTAAGGATGTTGAGTGTTAGCGAATGCTTGAGTGGCCACAACCGGATCTTAAGGCTCATTTTGTACTTCTTTGCCCCTAAATCGTTGGCTTTGCTCTCGGTAAAAGTTGGCGGGATATCTGCAACCTTGTGGAGGCGGATGGGGTAGTAATTACAATAGTATTGCCACAGTGCTAGGCTCCGAAACCAGTTGGAGTAACGCCTGGTTACGCGGCCGTTGGCCGGCGTTCGGTCGACCATATAGTACAAGAGATAGGGAATCATCACGACCCACATCAATGGGTTAGCCATCGCCAGCAGTGTGAACGCCGCCATGTATATAAACGATCCCACATGCCACGCTACGGCCAGTGTTTGCAATCTCCTCTTCCAAGGAGTTTTCGGCGAGCAAAAATTAACCTTCGGTTTGTGCAACAAATCCGGTTCATCTAGCAAATCACCTAGAGGCATGCCCTTCTCATTGCCCTTACCGTAGAAACGAAGCGAGTCCAGTTCATTTCTTAAAATTTGTGAAGGGCTACGACTTCTCTCGCGCTCTTTCCATATGTCAGCTCCACTGCTCATGGCTCCATCGCTAATTGAGACCTTCCCATCACACTGCTTCCTGTGATTGACCTGCCCTGCTGAATCCATATCGACCGTGCTAGGCAGCAACAAAATTTCCTCCTTTCAACAAGAGACCTTGGTATTCGGTGTCGAAGGTAGGTGACTTTTGCTAAATGGGAACAACTGCCTCTTGAATTTTATTGGGCGATATTGAGCGATAAGGCAAACTTTCTTCCTGCACAATCACGTGCCTGGCTAACTGCCACTTTTTTTTGTGGTGCCCAGAAGCGTCAGCGACGGATAAAGAGACAACAGAGATTCTTCAATGCTTCAGCGGATTTGCGTATTCAGTAGAGTCGTGTGCATCTGTTCGACGCCTGAAGTTGCATTCAAAAAAATTCTTAGACTGTGACCATGTATAGTTTGCCAACTTTCAGGCTGCGAGGAAGCAGGATATCCATGCCAAAAAATACATTCTATGTTTTTCTGGTGTCGATATTATTCGTGGTAGTTCGTTTTCTACCTGGCGTCGAGTTTCGAGGCCCGCAGACGACCGGATACAGCCGTTTGCATGATGAGCTGATTCACAAGTTTAACAGAGTTGTAGAGGAGGGCATTGTGACGGAACAGCAATACTACGAGAATTACGTCAATCGTAGAGTGCCTACAGTTGTCCAAGAAAGGGAACCACCTGCGAATTTGCACTTCGTTAATTGTTTCGCGGGCGAAATTCCTGCAAAGCCGCACGATCTTGGGCATGTACTTGTGCAGACACGCGACAGAAATTCGATACCGCTTGCGAAGAGCCTGGCACAGTGGCAGCGGGGGTTTACGACGAGGCTGAAATGGAGGCACTCTTACGCCATCACACTCGCGTTTACGCACAAGCTATTGAGAATGGGCTTCACAAACCCGTTGATACCGTTTTCATGGCACGACTGGTGCGATTTGCACAATACAGTAGGCAGCACCGAGTCACCTGAGCTTGGTGAACGTATTCATGTACCAGTTTTTAGACAAGACCCCTCAGAATTCTTGGCATTTCACGAATCAGAGGCAACCAAGATGGCAAGAGGCACCAAGTACGTCTCATCAGACCGCGTGCCTGTAGAAAAAATGGTATTTGTTTCAAAGGGTCGGAATATCGAGATGGCTGTCAAAACCGTTGCGGCCTCAAAAAGTGCCATTTTCGACCCAGAATTCGGGATTCTCCACGAGCTTGCAGCGTTGGAGGGCATTGGCCGGTCCAATGTCCAGGCACATGGTGTGAATCTAACGCACGTCAGAAACGAGGTTTTTGGAATACCGGAAATGGCTTACTTTGACAACCGGCGTGCACAATTGGTGGTCAGCAGCAGAGCTCGTGACCTGGCGTCGGGGTCGCGCGACCTACAATTCGCGGAGTATCTATCACTGCCTCGTTTGGAAACAAGGGCAAATAATGGCTACACCGGGCCCAATGGCATGACAATAGTACTATATAGTGATGATTTTCGGCTCTCGGCTCCAGACCGTATTCGGGATTTGTCCAGACCTCGATCATCGTATTATTACAAGGATAGAATCTTGTCTCCCGAGGATTTTGCGTATCTCGATTTGGTCGCAGGCAAACATTGCCAAAGCTTGCTCCAGAGCAGCCGCCAACTAGAGGATTTACAAAAACACAAGCTTCTCAGCGACTTGACTCTATCGGGTAACACAGTGCCAATCGGATTGCCGGGATCACATCACGATGGGCGCTTTTTCAAGGGTGTTCTACTAGAAAGCGAAAAACTCGAGAGTCTGCATCGATTGGCAAGAGCGTGGCAGACATTTGCAGCCAACGAAAAAGTAATTTACTGGCTTTCGCATGGGAATTTACTGAGCTGGAAATGGCAAGGTACCAACTTTGCGTGGGACCACAATGTAGATGTTCAGCTACCTATCCGGCATTTGGAATATTTGGCAGCAAACTTCAACAACTCTGTAATAGTATTCGAAGATGAGGACTACGTCGGAAGGTACTACCTGGAGATAGGCCCACTTTTCAATGTCCAAGCGAAGGAAGGTCACAAAAACATCATTGATGGCCGGTTAATCGATGTCGACACTGGCCACTACGTCGCTCTCGTATCTGTATTTTCTGCGGAGGATACTAGTGTGCAGAAACCACACACGGGCCAAGGCGCAAAAGCACTTAAATCCTCATTTAAGAATTTCTACGGTGGCGCAGTAGCTTTGACCGACAAAAACTCGTATTGTTATCCGAGCTTGGCATCGCTCAGTCCGCTCAGGAGAACCGTTTATGAAGGCATAAGCACATATGTCCCCTTTGACGTCGATAGAATTCTCACTGATGAGTATCCCTATGGACTTCAAGACACGGACAATGGCTACTTTCGATACGATGAACACCTATGCGGATGGATTTCCAAAACATGTGGAAACTGCGTGTCGAAAGAAACGGAAAAACTATGGAAAGATCACGAACGGGAGTCTCGTGCCACATGTAAACACAATATAGAGGGAGAAGAGAGATATTGCAAACCTCCAGGCTCCACAACGTTGCATTCTCGGTGGCCAAATGTGAAGACGAATTCGCTAGAGCGCCATAGTCGGTATCATGAAATGAACGGTTATCCATATGTTTGACATGTAATGTTTAAATACGCAAATCGTTATTAACGAAGACGCGTCAGGCGATTTTTTTTTAAAATACTTACGCGTCGCATGATTCAAGAGATGCTAATCTGAAGGGATCCTGGGTTAGCACAGTGGGGTCGATGATGGAAAACACCACCCAACCGACACAGCAAGCGACACAGGCGACGCAAAAGTACATCATTGAAAAGTTTTCTCAAGAGAAGATCGATGATGACATTGTGTGCAGGATAATATGCACGATGGGTCAAATTCCGATACGAGATCTTCGAGCAGACATACAAGATGTGATCAGAAAGAAGGAGCCGATCAAGAAGTCGTGGACCTTCGGCAGAAACCCACAATGCGATTACCATCTGGGAAGTACGTCGAGGTTATCGAACCGTCATTTTCTGATCATGTTGGGAGAAGATGGGAACTTACTGCTGCGCGATACATCTACCAATGGTACTTGGCTCAATGGCGAGCGAGTTGAAAAAGACAGAAACCAAATACTTTCTCAAGGAGATGAAATTACAGTGGGAATGGGTGTTCCTCAGGATGTGCTAAGTCTTGTAGTATTCATCAACGACAAGTTCAAGCAGAAACTGGAAGCCACAAGATTACAGGGTCTTACGTCGACCAAATCAAAATCTGCCAAAAATTCCTCACCTCGGCTCCAACTTGCAGGAATTTTGAAAGAATTCTCCATTCAGGATGAAGTGGTGGGACAAGGCGCATTCGCAACTGTAAAAAAAGCAGTCGAGAGGAAGACTGGTAAAACTTATGCAGTGAAGATTATAAACAAGAGGAAAGTTATGGGAAATATAGATGGTGTAACGCGAGAACTGGAGGTTCTGCGAAGATTGGATCATCCCAGGATTGTTCGTCTGAAGGGTTTCTATGAAGATGCCGATAGCTACTACTTGGTTATGGAATTCGTGTCCGGTGGAGACTTGATGGACTTTGTTGCAGCACATGGTTCGGTCGGTGAAGAAGCCGGCAGTGAAATTACCCGGCAGATATTAGAAGCCGTCAAGTATATTCATTCTATGGGAATAAGTCACAGGGATTTGAAACCTGATAACATTCTGATCGAACAGGATGACCCGGTTCTTGTTAAGATAACTGACTTTGGATTAGCGAAAATTCAAGGAAATGGGACCTTCATGAAAACCTTTTGCGGTACTTTAGCATACGTTGCTCCTGAAGTCATTGGCGGGAAAGCATCAGAGGAGAAAGAGGGGAACAAGTATTCGTCACTTGTTGATATGTGGTCCATAGGATGCTTGGTTTATGTTATCCTGACAGGCCATCTTCCGTTCAGTGGTAGTACACAGGACGAACTGTATAAGCAGATAAGCAGGGGTTCTTATCACGAGGGCCCTTTAAAGGACTTTAAAATATCCGACGAAGCTCGCGATTTTATTGAGTCGTTATTGCAGGTAAACCCCAAAGACAGAATGAGTGCAGAGAAAGCATTAAATCATCCTTGGATTTACAATGCTTATAAAGAAAACTTGGTAGAGTCTCAGGTATCTTTATCGCAATCTTTACCACGTCAAAAGTCCGCTGAGGATGGAGAAGATGCGCACGTCGAATTTTTGAACGTTAAAGGCAATATAGAGAGCTCTCCAGATAAAATCAGAGATGAGCGCGTGATGTTCAAAGTGCCCGGGAATCCAGCTGTGCGTTACACACAACCACTTGTACAGAATGAAGACTCACAACCAGATAGCATAAAACAAGCAAGAACCGCCAACTTTGATTTCAATACCTCGCTGTCATCAAGTAGCGAAATTCCGAGCTCATTAGACGAGGTGCCTCCTGTAAATACAAAAGCACCGTCTCAACCGCAAAATTCAAACCAAGCACTCAGTGATGTTCCTTCGAATGCGGGCGGTAAATTTTTAACTTTGCATTCTTCTAGTGACAGCTCCATCCAGGGAACGATCGAGGTCAAGCAAGGAACAAATCCCTTTTTCATTGGGAGATCGGACGATTGCCATTGCAAAATAGAGGACAACCGTCTTTCGAGAGTTCACTGTTTTATCCTCAAAAAGAGACACGCGGTGGGGGACAGTATTTATGAGTCTCCAGCGCAGGGTTTGGACGACGTATGGTATTGCCACTCAGGAACCAACGTCAGTTACCTAAATGGCATTCGTCTGACGCAGGGCACAAAGACTCTTTTACATGATGGGGATGAGATAAAAGTAGTGTGGGATAAAGCTAATAAGTTTGCAGTCACTTTCATCGTAGAGATTAACGATTCTACGGGGCTCTTCAACCAAGGCAAACTCCTGAAGGGCCAGAGCAGGAAAGTTGTTGAACAAACTTCCGATGAGCGCATCTTGGGCAAGAAGTTGGTCGAGTTAATGGCAGGGAAAAGCGTACAGGCACCAGAAGGGTCTCAGCTAAAGAGAGTACATTCGGTGAGCCTGAGCCAAGATCCTAAAAGGAAGACCAAACGGGCCCGACTCGATAAGGCGGACAAGAATTCTAATAATCTCCAGTTTATATAGTTTAATAACGATAATAAAGTAAGATGCTACATTGTTTTGCATTTTGCGTAGAAATACACTTTACTATAGCATTCTTGTGGCATTCTACTTGTAGGGATGGCAAGGACTCCAACTCAGTAACCATATCAACACATCATATCGCGGACCTTTGTGTACACAAGCAGTGGTTCACGGCACGAGTCCCTTGGCCCAAAATAGCTTGTTAGCTTCTGTTTTGGTTTTCAAACCTGCGTTACCCGCCTTTTTTTTGAGCATCAAGGGGGGGTGGCAATAAAAACGGTTGGTATAAGGGGGGCGATGGAATGAAAGGCAACATTTAGTTCACTCCTACCA
The DNA here is from genome assembly GCA_900074765.1 of Lachancea fermentati. Classification (NCBI taxonomy): domain Eukaryota; kingdom Fungi; phylum Ascomycota; class Saccharomycetes; order Saccharomycetales; family Saccharomycetaceae; genus Lachancea; species Lachancea fermentati. Next base: position 754,307 of record LT598486.1, on the reverse strand, counting down.
CACATATAGAGAAAAGGATACCGAAACTCCTTTTCATCTGGTATTCAAATAACCAAAATGCATCTACCATCTTTGCTTTCACTAGCTGCACTCTTGGTTTCCAGTCTAGAGACTGCTCAAGCCAAAGTTCACACGGCCAAAATCCACAAGCACAAAGTCGATGACGAGCTAAAGGAAGTGGTGTTTGAACAGCACATTGCGCACTTGGGTCAAAAGTACTTGTCTCAATTCAAGAGTGCTTACCCAGAAGCTGATATTCCCCAGGAACATCCATTCTTCGCCGAGGCTGGTCACGACGTGCCCTTGACCAACTACTTGAACGCACAGTACTACACGGATATTACGCTGGGTACTCCTCCACAGAGCTTCAAAGTGATTTTGGACACTGGTTCATCGAACCTATGGGTTCCTGGCTCCGAGTGTGGCTCGTTGGCCTGTTTCTTGCACGCCAAATACGACCACGATGCTTCGTCCACTTACAAGGCCAACGGAAGCACTTTTGCTATCCAATACGGTTCCGGGTCGCTTGAAGGTTACATTTCGCAAGACACGTTGAGCATTGGTGACTTGACGATCCCCAAGCAAGATTTTGCCGAAGCCACCGCTGAGCCCGGACTAGCGTTTGCTTTTGGCAAGTTTGACGGTATTTTGGGATTGGCGTACGACACTATCTCTGTGGACAGAGTGGTTCCACCAGTGTACAAGGCGATCAGCGACGGCTTGTTGGACGAGCCTAGATTCGCATTCTACTTGGGAGACGCGGACAAGAACGAGGACGGCGGAGAGGCCACGTTTGGCGGCATCGACTCGTCCAAGTACGAGGGCGACATCACGTGGTTGCCCGTGCGTCGGAAGGCGTACTGGGAGGTCAAGTTCGAAGGTATCGGTCTGGGCGACGAGTACGCGGAGTTGGAGGGCCACGGCGCTGCCATCGACACGGGCACCTCTTTGATTGCGCTACCCTCGGGGCTAGCCGAAGTGCTGAACGCCGAAATCGGCGCCAAGAAGGGCTGGAGCGGCCAGTACGCGGTGGACTGTGAGTCCAGAGACCAGTTGCCGGATCTCACCTTCACGTTCAACGGCTACAACTTCACGATCGGGCCCTACGACTACACGTTGGAGGTGTCTGGGTCGTGCATCTCCGCGTTCACGCCCATGGACTTCCCGGAACCCGTGGGTCCGCTGGCCATCATCGGAGACGCGTTCTTGCGCAGGTTCTACTCCGTGTACGACCTGGGCAATGACGCAGTCGGGTTGGCCAAGGCCGTGTAGAATGGGAAAAGCAGGTAGATAGAGCTGCGGCGGAGCGACAGCCGCAGCGGTCTATAAAGCCAAAAAAGACAGTCGCAGCGGGCTACAAAGCCAAAAAAGAAAGCGCGCAGCCCGACGAGCGAGCAGCCCGGCGCCCAAAATATGACAGTTGTGAAGTATATAAAAGTAGCAGTACCAATATAACAAGAAAAGCGCGTTGTTCGAGCGGCGAGCCAGAGACACAACCACAACAGTAGAACCGCGTTGTCCCAGCGGCGGGCCCCGCCCGTCACCCCGCACGGCCCGCTCTTGTTTTCGCATTGCCCCTTCGGGCGCCGCACCGTGCACACGACAACATCATCTACCATCTCTTGAACACCACACTGCAACGCGAAGACGCAGCCAAGCGCACGGGAACACGACGCCATTGAACAACAGCAAGCGCGGTCGACCTTTTGGAAATCACCGGACGGTATTGTTTGGCAATCGAGCCCCGAATATACGACCCAAAACGAACCCAACTTTCCCGCATCATCAACCCGCCTTGCAGCGCTACATGATACACAAGAGTCCCACGAGAAGACACACCACGAGAGCCACCAACGGGTCGATTCCCCAGACGCCGCGGATCCGCCATGCGGGCTCTTTTTCGAGCCTGCGACGCAAAAGCTCCGTCACCCCGCTCGCGACGCCGCTCACCACGCCGCTTGCGACCCCGCGCTCCGTCTCGTCGGGCAGCCGACACAGCAGCCAGGGCGATAGCCGCGGAAGCCGCCACAGCTCCCCAACGCGCTCGTCACGCAGCTCGTCTCCAACACGCACAACCGGGGGCACGCATACCGAGGGCGCGCGCGTGCGCGCGCCCGCCGCGTCGTACCGCGGCACAATCTCGGTGTCGGTGCGGATCAAGCCGTCGGACGCGCACTCGCGCGACGCCTGGACGGTGGGCGACGAGCCCACCGTGGGGCACCCGGAGCTGGGCGAGTTCCGCTTCGATCACGTGTTCCGCCCGGCCGCCGACAACCGGCACGTGCACGACCGCATCGGGCGGCCCCTGATCGACAAACTGTTTGAGGGCTACAACGCCACGGTGTTTGCGTACGGGATGACGGGGTCGGGGAAAACGTTTACGATGAGCGGGGACGGGCGCGAGCCCGGGCTCATCCTGCTGTCCGTGGAGCAGATCTTTGCGCGGATCGCGGGCGAGCGCGCCCGGGACCCAGCCGCGGCGCCCGCAGCCGCCGAGCCCGCAGCCGCCGAGCTCGCCGCCGCGCTGCGTCGCGCCCGCGACTACTCCGTCTCCGTCTCGTACCTGGAGATCTACAACGAAAAGATATACGACCTGCTGAACTGCGGGGCCGCGCCGCGCGAATGGAACGCGGGCGGCGCGGCCAGCGCGCCCGCCGAGCTCAAGGTGCGCGACGACGCGCGCCGCGGCGTCACGGTGGTCGGGCTAACGGAGCAGCCCGCCGCGTCCAGCGCCGACGTGCTGAAGTGGGTCGCGCTGGGCAACTCGAACCGCCGCACGGGCGAGACCGACTACAACACGCGCAGCTCGCGCTCGCACGCCGTGGTCCAGGTGCGTGTGGTGGCCACCGACGCGGCCACGCGCACGCAAACCACCTCCACGCTGTCGCTGTGCGACCTGGCGGGCTCCGAGCGCGCGGCCGGCCAACACGAGCGCCGCAAAGAGGGCGCGTTCATCAACCGCTCGCTGCTGGCGCTGGGCACCGTGATCTCGAAGCTCAGCGCCATAGCCGCCCAGCCGGCGCCGGCGCCGGCCGCGGCCCACATCCCGTACCGGGACTCCAAGCTGACGCGTATCCTGCAGCCGGCTCTGAGCGGCGACAGCATTGTCACCACCATCTGCACCATCGACACCCGCACCGAGTCGGTCGCGGAGACCGTCAACACGCTGCGGTTTGCGTCGCGCGCCAAGAACGTGGCGCTTGCGGTGCGTCGCAACGACGCGGCGCCTGCAGCCGCAGGCGCCGCGTCGGCCACGGACCCGTCTGCGCAGCGCCATGCGCACGTCGTGGAGGCGCTGCGCCGCCAGCTGGACGAGCAGCAGGAAGTGCTGGAGGAGCAGCAGCGGCAGTTGGAGGCGTTTCGGCGCGGCGCCACAGACCCCGCCGCAGGGCCCACCGCGTTACCCGGCGCGGCGCCCGCCCCAGACAGCCCCGCAGACGACGCGCTCCTGCAGCTGCGTCTGCAGCACTGCGAGAAACTGCTCGAGCTCGATCACGCTCCCCTGCACGACCCGGAGCTCTTGGAGATCGTCGAGATGCTCCCCGCGGCCGTTGGCGCCGTTCTCGAGGCAAAACTGCAGCGCTACGAGTCGCAGTTGCGCGAGCACCGCGCTTATACGCAGCAACTCGAACACCGCGTGGCCGTGCTCGAGGCCTCAGCCGCCCACGACAGCATAGTCGCGCGGCTGGACGCGGGCGCCACCGCAGACACGCTGGTACGCGACCAGGAGGCCGAGCTGCTGGAGCTGCGTCGCGCGCTCGCCCGCAAGGACAAGATGCTGGAAGCGCTCCAGAGCGCCAAGCGGCTGCGCGAGCACGCGCTGCGGCCCGTGCCCGGCGGGCAGCTCAACGCGGGCCGCGGGCGCGCGCGCGGAGAAAAGCCGGGGATACGCGCCGGCGCCGGCGCCGGCGCGGACAACGCGGAGCCGCGCCGTGCGGGGTGACCTCGCCCAGGACGGCAATTAAAGGCTCGGCGTGGGTGTGCGGGTGGAGCCTTGGGCCTTTTTTTCGCGTCGCGAATCCGACGCGCGCCCCCCGCGCCTCCGCGCCCCCCTCCGGTGGCTGATTCGGCAACCTGGGTGCACCGCTGCCGGTGCTATAAATCAGTCGCCTCAAAGCTCGCGACCGTCTCGAGCCGGAGCTGGGGTGCACACTCTGCTCCGGACCAAAGGCCATCGCTGTGTCAAAAACCAAGTGCGTCTCGAGCTCGTCTCATTTTCCACCTCACCTCACTTCCCTCTCCAAACCTCCATCCTCTCGCAATCGCCTCGCCAACCAATGGGCCACAAGCTACAGAGAAAAGTGACTGGGTCGCGCGGATCGCGCGTGGTGTCGTCGACGCTGGCGTTGCTGGCCATCCTGCTGTTCGTGCTGTACACCGCAGGCGACTTTTCCGAGCTGTTCGCCGCGCTCGCGGGCGACTCCAGCGACGACTCCCAGTCCGTGCAGGCCATGATCTCCAACATCAAGCTCGAGATCGAGAGCAGCAGCAGCATGGGCGCCGCTGCGGGCGGCGGCGCGAGGCGGGCTGCGCCCGCCTCCGCGACCGCCATCTCCAGCGCGGTCTCCGCTGCGTCCGTTGCGTCCGTCGCGTCCGCCGCGTCGCAGCAACTCGTCGGCACAAACGTCGTGCACGGACCCACCAACTTTAAGCATTGCAACGCGGACTTCGACCCCGCCCACAACTTCCAGGAGATTCTCAACACTTCCCCCGTCGTGCTGTTTGTCAACGCGGACGCCGACTCCCGCGACCTCAAGTCCCTGCTCTCCACCGAGTACGAGATCTCGCCCGCGCCCTCCGTCGTCGACCTCGACAAGCACTCGTGCGGCTCCCAACTCGACGCCTACATCCGCAAACACGCGCTTCGCAGCGTGTCGCCACAGGTGTCACAACCCCCATATTTGCTCGTCAACGGCCGCTCCGTCATCAACCGCGGGTTGCGCGCTGACGTGCTCGAGCCCCACGACGACGGCGTGCTGCTCGACAAGCTCAAGAAAATCGCCGGTACCGAGGTAATGGTGTCGCGCACAAACGCGCCTTCCAACTCTTAGGCATGCATGCAACGGGCCTCGCGTCCTTAATAAACCACTATGTACAGTATATATCACGCCAGTAAACGCACACACGATCAAACTCTGCCGGGGCACAGCCGGGGCACAACCCCGACGCTACCCTTCTAACCGTCCTCTGAATAGTCGATTGCAACGCTCAAACTCTCCCGTGCGTGCTGGACCCCATCCTCATTGCTGTGCTTTCCGTCGCCAACATCATGAACGTTCCCTACCGCAGCCTCTGAGCCCTGGCTGTAGTTGTAAAATGGCTCCCCCCAAAAGCACAGAATACCCTTCATGTACTCTCCCGTCTTTACATACAGCACTTTGCAACGCGCGTCGTCGCCCAACAGCTCGCGTGTCACCCGTGAGATCTGTGCCAGGTCCGAATTGCGTGGCAGGAACAACACCACGTTGCTGCTGATCCGCAAGAACCCACGAAGCATCTCTCGCAACCCAACGGGCGCCAGCCCGGTCTCCAGATCAAATACTTCCTCTTTTTGGTATCCAGGCCCACCCCAGGGCGGTGACGCAAACACACAGTCCACTTTGACTCGCTCGAAACGCCCCCGTCGCGATAACTTGCGCCAGTCTCCATATTTCAACCATATCCGATCTTCTACACCGTATGCTTGCGCGTTCCTATACGTGCAGTACAGATGCTCAACCGAGCAGTCCACTCCATACACTTTTGGGAAGTACATCGCCAGTTGAATGCTGTTCCCACCTCCTCCACAGAATACGTCCACCACCGTGTGTGCCTCTGGTAAACAACTGCGAATAAACCGTGCCACGAATTTGGCAACCGTCTCGGGCGTCACGCTGAACCACAGTTCCTTTGTCAAATATAGCCTTTTCACTCCCATCAGCGAGAATAGTGTGCGCCGATTCTTCCAATACTTGTATATCGTTCTATCTGCAACTTTAGCATCTGGATTTACCAAAAACGCATCATCCCGCCACAGTTTCTCCAACTCTTTGCGTTGCTTTCGGTACTTGTGTTTATCGAGGTGAACAAAGTGTCCTAAGTCCCAACTATCGGCGCTGTTCATCTTATACTTTGCCCGATGAGATGCAATAGATCAATTCGCTTTTTTTCCAATGCGAAACTTTTCACCCTATCGCTGCATGCGATCCACAGAAGCATACGCCAAGTTGCATAACCTTGAGATATGCTACGAGAAGACGCTTCCTCAATTCAGCACTCGTCATTTCCACCGTGTCTGGTGTTTACTGCTTGCGAAATACGTTGGCTTGCCCATTCACTTTGAACTGCTTATATAAGCGTACCAGCCATTTTTTTTTTCCCCTTTCAATAAATGAGAAAGCAAGCCCTGCTATTTCAAATCAATGCGTATCTGAAACTGCGCAGTATCCAGATCTAGCAGGGGAATTTCGGAGTCGCTGCATTCACAAGATGAGATCAGCCATTTTATTTTCGTGATCTTGTCCTTATAAATGAAACCGTATCGGTGGAACCCCGTTGGGGCTCTGACACTCATGTGTCATACTAGCTAGTATGTTGTTGAGGAAACCTACTAGAACAAAGACAAAATCCTTTCTAGGAAGCCAAATGGATTTCCAATTTCCAAGCCAAGAATCTGTTGCAGGCTGTGATCTCGATACTTACCATTTGTCTAATCACCATCTTCTGAATGACACAATGACTAAAAAGAACGACGAGGATGCATCTTCACAGATCCTCTCCGATTACACAAACTCGAATTCTGGAAACTCTTCCAACGCTATAGATAGCGGTTATTACTCCTTTGCAAACATTTCTGATAACACCACCTCCAAAAGAACCGACCATAGTAACGGTATTTCAATGGCATCATCTTGGACCTCTGGCTCGCAAGCAAACAAAAAATACCCCGCCACTTTAGCACCCCCCATGGTTACGTCTGGTTCGCCTATAATAGAGACTCACAGCTCGAGAAAATCTATCGACAAAAGCCACAGCGCATTTCAATCCATATCTACTGGCATCGGCACTATTCCCACGGCGGACAACATTTCGTTTCAAATAAGCTTCCACTCACAATCAGGAAGTACCACTCAGAGTGGCATCAAAAAATCCCCAACGTGCCAGCGCAACTTGTCGATAAATAGCAAGCCTGTTTGGAGGTCATCCTCTCGAAGCGCATCCATCGCATCCGCGAGCCGCACAGTACCGCCAAGGCGTAAGTCAAATTTGAAAAGATCAAAGGCAGTAAAATGTAAAGGCGGACTTCTGGAATTTTTCTCGAGGCTGGGTCTAAGGGTTAGATCAAAGATTCAACGTTGGCGGCTGGCGGCCAGAAAGAGATTATTTGCTTATCGGAAAAGACATAATACCAGAAAGGACAAGAAGCAAATCACTTCACATCTCAAGAGGGCAAATGGGTATGTGTCAAATATTCAAAGATCCATGTCTACTGCTTCGTTACACGACCTAATATGTCATGACGGCGACGTACTATCTCAACATTTGTCGAGCTCCAGAATCACGTCCACATCCCCAGGGTCTGTTAAGCAGAGCCCAGTCGCTTCTAACCCCGCGAAAACAAACAGAAATTCTCTCAGACGCTCACCTTCTTCCATCAAGAGAGCAGCTTCAAACTTAACGAGAGCAAACTCTATGGTTGCTCGTAGCACTTCTATGCTAAGCAACAAAAGTTCCGAAGTCCAAAATTCCCCATCATCTAATTTGGTAAGATCACAACCTTCAATGTCTTTGCACGCTATTGTAAGACAACCATCCATCGTTGTGAACAACAAAGTGATACCATTATCAAATTTGAATGGTGATGGTCATGAGTTTTCAATTAAAGAAGAGGACGAGGACGAATATGTGATAGACACCGACTGTATGAGACCTACTGACGATAACGAAAGTGAAAAGAGTAGTTTGAATGGAAGTCTAAATGAAGACCAATTCGAAGATGCAGACGATTTTTACGGATCTGAAGAGATCTTGCGGCAAGAAAAAGTAAACAATGCCATTCAAGCATGGAACCATTATTTGCGTTCCATTATCGCTAAACGGATTGCTATGAGATTGCAAGTGGCCAAATATCAAGAAGAATTCAATGACGACGATTGTCAGGAACTCATGGATGCGATCATATCGGACTATGAGGCCAACACGTCAAGTATTTATGACTCAGATGTCAAAAATGCATCCACTTCAGCTACATCTGTCAGTTATGAAGATTACGACGACGTTTCCTTTAATTTACCAACCCTATCTTCTCCACGCAATAATGCACAACTCTTTGCAACTAGCAACAGTAGCGTATTATCAGTGCCAAATATCCAAGACGCTATTCAAGGAAGCGTAAAACGATCTCTAACTTTGCCAGTAGGGATCAAGGTGTAATGATGTTTTTAATGCATAACTACGTATATATAGACAGGATTCTATTTTAAATTGTTTAATAATCTCTCAAAGTAGCATTGACGAGACGATCTTGAACAAATTTATTTTTATGGGGAAGGATAATGGATTGCAGGTTAGTTTTCAAGCTTTTTGACGCAATCTCAGAATGAAAGGACGAAAAGAACTGGGCAAGAGGCTCAGTATACCAACGATCACCGTTGGGGGTAAACCATCCGATATGACCACCTTTGCTTGTTTCGAGGAGAAGAACGTACGGATTTTCTTGCACTTCCCGCATTGGAAGTGCTTCTGAACCAACAATGGGATCATCTTTAGCATTGATCGCAAGTAAGGGAGTCCGAACTTGGGATAAACGATTAGAACTGGTTCCAAATCTGTAGTACTCGAAGGAAGTATTGAAACCAAACATTCGTGAAGTGAAATAATTGTCAAAATCCTCGATGGTCCGAACACCTGGTAACTTCTCTGCATATAGTTTAGCCATGTAAGGATCTTTGTTCAGCACTTCAAAATGATCTTCAACAAGTTCAACGAGTCTTCTAGCAAAAACGGGAGAATATATGTGCTTGCCCAGTAAGCTTCTTCTTAATAAGTAAGACGAATTACAAAGGTCCCAAGGATTGGCAATTACTGCAGCGCACTCGATTTCCGTATCATCGCCCTCTTGACCGATGTAATTGGCAAGAACCGAAGCACCCAATGAAAACCCAACCATATAAAACTTTCTATTGGGAAACATCACTCGCAACTTCTTAACGAAATCTCGAACATCATCAGTCCATACCCCATTGTAGAGCTGTGGCGTGGTGATTGTCGAATTACAACAACCACGGGAATTGAGCACACATGCCTCAAAGCCATGATCTTTGGTAATTTTATGCAGCAACGCCCTGACATACGACTCGTTTGAGCCGCCTGTGAGGCCGTGCAGCGCAATCAGAAGCGGCTTAGTATCCTCAGAATGTAGATTTTCAGCTTCCTCTGGTGTATAGTATGAGTAATGAGGTAACAACGGCTTCTTTTGGTTTGGAGGAACGTATTCGGAAGGAACGAACTTGGGTACCGCGAAATCTGCCGTTCCCTCTCCGCCATCGGCGTATGTGAGAACCAATCTCCGGTAATACACAATATCTCTGTCCTCAAAAGTATTCAATGCAGCATATATAGTTTGCAGATCGCCTGTGGGAAGCATGGGGTGCATCAAGGTGAGCGATCCATCCGAGAAAGCAGGACAGTGCTTGTCCACGAACGACGACAAATCCCAAGAATGGTCTTGATCTATGAACTTCAAAGGGTCGTCAGGCGTTATATGTCTGACATAAGAGTGAAAAGGGAAGTACTCTGCAATCGAATTCAGCATTAATTGCCTATTCTCGCTCTAGAAGTTGCAACTAAGTGGACAAATCTATTCGAGGTTGCTTCTATACATGAAAACTAATAGATCACATGACCCATAGGCTCATTTTTCGTCGGAAGCAGCCCGAAAACTATCAACTCATTTCTCCTTCTTCCGTACCATTACAGTGGCGATAGTCGAGAGGTCAAGCGAGATAAGATGATCCTCTTTAGGACCTATAAAACAAATAATTCAGTAATAACTGCGAGTGCAAAGAGATTTCAATCTTCTTACACATTTCTAAACAACCAGTCGCTGGTCGAGAAAGAACAAGTAAAAAACCAAAAGCGGACGAGCAAGAAGAGCGACGTGAGCTCACCTGAGAACATAGAAAACCGGCGACAGAAGAAACGCACTCAAGTGGAACTTAGCGCTAGAAAAAGACACGACTATTCGTGGCTACCTAAAGCTCCTTCCACATCACATCTGAAACAGCGCGATGTGACAACCAATATGTTCTATTCCGGCTATCGCCCCGTGTTTATTAATCCGTCCGACCATAAGAAAAATGAAAGTACGCTATACGAGTTTGCAATGAAACTTGAAGCTCTAGGTGATCCTCTGCCCTGGATATCTTCTGCCACCGGAACGGAGTTCTATGGAGAATGGGATAACGTTCCGACAGATCTAATAAAGAAGCTAAAACCGTTCCAGCCACCTTACAGCGGTGCAGAAACCAAAAATGAAGAGGCTCGTAAAGCAATGAAGAAGGAAATGCTTGCTGCTGAAAAGGAGAAGTTAATGAATAGAGCCAAGGGAAGAAGAAGACCAATAATAAAACTTCTACAGCTAAACAAGAAATATGAAGAAGATACCTAGGTAAAGGATAACATTAGTCATCAACGGGTTTTCACAAAGGTCAGCAAGTTTCAACAGCATATGAGCTCAGGGCGCCTGCGAGCATTTCATATCCAGTGCATTATTTTTCGGGTTTGGTTCTTTAGCCCTACCATGTATTTATTAAGGCTATTTAGAGCAGATTTTGGTATATAGGAAACAAACGCACTACCATCCATGGTCAGCACATGGTTACTTCCATTATACTACCACCATGACCATCCAAACACTTCTCTCTCCGTCGTCGCCGATGTTGTCTCCATTTCTGCAGCTACCGATTCATTGGATGCCCTATTTTCCTGATCTTCTATATATGCATTGAATTCCAGATCCGCCTGCAATATTTCATCCTTTTGCTCCGTTTTGTTGTCCAACATTTCGTCGTTCAGAAGTTTGACCTGATCACATAGCTCCAAGCAGGTGTCTAAATCAAAATCTTGTTCTTGAGCAAACAAAAGGTATTGCTCTTTATCGGTAAAGTACTCAGCAAGCACCTCATCATAATCATATTGAACCAAATCGCGCGAAACTTGGTCTTTCATCATAAATCTGCTGTATTATTATCTGCGACGAACTCACTGGAGTCAAATGAACACTAAGAAGCTAGCCAAAGCCAGAATAAATTTTGAGTTGCGATATAGTATCAGATAAAATAAACGATATTACATTGCTTACTGGATCTTAATTTACTTGTTTGGGCTTCATTTATCTTCAATTCAGCCGACTACCTGGGTGTGATGCAGTCACGCCGTTCAAAGGCAGGACTAAATGCATACGAAAGGATGCATGATCCAGAACTATCCTCAGCTTCTTGACTTCCTATTGCCACTCGTTACAAGAATCAGATCAAACGTTCATCGTGTGAAGCGGGTTAGGATTCCCGACAACATTCCACTTATCTCAAGAGATTATCTCGATTTATCCTTTTCATATATAAACATACAAAAAATACGTTACATTACTTAATCAAGTGTTTGAGCGTCAAGCGATCATCAGATATTTCTGATAAGTATACCAGGTTGGCCTGGGATAGCATTTTCTACTATTTTTGCTGCATTTGGGATCTCTACCTCCTTACCAGTAAAAATGTCCTTACCGACCTTGGCACCGTGTGGGAAAGAAATGAATTCGAATTCCTCACATTTGACACCTTGGCAACATTTCTTGATGTTTTGGATAGTAGCCTTTACGGTAGCGACTTCGTCAAATAGCAACTCTCTGTTGAAGACGGTTTCTGGAGACTCAGTAACTAAACGTTGTTTCAAAAGAGAGATAAAAGGCATGGCTCTCTTCATATCCTTTGGATTAACGAGCTCTTTAATTTTCTTGTTGTCATTGAGAGTGTGCTCGCTGAATAGCTTGCGCACAATTTCAATGTACTGAGCTTGCCAATCAGGGAAGGACTCAGAGATGAGCAAGGTTAGCTTAGCAGGCTTTGTAGGGTCAACATCGGAACCCTTACCCTTCTTCTTTTTCAACGCTTGACCTTCTGCTTCTCTTATGCTTCTTTGCAAATCACGTAGATACTCCAAAGCGGCCAAGGAACCAGCATCAACTGGTTTAGAAGCGCGAGGAAATTTAGCAATCTGCACAGAAGTCTTATGGCCCAGAACTTCACGCCAAATGTAGTCCGCAAAATGTGGTGCAATTGGAGCAAGAACCAAAGTCTGCAGCTCGATATAACGAAGAACAAGGTCCTTGTGCATAACATCACACGACTCACGGTAGTAATCTCTGGCAGCTTGAAGATCAAACAAACCAAATTTCAGAGCATTCTTATAATTAGTCAAGTCGTACTGCTTGTAGGTTTCTTCGATCAAAGCATTCATTTCATTTTCGAATGCAACGTCGAAAATGTCAGTTAGCTCACCAGTACGGAAAGTATCGAGACGCTTCATGATATCTTCGGACCATTCCTTAAGGATGAACAATCTCAAGATAGCAGCGTTTGCGTTCGATTCGTCCAAATTGGCATCTTCAACGGTATCACCTGCATCGGCCAGAGCAATACGAGAAGCATCAGCACCGAATTTCTGCACAATTTGCTCCAAAGTCATAAAGTTACCAGTAGATTTAGACATTTTAGCGTTGTTCAACATCAAATGACCATTGGCTCTGATACCTCTTGGCCAGAATTTCTTGGGGAATAGCGCGACATGAGTGTAAATGAAAAATGTTAAATGGTTTGGAATTAAGTCCTTACCAGAAATGGAAACGTCCAATGGGTAGAAGTACTCAAATTCTCTTCTTAGTCTTTGCAAAGATTGAAGAGGAATTTCAATCCCAGTGGTATCATCCGAATGCTGGAAGATATAATCAAAAACCTCAGGAGTCATCTGCTCGGCTTTTATACCAAGTGGCCCGACTTCATTACCATAATAGTCCTTGAATAGCAAGTGTGCAATAGTATAGAAAGCCTGGTAGATAGTAGAGTCTGATAGAGACTCGACCAAATACTTCTCGTCCCAAGGTAATTTAGTACCAAGACCATAAGTACGACACACAGCCCAGTTTTTCAACCAGTCTAAACAACCCTCGAATGCGTTTTTCACTTCAGGAGCAAACAACTGCATTTGGTCCAAACATTCTAGAGCTTGCTCCTTCCAGGATTCTTCACCATAGTCAACATACCATTGATCTTCCAAAGAAACAATACATTCATCACCAGAACGGGACATAACTAGGGATTCAGGTTCATTGTAAACAAAGGCTTGTCCTTCAGCAATCATATCAGCCTTCACTTTAGCCTTGGCGACCTCAACCTTCTCACCTTTGTATTTGCCATATATCATAGTACCACTGTAGAAGTCTTCCTTGTAAGCAATCTTTTTAGCTTCAGCTAGCAAATTGGTATCCTTTGGAGATCTGATCTTCTTCTCCTCACAAACAGCTTTGGCAATTAGATCTCCATACTTTTCGGTAGTAATAATTGGTACAGGCTCATGTTTTACCCACTCAGCGTCAATACCGTAATACTCAGGCTTATGTTGTAAATCTCTTGTGGTCATGTAATCATCAGGGGAGTTCGATGGAACACAAGTAACAACACCAGTACCCTTAGTAGCAATGACAGTTTCCATTGGCAGAATCCTCAATTCATCATAAGCGGCTAGTGGTGCATGAATCTTAGACCCAATGAAAGCTTTACCATTGATACTGATGACAGGCTTGTAGTAACCTCTCTTAGGTGTTAACTTTTGGTAACTCATGTTTTTAAAAGCTCTTTCAGTGGTGATATAGTAACAGTCACCAGCATCAAAGATACCATAGTCCAGCTTTGGAGAGACAAAACAACATGTCTGACCGTACATGGTTTCAGGTCTCAAAGTGGCTGCAACAAAGTACAACTTCTTAGACTTGTCTAGAGAAGTAGATGATTCGATTATCTTCTTGGCTTCTGGTGCAAATTCTGTAACCTCAATCTTGATACCCACATATTCTTGGGGCGTGACACCTTCACCTGATTGTCTATCATGATCCATGCATGCTTGACCGTCCTTTTCAGAATAGATAGTGTAACGCTCACCAAATTTAATTTTACCAAGTTCCTTTAACTTGTTCATTTGCCATCTTATGAAAGCATCATAGTAAGGATTAACATCAGTGGTAATGAAAGAACGTCTCCAGTCTATACGGGCACCAAATGATGTACAGTCTCTTTCACAAAGTGGCGGAAAGTATGTCAACCAATATTCTGCATCTGCAAACTTGATAACTTCCTCTCTTGGGATACCTAGCTGTAGCATGATTTCGAATTGATACTTACCACGACCCTTCTTGGCAGCAGCCTTTGATTTCTTGGCCTTGAACTTGGTCACATCCTCCGATTCTTGTTTGACTTCTTCTACAGGTTCTTCTTCTTCCTCCGGCAAGGCGCCCGTAAAATCTTCTCCGAATAGCTCTGCTTCTCTCTTCAGCTTATCAGCACATGCAAGAATAGGCATACCAGTACAGTGAAAACCCAATGGGAAGAGAGCACGCTTACCATTCATTCTCTCGAAACCCACGGAGAATTCAACTTTTGAAAGAGTGAAGCAGTGACCTGCGTGCAAAACACCATTCATGTATGGGTAAGCCATAGAGGACATGAATTTGGGGTACTTCTTCTGCAGCTCTTCCGAGTCAATTTCGACACTTTCCTCTTCAATTGATGGTGCATCGATTTCGAAAAGGTGTTCTTCAGCCCAAATTTTTTGGTACTTCTTTTCAATAGCTATTAAAGCATCTCTACGGGCAGTGTTTTCCAACACTAAACCTTTAGATTCGCCACTGGCAGACATTGGTTACAGTGCTCTTTTCCTGAATTAGGAAGATGATGATTCTTTTTCAACTACGTGATCAGAGGAAATGCTCATCTGAAAAATTTTTTTTGTCTGACTACTTTTCGTAGATAGGTACAAATGCAAACAGAATACAGTCCGTAAACGGCCCGGAGTGCACGCAAGGCTGTAGCATCTTAGCTCAGATGCCTCTTCTATGCACTCTTGAGCACTTTGTTAATGCTGGGTTGAGTTTTGAAGCTCAAAGTCTTCTTAAATGTCGAATCCGCGATCGCGTAATTCATGTACAGTCCAAATCCAGGTGGATGCGGCGTTGTCGAGATTGTTGGCGACATAGCTTGGCTTCGACTCTGCACCTCCTGTAGTAAAATACTTGCCGTTATCTTTCTCCGAATTCAAGCCCGATGACAACGCACTCTTCAGAGTAGCTAAAGATCCTTCCTCGTTGGAAACCCCAAAGAAAAACCCTACGAAATGGAAAAAAATCCAAAAGAACATCCCTACTATAGGTAATCTTGTCCAGTAACTAAAGAGATTGGTATTCATGACGATACCTGGATGAACCGACAAGCATAGAACATCAGGATGTTTGATGGCAAGCATCTTGGTGAATTGTATAGAAGCTGTCTTGGCAATGGCATACCGCATCCATGTAAAAATCATGTTGGGCCAGTAGTTGAATTTCTGGCTCAGATTGAAATATTTGAATGCTAAGTTATGGCCGATCGAAGACACGCATATCACTCTGCCCTTGCACTTTTTGATACATGACAGCAGCCGCATTGTGAGCAAGAAGTGCGATATGTAGTTAGTTTGCAGCTGGACCTCAAATTTGTCGGTCGTCAAGCAGTAGGGTAGCGCCATCACACCTGCGTTATTGATTAACACATCCAGTGTGCTCTCCATACTCTTAAATTTCCTCACCGCCTTCTCGACTGACGACAGGTCTGTCAGATCCACTGCCAGGTAATGCAGCTGGCCTAACGAGTGACGCTTATTAGGTTTCAGCCTCCTCTCACGTTTCATCGCCTCGCATTTTATCTCTCTGATGGCTTGATTGACTCGACTAGAGTTTCTTCCGCCTACATAAACAACAAATCCATGAAGATACAAGTGTAATACGGTGTACC
The DNA here is from genome assembly GCA_900074765.1 of Lachancea fermentati. Taxonomy (NCBI): domain Eukaryota; kingdom Fungi; phylum Ascomycota; class Saccharomycetes; order Saccharomycetales; family Saccharomycetaceae; genus Lachancea; species Lachancea fermentati. The sequence continues at coordinate 738,231 of LT598486.1, read as the reverse complement.
ACCCAATGCCGCTATTTCCACCTGTGACAAGCGCAACTTTGCGTGCATTCCGTACATTATAGTAAGGTAGTTGATCTGGATCAAATTTGGGCATAGCCTCTCTACCCGATGGCACCACAAGCTCAGTTATAATGTAACTTGAAGTTTCAATGGTGATAATCTTAGCCGATGCCATCCCTCATGGTCCGTTTCTTTTTGAATTGTTGCAGCGTCCATCACCAGATACGGAATGCTCTAAGGCACTTTTCCCAGCGTAAAAAAAATGAATAATGAGCCATTTTTGTGGGCCCATACTGTGTTATCAGGCGAGTAGTAATACCAGCTTGGTTACTCGTCTCGGATTTATCGAATTTCAATTGAACCTACCGTTTTTTATTCGCATGATTTGTCGAGACGATGCGGCTGAGGTTTAGTACGGCTGAGTAACCACGTGAATGTAACTGTGCACGATGAAATGATATCTCTTGACGAAGACGTGTTTGAAATAACGACTGGATGTTAAATTGAAGAAGAACATTTATACGGAGCATCATGGACTTCGAATCACTCCTATTTGGATTACAGAAGCTAATTCATGCACCATCGGTTGCGGAAATTGTGAATCAAGGCAATGCTGTCGAGGAATATATCAAAATGTTGGACCAATTGGCAGTTCATCTACGTTCGCCTGCGAACCGAGACATCGTTCGAGAGAGCGGCCTTTTCCAACGGTTATTGAGTGTTCTCGAAATGTTGCTCGATTCCGGGGATTCGAATGGTGAGAAGAAAGTGCTCAAGGTGAATTTAAGCTCGGAACTGATGCGTTGTATCGCAAACTGCCTTGCGGATAACGACATCAATAGAAGAGCGCTTGTTGGAGAGAGCATCTATTCTAATCGCTTCCTCACCGTTCAAGTTCCGGGAATACTATTCTCACATGGGTTGACGGAAATCGAGAAAACTTTAAAAGCAAGAACGGTCGTCATGATCAGAAATCTGTGCTTGGGAAATGAAGAGTACACAGCCGATTGTACTACTTACATACCAAATTCGTTATTCGCACTGTTAGAGGAGCAGTATCCTAAATCCTTTGACGAAGAATCTCTTGAAGAAGTTATAATGCCGCTAGACCTGCTTACAGAGCTTATAAAATTCTCCTACCAAAGGGTTTCTGTGATACAGTTCGCGTTTTTGGTTGAATTACTGAAACATATATCCGTATCTTTTGAGCCTGCACCTCAAGACAACACCAATAATAATAATACCGAGGGTAACCAAAATGAAGAAGTAGAGGAGGATGATGCATTTTCCGATGCAGTTCTGCTACTAACAGAAATCATCGAAATCATCGTTTCACAGAACCAAAAACTTGATTTTTCTGATAGCAACTGCACGACACATCTTGAGAAGATCTTATTCTCAATTTTAGAGCAATTAGAACCAATAGAATACTTGCAGAATAAGCTTATTATTTTAAGACGTCTTTCATCTACCCTTGGCCATATATCTGCCAACATTACGGCGGCAAACATAGAAATCCGCGATAGCTGCATTTCTGTCATAAAAAACTCATCATCTAGCTATTCGATTGCCGCTGCATTCATTGCCTTGTCGAATTCTATTTCCTCAAGAAAGGATGCAGATGATATATCAAAGAGTATTACTCTGGACCAAATTATCGGAGCCTCAAAGAAACTTAGGGATCCGATGCAATTCCAGGGCTTCCTGGATCTCACCAAGAAGCTTCTCAACGCCTCCAATGCCATAGAGCTCCAAGAACAAGATGCTTTGGCACTTTTTTCGGTGTTAAAGATGTGCCAAGATCAATGCAAATATTATCAAAACCTCACCCCTTTGGTGGGCGCCGCTCTTCGCAAGTTAATTGCGGTTTTCCCAGGATCCATGCTCCGCAAAGCTTATGAATTTGACCTGAAATCCATAGTTCTAGATCATGGTGGAATTGCAGTGTGCCTGCTCATCGACAAGCTTTCATTGCAAAAGAATGTGAGTAATGTAACATTTGAGGAATTGTGGTCTACGGCATTCAAATTCAAAGATTCCTCGGTCACAAGTCAAGGCGTTTCATCTGAATTCTTGTTTCAGTTTACAAAATCTCTGGGATTGTATCTTCGTCCACTTAAGGATGGAGAATACAACATTGTTTTTGCAAAACATTCTTCAGAGCTAAATACTCTACTTGAAACTGTTTTACAGTTGAGAAACAAATCTGACACCGCAAGCCAAAGCATTTGGAACAATGGCAGATTCGTCGCAGGAATGATAATCAACTTACAGAAGGGACAACATCTTACAGCAGTCGAATCAAAACTTCAAGATGTAGCCAAGCAGTTCTTCGAACAGGACTAGTTTAATAATCACCATGTACGTATAGTTATTAATTAGATGCATTTCAAGTCTGATATATCACAAATTTGGAGGGAGATGAGCAGCCAGCCCTAATTCGTTAAGAGTACATGTTTAAAGACGACGATGACGATACATGCCAGCTCCTGGGCCCCGTGTCATTACTGATACAGTGCATAATGGGTTTGGCGGCGATTGGTGCTCTACTCGTTAAAAGAAACTACGAACATCCCCAAAGAACGTGGAACGTATGGTTTTACGATATTGGCAAACAGGTTTTAGGCTCATTGGGTATCCACTTTATGAATTTATTCATCAGTATTTTACAGGACCATCACCCGCGAATCTTGGGTCTAGATCCAGAGAGCGGCAATTCTGGAGACGACCAATGCGATTGGTACTTTTTGAACCTGCTAATGGATACTACCGTTGGAATACCCATCCTGTGGGTCTTCTTGAATGGCCTCGAAAAGATACTGAAGGCTCTTCATTTGAAAAACATCGAGAGTGGCAATTACTTCGCTGAGCCCGATGAGGATGACATCGGGGAAAGCTGTGCAACTTCAACCCAAAGGTTTTCCCATACAAACAGGACTCCTCTTGCAAGCGCGTTTGCAAAACAATTGCTAGTATTTATGACAGGCTTAGCAATGATGAAGTTCACTATTTTCCTCATCTTGGTGTATTTTGAGGCGTTTGCCAATTGGTTTGCCGACCTCGTCTTGGGCTGGTCGGATCCCTGGCCCAATTTCCAGGTTTTCCTCGTGATGTTCGTGTTTCCAGTTCTTTTGAACTGCTTCCAATATTTCTGTGTGGACAACATTATAAAGTTGCATCCGGACCACCTAACTTCCACAAACGCCGAGAACTTTGAGCACGGCTCACTGATTGAGGAGCGTATGCAAAGGTCCGACTGTACCAAGAATACATACAATAGCATATAGATGCAATTTTAATGCCAAAGGCAATTTGTAAGAATTTTCCGCCTCCCGCGATTGTGATGATCTTGTGAAATTGGAATGTAGGAGTACGCAAACGAATTGAGTTGATCACAAGAATTTCGAAGAAGCCAAATTAGCCCTCATCTTGAAGTGTTGAAAAAAACATGTGCGACATGGATCTGCGCTCGTCATTTCAACGACCAAACCCGGTTTACCGCATATACGGGAGACACCCTCTGCTTCGTGGCTTCCGAAATAAAACACCTCGTTGCTATTAGATTCAGCTTCAAGTCGTGGCTGAGACGTTGAACAATGTCGTGTCCCGCGAAATTTGTAGGCCTCTTTTTTTCGCGTCTCAGTTCTTTTCGCGGTGTATTAATCAAAGGAAAGGGCATGATGCACATTTTCTGCACTTCGAACATAAAACATTTCGCGGTTGGTGAACAATGTAAACAAAAAGGGTTAGCGTGGTATATAAGGATGTTAGTTATGGCCACGCATTTCGCGGGTTCAATAATTCCTTCACAATCTGTATTCTACACACTCACTGAGCCAGAGCTAAGGGTCTCGTCCATTCATTCAACTTCCATAGAACTTAATACTCAATTCCAACTTAGTCATTCATTAGCGCCATGAAGTTTTCAACAGTTCTATCCGGTCTAGTTACAGCTTGCTCTTTCACCAACGCCTTTTACGCCTCAGGTTTTACCAACGGGACAACCACCACTTTGATTCCCAGCTCCGATAACAACGCTGCGTCCACCGAGCTAACGACTAACACTTATGACTCCACCTCTACGATCACGTTGATGACCACAGTCACTGTGAGTGGAAGCTCTTCCGCAAGTTCCGGATCCATCTCATTGCCCAACATTGACGGCAAGCTAGTCTCCGGCGCCTCTTCTGACCAATGGTCCTACACTACGTCCACCTCTTACGTGACCGAAACGTACACCGCATCTGGTACATCTTTGGCCACAACAGTGAGTGCTGTTGAAATGCGTATCGCCATTGGCACTTCCTCTCCCGCTTCCTGTGTCCCTGAAACTGTCACAGTCACCGAATACCAGACTACGCAATATGTGACCGTTACTGCAGGCAGCGACTACCCTACAGCCTTAACCAGTTCTGTTCGTTACTCAAATTCCACTGCTACTAACTAGACAGTCAATCACGACTATGATGAGATTTCCTTCATTTTCATGTCACACCAGATTTCCGCAGTTACTACATTTACAGTTGTCTACGAACCTAGTAGCGGATAAGTTCTTCAAATAGCCAGGGAAATAAAAGGTCACTAGTAGCTCTTTACATTCCATGTTTTTAGTTTAAAGTATTTCATTGTGTAATAACCTCCTTAGATTATAACGTGACGTGCAACCTTTTTTTTCATGATCTTTTTGTCACCAAATGAAAACCAAATGACAATGAATGTTGATCTACTTTTGATGACAAGAACTGTTCATATGAATTGATACTATTGAGAATGCCGGGCATAATCCATGCACTAGAACCTGAGGTTCGAAGTATGCTCAGATCTCACATTGCGATGATGTCTATTACATGTGCTATAAAAGAATTACTGCAGAACAGTGTAGACGCTGGCGCGACGAAAGTTGTGATTTCGTTAAATTTGTTCACTTGGAGCATGTCAGTAGTGGATAATGGATGTGGAATAGCAAAACCAGACTTCCCATATATAGGGTGCTTAAATCACACCTCAAAAATTACCAAGCTGGAAGACTTGGAAACTATTTTCACATATGGGTTCAGAGGAGAGGCACTCTACAACATACAAAAAGTCTCTAAGGTGCAAATCATATCTAAAACCGCGAGCGCTGCCGAATGCTGGTCAAGACTTGAAAATGGTAGAATTGAACTCACTGATTCGAACATGGTTCTCAAAGACCCAGGCACAAAGGTCATTGTAAGAGACTTTTTCTACAACTTGCCCGTGAGGCGAAAAATTCACAGAAATAGGCAGGTATCTGCTATATATCATGATTTGAGGAACGCCGTATTCGAAGTTTTAATTATGTTTCCGAATTTGGATATAAAAGTCACCACAGCTGGCCAAAAGAACGTATTCTCCACCTTCTTGCACTCTGTTCCCAAAGACTCAAGTATTTGCAGAACTGAAAGATTAGTTCATCGTTTTAATGATGTATTTGGAACAAAAATCCAGACAGTTGACGTTACAAACGCTTCTGCCAACTACAAAGAATACAGCGTTGAAGGAATTATATCAACACTTTATCTGCCCACAAAAGACTACCAGTTCATTTTCATTAATGGTAGGCGCCTAATTGATCCAGAACTTCTTAGATCAATTGATGCTGCTCTCACTGTTGCAAAATTTAATTGCATGCAAAATTTTACGAGTCGTCACTCTTTCTCGGATGTAACAAGGCTTTGCGAAGGCAATCCCGTTATTATATTAAATGCAAAATGCCCCAGTGCTGTGACAGATCTGTTACAAAGCTCTTCAAAAGAAGTCTTTTGCTCGGCCCAGGCCAAAATTTTGAGCTCTCTCATTCATAAAATTCTAATTTGCTATTTTGCAGCAGAAGATAAAAATCCCATACAACCTGGGAAAGGTTTGTCGACCCAGAATAATTCGATGAATAGTATCATATCAGAGACATACCAAATTCCTTCAAAGCACAGCTTTTCTGAGAGCTTGATGCCTCAAAAACGCATAAGAAGATGCTTGAATGGACTAATATCCCCAAAATTGAAAATCACATTGAACTCAGCACTCCCTGTTAAGAAAAGTAAAGTCGATATACTAAACAGAGTTGGAAAAGCAAAAAGGAATCTGCTGAAAACTAACTACGCGTCACTTGAGTTAATTTCCAAGATGCAACCCAGTACATTAACGGAAAAGAATATCGTTCGGTTCAATCCCTCTACCTTGAAAATCGAAAGAGCACAGCTTTTCAAAGGTCGGGTTATTAATCAGATCGATAAGAAGTTTATCCTGCTAAGAACTACAGAGACCCTTATGGAAAAAAACTTTGTTTTATTATTAATTGATCAGCACGCTGCAGATGAAAGAATTAAATTAGAAGAGATGCTCATAGAGTATATTTTCCATTCTGTTGGAACCACCTCAACATGCGGCATCTCTTTCGATATCACCTTTGAGGTGGCCGATTCAGACGGACAACTTTTTGATAAGTATATGGGGCAATTCCAAATATGGGGAATAAGCTTAACTGTGAAATATATTGGCAAGAATATGGCTACCATTCATGTAAAATCTTTACCAAAGGAACTTGAGGAAAGGGCAAAAAGTCAGGAAGGTTTCGTCAAGCGGACGTTGTTGCAGCACCTGTATGAACTTATGACGTTGAAAAAGTCGCCTGTTGAGCATCCGAATCATCAAGGAGAGAATTTAGAAAGAGGGTCTTTCAAGTGGTGGAGATACCTTAACTCAGTTCCAACGGCGTTACTGGATACTTTGAAATCTCGTGCTTGCCGCTCGGCAATAATGTTCGGTGACGATTTAACACACGATGAATGTGTTTTATTGGTAGCTTCACTAGCAAAATGCCACAAGCCTTTTGAATGTGCACATGGTAGACCGTCAATTATTCCCCTCGCCGAAATGAAAAATGATTGGAGTCCATCTACTTCATTAGATTATAGTGCTTACAAAGACTACAATTTGGATTCTTGAGATGAAAGACATATGAAATATGCGGTTGTAAAAACATGATAGAAAGAAACACGTTTACGAATAATTTTCATCAGTTTTTAAATATTTAATAGGTTACGTCCTGATCTTTTAAAGTTATTAGCTGCTCCCTGGTAATGCCTATGGATGTCTTTGGTACACTCTCTATTTGTTTTTCGAAGCAGGCTAAATATAATGTAAAATAATCCTCTCTGAGGTCTTCATCAGTAAACTGAAGAACAACATGGACATTAGAGTTCAGAATCTCAATAGCCTTGCTAAACTCGCCTGCAATGAAAAGCAACTGACTAAGAAGAACTGCTAATTTTGCTGCTGAAAAAGCATTTCTGGTTTTAGGAATATTATCGATCAGACTCTCTACCATTATTTTGCACCTTGGCCCCAAACCTGATTTCATAAAAATTCGACATTTTATGAGAGTAAACTCGAACTCCCAATAAGTATCAGTGTAGTCAAATTGACACTGTTTGATAAGATTGTTGGTGAGTTTAATGGCTTCATTGAAATCTCCCAATTCACTTAGATATTCAATTTTCAAACGTTCCAGTTGCCTGCGTTCTTCGTACTCTATGGAGGGTGAATCCAGTCTCGACAGTAAACATCTTACTTCATCCAAAACTGAGCGCTCTGTCATTCCTCGATATTTCGGAACGCTGAACATGGTTTCATTGCTCGAAACGTCGCATAAGTTTTCATATGCTTTCGTTAGCGCTGATGATCCGAGACATTTCCAAATTCTGACATTGTGCTGCATGATTGAACCAAACTCAGACTTCAAAGAAGTACCTTGCAAACCAATTACAAATGACTTAAAAGCTGCCTCCAAAATATCCGGAACGAAGCCGCCATTCAACATAACAAACAAAGATTCGAATAAATAAGCCTTTTCGAAAACAATAAGACTATGACTGTCGGGGCAGGTTCTAAGATAGGTGACAATTTGTTCGGTAGTAACGTGAAATTTTCCTGCTAGATTTGGACGTTTTTTTATAAACTCAAATACCCAAATGAGGATCAAATTTAGAGTTGAAATGTCCTTATTCTCTCTAGCCACTGCTATGGCTTCTTCAAATGTTTTAACAGCGGCCTCATCATTGTTGAAGTGGCTATGAAATGTCGCTAGTGACAGTAAAGACATATGGAAGTAATGGTCACTATTCTGGCCAAGCATATAGTCAAAGTACCTGTACAAATGCCTGATAGAAGTGTCATACTCCTGATTAGCCATAGCCTGCAAATAATTCAAGATATGGACAGTTGGAAAACGTGATTTGTCTTCAAGTGTCATATGGCTCAGTATTTCTCGAGTCGAGGAATTCACTTGCCCTCCGTCATGAAGTGCCCTGGTCAATTCTGCGTTCAAAAGTGCTTGAAGATGCTCCTTGGAAATCATCATCATTGAATTTTCGTCACCATGAAAGAGATCTGTGAAGTTCTGGAAAAGTTCCACCTCCTGCATTCCGTGGACAGATCCAAATCGCTCGGGCGATTTCTTATCTTGGACAATGAAAGACATAACGGGATCTAATAAATACGAATCACTTGCACTGCATTTATAGAGCTTGGTAAGTTTGAATTCGTCCCTATAACGTACTAGATTATTCCACAATCTTTCACTATCTTGAAAATCCTCAAGCATATGCTTCGTCACACATCTTGCAAGGTAGGATCCTAGGACACTTTTCCTTGTGAGTTGCCTTTTAAATACTCTCTTTTCATTTCGAGAATCCATAGCACGGTAACTTAGTCGCAAACACTGTTTATCAAGGATTTTGAGAAGTCTTGTTACCCCATTTAAATTATTTATAGCGTCTAAAACTGCCAAAAGCTTTATCCCGGCTTGACTGTGGTTCTTTTCGAATAGACGTTGTATAAGTTCTTCCAATGTTGGGAGTACTGGAAGTGGAGGATTGGAATTCTTAGATATTGCGTACATTGCGGCGTCCTGCGAGTCTGATGTGAGAGGCGGTATCATTGTGGAAATAAGTGACGGTGAGACCCTCTCTACGTTGCCACAATAAAACGCAACCAACACTAAGACCGAAATATCATGAGGAGTTAGAGTATTTGTTACCAAAACTGAACGTCCAATATGCATTTTGATTCGTTTGCTATCTATATCTCGCAAAAAATGATTTCAGATCATAATCCGCATTAGCTTTGGTGTTTGTTTTTCAAGACGCATCATCGATATGAGCAGTACAAAAATAATGCAAACGATCTCTCCTCGCAGTTTAGATGCAAATAAGTACTTTCAATATTATTTACTATTCTAAATATCTATATGCAGTTAGGATAAGCGCTTTATCGGGTAACCTACCTGGAACAGGTAGTAAAATTCTCAATTTCTTTCTTGTATCATTGACCTCCATTATTAGTGCAAATCCAAGGATCGGGGCATCGATGACCTCTTCAACTGGTGCTCGCCTAGGTGCATAGGTTATAGCTACTAGTGCATGCTGTAAGTTACTAGCATTTGTTTCGACAGGAAGGTAGAGTGCTTCCGATCCGCTATCTGTGTTAAGAGCACTTCGAGGTTGCCAAACGGTTATCATATCAAAGTCAACTCCAATAGTATAAGGGCTCAAAACTGTATTTAAGTCACCATAGAAGTAATCCTTAATAGCACTTCTCTGAAGGGATCTTTTGAACACGTCAGAAACTTGCACAACGCCGTTGGACGTTGGTACCCTAACAATAGGAATCGTTTGTGACATCAAAACATCATTAATTTTTACTGCCAAATTATCATCATGGGCACAAACCACAATAGCAGTTATTCTGAAAAGCTTGATTATTTCATGAAGTTCTGAAAAATCATCTGAAAAATGAGAGAAAGGTGGCGTGTCAATTACACAACCAGATCTGCGAACCATAGGATCACTTTGGAAGCGATTACTTAGAACTTCACTTAGTTGCTGAATAATCCTCATGTACAATTCACGATTATCCGATATATTCTCTAGCCCAAAGTTCTTTACAATAGGCTGCTTGCTATGGAGCTGGGTAGCTCCACTGGTCATACTCTGGCCCCAGGTATTAGAAGACACATCTAAAATGTCGGATATTGGGGTCGCACTCAAACATCCCGGTGGTGAGAAAATCCCTTCTTGTGGATTAAGATTTACCATGACTGGTTCATAAGGTTTAAATTTGATCGCATACGAACACAAATATTTTGCAAGTGTGGTCTTACCGCTACTAGATTCTCCTACTATAAGTACCCTGGGCCCTTCAAAGCTGGATACTCTTAATTTCTCTAGAGAAAAATGGAGATTATAGATGTGCTTTAGATTTGTATTGCTAGATATCGATTGATTGGCCAGATCAAGGCATTTCCATTCTAATTCAGTTGCCTCAACTGCATAAATGGAAAAGTTAGTGTTTTGAAAAGTATACTCTATATCGATTGCAAGTTCTGTACCGAATATTTCTGCAATCCCAGATAGAATTTTCACTTGAAGTTTAGAATCCTGAGGCACTTCTACCCTCCATTCGGACCCTAAAGGTATAGCTAAGCGTTGAGGAACATCAGGATCACTCGTAACATCCAATGGCTGTAATGAGTCGCTCAATCCTGGAAGAGTAGCCATTCTCGACGACTGTGACTATGTTTTATCATTACAGGATGGTTTTTTTAGGTTATTTATCGACCTGAAAATTCGTTAAAAACGTTCGCTCATCGTATCGATTAACGCTTAGAAGAAAGAAATATTACATACCGTTGTTAACTACCCTTTACAATATACTCTGGGTTCGCTCTAAGAGCCCATTCGGTCCATGAGCCGTCATAGAGCTTGAGATTTTTTTCACCGGCAAGCTCTAAAGCTGTCTTGATAATTACACCAGAAACTCCCGTACCGCACATTGTGATTGTAGGCTTAGATGGATCGAACTTCACACCAGATTTGCTAACGTACGCATCTAATTTAGCTTTCATCTCTTTTTCGCTTCCCTCAAAAAGCCCGCTATTGAGCATTTCATTGAAAGGCATTGGTTGAGCGCCAGGAATATGTCCAGATGGTAAGCCCGGCCTAGGCTCTTGAGCCTCACCCAGAAACCTTGGCAATGCCCTAGCGTCGAAAACATTGTACTTTTTGGCTAGCTCTCCGTTTTTCACCATATCCAACATTTGATCGTAGCTAATCACTTGTTGGGGTGTGAAGTCTGTATTAGACACATACTCTGTGGGGGCATACTCAGTAAACTTTGTCTTTATAGACTGATCAATCGGATATCCCTCATTCTTATAAGTGATGTAGTTGTTCAACAGATACACAGGACTGTGGCCAAATACTCCTAAGGTCCACGCGCAACGTGGAGCGCTGAAATTTCCAACTCTATCGTAGACCACTAGAATGTCGCTTTTCTTGACACCTAGCTCACTCATCGATTCATTGAAAACTTTCAACGACGGCAACATATGTGGGTATGGGGACTCTACGTCTTTGATTGCATCAATATCAAAGTAGATTGAGTTGGGAATTCTCTCCACCTCACAAAACTCCTTACGACCGTCCTTGCCACTATTTGGTAGATACCAAGTAGAGTCAACTGGGATCACCCGCCGGGCTGTCTCCTTTTTTAGAAGCTCAGCAAAACTCTTGGGAGAAATCAATTTATATAATGACATGATGTCCACTTTCTATAGTTTAATGCAGCAAAATACGCTCTGTTAGTAAGATTACACTTCGCAAATTTTAAATGTCTTTTTGGTTCTTTATAAAAACTATATTTTCGAGATCAGAATTCTGACGGTGATATAACCATAATTATAACACCGCTGTCAAATTAACTAGCATGTTCCGAGTAAAATTAAATGAAAATTTCCTGCGATGATTTGGCGCATATTTCATCAGGTTATATTAAAGTCCGACGTTCTTTTAGCATAATAAATCTTATCGCGGTTAAATAATGGAAACTGCTAATACCGACTTAATTGTTTCTCCGCTATTTGATGTGAAGCAGACCACTTACGGTGGTAGAGCCTGCTTTGCACGCGAAGACAGTAAGGAAGGAACGAATATTCTCTCTGTCAACCGCTGTCTGAGTTCATCTATTTCACATGAATTTCGAAAAGAAGTATGTCATAATTGTCTTAAATACAATAATGGTAAGATCATGAAAGTCAAGCTAGATAGGAATCAGTTAGTAGACGATTTACTACCAGATGGTAAGAAGGAACAAGTATCAAGGCCGAAAACATTCAATGGCGCAGGTCTTTGGTTCTGTTGCGATTCCTGCAGAGATGAATATATCTCACAGGATAATATCATCGAGCTCATAGAGACATTCGAAACGCTTTTAGCTCATTTTCAATCTCAAGCAAAACGAAGGAATACGGCATCGCGTATTGAGGAGGAACATAAGTTAAACGAAACGTTCATGTCACCAAAAATTATCGGATCTAATTGGAGTATGATAGAAAAGGATTGGATACCGAGAATTGACCAACTAAAAGCATCTAAAAAAGCACGCATGCTTCCACTTATTTATGAGGAAGAATATCAGTGCTGTAGATTTGTCGCACAGACTTTATTCAATTTAAAATACACTGATCCAAACTCAGTACTAATGAAAACATTTGAAGCCTTGCAATCGAACGAGCAGAGCAGAATTCATAAATTTCCTATCCTATTAGATTCACAAACAAAGGTCTTTCAGACATTGTATGTCCTGCTACCTTTTTCATTGAAGCCTTTATTGACGATCAGCTTATTCAGACATATTTTGGGATCCGAATACGGAAACGCGTTTGGCATATGGCAGGATGGAGAATCAAACGATAGTAGAGAGTACCTTGGATTTTGGATTGTTCCTCAGGCCTCATACTTTAATCATTCGTGCTCGCCTAATGTGGATAAAAAAAGAATAGGAAATAAGCTCACCTTTACCCTAAATAGTAACGTAGTTGCTGGCCAACAGCTCTGCATCGATTATTCTGGGATTCTCTCTCTTGATGTTCATAAACGCCAGGAAATATTGTCCGAAAACTGGTTCTTTCAATGTGGCTGTGAAAAATGTCAATTAGAGCTGCAGACGATCCATTAAGGCTTCTTCAAGGGCAGATTTGCTTACACTGAGATTAGACAATTCACTCAAAGAGGAATCGGCAGTACGATCAGGAACAGAAATTTGTTGATTCATTATTTTGGATGATCTTAGGTTCTGCAGTGTCCTCGAAGGTATTATATGTTTTATATCATCGTCTTTCAATTCTGTACTTGTTGATAATTCACAGCTCTTATCACTATCCGGATGTAGTTCTCGAGAAGCTACAAATTGAGCCGATCGACTTTCCATATGCTCCTCAAGAATTTTGAGATGTTGTGAGAAAAGTCGATAACTTCTCTTCCTCAAGAATAGTTCAGGGGCGTCCAAGTCCTTTGAGAGATTGTGCCAATCAATAGCTTTCCTGTTATCTGCTAACCTTGAAATTTGAGACCATAGTTTTCGATCCTTTTCAATATCCCAAGAGAACTTTTGCGGATCTTGAAATGAATCTGGGCGTGGTCCAGCAACTTTTATATAAACTATTGTGTTTTCACTATTCATTTTTTGATTCTCATGAAAGTAGAGCAGAATATTTTGCAATTTTACTACAAATACGAACATCAAAATTCAAAGCACGAAAGGCAAACATGGAGCGATGAGTAATGAGAGTATATCATCTGGAAGCTCTTCTGTTCTTTCTCCAGAGTTAATTCATATTCAGATGAATGCGTATGACAGTTATCAAACCATCCCGGGAATTCTAGATAGAATGGCTGGCGTGAGCTCCCCAACCCAACAGTTTACGCAAGTGCCCGTAATTAGAGTCTACGGCTCTCTTCCAAGTGGGCATAATATTCTATGCCATATTCACGGCATTTTTCCGTACATATTTGTTAGCTACGACGGACAGGATAATGATAGTGTGGATGAGATCCATGAGAGAAGTTCTCACCTCCATTCCGTTTTAGAAAGAGCAGTGCGAAATGCATATGGATTTACGGATAACAACTCAGAAGTGCCTGATGATGAGACTTCCGGTAATCATTATAACAGTAAGAATCCAGAGGGTGTTCATTGCGACCACAACTTGAACTATATCGCTAACGTTTCTGTCGTCAAAGCATTACCGTTTTATGGATATCATTGTAAGTGGGAGGCGTATTACAAAGTGTCACTATTAAATCCTGCTTATGTGACGAGAGTTGCTGATATGCTCAGAGAGGGTAAAATTCTGGGACAAAAAGTTGAAACATTCGAGTCTCACATTCCGTATTTACTTCAGTTTTGTACCGATTATAATCTTTTTGGTTGTTCATGGCTTAAAACTTCTGAATGTTATTTTCGAACGCCTTTATTCGGTAGAAACAATTCATATGATCTTTCTGTGAGAACACCTGAGTTAGATGGATTTATTGAACGTTTCAACAATAACAACAGCAGGAGTCTGGGAAATGACATAACTCGAATGGGTAACAGCATGCTTGAAATTGACGTGCTACCGCAGTTCATAAGAAACAGAGATAATATTGAATTTAGAAATATTCATACACGTTTGATCGAAGAGGAAAATACTGTTTATTCAAACCAAAATTTGTTCATTCCATCCACTAAAGAGCTTTGGAATCAGATAGAAGTTTTGAGGAACCAATTCTCTCTTGGTCCTTATGTTCATCCTTCCGAAGAAGATAGATGTCATGATTCACAATCTTGGCATAATCAGGAAGAACTTCTCGCCTTTCTAGAAAAGGCGAAGCAGAGAACTTCGTTCAAAGACAAAGAGGCATTTGATACCGAGGAATTATTTACCATATCTAATCCTCTTCTCAAAAACGTTTGTACCACGAAAGAAGCTGTAGAGGAGCTATGGCCAAGCGAGTTTAACGCACAATCGTACATTGATAATACAATGAGTGAAAAATATAAGTCTTTCATCAGCAGTTGCGATTCTGGTGAGAGAGGAGACTATATACTCCAGTTATCTGACAGCGAAATTGATGATAGTCAGCCCACAGCAGATAACCAGGGACATGAAACCTCTGATCTTGCTCAAAAGCGCTCTTTTCCTTCCAACAATGATTTATCAATGACGCAGACTATGGCAACAAGAAGAAAAACCAAGAGAACTACTTTTTCTCAACAAACTTCACTATCCAAGAGAAGAAAAAAGATCAACTCTCTTTTTCGAGGGATTGAGACGTCTCATACCTCTTATCAGTATAAAGAATTTTGCTTTGGATATGAATCCATTCTGCCTGATCTAGAATATGAAGGAATTCCAGCAGTTGATTATATGGACCCACACTTTGGTGATTCCCTGGACCTAAAAAGAAAAGATTACGTATACTCTGGTCAACGCTTTAATTTAAAATCTTTGCAATTACCACATCGTGCACCTGTAGAATTTCGAGGCCAGCAAGTCACACTCCAATGTAGTACAATAAGTTGCAACCATCCGTGCTCCTGGAAGTATGCAGTTAACCCTCCAGCATTCGATCATGTTAGTTCTACATCGATAAAAAAAAAAGATCTCCGGTCCCAAATCGACTTTAAAACTCCTTCGAATGAATTTGGTTATAAGTATAAAAGTAACAGCTCTTTGACTGGAATGAAATCAGATGGTCACAACCGGCTATCTCATATTTCGTTAGAAATTCACGTAGACACCCGAGGAATCTTACTTCCTGATCCAAAAAAGGATCCCGTTACACTAATTTTTTGGGAAATAGAACCTGAAACCTTTGGAATTGATATAGGAATTGCAAAGGAGGGCATTTTAAGCTTTTCAGGCAAGGGGAATGATGCTGTGCGACATCAATTAAATGAAGCTACCGGCGAGATACCAGTTGCTCTTTACGATACCGAACTAGAAATGTTTGAAGGATTGGTCGAATTAATCCAAATACTGGACCCAGATTTAATTTCCGGTTTCGAAATTCATTCAAGTTCTTGGGGCTACATTATTGAAAGATGTAAGTTCGTCTATGATTGTGATTTTTGTGATGAGATTTCGCGAGTGCGAAGCAAACCAACTGATAAACGGAAGGACCGTTGGGGATATATGCACGCGTCAGGAATTCAAATACCTGGTCGGCATGCTTTGAACATTTGGCGACTTTTGAGGTCAGATTTGAATCTCCTAAAATATACGGTTGAGAATATAACTTTTCAAGTGCTACATGAAAGACTACCACACTTATCTCACGCATCACTCACAAAATTGTGGAATTCGAATACAGACATAACATCAAAAATTACTGTGATCAATTATTGGAGAAAGCGGGTCAGCTTAAACTTGGCTTTGCTTCAAAAGCGTGAAATTATATCGCAAACGGTTGAGCAGGCACGCCTATTAGGTATTGATTTTTACTCGGTATTTTCAAGAGGCTCTCAATATAAGGTAGAATCTATACTGGTAAGGCTTTGCAAGTCTGAGTACTATATCTTATCATCACCCAGTAAAACACAGGTACGAAAACAAAAAGCCCTCGAGTGCATCCCGCTTGTCATGGAACCTGAGTCATCATTTTACAAAAGCCCTCTGATAGTTCTGGATTTCCAGTCGCTATATCCATCAATTATGATAGCATACAACTATTGCTACTCGACGTTATTGGGAAGGGTTCAGGAGCTAAAACTCAATAACAATAGAGTTGGAACCACAAAGCTAAATATTCCTGGAAACTTACTGAAACTTCTTGAGGACGATGTCACGGTATCTCCAAACGGAGCGGTTTTTGTAAAGCAGAGAGTACGGAAATCCATGTTAGCTAAAATGCTCACTGATATCCTAGATACCAGATTTATGGTAAAGACAACTATGAATGCGATCAAAGATAAAAACGAGACAATTTCCAGAATATTGAATAACAAGCAGCTTGCCTTGAAACTTTTGGCAAATGTCACTTATGGTTATACTTCTGCTTCATTTTCGGGCCGAATGCCCTGTTCTGATGTTGCCGACAGTATCGTTCAGACAGGAAGAGAAACCCTAGAGAAGGCCATTGCAATAATCGAGGAAAACACATACTGGGGAGCAAAGGTTGTTTATGGTGACACGGATAGTCTGTTTGTGTATTTACCCGGAAAGTCTAGGGAGAATGCGTTCAAAATAGGAAGAGAAATGGCTACTGAAATCACGAAGTCAAACCCTTCGCCTGTTACATTAAAGTTTGAAAAAGTGTATCATCCATGCATTTTAGTCAGCAAGAAACGCTATGTCGGATACTCCTTTGATCATGAAAGGCAACGTGCTTCAAATTTTGATGCTAAGGGCATAGAAACTGTACGCCGAGATGGTCATCCTGCTCAACAGAAAATTGTTGAGAAAGCACTTCGCATTCTCTTCGACTCGCAGGATCTCTCTGCAGTGAAAAGGTATGTTCAAGAGCAGTTTCGAAAAATTACCAGAGGTGAAGTCTCAATTCAGGACTTCTGCTTTGCCCGAGAAGTTAAACTTGGATCCTATAAAAGTGACAAAACAGCTCCACCCAGTGCTGTCGTGGCGACCAAAAAAAAGGCAAATGATCACAGAGCAGAACCACAATATAGGGAAAGGGTCTCTTACGTAGTTGTAAAGGGCTACCCTGGACAAATTTTGAGAGAAAGATGCATTCCTCCAGAGGAATTCCTCTGTAATGAAAAATACGAACTTGATTCTAACTATTATATTCGCAAAACGTTGCTACCACCCCTTCAAAGATTTTTTAATCTACTGGGAGTGGACATCTCTGAATGGTATTACTCAATGCCTAAGGTTCGAGAACTTCTCAATTATCAGTCAAAAGATGGTGGTCTCCCTGTCTTCATGAGATCTGTAACGTGCATACATTGTCGAAGAGAGATTAAAGGCAATTTGCATGCCACCCTTTGCGAAAACTGCTGTCGAAACAAAAGAGACACAGTTTCCGATCTCCTTCAAGAACAGTTAAAAAAACAGACAAATTTAGGTAAATGTCTCACAGTTTGTCGTGTTTGCTGTGAACCTTACACTCGAAATTTGTTGGATCGAATGGATAAGGTTGTCGATCAATGTGATTCGCAAGATTGTCCGGTATACTATTCGAGGGTCAAATATAAGAGCGCCTTGGTAAATTACAGATCACAAGTCGTAGCCAAGTCTCTAGAGGAACTGGAGTTTTGAGTGTCATTTGTAAATATCATATTGTACGATAATCCCATCGCATATCAAATTTTCGATTCTCCTCTCAATTCAACTCATCTCATCTCGTCTAACATTTCAAGAAACAGAATCAAATTAGAATGCCTATTTCGAAGTCTCTTTCGAAAATTCAGAAGAATATCAAGGGTGATGGGAAAAAGCATACAATTCATCCTAAAGGTCGCAAATTTCATCAGTTGACGAGAGCAACATTGAGAGAAGACAAAATTGCTGCGAAAAAGCGGGCTCATAATGAAAAAAGATCAAATGAACTTGCACGGGTTAAATTCGTTCAGGATGTTACAAATTCTGAAGCATTTAAGGATAAAAAAGTATTTGACTTCGATGAAATTGTAATTTTCCTCAAGCAGTTTATAGCTCGTGATGATGAGGAGCTGGAAGAATTGAAACAAAAGCGGAGATCCAACAGACCTCCCAGCAACAGACAGCTTATTTTGCAGCAGAAAAGAGATCTTGAAGAAAAGGAGCTAAGGTCGGGCTTTCTAGTACCAGATCTAACAGACGCTGAGAATGTCACTTTTCTAAGAAACTGGAATCAAACTTTTGGTTCCCTGAGTACCTTAAAGTTGATTCGAGTAAATGATAATGGTCAAAAGGTTGTGGGCGGAAGCAAGTCTACGGCTTCTAAGGTGGATGTTAATATGAACTAGATGCTCAATGTTATCATAATCTACAGCTTATTTTGGATTCATGTGTTATATGTGTCCGAATAGTGACACACCCGTGATTAAGGAAATAATAGTAACTCCTGATAATGCCAATAGTACCTTTCTCGGTATCTTTGGGCCTTCATTAACTTTATCTTTCTCTTCACTTGATTCTTCCCTTCTAAACAAGATTACCTGACTTCCTTGCTCGATTTTTCCTACGAGCTCCCAACCCTTGGCTTCAAAGGCGTTTATGACATCTAATATTTGTTCAGGTGATGTTCCACTTCCATTGATAATGCTAAATAGGTCTTTGTAATCAATATGCAGTTTGCCTTTTTGAGACTCCCAGGATGTAATTTGAGATTTTCTTTCAATAATGTCATAAAAGAGCAGTTGTGTGTGTTTTGAATATGCTCCTTCTAGAAGATGTGATGCAGGTACAGCTACATCTGATTTTTTGAATAGTTCACTCAGCCTCAGGAATCTCAGCGGCTTTAAGGTCGAATTATCATTGAATAAAATTCTCGCCGAAATGGAAAGGCTGGGTTCCTCATTTTGGGGCCATATATACCGCCTAGTATTCTTCGCCACGCGATATGCAGTGTCAGAATTTTGATTTCTAGTTGTTTCTGAGACAGTGCCCAATGGATTGATATGCATTTTCTCCTGTGAATTTAACAGGTTTTGGTCGCTGTGACTGCTCGAAGTCGTCATTTTATTCACATGTTTGCTTTCAGTCCCTTCAATCTCAATTCGATGTAGAATTCTGTTGAACATGTCAGATTTTTGCGGTGTGATCTTAAGTAGTTCTTCTTGTACATCATCGACGGATCTTGGCAAGGAGTTTTCTGCAGTCAATTTCTTTGGCTGTAAGACATTGATCATATTTAGCTCTGAAATCGAACGAATTGCTGAATAAATCTGTGCATCAGTGATCTTTCTTCTCAAGATCAAGCCATAGAGTCTCTTGAGTTGACCAAAACTTTTTATATTTTGTCCTAAATGAGCATCCTTCATAAGTATATTTAGCAGTTTACCTGACTGTGAATGGGGTTTCGGGAGTCTCTGTAGCTCGATGTCTTTTCGAAGCATCTCTTTGCATATTCTTATTGCGTGTGACTGGTTAGTCCTTAAATTGAAAACACCTTCCCAAGTTGGTTTCGATTTTCTCAATAATGCTGAATAAGATAATTTTCTGGTATTCAAGCTAAGATTTCCGACGAACACTGCTCGATACATCGCGTTGAATTTGTTTTGCTCAGTTGGTAAAGAAGTTTTCACGTACTCAAAAAATATACCTCTACTTAACAACCCATAACAAAGAAATAAAACAGAATGCCCCGAGGTCTAGTGAACTTGGATAACGTCTATCAAAATAATCTTGGTACTTTCTCCAAGATAATTGAGGTGGTGTTGCCTGTTTTCTACCCCGAAAAGTTCTACAATGAGTTGTTTGATGCCAAAGATAAATCTAAGCAAGTTTTCTTTTCTAAGATGGCCTACTATGGAGAAATTGCAGTTGGTGCTCTCAAAGCCAAGCTGCTACCTAGCAAATCAGGTGGCGTAGCTGCCCTTGGTGTTTACATTGAGGTGTTAGCTGTTTTAGATCCTTACAGAGAGAAAGGTATAGGCTCTCAACTTCTTCAATACATTGAAGACGAATGTAAAGAACATTTCCAGCATAACATTTACGTCCATGTTGCTGCTAATAATGAAGATAGCTTGAAGTGGTATCAGAAAAGAGGGTTTGAAATTGAAGGTGAAATTCTTAAGGGCTATTACAAGGAAACTGATGGCAGCACAGATGCATATGTTTTAAAAAAACATTTTTGAGAGTATTGTTAGAAAATATTAAGTCTACTATATATAATAACATAGACCTCGACAATATTTGTCACTACAATTATGCAATTCTTTTAAGGGTAAATCAGTAAAATTACTGTTTCTCATCTTCCTCGTCAACATCAGTGTCAGTATCGATATCTGTGTAATCGCTATCATCATCATCAAGTTCATCGTTGCTATCTTCTTCAAATTCTGTGTCTTCCTCATCCTCACTATTGATATCACCATATTCGTTTTCTAGAGTTTCTATATGAGGAGGATCACGTACGGACATTGGCATGGTTATATCTAGATCAGCTCCAAAGTAGTCAGTATTTTTAACTATGACTCTAAAAAAGTAATCACCTTTTTGTGGAGGAGCAGGTTGACTAAATGGGATCTTGATTGTGCCAACTTCCCACTCTTTAGGATCAAATTCTGAATCGACATCTTTGACTTTTCGCTTATCAAAATCCTTCGATAAATTAACAAAAGACAATCTGTTAGTGATCATCGGTGTTTGAATCACCTTTCCGTCCTTTTGCAAGACAACTATACAGCACCATGAGCCAGTGCGTTTAACAGGAAAGTATGGGGCGAAAGTTTCAGGAATCACGGGTTGTTCCAAAGTCGATGCAAAAGGATCTCTCAAAGAATCAAAATCCTGAGGTTCACTACACATTTCATCAGGTATCTTATTCGGAGTGAAAAACTTGTGTCTTGCTGATCTTACCATAACCTTTAGTACAATGTGAGGGGTCGAGGAAGGTGTTACAACGGGTTCACCCGGCACTTTGAATTCAGCCCTTACAATCTTCAAATGAGGAATTTGAGATGCTACTGTTAAGGTATCTTTTAATTTGCCTTCATCATCAATACCAAGGATTTTGCCTATTTTCTTATCATCAAACGTGAAAAGCTTTCCTAAGGTGCGAATATCATCCACGGCACCTTCCAGAAAAGCTTTCTGATTGACGTTAGGTAATTGTAAGATTTGAGAGTATGGACCGCTTGGTGTGGCTTGTACAATTGATTTGAAAGTGTCCAAAGTAACATTGGTTATCTCCAGGTTCCTGAAAGAAGTGGCAATATCCAATAAACCAAACAATAGTGAGTGTGTCTTAGCGACAATTCTAAGTTTGACATCTTCCAAATCACTGCTCGAACTTCTATTCAAGTGGTCGTGTAATAAGCTTTCGAATACGCTTGGCGTCAAATTAGGATAGAAGATCTTAAATTCCTCAGCATGAGATAGCCACTTTATAATCATGTCGACAGTAACCACTTGGGAAGGCTTAAAGTTGAACAGTCTATCAGCAAAATAAGAAGCAGACTTAACATGAATACCTTTTTTGGTGAAAGATTGAGTTCTTGACCACCATCTACTGACAAAAAATGGCAGGATAAACCCTAACATTGCGATATAACTAATTATTACCAATGGAGATCCACTGCTGTTAACCAAAAATTTAGGAAGCGCAATGCCGTGAGAAGTAGCTTGAGGACCATCTGGGTGGCCATATCGCAAAAAGTTTTCTCTAGTCAGCTCATCTGTCAACGCTTTGTACGCCTTAGTGATAAGCACATATTGTTCTTCCATATCGAGTCTTTGCTGTTCAGTCAAATCTTTTGATAGTTTATCTGGGTGAAATTTTACAGATAGCTTACGGTAAGCCGATTTGACTTCTTTCTCTGTAGCACTAGTGGCAATGCCCAGAAGCTCATAAGGATCAAAAAGGGAGGAAGCAGCCTCTTTGATCGCTTCGTTACCACCGATCTTGTTAACGAGAAGCGCCACAATGGCCCAGCCAACCACGACGAATATGGTCCTTTTGCTCGTAAGTTTCGACCTTTTGTTGCTGAATTTCTTCTGGAAATCAATCATCTTGGCAGAAGTGTACCTTTCATCGAGTTCATCCAGTGGAGACTTCTGTCTTGTTGCCTTCTCTGAGTTTTCGCTCTTGAGCAACGCGTACAATTGAGCGATTGTTAGCGGAATTAATACAACGCATAATAGCGTTAAAAGAAAGAATGGCCACGTCTCCGACGATTCATCATAGTCGTAGCTTAGAGGCATAGCAACTGTTTTGGTGCTCGGCCGAGGAAATAATGATTATAGTTTTCTGATGTTTGCCACCGTAGATCTTGCAGAAGATGCCAGCTGGACTGAATTTATTTTTCAGTGTTTTGTCTATACACGTGACAGTCTGAAAATTTTTTAAACCGCTAAGTAATATTGGTAATACCAAACAGGCTTAATTACAACATAAGTGAAGTGGTGTGGATGAACAGTGGGTTCCAGCATACACAGAATCTGGGCTTTATTGCCCAGCAAGCCGCTATACAGAGCAGAGTCAAAGTGGGTGTAAGGGGATGGCAGAATGCGACGCGGCAAGACTTGGTGAATTTCGTTAGCAGGAAAACGCGCATAGCAATAACCGATTCACAGGTGCAGGGTGACATGGTTGTTGGGTTTGTGAATAACCAGCAAGATGCAGACTCTCTAATCAATTGGAATGGTGTGAGATTTGCGGGGAATGCATTGAAGTTCGAGATAATAAATGATAATGGTGCTGGTGGAAACACGGGCACATCGAATACAATCACATTACTAAAAAGTTTCTTGTTCAAGCGCTATAATGCACAAACCAAAATGATGGATTTGGGAAACCTTCGGAATGATCCTGATTTAGTCACTAATGGTTTATTTTCCTCAACGTCCACACAGTCAAAGATGTTCCCTGCCATGATGAAATTAGCTTCTAAAGAACCTCAATTGATTGTGGAAAGCATCAATTTGTCCAACAACAACCTACGGGACGTTAATATGATCTCATCAATTGCACAGACTTTCCCAAATTTGAAAAACTTATGTTTGGCAAACAATCAGATTTCCAAATTTCGTTCACTAGAAGTTTGGAAAGGAAAATTCAAACACTTGCGGGAATTGTTGATGATGAACAACCCCGTCACGACTGATCCCCTGTATCGAACAGAAATGTTGAGACTTTTTCCCAAGTTAGTAATCCTTGACAACGTCTTGATCAGAGACGAAAACAAACTTCAACAATTGTACTCCATTCCTATGAAGATACAACAATTTTTCTTTGAAAGCAACGAGCTAGGACAATCTTCAACTGACTTTGTTACAAACTTTTTAAACCTATGGGATACGAATAGGGTGCAGTTGATGGGCTTGTATTCTCCTCAGTCACAATTCTCTATTTCAGTTGACTCTTCTGTGCCCAGCTCCAGTGTCTCAAACTCTGATCAAAATCCAACGTTTAGCTTTTATCTTCCCTTATCGCGCAATTTAACCAAAGTTTCCAGTGAAAAGACAAAACAGCAAAGACTGGCGATGGGACAGGAAGCAATTGATAAATTATTTAGTTCATTGCCAAAATCAAAGCATTATTTACAAGAGCAACCATCGAACTACTCTTTGGAGGCATGGTCTTATCCCCAAGTTCAAGGATTCATTATCACTCTTCATGGGTTCTTTGAAGAGGTTGACAAACCTGAAATTGACGCTAATAAGGGCACTTCGTCTACCTCGGGAGGAAGGCATAGAAGATTTAATCATGGACACAACAATAACTCTCTCAACAAGCTAAGTAGAAGATCCTTCGACAGAACTTGGATTATTGTACCTAATCAAGGGAATGTCATTATTGCCTCTGATCTTTTCACTATAAGGCCGTACGCAGATGGCTCTTGGATTGAGCCTCAACAGCCTACCAGTATTCAACAGACAGCCACCGCTCTAACAGGAGTTGGCAATATTCCACCTTCAATGGGTGTTCAACAACCAGGAGTTTCACCACAAGGTTTAGTCCAGCAGGGTCTGTCACAGCCAGGCCTTCAGCAACCAGGTATTCAACAATCAAATGGACAAATGAACCTGCAACCGGGGAATCTAGCCCCACCTGCCGGCCAACTCCAGTTGCCACCCGAAGTTCAGGCGAAGTTGAATCCTCATCAGCAAGAGCTACTGAATAAATTGCACATTGAAACAAAATTGAATGCAGAATATACATATATGCTTGCAGAGCAGAGTGGCTGGAATTACGAAATTGCCATAAAGGGATTCCAGGAAAGCATGAACAACATACCACGACAGGCATTTATTTGATTTTGTCGCTGCATAATAAAATAAATCACCATCTACATCAACTCTTGGTTTGTATTTAGAAAAAATTATAAATAATTCTACATTACCAATTACACGAATTTTATTTGAACCCTTTTGCAGCGATCAATTCGATTTTGATATCTCTAGTTTTTTTTCTCTTTGCGTTGATTTCTCGGACGTCGGTGACGCCAGCAAAAACAGGAACAATAAGACGCAAAACATGCACACTAGTAACAACATTTTTTATTTCTAGCTCCGTTCAAATGAGAGCTCCTCCAAATCCAAGAAAATCTAGATTGAGGGTTATTCGCCGCGCTCTCCACAATGCTCATAACGTTTTAACCATACGAAAAATGAGAAGAAAATGGAATTTGCATCACCTCCACAAAATTCATCGAAGAAATATCTTGTCATCAAAGGATGAAAAAATTACTCACTCTATGAATACTCCACTAATCCTAGAAGATGTCATGGAGAGAAACTCTTCTAACCATTCACCTGCTGGCAAGAACAAACCTCTACTCATCGCGTCTTTCCCTCATGGATGTGCTCGTTCGCCCCGAGTACGTCTGCTTCAGCGAAATACCCTTTCAAGGTTCTTTGTCAGTAGGAGAAGATACAAACTACGGAAGTTTAATCCTGGAAAGCTTAAAACTGGAAATGAGCGAGAAATTCGAGGAAGAAAGGGGCATCTTCACAAAGCTCACATTATTAGAAAACAGGCTGCAAAACATGCAGACGTTCGGATTAATTTCGAAAAGCGCAATGTGATGAAAACCGTTCTCCTTCCCCTCAATATTGCAGAAAATAAAGAACCAAGTTATCTGCAGTTTGATACAGACCAATCTATAAAATTGGCGGATTATCCGTCGCTTTCAACTAGAATATGTCAACCTGGGCTAGCAAACGCTCAATCAGAAACAGAAAATCTGTCATTAGCAGTTCAATGTAAGAAAAAGGTCCGAAATAAGCTAGAGGCTTTGCGTTGGGTAATAAGCGAGAGCATCCCAAGGTTCACAATGGCAGATCACCCGGAAATTATCGCAGTAAGCAGTGCCCACATATCTGAAAACCAAGCAACAGATCGCCTAGATATTGAACCACAGAGATTACAGGAGAAAATAAGCAGTATTGTTGAAATTTCCAGACTTGCAGGTAGTACCGTCAGCAACTATACTCAAATGATGCACAAGTTGAACTCCATTTCGCCTCAAGCATCGAACAATGTGCGCGCACTCACTGTGCGCCGGCTCGTGAAGTAACCTTTGCAATTGGGGTACAAAAAGAAAACTATGCACTTTGAAAATCGTTGACTTGAAGTATATAACCAGACACCATCTATATGTTCACACCCGGCTCTGGCACAAGGTCGCCAATGCATGGGTATTTCTTCTGAAAGTGCTCGCACCAGCCATCTAACGCAGCATTCTGTTCGGGAGAAAGATCTGATAAGTCATCCATTGGCTGGTCCCAGTGGCGAAATTGATCAAGATCAAATGAATTCATTGCAAGGCCACGCGACGCATCGTGACCGGCAAAGTTCGTATAAGGCCCACTAGGGCCATAGAATTGTCTACCTTGAGAGCAGTCATACACCTTGCCTCTAACTGCAATGAAAATTTTTTCATCATCATGGCCATTGTACTTGTATAGCGTTCTAGGGAAGAACTTCCCCTCTACCATAGGCTCATCGGTTGAACCAGATGTTTTTCCAGATTTCCCGCTGGATGATAAACCGGTAGGATCCTCGCTCGTCTTGACACCACCAAATAGAAGGTTCTTTATAAATGACATGATAACTGATAATTACTCTTTGTTGTATTCGAGATGCGGAGTGGGAGAAATCGGTTGGGGAAACTTATTCCATTCATATAAACGAAATATCTATAAGGCAGGTCCGATTATACGAGTATGAATTTTTCCGATAAAAGTCCGTAAATATGCTAAACATATAGTCGATACAAAGTTCATATTTCTATCAATTGACATCGTTAGTCTCTTCAATGAAAAGGTTTGCCGACTTGTGTAGAGTTTTTGCCAGAGAATTAATTTGTTCCTGCGCGCGCTCCCAGTCCTCATCAGCAATCGCATCACGAACTCCGGGGAAGCTCCATGAGTCATGTGAATCGTCCATCCATAAAGCAGGGCCAAATACATTGTTCTTGTAAAACTTTCTATCAGGTAAACCTTCTGATATGCATTGTCTTTTGCCTATATTGGCGAGTTTCTTGTTCCATGTCCAACGATCGACCGATAGCAGTGAAGGCTCAATTCCATCATCTTCAAGTAAAACAATGTTATTCCATGCGCTCACCCATGAATCCCACTGTAGACCAATCCTCTTCCATAACAGCATTCCTTCCATAATGGGCTCAAAATTCAGCTGATGATCTGTGGACTTTTGAAGATCTTTAAAGAGCTCATCAACGACAGAAACATAACCACCGATGCTAAAAGGTATTAGAGGATCGTCAACAAGCTTTAGGACCACCTGGAATACGTACAGCAATGTATCGGAAACCTTTTTCCATTCGTCTTTAGCGGTGACCTCTCTAAACTTCTCGAAGGTATCAGAGCAGGTATCTATAGGGGCCTTCCTCGTGCGCACATGATCCGTAGATAATACGGCTACAGGAATTCCATTCGCCATGTAACTTGACCAATCACCATACTGCTGTACAGTTCTCACATTGATGTCAAATTCCATTTTCGTGCTTTGATCGTTGAAGAAACTAAACAAAAGTGGATGAGCTTGGATGTCCAATTTGTTATTGTCTGGATCAATACCTAGTTGACTGATATCAAGTACAGCATATATTTCATTTTTCATTTTTGAAAGTTCAACTTCTAGTAACTCGGTAGAGCCTGCATTTCCGTAGTTTGAGGCATCATAAGAAATAAAATATATATTCCTCAGAGGTCTCCAATCAAATTTATACCTTATCTGTTGGAATAGTTGTACCAAAGACAGAAGATTAGCAGTGCCAAAGTTAGGATAACTTGCTCCAAAACAAGACGAATCACGAGCTGCGCCAATAACTATTGCTTTGTCGTTCTGTTCTCTACCTTCAATTTTGCCAACGACATTCCAACTGAGGTGCGTTGGTCTTATGCTGTTTTCTAGCTCCAAGTTTATGGTTGCATCACCGATCTTTCCACTATGCCAACCATCATTAAAATCTAAAGATCCATCTGAGGAAAGGAGTTTCTTGAGTTGTTGAGCTTGACGCGATGATAAGGGAATGGTAGGTATTCTTGGAGCTATGGGCGAATCTTCAAAGGGAATCTTTTTTGGAAGGGTGGAAGCCCAACCAGGAGTCAGTGGGTCACCCATAGCATACTGTGATAGTGCTACAGATCTTCTTTGAACCATATCAGGGTCATTTTCGGAGCCTGTATCCGATATGAATAAAATCGCCTTAATTCCATACTGTTGGGCTCTTAGCACTTGCTCGCTCACCAAATTGCCGTAATGTACCAAAACTGCCGTATTTTCACTTAAAAGTCCCTTCTCTTTAAGGTTGTCATAATCAGACTTTGTTCCATAATGCGCGTAAAGCAATGATGCACCTTCAACTTTGCCACTAGCGCTCAACGGGTTGAAGTTCAATTCATTTGTCTCTATGTGAATCTCTTCACCAGAGTTTGAGAAAGCCACTAGTGAAACATTTCCAGGATAGTCAAGATAGGTATCAAATTGGGTGGCAACATGTAATCTTATCCCATTGTTCACGAGTGATTCTTCAACATACCGGGAAATAGCATAGTCCCCCTTGGTACCAGCCATATGAGGCATTCTGCTCAGATATTCCATATCGCTCTCAACTTTCGATAGATCAATAGCCCGTTTAGCGTAAGCTATCAACTGGGCTTTATCTGAGAACATTCCTCTCGTCCCCATAGTTCTCTCATTGGGCAGTAGCCCACTCATAGAAATATAATAAATCACAAAAGACATTGCAAATATGTAAACAAACCGTCTTAGAATTAATGGATTTCCAATCTTGTTCAAATAAAAGTCAACCTTGTGGGAAATGAGCGAAAGTATCTCAGCTAGAGGATCAGTGATTTTTTCACGCATTGGTATCATGACGTAGTCCTTGAATCTGCGCTTCAATCGCGCTATCCTCCCTAATTCTTCAATTTCCGGTCCCTCCTCTAACTCCATGGGCTCGAAATTATTGTTACCCGTTTCTGTTTCGTCATAAGATGGGGGCAATGGTGGAGGTTCCGCTGAGTCCAAACTCACACCAACTGAATCATCAGGACTGCTGTCCTCATCCTGTTGATTTACAGGGACATATCTGTTAGACCCTCTTGCCATCTTTGTTCGAGGAGGTGTTGGTGACAAACGTAACAAGATTTTTTGTCTTCCGACAAATAATGGGTCTCGACTTGATATTATTTCGCTTCTCGAAACGAAAACGATAAAAACTGAATATATTCAGAACCCCATAAATGGGATATCATGTGGCGTAAGTATATATGTAACATATATGCAGTGTCATAGCATTCTAACTAGTACCTTTCAGGATGGTATGTGATATGTTTTACCCCCAGCTAGGTGGTGTGGAGTTTCATATTTATCATTTATCTCAGAAGCTCATCAATTTAGGCCATTCTGTTGTGGTCATTGCACACGCGTACGATGATCGTACCGGGGTAAGATACTTGACTAACGGTTTGAAGGTGTATTATGTTCCGTACTTAGTATTATACCGTGGGACCACATTTCCATCAGTGTTCAGCAGTTTCCCAATTATCCGCAACATATTGATTAGAGAACAGATACAGATAGTGCATTCACATGTTAGTGTTTCCTCTTTAGCGCACGAAAGTATCCTGCACGCTAATACGATGGGTTTAAAAACAGTGTTTACTGACCATTCTCTCTATGGATTCGACTCAGTAGGATCTATACTGGTTAACAAACTACTGAAGTTTACTTTGACTAACATCGATGCAGTAATCTGCGTCTCTAATACCTGCAAAGAGAACATGGTTTTGAGGGCTGATTTATTGCCCAGCAGCATATCTGTAATACCAAATGCAGTTGTTAGTCGAGATTTCAGACCCTCGTCGATTGAGAAATGTAGGAAATCAGCACGTAAAATTACAATCGTCGTCATTTGTCGGTTATTCCCGAATAAAGGTGCTGACTTGCTAACGCGCATGATTCCTCGTATATGCGGCCTCGATGAAGATGTTGACTTCATCATTGCTGGCGATGGACCCAAATTCGTCGACTTTCAGCAAATGATCGAAACACACAGATTACAAGAAAGAGTCCAGTTAATTGGCGCTGTACAGCATGAAAAGGTACGAGATGTCATGTGCAGAGGGGACATATATTTGCATGCAAGCTTAACCGAAGCTTTCGGAACGGTGCTGGTCGAAGCCGCCTCTTGTGGCTTACTAATTGTTACAACTAAGGTGGGAGGAATTGCAGAAGTCTTACCAGAACACATGACGGTTTTTGCCGAGAATACATCAGTATCTGGCTTGGTGAACGCTACTATGAAAGCTATTGGATTACTGCAAAGAAGTGCTATCAACACCTCTACCTTCCACGCTGAAGTTTCGAGAATGTATGATTGGATTAATGTTGCAGAACGAACGATTAATGTTTACGACTCTCTGTTCATAGAGAGATCAGAAAACGACAAAGACTGGATTGTGATGTTACGTAGATTTTACGAAAGGGATGGGCCATGGGCGAGATTGTTATATGTGTTGTGCGCCGTTGTCGAATATATGATATACCTACTTCTGGAATGGTGGTTCCCAAGGGACGAAATTGATACAGCTAGGAAATGGCCGCATGACAGAGACTAAACGATACGTCGTTCATAATCCTGTCCTCAAGTTAATTAATGGCAAGCTCACGTATATAAGCATCAACTCGAGCATTTTCTTCCTTCAGCTGATAGCAATAGTGACGAGCATGCCTTATCCGGTTTTTGTCCTTGGATGGCCTTCTAATAGGAACGACAGAAGCATTACTGATGTGTTCTAACATCATATGATACAGTGAATTTAGGCGATTTTGAAATATAACATTCGGCACCCTCTGGTGTGGTTGTAGATCCTCTTCTATCCATCCAATGTCAGTGGAAGTACTCTGTTCTGTCAAAAGGCATTTAATGGTTCTTCGGAGGTCTGTCACTTCGGAGATGAGGTCGAGCTTGCTTATTTTTTCAACTTCCTTGGAGATTTTGAGCGTGTCGTTACTCGGAAATACGTAGTAGTCTCTGGCGGCTGCCTCTTTGAGAGAGTCATTTAGCTTTAATACAGTACCGTTGAGAATTTCGAGATCTGATTGAAGTGTAAAATTTTGAGCCTTTAATTTGCTTAACTCTTCTTCTAAACCTTTTATCGTTGCTTCTTGTTCCAAATTTCTCAGTGCTTTTCCCTCTAATACTTTAATTTTTAAAGATAGTTCCTCAATTAAGGCATCCTTCTTGCTGATCGATTTTTTCAAGTGTTGAAGACTGTGTTCATAATTTTCCACCTCTTTCTTCAAATAATCCTCAATGTCTTGTTCCCAGAAATCTGAAGTTGAAATCTTTTTGCCGATACGTTGTGTAAATCGCACTGTAGAAATTTGCTTCAGTAATATCGAAGCATCTGCATTGATGGTATCGAAGTCAATATTATCTTTTTCCATAGTTGCAAGAGGGTGAACGATTTTCCAATAGATGTATTCGATCATTGAAGAATTTCGTTCGAGTATGAGCTCGTGGCCAGAAACGTCTTTAACTGAAAAATTACATTGAATAGCCTTTTCGATGAGTTTTACAACAGAATAAACATCTTGTAATGCTCCAATTTCACATCCATCCTTATTTAATTCAGCAAGTAAATTGGGAATGTATTCTGAGAAGACATAAAACATAAATTCCTTGAAAAATTGAGCATCCTTGTTCAAGAAATCAACTGAGTCAATGAAATTCCGCAACTCGTCCACATCCCAGTCATTAGGGATCTCATCATTGATCATTTTATCTTTGGTCTTTTCAAGTTGAACTGCTTTTGCTAAAAATCCTTTGATTATTGGCTCCTCAAGAATCTGTTCTCTTTTGTCCCTATTCAAAGAATTGAGAATACACGCGAGTAGCCTCAATATGAAATTCATGATATACTTTAATTCCAATGTTCCTCTCATGCAATTATCAAATATTTTTTGCGATAAATATGTCGCTTGAGCTGAAAGCCCGCCTAAATCATGTTGCATCCCGATCCCACTTTCAAGGAACTCCTTTTCAAAACAAAGTTTTCGATTGATATATTTCAGCCTTTTAAGTTGCTCGGTCAGATTTTCGATATCTACAAAAGCTTTGGGACTGCTGTGGGTGTGCAAGCGTGAATCAACTAGTCCCTGAAGTCGTTCATTTTCTCCCCGCAGAACTTCGATCGTTTCTCGATCATTTTCAACCGTTGTATGTAGCTCTTGCAGCTGATTTGACAGTTCCTCCTCCAGATCATTGTAAAGCTTTTTCAAGTCCTCCTCGACAGCCTGCGTGGAATTGATTTCCTTTAACGATTTTCTCAAACTTTCCAATTCTTCCGTTAATGCTATGTTTTTACTTGTTAAGGAATCGATTATTTCATCGTTTACGACATCCGATTTAAATTGTGAGTTTAAGCTCTCGATGAGTATTTTCGAGCCGTCAAGTTCGGAACTCATCGTCAAAAAACTGTGTGTCAACTGCTCGTTTTCCTCTAGAAGCAGCATGTTTTCATTTTCGAGTTTCTTATTTAATTCGCTGGATGTCTCCAAAGATGCTTGTAATCTCAATAAAGTGCTCTCGACAATTTTGTTGCGTTTCCAGACATCTCCGGGGTTAACATCCATTTTTGACAGCTCTTCATCTTCAATTTCCCTTCTAAGAATGACTTCTTCTCTCAACAAAAACAATTCCGCTAAAGCATTTTCATGCTCGTCCTTCAAGTGCTCTAACTTGTTCGCTAGCTCGTCGCAATGTGCTTCAATAGTATCTTTTTCGAGAATTGTAGCCTCTAGATTCTTTTCGTACTCTTTCATTAAAATTCTCTCATCTTGGTGTTTTTCCAATTCCATTTGCATCGACTCGCACGTTTTGTGCATGATATACAATTTCTCTTGTAGTTTGGATATTATTGACTCTAACTTCTGGCGTTCCATGGTATTACCAATTGGAACCGAACTTGATTGTCGATCTTCATGCGATTTCGGCTCTTTGAATTCTTTTGTGGCCTCTTGAACTGTCTCAATCCTGCCGAATATGCCGTAAAGGCCTTCCTTCTGAGGTTTGAAATATAACACCCCTTGCACAGAGCCGTCATTTTTACCTATAGGGTCGTCTAGCTCGATTCCACACCATACCCCAGCAGCAAATTTGGTCTCCCCAATGAACCTGATCGTTCCAACTACCCCACGAACAACTGCTCTATCTCCCACCTTCAACATCCTTGATGATCGGTTACGAAATAACGAAAATCTCAAATCGCGAAAATACACATCCGCATGTTTCTATCGCTTAAAAACAAAGATCAAACAGGAAAGGTACAATCTCATGAGTAATAGACGAACTACTCCTAGAGGACCCTTGAATGGGTCAGGTGGATATAAAGGAGCTAACTCAGAAAATGTGGCTCTACAAAAGGAGCTTTTGGAAGAGCAAAAGCAAGAGATTTATGAGGCCTTCTCACTTTTTGACATGAATAATGATGGATATCTTGACTACCACGAACTTAAGGTGGCAATGCGAGCGCTAGGGTTTGAACTTAGCAAAACGGAAATACTGGATCTGATTGAAAAGTATGACCGCGACGGCCGTCGCTTAATGCACTACGATGATTTTTATCTCGTAATGGGTGAAAAGATTCTTAACAGAGATCCATTAGAGGAGATAAGAAGGGCATTCAAACTATTTGATGATGATAATACCGGTAAGATTAGCTTAAAGAACCTCAGACGTGTGGCAAAGGAGCTAGGCGAAAACCTCACCGATGAGGAGCTTCGGGCTATGATAGACGAGTTTGATCTAGACAATGACGGAGAGATAAGTGAAAGAGAGTTTATTGCAATTTGCACCGATAGTTAGCTCAGGTGCCATCCTAGGCGGTATATTGGATGCTATGTATTGTTTAACTCTGAGTGTATTGTATAAGTAGCTAGGGCCAATCGAGTCACATGACCTTTACCCGGAATTGAACAGCGATCTTTCGAGACGGAAAATTTTTTATTTCTGATATTGAGTTAACTGGTTATCTACAAGGGAGCTTCACGTTAATACTGACTAATTGGCCTCAGAATGTCTGGATACCAGCATTTAACTAAGGCGGGATCACGGTTTTTGAAGCAGGTTGAGAATCGTCCCAAGCATCTCTTGGATCACTTTAGAAAATTTGAAGAGAAGTCCATGCCTTCGTTTTTAGTCCCTAGTATACCCCGAGTTGAAGATGCTGAGCGTTTCAGGACTGAAAAGGAGTGGAAATTTATGCCTGGTGATAGAGTAGTAGTACTCAAGGGCAAGTGGAGAGGACAAATATCCATTATTCAGCAGCAGGATAAGGAAACGAACGGCTTTATTCTAGACGAAAATGGACCTACGAAGACCGTACCTGTCCCCAAGCAATTTTGGTCTGAAGGTCAAACCTCGCATATGGTAACATTTCCTGTTGCCGTTAAGCAAGCGGATTTAAAGCTAGTAGCAGACATTGACGATCCTGATACACCTGGTAAAACGAGAAGCGTAGCCGTAAGGGACGTGGTATTTCGCGGAACCTATTACGACGAAAATTATAAAAAAGTGATGCCTTATAGATGTGTTTCTGGCCAAGAAGACTTGGTTATTCCCTGGCCGAAACCAGAATTTAAAGAAGACGGAGAATTGGCCACCAGCCCGGCAATTGCAAGGGAGCAAACATATTGGGTGGAAAGTATTGCAAGAAGCCCAATTCCTGAGGGTGCATTGTTAACAATCCGCAACCCCAAATCTAAATACAGGAGAGGTGTTTTGACCCCTAAGGACATTGCGAAGCTGGTCGCGCCTAAAATGCCATTGTCGAAGACGAAGAAGGCATATATTGCTGAGAAAAAAGAGATGGCCATGGCATCAAAACGTATTCTCACTGATGAGGACAAGGAAAAGATAGGCAATGCAATTTACGATCATTTCAAAGGGCACCTTTAGGTTGTGCCTAGTGCTGCCTGTCTTGTAAATATCTACATGTATATATATAGTAAAGGAAGAATTTAACCTAGTGTTTCAAAGGTGTGGTTAATAATTCATCCAAAGATTTCAGTCATTGGTGAATGTGATTTTTTATTAAGCATGCCAAAATACTCAAAATATAGTGCATTCCAGAATCTGGACTGGTACAACTGACGGAGTTCACGAGCGGTTCGATGGAGGCTAATCCATGAGATGCTTGCTGTCTTACGTGAGGACGATATAAATTACAGCGTACGTATTAGAATGATCCTATAGTTTTTGATATTCAATCTTACCTTCCAGTTTCTTTACTTCAGCCACTTTTCTGACTGCTTTCATCAAATCATCTTGAATGATATGATCCCGGTCATCTCTAATAGCGAAAAAACCTGCTTCCGTGATACAATTACGGATATCCGCACCGTTAAAGCCATCACTCATTTTAACAGCAGCTTCAAAGTCGAAATCACCAGCCTTTTTGACTTTTGCGGAGTGAATCTTAAAGATTTCAAACCGGCCAGTCTCATTGGGCAAACCAATCTCGATTTTTCTATCTAATCTACCGGGTCTTAGTAAAGCTGGATCAAGTGTATCTGGTCTATTCGTTGCCATGATTACCTTTGTCTGACCCAGGTTGTCGAAACCATCCATTTGAGTAAGTAGTTCCATCAATGTACGTTGAATTTCCCGGTCTGCAGAGGTACCTTCACTAAATCTCCGCCCACCGATTGCATCAACTTCATCCATGAATATAATGCAAGGTTCATGCTCTTTCGCGTACGCAAACATCTCTCTTATGATACGAGCAGATTCACCAATGTATTTATCGACAATACCAGATGCTGGAGAGAATATGAAGTTAGCACCGATGGTGGCAGCGACGGCCTTCGCAAGTAGAGTTTTACCAGTACCAGGAGGGCCGTACAATAGGACACCTTTGGGAGGATTGATGCCAACTCTTTGGAAAATTTCGGGGTTCTTTAGAGGTAACTCAATTACTTCTCTAAGTTCCCTGATTTGTTCAGTCAAACCTCCAATCCCATCAAAGGTGATTTCGCCTTGTTCGAAAGTCGTCATGTTATACACTAACGGATCCGTTTCACGGGGGAGGATTCTCATGATCGTTAGAGTTGTAATGTCGAGCGTTACTCTTACACCTTTTTTCAACTTAGATCTGTCCACAGAATTTCTTACTCCAACGATATAACGGGGTCCTGATGATGCCTTGACAATGTACTTTTCCTCTGACAGCTCCTTCATGACCTCACCAACCAGTTGGCCAATACTCTGAAGTGCCTTGATATCATTTTCTGTTTTCTCATACTCTTTTTCTAAGTCTCGTATTCCTTGACGTCTTTGTTTCAACTGATCTTCATATCTTCTGTGTTCTAATAATTTCTTCTTGAAGGCTGTCAATGCTTTGTTGCGCGCTTCTTGAGCAGGGTCTACCTCTGGTTCTTTGCGTTCTTGTGATTGCACTTGGTCTGAAGACTCCTGGTCATTCTTATTATCTTCTGCTTCTAAAGCGGCTAATAAAGGGTCTCGTTCTTCACTCATCCTTACTATTTCTGGGGCTCAACGGTACAGCAAAGCTAGACGTCTAAGAGTTGATCATGTTGAAAGGGTGGCAAATTGTGTTACATTTTGTCAAGTTCTCGAGAGTCATTGTTAACGTGTATTTCCATACGAAAAAGAAAATTTTTGTCAATCATAGGAATGACGCTCATCGGTAGTACACGCCTGCTAGCTCAATTGAGAGAACTGTATTCATTCAATGGACTTCCAGGCATTTATATTTTGTGGAAAGGGTTACAAGTTATCCCCCTTTTCCCATATTAGGGAAGAAAGCGGAATTCCAAAGGCTCTCCTTCCAGTAGCCAATAGACACATGATTGAATACGTTCTAGACTGGTGTGATCAGGCCAACTTTAAGGAAATAAACATCGTTGCCGATGCATCCGAAGTTGACGTGATTCGCGAAGCATTGAAGACATATCTGAGTGTAAGGGAAGCACAGTTTGAACTTCTGGCAAAGTCCCTCCCTTCTCACCATTCTCATCACACTAGAAAGCCAGCACCGGTGAACTTTATAGAAGCCAAGAGCGAATTTACAGGTGAAATTTTGCAAAAAGTGCTCTTTGATAAAATCACTGGTGATTTCGTTCTACTTCCATGTGACTTTATTACTGATATTCCGCCTCAGGTTTTCATCGATCAATACAGGAACAAAGACTCAGACAATCTTGCCATGGCGGTGTATTATAAGAATACTTTCGAAAACATCGACAAAAAGCAGCTACCATCATTTTACCACGTTTATTCCGATAATGAAGACTCCATCAAGCAACCTGTACTGCTAGACGTTTATTCAAATGAAGACGTAGAAAGATCAAAAGATCTACAGATTAGAACACAAATGCTGTGGAGGTTCCCCAATGCGATTGTTTCAAAAAAACTATTGAATTCTTTCATTTACTTTTGTTGTCATGATCTTGTTGAGCTGTTATCGAAGGAGGATGATTCGAAGTCAACCTCGGAAGGTGACTCCATAGATTCTGAAGATGAAAACGCAGTTTTGAATCAGCAAATGGAAACACATCCAAGTCATATCAGAAGGAAAAATAAGCTGGCGAAGGATCCTATAAATTGTAACAAATCAATAGCAAAGATCTTTAGAGACTTGGCTAGACGCACCTGGCAGCATACAAAGACCAGAGAGAGTATCGGTATCTTCATTCTGCCAAATGTGGGTGCTTTCATCAGGTCGAACAACCTCAGTGCATACATGGAGGCAAATCGTTACGTTTTGAGAATTAAATCTTCATCAATGGCCACTCAAACGGCTCCCACAACGGGATCGGCAATTGGTGCGGATTCTGTTGTTGGCGTTAATTGCACTATTGCAGAAAAGACCAGCGTTAAATTATCTGTTTTGGGTAAAGACTGTAAAATTGGAAAGCGCTGTCGGATCATAGGTTCATTAATACTGGATGGTGCTGAGATCGAGGACGAAACGACCCTAGAAAATGTAATTATCGGCAATTTTGCGAAAATTGGTAAACGTAGCAAACTTACGAATTCTTATGTGGAAGGGTCATACATTGTAAATCCGAAGAGCGTATTGAAGAATGAAACTTTGACGCATATATACTTGGAGGAAACTGACTTCACTGACGATGCTTTAAGTACTTCTGACGAAGGTGATTCTAGTGAATTCACTGACGAATATTACGAGGAGGATGAATTTGAAGATGATGGGCTTTTCGAGCGTTAATCGACTTTCCATACACATGCTGAAGAGCAGCATGTTTATCCTAAAAAAGAATGAGGTGGTGATAATATAAATATTAACGTTCCTAATTGTATGTACAAGATTTTATACAGTTTTATATGCTCATCTTTTCCTCATCCTTTTTATCAAATAGCCAATCCCAACGGCCTTTCTTATGTAAGATAGCCAATATCAAAACCGCCGGAAGGTGAAGGACACTGACCCAAAAGGTTTTTCGGGCATATATATTCGCTAATGCAAGACCTTTGTTAAACTTGACCCTATCTTTGAGCACTTTTTCCGAGTAATTTGATCTTTGCTGCCACCAAAACTTAAAGGCCCAAAATGACATCCAGCCATTGACTATCGCGGAATCGATTTGGTAGTACCAATCTGTGACATCGAAATATGATAGCCCAAAACATAGCAGAAACATGAGTAAAGAATATCTAAAAGCTACTCGAGCGTTAAGCTTTGGGTTTTTCCAACAAGTCATAACATATCCAGCGTTCTTGTATTCATTCCTGATGTTGTGACTTAGTGTGTTAAAATGAGGAAATTGCCAAGCGTACAGAAATCCAGCAAGACACCAGCCACCAGGGTGAGTCAAGGGACTAGCCGCGGCCCAGCCCATTAATGGAGGGATTGCCCCTACAATAGCGCCTACCCATGTATTAATAATATTCTTCCTCTTAAGTGATGTATAGAGCCACGCATACAGGGCAATATCCGTAGCACCCAACACAGCAACAGTCGAATTTACGCCAAAGTATAGAATAAATGTTCCCAGTGTGCCTGCGACGGTTGCAAATTTATAGGCTTGTTTTGGGGTAACAAGCCCACGCACAACAGGTCTCGCCTGTGTCCTTACCATTCGCCGATCAAAATCAGGTTCTCTCCCCATATTGATTGCATTTGCAGATGTTGAACATAATGCGGTGCCCACTGTTAAGGATAACAACTCTGATACAGTGGCAGGATATGGTGAAAGTGCGTAGGAGCATATAGCACTGAGCATAACCAATACCGTCAATCTGGGCTTACTAAGCTGGATATAAGGCTTGATCAAATTCTTTCTAATATATGCTTGGCTTTCGGGTGTCACTTTAGTCGCTTTCGAAGCTTTACGTTTCAGAGGATCGACCATCTTCACTTCGAAGGGCACATTTTTATGTGAAATATCATCGGTACAGCTCAACGCTTTGCGTGCTGAATCAGCAATTGCCCTCCCAGAATTTTTGACTTTGTCTGCCGAGATATTGGAAACAAATTCAATCGGCGATGTATTTAATGTCAATGCATGATGATCTTTAGCGGACGAATATGTACGGGTTAGTTTTGGAAGCAGATTGATTCTCCTACACACTATCAACCTTGGTATAGAGTGAGTCAACAATTTTCCTAACGCATAACTTTGGCCAACAACAAGTATGGCCATATCTAAAAGCTGATAAGGGCGAGTTTTCAGAACCAGACTTATTCTCTATTAAAAGCAGGGATCTTTAAAATTTTTCAAAATCGAGGTATCTAAAAACAGTCACGTGAAAAGATCGGATTCGTCTAAAATACATTATAATATGTGAACTCTTTACATATCATGCCGATGCTGAGGCATCTTCTTCACCTTTGGCCTCATCCTTTTCATCAGATGGGGTTTTTTCTTCAC
Source organism: Lachancea fermentati (assembly GCA_900074765.1). Classification (NCBI taxonomy): domain Eukaryota; kingdom Fungi; phylum Ascomycota; class Saccharomycetes; order Saccharomycetales; family Saccharomycetaceae; genus Lachancea; species Lachancea fermentati. Next base: position 698,332 of record LT598486.1, on the reverse strand, counting down.
TTCGAGCTTGATTTCCTTGAAGTTTTGAGTTTTGGATCTTGTTCTCGATTAAATCATCAAAAGCAATGATTGCCCTGACTAAATTACTAATGTAAATAACCATCAACTCGTCATTCGTTTTAATTGTGAGAGCCTTTTGTAACGTACTCGATGCATTGATCATTTCTGTAGTCTTTTCGGTGCCCATCTCATCTTCATCTGGAGTACCTAGGTTTGGTAAAAGATTAAACACGTCTTGTAGCTTTCCAAGAATGGTATGGTTTATAGGGAGCTCATCCTTACCAACCTTGTCTAGATAATCAACGATATCTTTCAATTTTCTTTGCAGACCCTTTAAGGACTTGAGTTGATTGGTCAACTTAATCGACAAGCCACCAGCAGCCTGGTCACGTACATCTCTCAAAAGATGTTCCACACCAATCTCCTCTGCTTCTTCCGCCTCAATGTTCGAGGGTAAGTGAATGAAGGTTTTCTCAGTGGAAGTACCATCGTCTTTTACCTGTTCAACAGACTTGTAGGCGGTAGTGGGGAGACCAACGCTTTGCTGCGTTACATCTACAATCAAAAGTAAGGGGTTGTGTTGTGTATATTTTCTGAAAACTTCATTGATTTTGAGGTCCGCCGATCTCAGTTTTGGGCCACTATGGTACCAACCCACAAGCTTCTCCTTTGCATTGATCTTCTTGCACATTTCATTCATACTTTCAATATAGTTGTGATCCAAAAACCAAACCTCTGGGTTCTTCTCATCTTCTTCGAATGGCAATGCAAACGAATTAGTAACTCTGATAGTTGACGTCGAGCTATCACCCAAAATTACACCAACGCATCTTTTGCCCTCTGGCGTGTTTGTGCGGTTATAATGATCAAGTACAGACAGAAGTACCAATGGTGCGACCGTTACTTGCTCGTGGTTAATTGACATGCTAATATGTTTCACTACTTCAGGGCGAAGAACTGATTTTAAGTGGTTTGCCACCGAGACTAGATTAAGTTCCTGAAAAAGTGTAGTACGTAGACGTATAAAACTACTTTCAGCTTTTTGTACACATAACGAAAGGATGTTGTATAAGAATATCTTGTAGGATGTGCTATTCCAATCGGATTTCTTTTGAGAGTTTTAACAACACTCTTTGCCGCCTTCAGCTCTTGTTCATTTCTACATGGATTATTAATAGCTGAGTTCGCTCTTCTTCAAAAAACTAAAAGCTTGAAAAAAAACGTCTCGGCGTGATGAGGCGTTCTTTTAAGTAATTATAAAGCTATTGAAGCCCAGAAGTTTAGAAATGCCATTTGGTCAAGTTGTTATTGGGCCTCCGGGTTCTGGAAAATCTACCTATTGTAACGGATGTGTGCAGTTTTTCAATGCCATTGGTAGACATGCGCAGATTGTTAACATGGATCCAGCCAATGACCTTTTACCATATCCGTGTGCCGTTGATATTCGAGACTTCATTACCCTTGAAGAGATTATGATGGAGCAGAACCTTGGTCCTAATGGTGGTTTGATGTTTGCGTTGGAGTCACTCGACAAGTCTATAGATCTTTTCATTCTTCAAGTGAAATCGCTAGCCCAAGATGAGCATGCATATGTTGTATTCGACTGTCCGGGACAGGTGGAGCTATTTACTCACCACTCATCTCTCTTTCGTATTTTTAAGAGGCTAGAGAAAGAGCTTGATATGCGCCTCTGCGTTGTGAATCTAATTGACAGTATTTACATCACATCACCTTCCCAATATGTGTCTATTCTTTTGCTCGCTTTAAGGTCTATGTTAATGATGGATTTACCACACATAAATGTTTTTTCAAAGATCGACAAGCTAAAGAGTTACGGGGAGTTACCTTTTAGACTCGACTATTACACAGAAGTTCAGGAACTGGACTATTTGAAACCATTCGTTGAAAAGGAAGGCTCCAGTGTCCTTGGCAAAAAATACAGTAAACTGACGGAAACTATTGGCGAGCTCGTAAGCGAGTTCAACCTCGTCTCGTTTGAAGTACTTTCGGTTGACGATAAACAGAGTATGATCTCTCTTCAAAGTGTCATTGATAAGGCCAACGGTTATATATTCGGTGCGTCAGAAATAGGTGGCGACACCGTATGGGCTGAAGCCTCGAGGCAAGGAACTGCTATGGAAAATTATGACATACAGGAGCGGTGGATTGATAACAAGGAGATGTACGATAAAGAGGAACAAGAGAAAAGGGACTTATTACTCAAGGAACAAGAACTTCAAGAAAAAGAAGTTGATGTTGATCAAGATGACGAATGGGAGGCTGCATTGAAAGAATGGGAGGAGAAGCAAGGCGTTGATTACGTAAAATGAACCTTCTCACATTAGATCTCGTGACAACATCCAAACTTCCAAGTTTCGTATAAACTGCTTAATTCACGATTGGGAAGAAAAAAATCGACCATGTAAACCAGCCATTCCAATATTCCAACACATCAAGTTCGTACCGTCCGTTGACCCCTTTCCCGCCCGCTTGAAAAGGAAAACATGCACATTTATTTAATCGCTGGTAAACTGTGACACAGCATACCAGTGAACCCAGCTTGGGGTACTGGATATAGAAGGAAGCCCCCGCAGTTCCCGTTTGATTTAGCTTATAAATATATGAAACGGCGTATGCAAAGGTTTGCGTAGTGAACTTTCAACATTCTTCTGCTGTCTGAACTCCAAAAATTGTGGGATGCCTAGAAAATTTTTGGGTGAACATATCAACTTACATAGCGATTTCCTTCGTCCTGCTTCCTTCACGTTAACAGACCTAGATTTACTGCAGATTCCAGATACACCTGACTTTGATGACCATGGTAGTGGGCAGGAGCAAGAAGATGTACAGGATACCAAAAATTTGAAAGGAAAGAGGATATCTCGCCAATTTGGAGGGACAATAAAACTCAAGAAAAGATTGAGTTCAGTGCCCGATTTGTTCTTGCGCGACTTGGATCATTTGCAGAAAAATGTAGGAATTAAGTTGAGCAGAAGACCACCACCGGTCCTGGTGGAGCAATCACGCTCACCATTACCATCAGTTTCAGAAAGAACCGAGGTCTCCGCAGACAACTCTTCAACTAAGAGACAATTACACCCTTCTATCGCAAGGGCTTCAAACAAGTATATCCCCTCCCCACTTTCGAAACCACCTTCTTTTAATTTCTCTCATAATTACATGGTGTATCCCTTAGTGGAGCAGGTTGATTCACATCAAAGGGCGGATTTGATGGAAAATCTACAGTCGAACGGAATGGTGTCTAGTCAGAAGCTGACTGAGCAGCATTCTCACCACAAATCAGAAGGCGAAATAATTTACGATCAAATTCTTAAAGCATACATGTCTCTGCCGGAAAAGGAAAGACCATCTTCTTCGTTGTTGAAGAACGAACTGGAACGATCGATTGGTCGCCATTTCGAGCCTAATGGTTCGCTTAGCGCTTTCAAACGGACCAAGTGCTCAAGGGGTTTTGGATCTTTCCCGCAAAGAGGTTGTTTCACAGACAAGAATATAGATGCCAAGGCCACCTATCCAGGTGAAAAAGAGCTTAATGAAATTCTCCCAGATGCAGAGTATTCTAACTCCAGTGGTTCTGAGCCATTCAGTTCCGGTGAAGAATTTTCGGATCTCTGTAGTATAGTCAGCAGTCTCGTTCAAAGTTCCCCCCAGAAAAGTAGCGACGATGATGAAGTTTACTATTCCGCAAATGAGTCGTGTTCGCGTCTTCAATTACAAAAATCAAACACAGATGAAGAAAAAATATCGATACGTCGTCTAAATATGGTACGCATTTCTCCTCGTTTGATTCAAATTGATGATATGGTATCTGTGCTTGAGGAGGAAGACAACGATAGATTGGAGATTCAAAGCGAAATCGATGACCTAATAATCGCTGACAATTCTAGCAGTGTTTATGAAACCGAACAGGAATAGTAAACTTGTAACCTGCACATGCATTGGTTCCTTTCGTGAAGAGTTGTGTAGTATACCCTTAAGCGTATGTTTCATATGTAAAATTAGCGGTTCTAGGATCTTGGAAAAAGTAGATATTTAAGTAAGTATTTCCACCTCTCCTTAAGGTTTGACCAATGTTTTTTATGGCTGACGCTGATGTTGTTTTTATGCGACGTCTACGCTGCTTTCGTCGCTATCGAGCGAACTTTTTTAGGATATTTCAAAAGGATAATTAGCATGTTCTGTTTAGCAAAAGTGCACAAAGTCCTCCCCGATTCCCGGTCAAAATGGCACCTACTCAACTGGAAATAAAAGTCAGAGCCTTACAACGCTTAGTGAAGGAGGAGGCGTATTATCAGCAAGATTTGAAGGAACAGAAGGAGCGTGTGAACGATTTAAAGTCAAAGAGTGAAGTGGATCCCTACGACTTGAAAAAGCAAGTGGAAGTATTGCAAGATACTGAAAGGCTTCTACCCACACTTTATGATAAAATAAATCAGTTCCGCGAAGATTTAAACCAATTTGTTCAATCATACAAGGGCACCGAAGATACTGCGGCTGCAAAAGATATTTTGAAAGAAGCTGAGGAATTACTCAAGACGAATAAGCATTAGTTTTTCAAAACATTTCCCCCATTTCTTCTTGAACTGCTTGCCATGTAGTAATTTATCGACACGATGCCGTACATTGGCAATTCGTGTTCTTTGCTACAAATCTGAAAAGTATGATATGTAAATAAATACAAAACTAGATTTTGGCTATTTTATAGTCTATAACATCATTTAAGTAGCTGTTCGCGAGTGCCCTAGTTAAAGATTTGGGAAGACCTTTGGTATTTCGCCTTTGTTTGCTAAAAGTTCATTTTGACTTTTACATCATTAAAGATTTTCAAGTTTAAGTCACATTGTTAACAGTACATAACGTACATTTTCATGCAGTATCATGTAAAATGAATTTTTACTTCTAATTTTGACGCATGATCTGTTCTCACATTATTTTAATTTCCTTTCAAGTTGTGGAGTCTATCGCCAGTGATACATTTGCATTTATTGGAGCTTACGCATGTCAAAGAACCGATTACCAGAATGAACCGTACCTTTTGAATCTCGTAAAAATAATGCGATATTTGGCAAGCTTTCAAGATATGCACAAACGGTCGATATAGAGCATACAGTTATACAGTTAATTATACGCTGTACGTCATCGTTTATTTGACAATTCAAATGACATAAGCCCTAGAGCTGAAATCTTTAGGTCACATGCTTCAATAAAGAAAATCATTCTGTGCGCCGGATCGATGTTTGAAAATTTTTTTGTACATTTTAAATATGTTAATATAAATATTGAATAATCGAATTTTCTATTCTTATTAGTGTTTCGGAAGTCTCTTCGTAATCTTTAAGGTTTAGTATCAGGCGATGCTAACATGCATGGATGCATGAAAGAACCAGCACATCAGTCAAATTCCCGATATTATGCGCTATATTTTATCGGAGCCGTTATTGTGCTAATATGAAATGTTAATAAGAGAGCATCCATTCCACTATACGGTGGATGTTGCTCTCTTGGGGTTCGTTGCTTTGAAGTTTCCACAAAATGGGATGCTTCGCTCCACTGGCCCCCCACATCTTTCCTAATAGCGCGAATTGGTGAACCCAGGTTTTCTTTTCCTATTTTTCCTATTAGGCACCACGGAAACAATAAAATCGTAGCCGAAATCCGCATCTATGACTACGGATTGCTTGATCGGAATCCACTCGAAGATCGAGTCCTTATAAATCTCTGATTCTTCAAACGTGAGATTTGCGAGTACACCTGCTAAAAGACGCAGCGCTGGAAACTCTGTGTATGCGTAGGTGCTAGATGGCACAGGCTCAACGTCATAAACGTACAAGCCTCTGCTACTGTAACCAAATCTGGTGAGACGAAACTTAATTCTAGAGTCGTCAAGCCCATTGTTCATGAGCTCCATGCATTTGTCGATCTCTTCCTCCGAAGGATCGCCATTTAACCCCATGATAATCTTGGTTGCTATCTTTCGGCTCGTTATCGTTCCGTGAGGAGTGCATAATATAGAGCGAGGTTGGAATCGCAGTTTGTCTATAGTCGATTCACCAATTTCTCGGCTGAAAGTTTGCAAAGTAAATTTGACAACTTCCATCCGTGAGAAAGCAGTCAAGACATAAGCCGCACCTAGGCGTTTCTCGCGGACATCCATCTTGCCCACGAAAAAGCTTTGCGCGGGTGTGTCTCCTTTACCCACCCTAGAAGTGTATTTTGTGACCGCCGCGTTATGTTCCTCGAAGATTCGCGTGATAATATGGCGCTCTCGCGCGGGATCTAGATACTTTACCACACCTGCCACATGCACCAAGTTGAACAGCAGGCTAGGACGCATAGCCTCTACAAACTCCGTGAGGAAGTCCTGGAAGCCATGGAGTTGGCGAATCCGATCGTCGTAGATAGTGAGCTCCGTGCAATTGTCATAATGCGTCAGCAGGTCAGTGAGGCAGCTCGTCTTGTACATCATCGTCGTCTCATACCCGGGTTTCTTGAGGAATATCGCGTGGAACTTGAGCCGCTCGTCGCCAAAGACTGGCTGGTCGATTACCCGTGAAAGCACGTCGTGGAACAGGTTCTCCTTTCGCCCGGTCATCAGAATCGAGAGCGTCCCGGGCTCCTGGTGCGACAGCCGGCACAGCTCTACGATATCCCTGTTCCAGTACTTGTCGTCAACGCTGCTGCTCGGCTGCTTAGCTTTCTCACGTGCCCACTCTTCCACCAGTTCTCGAAGAAATCTCGGCTCGCTCCACCACCCTCCATTGCTAAGCTTGTGCGGGTCCGTGAGTATGTTGATCATATAGCTTGACAAAAGGTTCGGATTCGGCGCTGGCGACTTGAAAAGTGTATTATCGAAATCGTAGACATGGATCCTCTGGATGCCGCTTTTGCCCGTAGATGCGGGTGGTGAAAGGTGAGACGGGCAACTGCTCCATTTGTAAAGGGGTGCGTGCTCCTCTTCCACCATTTGCTCAACAACGTGTGCTCTTTGGCTTCGAACAACACTCGAGCTAGCTTAAAACTATAATTAAAGAGTCGAAAGAATCGGATATAGATGCGTAGGTACGGATCGTGGTGCCATCCAGCGTAAACACCGAGAGACACGTGACGGGATCATAAATAAAAAGAAAAGCAGATAAAAGTTGTGACGAATGCCGAGATGCATCTTCCATGCATGTAAAGCCCATACACCACATATATGTTGCTGCAGCGGACGATGAGAAAAGAATTTTTCATTCTTATGCAATCTTCGATGGAGGGATGCATAGGTGCATATGGGTATTTAAGCGTGAGGGGAGAAGAAGACGCATTTGCCGAAGTTTGTTTACTTGGAAAACACTTCTTTCGACCACGCTATGTCGTCAACCACAGATACGAGTTCAACGTCGACACAGCAAGTGGTCACCTCGTTGATTTTCAACGGTGCCATTTTCGGTGTTTTCATCGCAGCGTTTTTGTTGTTGCGTCTGAAGCTGAAGAGAACTTACGAACCCAAGTCGTCTTTCGATTTAATCAACGACGAGAAAAAGCCAGAGCCACTTCCTCGAGGTATCTGGCAGTGGTTCATGCCTTTGCTCAAGAAATCCGATAACTTCATCATCCAGCAAGCCGGGCTCGACGGGTACTTCTTTATCAGATACCTGTACATTTTGTGTTTGTTTTTCGCCATTTCGTTTGTTTGGATCGGCCCCATCCTTCTTCCTATAAATGCTGCGAACGGAGTGAAAAAGTCAGGATTGGATATGCTGGCTTACCAGAACGTCAAGCACCCCGCTAGGTACTACGCCGATGTTTTCCTGGCTTGGATCTTCTACTGGGGGTTCCTTTACATCATCTACCGTGAATTGTTGTACTACACGTCATTACGTCAAGCTGTGCTTGCATCCCCCCGTTATGCAAAGAAGCTATCTTCACGCACTGTCCTGTTTCAGTCTGTTCCACCTCAATACCTAGTTGAAAGTGAGTTCCGGAAGTTATTTACCGGCGTGAAGGAAGTGTGGATTGCACGTGGTGCTTCGGAGTTGGCCAAAAAGGTTGGTCAACGTGATCAGATGGCGATGAAGCTCGAGGCCGCTGAGACCTCATACTTGAAGAAAGCTGTCAAGGTTATAGCCAAGAAGAAGAAGAAGAACCCAGACTTTATGCCTTCGAGCACCATCCAAGACTACGTTCCCGATAAGAAAAGACCTACGCATCGTTTAAAACCTATCATTGGTAAAAAGGTCGACACCATCAATTATTTGAAGGAAGAAATTCCAAAGTTGAATAGCGAGATTGAGGAGTTACAGATTTCACATATGGAAGCGCCTCCATTCAATTCCGTCTTTGTGGAGTTTGATTCCCAATATACCGCCCAAATGGCCGTCCAAAGTGTTATCCATCACTCACCCCTCAGCATGGTCCCTGCGTATGCCGGGATTGAGCCACAGGATGTCGTTTGGTTCAATATGCGTATGCACTGGCTTGAGAGAGCTGTAAGAAAATTTGGTGCCGTTGCCGCTATCATTGCACTCATTGTCTTATGGGCCTTCCCAGTTGCCTTCGTTGGTATGATCTCTAATATCAATGCCTTGGCCAACAAGGTCCATTTTATTGACGTCATTGTTAAGAACTTGGGAAAAACCTTCAGAGGGTTGTTAACGGCCATGGCTCCAACTGTGGCGTTGGCTGTACTAATGATGGTTCTTCCTATCTTTATCAGAAAAATGGCTCTTGTCGCTGGCTCTCCTTCCCATCAGCATGTGGAGTATTTCACACAACAGGCTTTCTTCGGATTTCAAGTTATACAAGTTTTCCTAATTACAACCTTGGCATCTTCTGCTACCTCTGTCGTAACAGAAATTGTCGCAGATCCTACCTCTGCGATGGACTTGCTGGCGCATAATCTTCCAAAATCTTCCAACTTCTATATTTCCTACATTATTTTGCAAGGTCTCTCCGTGTCTTCTGGTGCTTTACTACAACTGGTCCCATTGATTTTGTTTTACGTATTGAGTTTCATTTTGGATACTACTGCTAGAAAAAAATGGGCTCGTTTCACCGGTTTGGGCAGTATGGCTTGGGGTACAACTTTCCCCGTTTACACTAATTTGGCAGTTGTCGTTTTCTCATACGCGATTATCGCTCCTATTATTTTACTTTTCGCAGCTGTGGCTTTCTTCTTGCTATACGTTGCATATCTGTACAACCTGACTTACGTTTTCCAAGAGTCTCCAGATTCCAGGGGTGCACACTATCCTAGGGCCCTTTATCAATTAATGGTAGGTATCTACATCGGTCAAGTTTGTTTACTGGGTCTTTTCGCTGTTGGTAAAGGATGGGGTCCAATTGTGTTACAATGTGTTGGTCTTGGTGTGACAGTTTTCATTCACTTAAACTTGAACAGCGCATTCGATAGGTTAATGACTTGCGTACCTGTTGACACCATGAAACCTCTTGACGGGAAATCGGATACCCCATCTTTCTCTAGCAGTGGTTTTGTCAACGAAAAGGACTCAATTAAGGAATTACCTCAATTCCCCGTGAGAAAATACCAACCCCGGTCTTCTTTACAGTTAGATCAAAACACGACTAGTATTAGAAGCGAAAATACTTACGAGGTTAATGGTACAGTGATCTATGATAACGAAAATAATGTGACCACCGTGCCGCTATTAGCAGATGGCGATGATACTGTTGTTCCACCTGCTCCTTTCTGGAAACGTTATTTCAAGCCCCACATATATCTGTCCTACAAAGTTGCCCGCTCACGTCTACCTGAAATTTACAATTTAAGAGATCCAAATGAGATGACATCCACTTTACAAATAAAGCACGCTTATGACTATCCAGCAGTAAGTGCAAAATGCCCATACTTATGGATACCTAAGGACCCATACGGGTTCTCTACCGTTGAAATTGCCGATTTACAAAGTGCGGTTGAGATCACTGATGAAGGTGCAGAATTTACTGAGTCCGGTGACATTATATGGAACACTATGCCTCCGTCAAGCAATTATGACGATGTCGAGAAGGAGAACCCTTTCAAAGAGGAGGATGAAGACGCTGCTTAAAGTGTATATATCTTGGACTTGTATCTACTTAATTTAATTAACTAGTTCACTGTAAACATTTATTCCTCGCTATTCATCACGAGGTCATAAGCTAGTTTCATCCCGAAATTCGGTGTAACCTTCGAAAAACAGTTTTAGATCGTGGAGTTCGAAGCACAAATTAAGGACTGAATACATGAACATGTTAAAGGTCTCTAAAGGTATCTGTACACCCTTGTCTAGGCTACTTTTAATGCGTACACATGTGAGATCAAGATCTTATGGTACAGTCATCCAAGGCTCTAAATACACACCAGAATATACTCAATATCTTACACTCTCCAATGGGGAAGTTGGATCTTATTTTCATGACATACCTTATGAGCTTGATTTTAATTCACGTACTGTCAATATGGTCGTCGAAATTCCTCGTTGGTCTAACGGGAAGTTCGAGATATCTAGGAACAAGGAGTTCAACCCCATAACGCAAGATGTGAAAAACGGCAAAGTTAGGTTTGTCAACAACATTTTCCCATTCCATGGATATATAACCAATTATGGAGCAATACCTCAGACTTGGGAAGATCCAACAGTTGAGTCGAGGGAAGAAGGCTTGAAAGGGTTAAAAGGCGATAATGATCCGCTCGACTGCTGTGAGATTGGATCAAAGGTATTGGCCATGGGCGATATCAAGAAAGTTAAGGTACTAGGCTCCCTGGCACTAATTGATGAGGATGAACTAGACTGGAAAATAATAGTTATTGATTTGGAGGACCCCATGTGTGATAAAGTTAACAGTATACACGATGTGGAGGAGCATTTTCCCGGTCTCCTAGAAGCTACAAGAAAATGGTTTCGTGACTATAAAATTCCAACTGGTAAGTCTGCTAACAAATTTGCATTTGGTGGCAACTTTAAAGATGCAGAGGAGACCATGTCTATTATAAAGGGATGCCATTCTTCTTGGAAGAAACTTTTCGAGCAGCAATATGGCAATCATATATCCTTACCTGCAATAAAGCGCGCTGGCTCAGGTGTAATCCACAAATCAAGTGTAGTCGAAGATGGTAAACTCCCATCAGAAGTCGCCAAGTGGTATTACGTTTAGTCGCTTCTCTTTAACTAAAACTTCTTGAATATACAATGTCGTCAAATATGATATAAATTAGATTCTTGTCAATGGCCGGGTAGGCAATTATATTGTGGAAAATTTTAGCGTATACCATGTTTAGTCAGGCAGCGCTGTGATATATTTAGTCACTCGTTGGTGTAAAAGGGAATCGCATAACGCTGTGGCCACGTTTCGGATCTTCCAGTGTCAATTAATTGATAAGATATCACAATTTCCTTCCCTATGTCAACAGCAGCGATGTCTTTTGCCAGTGTTTACAATTTCATTAATTCCTGTCAAGATTCCTCATCCGCCAAAGAAGAACCAACTCAATTCATTTCAAAGTTTTTGCTGGAGAATAAATCTTTGATAGTTAATCCATCTTCTTTTATTCAAGTGAATGACAGCAAGGTGCCACCAGAAGGCTCCTTCGTGCTTCGGGGAATCACTTATAAAGTCACTCAGAAAAACTGCGAAGACTCAAAAAAGCTTTCTTCACTTTTGAATATTAGTAGTGAAGAATGTCTTCGAATCATTGCGCAAGTAAATCAAAGGATAACTGCCTTGAAAAACCGAGAAATATTCTATGCTCAGCAAATTTTACAGGAGAGGAATAGCACGATAGATATAGCGCTGCTACTGATCAACAAAGGCACAGATTGTCCTGATATCGACCAAGAGTTTTTAACCATCTTGTTCAAGGAGAAAAATAAAATTTTAACGGATTTGATAGGCATTCTAAGAGAATTATCATTGGAAACAAGGATAACAGCAGAAGAATCATACAGCGATCAGGACGCGGAGCTGAATAGCCTGAAAAAATCATATGATTTACTTTACATGAACAAAATCCTAGAATTGATTTCGGTTTTGATAATAGACTCCAAAACACCTAGTGAACTTATCATTATGTGGTTCAACCTCTTGAAAGATACGAACTACTTATCAAACTTTATGACTCTGAATAATGTATCTGACGAGACATGCCAAAGATTGGAAGCCCTGACGACAATCGATACAATATTATTTTTAGGATTTGAAGTCTCCAACTCCACAATTAATGTCGAAGCTCCATATTTCAAAGATTCGAAATGCTTCAAGTTAATCAACAAAACTTTGATCGAACTTCCCAACAATCCTGTCATCATGTATTACTGGTCATTCGTCCTATCGTTAAAGTCTTACCTTTTGGAGGAACAGCCCGAGGAAAACGTGGACTTCGTCAGAAGCGTTTTCGGAAGCACATCAATTTCTCAAATCATCTCGCTTCTTGTTTCGAAAGCAGAGGGTTTTGGAGTCTTCACTTCATTAGTGCATATATCTCAGGCTCTAAATACAGATAAGGTTTGGTCTGTCATTCTTTCCTCCCTCTTGACGTTGTCATTGAGCTTCCTCTCGATCACTGAAGTAACTGCAGAAACCATCAAGCAAATCCTGATAGAAACTCCTCGCAACTTTGTCGAGAATTTCTTGAGCAATGAAGAATTTGAGAAGAAGCTTGTGATACTACGAGCCAAGTTGCCACTGATCCATGAATCTCTCATACCAATGCTGAAATTGACAGCTGTCCATTCTGACTTTGCCCATTTCGAATGGAAGGAGCTGAATACATATGCCAAGGAATTAAAGCTCTCTGAAATCACTTATGATTTAGCAGCTGACGATGGATTTGGACCTGACAGTTCGGATCTTATCGTTTTAAAAAAAGAACTACTGATCAACCCCCCAATGGAATTTGACAGAAATATTCTACTTCCAATCCCCAAAAATACTAAGGGAAAAATCGTCCCAACCTCTTCTTCCACTCAGGATGCTGTAATATTCATGTATAATTACAATGGATGGTCATTACTAGGTCGCATACTGCAGAATATTTGTGACACATATACTGAATTCGATGATCCCGAAAAACGAGAAGAAAAGACCAACGTAGCGGTTGCAATCATTGATCTGATTTCAAATACGATTGGAGGCGATACACCTATTGAAAGGTCGACGGAAATATTGCAGCATCTTTCGGGATATGTAGAAGACGGTGATATCATAAGTGTTTTATTTAAAACATTTGAACAAGCACTCCATTCAAGGGACATGAATGTCCTCTGCGCAGGTTTGAATTTAATGGTTCAGATAACTCCTAACTTCCCTCACTTCGTGTGGTCGCATCTTGCACGGTCCGACTTAATTGATAGAAATGGTAAGGAAGGACTCGCTGTAACCATTTTGGGCAATACGGAGTTGAGCACTGGAGAGTATAAATTTAGCATTTTATTGGTGAAATTAGTTGACAGGTTGGTTACCGAATCACTCTCTTTGGACACCAATTTTCCTGATAGGATTAAATCAGAGATACTTGGTGGCTTAGTGGCACATTTAATCCACATCTATGAAAGCTTTCAGTACTGGAAGTACGCAAAAGAGACTCAACGAATTGAATTGGGGCTGCAACTCACTTTACTCTTCAGCAAAGTTCTGTACGCTGTGTACGGCATTGATCCAGATTCGTTACCCAAAGACAAGGTAACCAAAGTCCTAGCGGAATCTGCAGAGCATATAATACTAGGGTTTCTCGGTTCGCAGTCTCCTGATATTCGTGCTGTCAACTCCATTCTTAATATCCTGACTGCTTCTAACATCACTGACAAAAGTCCCAGCCGTCATATACCTTGTGAATCAAATCATGCCATTTTAATTACTGAAAGTTTCGAACTTGTCAGCCTGCTCATAGCCGTAAGATCTCTTCTTCAACTGGCACCCTCGACTCTAGAAAAACTTATATTCACTAATGCTAGTTGCTTTGTGGGTATCTACACCAGCCGATATGATTTGAGAAGTCCAGTAATAAAGCTTTTCACATACTTGGTCCAAGCACCATGGGATAAAGATCTGCCATCACTACTTTCGTATCTGGGACATGAACATGCTAGCATTTTATTGGAAAGCATAGCGTTTGATTTGCAAGCACCATTGATGGACCATAAGCTTTTAAAGAGTTTATACAACTTCTTTTCTGCTGTGATGGAAGGTAAACAAGATGGTCTTTCGATCCTTTTCTTGACTGGTGAAGTCGCTTCTTTCGAGAAAGACGCTGATGCTAAAGGAACGTCCCAAACGTTTTCCTGTTCGATTTTGGAAATTTTGAAAAAGAATGCGCTGAAGCTAGACACTTTACCAGAATCTGTCGGTGCGCATTTACTTGATGCGATTGCTTATGCCTTTAACACTTGGACCGCTGCCCGAAACCATGAGATTGACAATGAGTTTATATTTGCTTTGATAAAGAGGCTGGAAAGCTTTAAGCCCCAAAAGCTTAGTGCCAATAACTCAACTGACGACTTCGCTAAGCTCTCTAATGAATACAAATTGATTTCTCGCATTACTGAAATTTTAGCATTATCAATTTTCACTTCCCCCACAAAGAATGCGAAGATATTCGAACTTCTTAACAGAAATGATTTAGCTGCAATGGTAAACCCATTTTTTTCGATAGAGGGATACAATAAAATTCTTCATGAAAATCTTCAAAAAAATTTTGAAGCCAAATGGCCGAAGCTCAAACTTGAGAGATTCACCACTTCTCTGTTGTTAAGATCCAGTAAGCCACATCAAGCGAGCTTGTACGATATTTCATTGATGGATCAGTTTTTCGACAATGATGAAAAGTGGTTTGGAACTAAGGCAGTAAAAGGTTATAGGGATGAAGTCATAGCGGCTTCGATAAACGTTCAATTTGTTAATAACCAAATCTTGGCTGCCAAGTCGTGGGGTGCTCTTCTGACATCTTATGTTAAAAAAAGTCCAGTTGCTTTACAAATGTCATTCATTGATATTTTAGAGAATTTGTTACAAATTAATGTCAAAAGTGGAATAGAAGCTCCATTATTCACGGATGTCTATTTAGAGCGTCTAGAGCTTTGCTTTTACATTTTGTATTCATTCATGAAAACTTCGAATCCAATCCCAGAAAATCGATTAGTGGCACTTCTTCTTCATTTGATGGATATTATCAAATCTAAAGAAATGAAATTTCTATCATGTATTTTGCAGTCCGGGAATAATAACTATTACAGGCCCGTGATCAGGTCAATCTTGATCCTGCTCAGTTTAACGAAGTCTAAAACAAAGCTTGTTGAATCAATTTCCGATCAAATACTTGAGTTTTTCGAGCTAGTTTTCTCAAAGGGTGTTAACCTAATAATATCAGAATTGCTTTCAGAAATTAATACATCTTCTTCGAATGGAAAAACTCCCATCATTGCCAACATCGCCGATAGAATCCAAGATCTTTTCTTGCTTCTCTCTCTATTTACAAAGATCAAAGAGCTAAAGCCTCCCAGCAACTTCAACATGGTATTAGCGTCATCTTTAAATGAAGTTGGCACTTTAAAAGTACTGTTGAATCTATATTCCAGCTCTCATCTATTCAACTTCAACGAAGAACCAATTTTCTCTGATATATCACTAACGTTTTTGTCCGAACTCTGTTCTGTAGATCGCGTTGCTGAAAAGTTAATTACCAATGGTTTGTTTTCGGTCATATTAGAAAGCCCTGTTTCAGTTGCAATCCAACGAGGCAATGTAAAGCCCCATATACAACCACGGTTGCATAATATATGGAGCAATGGCCTTCTTTCCATTATACTCCAGCTCCTCAGTAAATTTGGCTCCAAAATACTACCAGAGTGTTGCTTATTTGTCTCTTATTTTTCTAAACAGTTTGAGTGTGCGATTAGCACTTGGTCCAGTCCTTCATTGGCAGTTTCAAATGCAGTAATACAAGAAACTTCGCAAATAATATTTCTTCAACAAATGTTCAGCGTGACTGATTATCAGAATTATCTAACAGACTCTAACATCCGAACTAAGATTGTTGATGATACAGAAGTGATAGAATTATTTCATGGGCTGGACACTACTACAGAAAAAATGGAGTTAAGTGCTGCCTTCAACCACTTACTAACTCATCCAAAATATTTAAGCTCAAGAATTGTACCCACCACCTTGGAGGAGCAGAGGCTGTTAGAAGATGACGAATCGCGTCTTATTTTCGTCAAAAAAATTATTAACGAGATTAGAACGCTGCAAAAATCATTATCCGCTGATTATTGAAATGAATGTATGTACAACGTCTTAGATAGTACCTAACCGAGCGTTTACTTTCCAAAAAGCATGCGTCTAAAATCTTCATTCGTCATCTTCTTATCCGGTTGTACCCCAGATCGTTCATTGTGCATCAAATTCTTTTGACGAGTTGACGTCTGCTGTTCAATGGAGATTTTTTTTGAATCTTGACCAACTGAATGTCTCTTGATGTCTTCGACCCCTGCACAGCTGAGTTTTTTTTGTCATACAGAATTCCATTAACAGCTAAAGAAACCTTAGCAGCAGTTGGGACATCCTTGAGAACTATCAATGCACCTTCATGATCTGCAACTAAGTATATACTGCGGATTGCTTCACTCTCAATGTGGGCTCTCTCTGTTATTAGAGTTTCAATTTGAACCTTTGTAGTTTTATCAGAGATAGGGAATATACTAACTACATGATCTTGATTTCCATGCAGTAAAAGATTCTTTACCTCTTGTCTTTCCAAAAACGCTTTTCGGTCAGCAAGACTCACTGAGATTGGCCTTCCCTCGATCTCATAGTTATTCAATTCTAACGCTCTTTTTGCAGAATCAGGGCGACTGAAGTGAACAAACGCTATTCCTTTGTTCAGGATTTTATGCCCATCTTCCTTTTCACTATCCCTCTGGGCAGGAACAACAATCTTTTCAATCGTACCATACTTTGAAAACAATTCCTGCAGTTTTTGACTGGGGTCTGTCGAGAAGTCAAGATTACGGATGAAGACTTCGCGCCGTTCAAGAGTTGCCGCATCTGTCCTTTTTGAAACTTGAAACGGATCAGACTTCTTAACCACAAGCTCGAAACCATCCACATTATACCCATGGAGTTTTCTGATAGCGTTTGACGCCTGCTCTGGAGATGCCATGTCAATATAAGCGAACCTCCTATTAGAATCATATTTTAAGGACGGCAGGCGAACACTTAGCGTGGTGCCCCCAACTTGATTGAATAAGTCCCTTAGATTTTTGCTATCATAAAATGGAGGGAAGTTAGTAATCCAAACAGTGGAGTCCTGCAACAAATCAACCGTAATTTCATTTGGCCCGATTCTTTTATAAGTTCGAGTTAAGGCGGAAAGGGCTTCATCATGGGTCTCAAACTCCACTCTTGCCAATTTGTTTTGGGTATCAGGATCATCTTGCATTTCGACGTAGCAGACTTTACCACATTGTGAGAAGTACTTCTTAACCTTATAAAAGTTATATTTGCTGGGAAGGTTGCGCACGATAACAGTAGTGATTTCTCTTTCCTTGGTTCTTTTCAGATTAGATCGCTTTTGAACAATGTCTGTAGCGTCAGTTGAATCATCTAGTAACCGCTTTTTGCTCTCAAAACTCTCGACCTCTTCAACATCCATCTTACGTTGATCACTCCAGGGTATCTACCACTGGGACAAGTTAAGGTAAAGAAATTGGGCACACTTTCACGTGATATTTGATGTTACAGAGTACTTTCTACTTGTGTCCACTTGTAACTCTAGGAAGAAAGAGAGACTATTGGTTGTAACGTCATCATAAAACTATCATGCAACCTGCCACGAAGATCCAAGGTTCATTTTATCGAACGAATTCTTAGGTGTGTTCGCTTACGTAAGTCTAGAGCGCCGTTACTTTGAAAAATTTTAAAGCGATGAGATGAGATGCCTAATATAAAATGTTACAGCATTTTCAAAATCAACAAGCAGTCATGGACAGTAAAGGATACCTACGGTCCTATGGCTGGATTGAAGGACAACCCCTGAAGCACGGTGGCTTAAAAAAGCCGATTTTAGTAAAACACAAAAAGGATAAAAAGGGCCTAGGTTGCGCGCCGGGCCAGGATGACAGCGAGGTATGGTGGGAAAAGCTATTCGATGGGCATTTAAAGAACCTAGATGTAAATAATAATGCCCAAAGTGACATTCAATTTGAGAAAAATCTGACAGCTGATGTTGAAATGTCCACAGCCGACTCACCGCTGTATAGATGGTTTGTTAGAGGCGAAGGACTCAAAGGGACCATCGAAAAGAAATCTACTGTAAATCATGTAATAAGTCAAGTTATCAGAGCAGAGGAGGGTGAAAAAGTGTCTGTCAAAAAGCGTAAGGTACCAGAGGAAAGAGATGTTACAGAGCCACAAACAAAAAAGAGATCACTCAAAAAGAAGAGGGATAAGAAAGTGAAGAAGGAGAAGAAGGAGAAGAAGGAGAAGAAGGAGAAGAAGGAGAAGAGGGAGAAGAGGGAGAAGAGGGAGAAGAAGGAGAAGAAAGAGAAGAAGGAGAAGAAGGAGAAGAAGGTTAAGAAGGTTAAGAAGGATCATGAGAAGAAGAAGAAAAACAAAGAGAAAAGGGAAAGAATCCAAGAGACAAGAAAATGAAAAATAACTGTGCTTGGAAACAGTACTTATAAACGTATTTTTCTCATTTGTGAATTATTCGAAACTTAGAGAACACTGTCGTCACGATAGTGTCATTCAATGTTAAGAGCTAGCATTTGTAAACTACAAGACATCATCATGTAATCAAATAGATAAGGTAAATTTTCGATACAATCCGGATTGAAATGTCATGCATAGAAAACTTTCACAGATAAGACTGGTCATCTACTAAATACTGCTATGAAAATCTTTTGGTAGTGTCATAGTTTATTGAAATCTTTATCATAGTCCTCGAGGAAAACAATGTCTTATTACGAAGAACCCACACACCTTAAAAAT
Organism: Lachancea fermentati; assembly: GCA_900074765.1. NCBI lineage: Eukaryota > Fungi > Ascomycota > Saccharomycetes > Saccharomycetales > Saccharomycetaceae > Lachancea > Lachancea fermentati. Next base: position 679,348 of record LT598486.1, on the reverse strand, counting down.
GAAATAAGCAAGGCGATGGACTAAGAGAACCTTACTATTCAGTTTGAACACTCCAATGATATGGCAAACCTAAGTAGGGGTTCATGGACATGCCGCCACATTTTGAATATAATTATACCTCTCTCTTTTGCCATTGGGGTACACATACTACGAAGCAAAGCGATGGTTCTCCTTTTCTCGCTATATGTGGCGGTACGGCTAATTACTTTTGTATCCACTTCAAGTTTGCAAGATATACCCGCGCCACATCCAAAAACACTACCTCGTGCCATCGGAAACCATAAAAAAGCTCATGACGATAATGAGGAGCAACTTCTTGCTGATTTCCCGGAAATTTCATTTGAGTTAGATCAAATTTTTGATAATGTTATCCGGGACTTTGTAAGGTCATGGTTCAATTCTATAAGTAGTAAGCCAGATTCTCCATTCCCTCGAGAAGTTAAGAGGAATCTCAGGCACATTACTCGAAGGCTACATGAACTCGTTGATAACGTAGATTTATCCGAGTTTCTCGTACTGAAAACACTGCCAATAATTACGAGACATTTTACAACGTTTTGCACTTCTCGAGAAACAGTTATCAGCGATAAGTTGATCGAAAAGGCCCAAATAGAAGAATTTCCCTTTGCCGTTGCAGTGGAGTTTAGTCGCAATCTACATCTCCACCCTGCTATCCCCTTAGGGTCCAGCGGTCCTGGGGACTCTGTGGAAAAGTACTTACAAGCTAAGGCCAACTTTATCCTTAGGAACATAGTCGATGAAGACGAACTAGATTCCAAATTTGTTCGCATAATCCTCAGAGAGATTTTGACCTGCACCGTTCTAGCGCCCTTAGTACACAAACTTTCAGATCCCGATTTTTGGAACTTGAAAATAGTTTCGTTTGCTACTGGATTATTGAAGGAGAGAAGCCAGGTTGAAGAGTTCCGTGCAGTTCTTTCTAAGGAAGTTCAAAGTACAAAAGACGACATTGGCCCCACGGTTGACCAAATGAACTCGATTATTGAGTTAAACATTGATGAAAATAGCACAGATAAAGATTTCGAAGACTTTTTGAGACAGATAAATAACAGTCTTGATTCTGTGCATGCTTTAAAGTCTGCAAAATTTTCAATGATGATAAAGCTGATCAGGCTTCTCGAGTCACCGAATATGACAAAGTCTCAACAAGAACTTAAAAAGAGATTATTATTGTCTCTTAATCTTATTGAAAGCCGTCTTAGCTATATTACGGGAAATTTCTCCAGCAAGCCGACACAATTGCACAATAAGCCCGTTACTCAACTTCGGGAGTTTAAAAAATTCATGAGATCAATTACCTTGGAGGACATATTAGGTGATGAATTTTGCCGATCCAGCTTTGATGAGTATTTGCTTTGCACTAACCCAAGTGGTAGGACTTATTTGAGCTTCTGGACAGCGGTAGAAAGTATAAGAAATCCCTTAGAAGACCCCGCTAATGAAGAACTTGCAATGGATGTATCAGAAAATGGATTTGTTGACCTTCAAAATGCGTATCAAGAATTCTTTACCGGAAAGAACTTTAAGCTAATGACATTATTAGGAGCCGATTATGTCAATGAAATTGTTGAGTATATGCGACTTTCAAGGATTCTAAAAAGAGAAGAATTGATAAGTTATTATTTTAAGGCGAGAAAAAGCCTCCTGCTGCTTCAAATAGAAGCCTTCAAGGCTTTGGAGGAGGCATATCCAAAATTCCAAAATTCTAGCATGTTTCCTCAAATGATTGCTGCGTCAGAATTTCAAAAAACAGAACCCTTCAAAAAATACATCAATAGCTCACATCAGGTTACTGCTCCTAAAGAAGATTTAGATAAAAAGCTTCAAAGGGTGAGAATTGATGGGAACGGCGACATTACAAAAGCGCTGGATGATATTTTGGAATCTAATGTGAGAGATAAGAGCATCACGAAGCCGAAAGCTAAGAAATCTTTTTCAAGTTTATTTGGGAATAATGAGGATAAAGAAATTTTCAAGAACAACTTATTTGATGATAATTCCATAACTGAAAGTGGTGATAGTGATTCGAATGATTCAATAGTAGAGGATAACGATACTATGCGAAACTTTGACGAAAACTTTGAGAATGAAACTCAAAAAGAAAACCTTTCAGATAGTCAGCAATTAGAGTTCAGTGATCTTAAAGATAAAATTGCAGAGATGACAATATCTATCGATCTTTTGAAGAAACAATTACTTCTTTTGAATCATCTAATCCTGAAAGCAGAACTCACCAACAAGTCTTCACAATTGAAGTTACTTCGCAAATCAGAGAGGTCGGTTTCGAAGGAATTGGAAAACAAGGAATTACTGCGACAGCAGTACATTGTTCAAGAGAACGCTAATAGTCTCTTTGGAAAGTGCAAAATATCTATTCGATCATATCTTACAGATACAAGTGCAGAAAATGGAAAAGAAGTGGTTTATTACGTAATAAATGTCTGCCATTTTAATAACAATGAGACCAGCTGTTGGGACGTGCCTCGAAGATTTAATGAGTTTTACAAGCTGAATGGGTATCTGAGAAAAAACTACGGGCCACTCGTTAAACATTTACAAAACAAGGACTGTTTTCCGGAAAAGGTTAAGATATCGTTAATATATCACGTTTCGAAAAGCTTACTCTATGAAGAGAGAGTGATGAAACTCGAAATCTTTCTTCGTAGGTTACTTATTATACCGGAGATTTGCCAAGATAGAGTTTTTCGGAGGTTCCTCACCGATACATTCACATCATTTGACGTAGATGGTGAAGCAAACGATGCTGAAAAAAGGCACTCACTTTTATCTCGAATTGAATCAATCCCTTCTAAAATGGGCAACTTGACAGTTAACAATGGAACTGATATTCTAGTCGATAGTCCTCTGAACTCTGGGGAGCACGCGTACTCTGATGTTGGGAGAGAACTAGAGTTTCTTGAAGATGAACGAAACTTCTATAACGGCAATGCTAGTGAAAAAAAACTTTCATTTGTGAAGCCAATTTGCGATTTTTCAATTGCATTATTTTCATTGAATAACTCAAACACGGGCTGGCTGAGAGGGAGAGCTATTTTAGTGGTACTGCAGCAACTTTTTGGGAGCACCATTGAAAAATACATCAAAATATCGCTAGCCAGAGCGACTTCTGAAGAAAGAATCCTCGAAGTTATTTCAACGTTCAGATCTTCATTTTGGACTGATGGCTATTCCAAGCAAAGCTCACCGAAATCAGATCAACCGCTTAGGACCAGCGGTGAAATTAAAAGAACTGAGATGGAGGCCAAGAAAAAACTAGAAAAATTGCTAGTAGAGACTTGCGGAAAAGTAGTGGGCATCAAAAATTCCAGAAAAGCAGGGATTAAGATGCATGCAATGTTTCAAAATCAATACTTGAATGCCAGCTTAACGCTACAAATCTTAGATTTACTCATTGATGAGCTTTTTCAACAAGTTTAACTGAGCCGGTCTTAGTTATCTGTATCAACCAAATAATCTTTTATTTCAATACTAGATTCTGCAGTATCGCCGTCATTCTCATACCCTCTTACCACATAGAAAGTTTTTTTATCGAGTAGAAAGTCACTTTGTGATAGTTGTACTTTCCTTAGAAGATTTCTAGTTTCAAAATTAAGTCTCCTTTCTTTTATAAGTTTCTTGATTGAAATGTATTCATTCCTCAACTTCTTAGAAGCTCTACAATTTGCCTCACCTCGAGGTTTTGTTGCATACTTTTGTAGTTCTGATTTGTTTAATTTAAATGGAGATTTTCTAAAACGAGAGGGTATATCGTTGTACAGTTCCAGCGATTTCATATAAATACTTGACATATCCTCCCCCATTTGGCATCCTTGTGAAATAATATCCCTATAGTTCAGCTTAATTTTCTTATTCATATGAATGGGGTGATTTTTGCTTTCTTTACTTAGTGTAATTTGTGTTGAATTGGCAGTCTGTGACAACTCCAGTTTACTCAGCTGAGCAACTTTATTGTGAAGGCCCTCAAAGAAGTGATCTAATTTGTTCAATATCTCAGAACTACAGTGACGAGGAATTCTCATTCTATCAACATCCAAAGTGTTGCCATACTTAGCAGCGGATTTTGATAGTAGACGCTGCCAGATAGCATCTATTTCTAAATTCAACATCTCTGATGCATGCTTTAGACCTTCAGCTGAGATCTCTCCTGCATTAATTACTTCCTCAGTTTCGTCGTCATGGAAATCTTCGAATATTTTATTGGTCTTTGGGTCAATAACGGTATATGGGTTAGGCCAGGAGGTCCAGTTATCCTTTATCTGAGTCTTTATGAAAACATCTGTTTCAAGCTGCGAATGCTTTCTATTAGCTGCACGTAGGAGGTGCTTCAGAAGATATGTAGAGTATAAATGCAGTGCTAGGTCATTTCTATGTGTTTGTTCCAGTGATTCTAGCAGCTCGTTTGCAGTTCTTATAACGGCTTTATCACTTTTGGTCAGCTTTCTAGTGCCAAGGTCGTCATTTTGATCGCAGCCGCTATCTTCTGAACTCATTATCGGCGAATGAAGTATTCTTTAAACCTTTTACAATCACTACTGTACTTATTAACGAGCTGTGATGGTTCTCATATCTGAGGAAAATTTTCAGATTTTTGAATGAACAGCTACAGTGAAAAGGGCTGACGCGAGAATGCCACGGCTAGAAGAAATAGATGATGCTGACGACATCGATAATCTTGAAATGGAGCTTGCGGAGCTGGATCCATCTTTGAGAACCCCTGTGGCACCCCGGATTGTTCCTGAAATTGTTAGAAGTCAGGATCAAGAACCACCACTGTTCCCACAAACGCCTCAAGTTGACTTAGTGGAACAAAATACATCTCAGAAACCCAAGATTGCTAGATTTACAAAGGAAGAAATGGAGGAACTTAAAGGTTTTCAAGTCCTATATCCATGCTATTTTGATAAGAACAGATCTCACAGTCAAGGAAGAAGAGTTCCAATTGAAGATGCCGTCGAAAACCCTCTAGCCAAAACGATAGCTGATGCTGTTCATGGTTTGGGCGTTCTCTGTGTATTTGAGGGCGAAAAATGTCACCCACAAGACTTTGGCAACCCTGGTAGGGTGCGTGTTCTTTTGAAAGATGAAGGCAAGCCCACAAAGCCTTCTACATTTCCCACAAAAAGAGCCCTTATGAAAAAGGTCTCAGAATACTTACATACACACCCTACTACTTTGGAATCTCTAAATGAAGTTCCATACGGCCCTGATTTCCAAGGCTTTGAGCCCAGAATTATTCCTAAAGTAAAAGGCTTTGTTATGAATGACATTGTCCCACTGCATAGTGCTTACAGCATGGGCCATCCTATGTCCAAGTCGATTTACGAAGAGCCAGCAGAAATAGTCCCCGAAAAGCAGGTTAAAATGCCAAAGAACAAGTATAAAATGGTGAGAAGATAGAGCCGTATCTAGATGCAATTATCAAGTGTGAGAAGATGGGCCAATTAGCATACTAGTTGAATCTGACGATCACTCTCACTGGCTAAGTTAACGTCACAAGGGGTGGCATCCAAATTTGGAGTAGATTGCCACAGTCTCGTACCGATGGGCCTTCAACATTTAATAGCATGTACGTTTGTAATGTCGTTGATCATAAAAGTATCCGTATCAAAATGTTTATCTTGAGAGATGTTATCAGATACTGTCAGGCTGCCAGTTTAAGTATTGTAAGTTGAAATCCGGAAAATAGTTGACGAATGTCCTTTTGAGCTTTCTCTTGTGAAACCGAGTGTTAGCCCACATTATTCTGAAAATGCAAAGGTTGCACGTAGAAATTAAGAAAACAAGAGAAATGTTGTCCGAGGAGCGTTCCTTCAACTCTCACTTTGCTAGGCTTACATTGCCTCAAATCTTGAAGCAACAAAATAGAGTAATTTAATCTATAATCAGTGCGGTATTAAAGCTGACCTCGATGACTACAAAAATATAGCGACAGCCTATCGTCTTTTTTCAGTTGCAAGTGTTTGATTCTAGTCTTCGAACTCTTAATGAAATCTTTACGAATCGATTAAGTTTAACAGAGCGATTTAGAAGTTATTATGCTGTCTTGACCAGAGAATTATGAGATGAAACGTGATATCCACAGAAGAAAGACAATTAAACACTAGGTTTGATGATAAGCAAATCACAATACATAATTGAGCTTAGTAGAGAAATCAGTGGTGTATAAGTTCGCAATAAAACGGCATTAAAAGTATTCTTGACATTTTTGTCTCAACTATGGCTTCCTCAGACACCATATACTTGTAGGTATTCTTCCATCTTCTTCTTTTCTTCGACGGGAATTCTTCCATCCAAGTAATTAATGATGTTAGTTAAAGTGACAATGCTCAAAACAGGAATGCCGTATTTCTGGCTTACAGCTTGAGTAGCACTTAGTAGTTCTGAGGCTTCGGTGTTTAGTACTTCTTGACGATCCAGGGACACAATGACACCTACAACGTTACCGGAAGCGTTGCCAATGATTTCAAAGGCCTCGTTTATAGCAGTACCAGCAGTCATAACGTCATCAATGACAAGAACTCTTTGCCCTTCGAGCGAAGCACCAACAATGTTTCCACCTTCTCCGTGATCTTTAGCCTCCTTACGATTGAAGGAGTATTTCACATTTTGAAACTTGGTTCCACCAATCTCCGCCAATTTGACACAAACAATGGAAGCTAAAGGAATACCCTTGTAAGCTGGTCCAAAGATGACATCAAACTTCAAATCGGATTGAATAATGGCGATGGCGTAAGCTGTTGCCAGGTTTGACAACAGTTTACCGGTGTTGAATTGTCCGAGGTTGAAGAAGTATGGCGACTGTCTTCCAGATTTCAACGTAAAGGATCCAAACTTCAGAGCTTGACATTCCAATGCCAAATCCAAAAAGTTCTTCTGGTAATCTTCCAATACTGCAGGCATCGATTTCTGTAGGATTTATGATACTGGGTACAAACGAAATCTTTAGGTCGTAAAAGAAAACACCGTCACAAGGGAGAGAATCAGTCCTCGAGCAATCCTTGGATTCAACACTCAAAAGTTTAAATCTCTGATGACTTCAAAGGAAAAATGATCACCACTCCATATTCCAAAAATTTGCATCCTACAAAATTTTCTCAGAACGAAAGTGGAAAAAATTGCGTCCACCGTATTAAGAGAGATTAAATCCTTGATCCAAGGCGATCAACCAGTTGAAGGTACTCAAGGATAAGGTAAGTTATATTGAGCGATGGATGAAGACCTAAAAACCAGGCTTGGTAATCTCAAGGAAAAATTGAATTGTGGGAATGAAACAAAGGTAGTTACTGTACCAAAGTCGGAAGCAGCGCGCTTGGTGAACAAATACAAGTTTAAGCCTAAGGAAAGAAGTCGGAAGAATCGATTTCTACCTGAGAAACTGCAGAAATTTCAGAAATTATACTCTAATAGCGTTGAAGAGGCTGAAAATAAGTTTCCTGATTTCAAGCTTTACTCAAGGGCAGATTTTGAGGCCAAAGTTCGTCAACTTGCCGATGTAACAGCTCATCGCTCCCTTGGATGGGATCGGAAATGGCTGAATCCCATTCAAATAGTTTCCAGGGGCTGGCATCTGTATACTGAGACGAAGACTGAGGGAAGTATTTTAGCACTTCGATGCAAATGCTGTCACTCATTACTCTACTTAGATTTAGAGGAGTCATCGAGATCTTCATCTGCGAACGAGAGCTATCACAATATGCTAAAATCACAGCACACAATTGACTGCCCTTGGTCGAATCACAAGTATGACCTAGAACAAAACTATAATTTGTCACGTGCTAGCCTGTTTCTTGAAGTTCAACGTATCATAGACAAGCTTGAAGAAGTCAAGCACTTTGAGTTTGCCCTACCAATCGAAGTCCAAGAGGAGCGGAAGGTGAGTTCATTATTTGATGTTGAAGATCAGCAACTCTCGATATTAGCGGTTTTCTTACGCGGCTACTCCTTCATCACCAAAGATGTGGTAGAGTGTAATGCCTGTGGCATGAAATGCTTTGTCACAACGCTACGAGACAAAGAATACAACGGCCATGCAATATGGTGTAAATACGAGGATGAATCCAAACTAAAGAAACTTCTCGTATCGTTACAGGACGAATCTTTGCAAAGAGAAGTGAAGGAAGTTCATGAATCCCGTAAAGACGGTGACCAGTCCAATGACCTGCAGGACAGGCTTAAATGGCTGGAACGATATTTTAAGACAATTTGACTACCCACACAAGATTTAACTGATACAGAGTTTCGCTATTGTTTGTATGTTGTTTTGTTCTATCTAGTAGCGGAGCTTTAAATAATAATGAATCATAAGTAATAAAAACTGAGCAGGAGCAAAGGCACACAGCTGCGCGAGCGTGTGTCCAACTCAATCGTACTTCATTTTGGACAATGGAGCATCATCGCCCAAGTAGGTGTTAAACACCTTATCCCAGAACCATGAGGTAACGCCGAAGCCCAGCTCGTAGTTCTTGTAATGGTGTTCCATGTGGTATCTTTTCAATTTGCGCATGTATGGAGGCAACTTGGCGTGATGCAAAAAGTAGTGAGTGAGATCGTAGCACACATAACCGAGGAGGCCACCCGCGAAACCGGCGCAGGCCCAGTAGTATGGGAGCAGCGCGAACACAAGCTTGTAGAAAGGAGTGCACAAAAATACGAATAGTGTTGGAGGCATGACTAAACGGAAGCGGTCCATGGGCAAGTAGTGGTGCACACCGTGCAGCAAAAAGTGCACGGTGTAAGCGACTTGGTTGTTAGGCAAGTACCCGTCCAAGTGGAACAAGAAACGATGCAAACCATACTCGATCAACGTCCACACAAACACACCGACACCGAACAAGAATACCGCCAGCGTGTTGTTCATGTGCTGGAGCGCGGTGTACATGTGCCAGATGACCACGGGAAGCCACACGATGGGGATCATGAACCACGGCGTCTTGGAGAGAGGCTCGAGGAAGTTGCCAAACAGCGGCGCAGAACCACGCCCATAATGGCGAGGACGATGCACTTGGTCTAGATAGAAGTCCTTGGTGAAGCTGCCAAACAGAACCTGCCACAGTAGCGGCTTGTTGAGGTCCAGGAACTTGTGACGCTTATAGTCACGTGAGTAGTCAGTAGCGATGCTGAGTTTTTCCTCTGGGGGCACTTCTGGTACGAATACGGTCGAGTCGAACTCTTCTGAAGTGGCCACTGCAGCACCCGTTGCACCCGTCTTGCCATCTAACCGCACCTCCACGGTCTCTCCCACGGCATCCGCCGCTCCCAACAACTTGCGCTCCTCTTCGTCCGTGGCGAGATACCCAACGAGATATTCGTCGTTCATGATCTCATACGCCGACTCGCTGTGCTCGTGTTCTTTTTCGTCCTTCATGATCTCCGTCACGTCCTTGCCAGCGTAATCCAGAAGCGCCTGAGAGCCGCCTGGATGCTCGTTCAAAAACCGCGTCACGTCGTAGATTTTGCGCTGGTATAATGACACCCAGCAGTCCTCTGCACTTGAGTGCGCAGCTAGCTGCTTTTGAGAGTATAAAGGCAATGTTTTTGACTCCATATCGATACCTAATCCTACCTGACTCCACTTGATGCCACTGAAAACAAGCTCACTATATATACGCGAGTCTCGTTTATGGCGACGCGACGTGGGGCGAGTTACTTTTTCGCCCGACGCGACCATCGCTGGGTGGGACGGGATCACCGTGAACGGCGCAACCAAGCTCTTCAGCAGCGCCGCCGGCGTTTCGCCGGGGGCACGCCGGTCCCAGGGGAAGTAGGGCCCTGAGTGGCGGGGGATTGCGGGAATGGCGGTAGCAGCATGACAAATCAGCGGCAAATGCAAGTGATTGGCAATAGGCAGCAATAGGGCTCAACTAAACGCTTCTCCACGGGTAAAATGCGGTATTTCAGAGTGTTTTCGCAGACGCGACTGGCGCGTTGCGGAACGAGGCTGGTCACGTGCGCGACGGACGGCCGAAAAGCGTCGGTCGCAAGTGTCCGAATGGATTTTGTCTCCATCGGAACGACGCGGAGAGTGAAAAAAGAAAGTTCACAGGTATAGCTAAAAAAGCAACAAAAGACGTTTTTGGCAGTTTATGTTACGTAAGAGGGAAGGCACGCCGCCCGCCGCTTTGGGCGGCATTGCCGTGTTCTCTGCGTTCGAGCGTGCGCGCCAAGCGTAGAGATGCTCTGAGGCAGTGTGCTGAAACGAAGCATCGTTGTGGAGTCTGAGGGCGGTGCACACGAGTTCATGTCGTATTACATCTTCATACACGTGCAAAAGTGAAATTTTAGCGGCTTTGCGTTTACAATGTTTCGCTGGCCTGTTCCTATGAACAGGCCCCCACCGCGAAAACACGAGCGTGGCTCATGATGGGAGAAACTCCACTCAGAAAGTGAGAGTCACCCCATTCACCTGCCCACCAACTGCTTAGTCCCAACGCCATCACTTCAGCAGCGTGTAGTCGACTTGTCTCGGGAGTTTTAGTTTTTCGCTTCCGCACTCTTACAGCTCTACATTTCAGTTCAGGAATTCGCGATTTTGTACAGTTTTAACTTGTCCCTACGCCATCTTAATCACCCACTGCCTCTGCACTGCTCTCACATTCTGGTATCGCCCCTGCACTGCCCCTGAAAACTCACTTCTCAAGCTGTTACAATTCTCATGTATTATATCTCTAAATCTACATACACTAGTGGTGAGAGGCCACAAATGCACGAATGAGGTCGAGCACATGCGCGCGCTCTCTTGCAAGTAACAAAACCACCAACCCATCACTACTGATCTCGTACTTGATGAATCCCTCATTCGGTATGCATATGTCCGCATCGAACGAGTCAAACCATTCGTTCAAATTATCGAAATCCTCTATCTCCACTGGTAGTACTAGCTCATCGACAAATTCATGTGTCGCACGAACGGGTGCCTCATCTCTGGCACTTTCTCCAACCGAATCTGTTTTTCCAGAGGCATCGGTCACCTCCTCTGATGGGACCGCATCTTCTAGCATGATCAACATGCGATAGCTGCGATCATCCGACATGCTTTTGTTCAATATAGTTGTCTAGTCCACAGGTATGTAGATTTTTTTTTTTCATTAAAATCCTTCCATCAGAAATCGATCGATTGTAATCACGTGACTGTTTCCCGACAATGTACTTCTCTAACTTGATAAGTATATTGACCTAGTTTATATTTCAATGATTATGATATCTGCAATTGACCAGCTATATACTTTCTTCCTATCCATGTGCGCCAATTTTGCCATTCCTTAAAATCCAATCACATTTCCGGAATACTTATCGTTCCAGCTCCTTGCGCTTCCAATTGCGGCGCCATTCCCCCATTCTCTTCAATTTGCTGTAAGAATAAGCTATGATTAACAAGGTTCAAGTAGGCATACATAAAGTTGCTCAGTAAAACCTGTTGACGTAATTCTCTCTTAGGATCACTCAACTTCAAATGACTTAGTCTGTATATTGCCCTTTCCACATTGATTGGTAACCGCCGATCAAACATTATCACTGTAGATACTGTCAAGGGAGGTAACGGGAATCCGAACGCACTGTCTGCAAATTGCATAGGAGCGTTTGGGCGTTCTGGCTTCATGACATCGTCGAATGTCAGCTTCCGTGGCGGTAGTGCGTATGGTTGAACTGCTGGCGCCACTGGGCCACTTGCCTTATCAACTTGTTCATCGTCAGCTTTTTGAGTTTCCGATAAATCTTTTACCTCGTGAGCAGATTTTGACTTAGATGCAATCACCTTGGCATCAGATTTGTCTTCCACACTGATATCCTCCACTAAGTCTTCTACAGGAACATTATATGCGTTTGAAGATTTTTTGGAAACCGTTTGTGCCGGTGGTCCCTTACCTATATTTTTGCGTGTCACGCAAACCGAAGGTTGAAGACCAGTGGGAGAGGCATCGTTCTGCAATTCATCACTAGCACGCGGAGATGAATTCGGACTTCCACGTCCGGCATATTGATTTCTGTCCGATCTTTCGTTTTTCTTTTCTTGCTTTTTGGGGCTTAAGCGAAATTTGGAGAGATTGGTACTGGAACTTTGCTTTTTGACCCCGTCTCGCATGGGCTTAGAGTCCTTGGATTCGGCTAGCACTTCTTTATCCTTCCGGCTACCGGATGTCCTTCTCTTAAACAACTGAATGAATTTCTTCTCACGTTTTTGCCGCTTGCTCATTGTCGATGTGGATTCAGTAGATTCATGAACTTGCGGGTCTTCTGAAGATATGCTAGGTGAACCTACCGAATAATGCCTATGCCTTGCATGATTGACTTTCGAAATAGGTACTGCTAAATGATTGTTGGAAGTGTTAATATTTAGGAAATCACTCAATTTTTTTTGCTCTTCTTCATCATCGCTGGAAAACTCTTGATCCCTACTACTTTTCTTATTGAACCAATTCCAGCCGCCCTTTTTGCGATGTGATTTGGATTTTGCATGGCTTTGTGTCGCATCGGATACCTGCTCTAACTGTTCCTGGATTATGATGGGCTCACTTCCACGATGTGCACTAATTATAGAGCTGTCACTAGAAAAGTCATTTGAATCTGATAAACCGTCCGAATCATCAGCGATTTCCGTGTGCGAGTCTTCTATTAATTCCTCGATAGGGCTATCGTATCCGCTTTGATCCAAACAGTTTAAATCGACTGATCCATCTAAGCTCGGCTGTCTATAATGATCATAAATATCATTCACATCATTGAGTGACGATGGCGACTGCAATATCGCTTTACTGCTGGATCCAACCTTCTCAACTGGCTCTTGATAGTCCAAATTTGACATTCCAAGATTAGATGAGCCCACACTACCACTACTGGGTGACCTAATTCTATAGGTATTGAATTTGCTTCTTCTGAGAGAGGACCTTGCCGGAATGGCCAAGCCATTCTTTGTTAACATACTAGAGGCATATTCTTCCTCACCTCGTATTTCAGCAGTATGGCCATCTTCGTCTTGGTTCTCTGCACTTTGATATGAGCCGGCCATACTCAGAGTTCTAGCCAGTGTCACTGCATCACTATCAGTGAGACCTGCTTTGTTCGATATTTTTGTGAGCTCCTCTGTGATATCTTTTAAAGATACCGAACGAGAGCCATTTAGAGTAGGTCTTGCAGTTTTAACTTCTGAATACACTTGACTATTTTCATCGTTGTGATTTGAGTTGTCGGTTGAATTTTCCAGCAGATCCTCAAATTCAGTATAAGACTTTCTTAACCTCGATGGTCTTCGAACAAGTGAATTGTGTCTCTTCACCAGCTGTTTCGAGAGATCTGAATCCGATTCTAATATCAGCTTCGTACTTCCGCTATCAACCTTATTTTGTTTATCACCTTCTGTTTGTGGCGCAGAATCAAGTTGTAAATTATGTAAGGTGTCTTGCACTAGATTCAAGTAGTTTTCTGGTTTCACACCGGGATGCTGATTTGCTGGTACCCATAGTAAATTCTGCGTAAATGAATCTTCATTGTTGCTTGTTCCATCTTCACCCAGCGGCACCTTATTCGATAAGTTTCCGCCTCTCCGTACCCCACTCAAATTGCGTTTTGATGGTGACCCCGTAGTCACAGATAATGGCGCATAGCGTTGCTGTACCGATGATAATTCGTTATGCTCTTGTAAATACTCAGCGCCTGTAATATCAATGCTATCATCCACATAAGAGAACTCGTCACCATCTTCAAATTCATCCGAAGAGCTCCCATTGGCTAGAGATTCACCCGATGGAGAGTCAGACTTAACAGAAACATGAGTAGGTGATGTGTTAACTCTGAATTCCATTTCTGGGTCTATTAGAAGGTCCATAGAACCAATGGAAAGTCGTTTTAGATTTTTCACATTCTGTAATTCATTATCTAGCGATTGCGCCGCTATTAGGACCTCGGACTTCCGCTTTTCAACTTTGCTTTTATTCGTACTAGATTTATATTCGGATTCATCCATGCTTATGCCCACCTGAGGAGCTGAATCATTACTCAGCGGAGGCGTTCTTGACATCTAAAATATATGAGATAGGCAGCTTAATGAACACAAAAAACTCAAGGGAAATCACTTTTTGGATAGAACAGTTGTAAAATGAGTGTCTTTAAGTGATCTGACCTTCCCTGAATCCTGTATCAATAGTTTTATGCGCTATGGATACGGTTGAAGTCTGGAAGAATGGGGTCGAGTCCAAAACGCGTATTTTTTCGTTGCTCCAATGTCTTCGTACGATCGACACGAAGAGGTTACAAGAATACACGTGAATTCACAACAAACATACTATTTATTCTATGGGACTAACTAGGTAATATCATTGGGCACTTCTAGTAATTCTCAATTCATATGGACTTTGCGTCAAGTTCCAGAGGTTATTCTTGAACTCTGCAACTCCAACTAACAGTAACCCGATATATATCCACTTCCATAGTGCTCCAAATACGATCACTAAGCGTGAACACTTATGCTGGACTATATGAAGCTGTGAGCTCAACTCCGACCCTCCAGGAAATCCTAAGTAATTTGCCATTGCATGCAAGAAGATACAGCACCATAGGTTTCCGCCCGTTCTAACGAAAACATAATTCGTGAAGATTCCAAATGCAGTTGTGTACACAGTTTGGAACAGAACAGAAAATAAAATGTTGAGCGTCGAATATAATCCTATGGAATACATTTCAAATCCATGATGAACGTGGGCTACTCCAAAAAATAAAGGTGATAAGAAAATTACTGAGTTGAATGTAGTTGACTTTTGGTCCGTAATCAGGTAATTGTTGATGATCATGGCAGTGTAAAATAATTCTTCTGTGAGTGGAGCAAACACGTAATTTCTTAGTCCCCATATGTTGAACAATTCATTATAAACATCGATGAACATACTCTTCACGGAAACTCCTGGTACGAGTAAGTAGTAAAGTAAGTTATCCAAAAGAGGTCCGCAATACAGTATGCACATAAGTTTGAGACAGTTCACGACACTCGAAAAGAACAGCCCCCATGCAAATCGAAGGATGCCTTGCCCATACAGAATGCCAGGAATAAGGCCCAGTCTCAGAAATGCCTCAATAAAGTTGCACTCACCTTGAGAATATATGGCATGAAACCACGGGATGAGGACAATATTAATCAATGTGACACCGAGAACTCGTTTCATCCGCGACTTGATCACCCGAGGATCATCTCTACGCATCTTATAGTCATTTATGCCCTTAAAGGATATGTGCAGTGCAACAACATATGATAATGACACATAGAGAGAGATAGCTACCGGTAGAGATACCATCGATAGTTTTAGATACTGAAGCGAATTATTCACAAGTAGGACTTACTCGTATATAAATACCTGAAAATCGTGGCAAAAGCTATTGTTTGTCTGTCACCGAGGTAGGCGATATGAAGAGTCTGGTAGCGCTCAAGGAAGATTTCTACGTAATCAAATGTAATCATACAAATTCCTGAGTAGGGATGAGGTTATATGGTCTAACCGAAATTGTGCATATTTTTTTTTCAGAGTCTGAAGTTGTGCTGAATCATTCTACCTATATCTGAAGTAAGTAATTTTATGAGGTACATTTTTTGTCTTGACCGTAATCACAGGTGAATTCATAGGCCATCAGGCAAAATGCCATAAATTTGCTAAAATAGGAACGTCGAATTCTTAGGTTTTCATTTGTTTTAGTATTGAGCGATGGGTGAATATTGAGTTAATTGTTGGGATTCCATTTTTTATTAAGGCTGTAATTATTGGTATATGGTTATACTAGAAGTTCTCCTCATCTTTCTAAGAATCCAGAAAGAAGAGTCAATAATTCTACTTACAACTATTCTTACTCTTTCTGTTCCTTTTATACATTTTCATTCATTATCCTATTACATTATCAATCCTTGCGCTTCAGCTTCCACTAATTTCGATGACTGTTTCTCATTCTTTATGTCATCTTAAAACACCGTGTATGATAATATACTAGTAGCACGAATACTAGTCGATGGTCGATAGTTGTATTTCGTTCCAACATACCACCCATAATGTA